>JAPVLO010000130.1:2895000-3562473 GCA_027257055.1 Cephalopachus bancanus
CAAACATGGGTTAAGTACTAGGCAGTCCCTCCCAGGGAGGCAATCCCTTAGAAAGGTCACCTGTCCCTGTGAGATGCCCCACTGTAAGAGTATAAGAAACACAGGCTGACTTGTTACAGCTTGGTCAGAGCTGTCTGCACCAGGCATTTTTCTAGTAATCCCGTGATCCAGATGGCTGTGGGGAGAAGGATACAGAGTAGCCGTCAGGGAGAAGTCCTTGATGGCAAATGCAAATAAACAATAAAACCCTTTGCTGAGGAGAGTGGTACGTGACCGGAAACCTATGCCTTCAAACTTAGAAATTGCTGAGTTTTTAAGGCAAATTCGTTCAAACATCTTCAAGAGGCGGAAACAAGACAAAACAAAACACCCCACAGGCAAGGCAGAGATGCCTCCTGGAATGTTTCCCATGGGCACAATCTAAGTTGAAAAATACCTGCCCGGGTCAAGGTTGAGAGCAGAGGGACACAGAAACACTTGATGGCTGAATGCATCATCCTGAAAGACTTCGGAGCTACGCAGTAGAGACACAGAATAGAAAGAATAACGATCAGGACCTTGATTAAAGAAAGGGGGAAAGGAAGAACAAAAATCGTGATGCTGAGTGTATATCCCTGAGGCAATAAGTAGGATAGCAGGTACACCCCTTAAAATCAAATGAGGTACCATGTGGATAGGCAAGTTCATTACACAAGGGTGGTGGGGAAAAAGGCAAAGAAAAGGTAAAAGCCAGAATCCCAGGGTACAGAGCCTAGAATGAACCCTTACTGCCTATTGAGTGAGTGAATAAATGAATGGATGAGTTTAGAAGAAGCTTCTGTATGATTGAGTACTTGTGGGAATTTCGTTTTGGCTTGTTTGATGTTAGGAAAGGAATAATAAAAATATATAGCTTGTAATATGGTTTACAATGAAAGCAAACCAATGGCTCCTCCTTCTCTGAAGGAAAGATGTTAGAGACCGGCCATCTTTGAAGAAAGATGGGAGAGTTCCGTGTTTGAGAGAAAATGGCTGCTTTCAAAGGCATATTTCACAGACAACTCAGGGCTTGGCTTTGAAGTAAACTTAAGTCCAATGTGCGCTCACGTCATTATCAAAAGCAGCCCACTGCTGTGTCTGGGCTCTGCTATCCCCGGGATTTCCTTCAGCTCCTCAGCTATCCACATGTGTCCAGAAGAGCTGTCAGTCCAATATTCTCTCATTTGCATTTATCTTACGTTTTCCCTCCGCGAGAGAGGCCAAAGTCAACAAACCAGAGGCACCCTTATAAAAACGACTTGAAGTCTACAAACCACCTTTCCAGCCTCAAGATTCTCCCTCCGTCGATGGTGTGGTTTTGTTTTGTGTTGCCAAGATCAGGAGCAAATCTCCTTTTCACAATGCGCCTCTGTGCCTTTGGTGCCCGACTTCTCAGCTTACAGAGTGCTTTGGTGAAGTTAAAGATGATTTTTCTCTATGATTCTAAACTCCTTTCATGAGACCTTCCGTTGTGGAACCAATTCCAGAGATGACCCGTCAACACATGGAGGAAGGAGCACAGCCCTTGGCTGTGAAGAAACTGAAAAGCAGGACACTGGGTCTGCGCTACTGAGACTTCAGGCAGCTTGACATTAGCTGATCTAAAGATTTCATGTAGAAAAGCAAAATGCTTCCTTTGAGAGCTTTAATTTTCTGTTATGAGGGACCAGAAGTAGATGTTGTATTGGTGATGGGGGCTTCTGGGAGGAGTCCGACTTGCAGGACATACGATAACATTAAGATCACAGACACCTCCCTGAGTCTCCTCTAATACTTTGCAAGTACAAATGATAATGTTGGGCAAACTTTGGGAGATAGAAAAATAATGGAGTTGAGTACGTATATCGCGAAAACAAATCCTCTAAGCTTTGCTGGGTTGCTTGCTGTAGAAGGCTGATTGGGGCCAGGCTGGGTGGCTCAGCCTGTCATCCCAGCACTTTTGGGAGGCTGAGGTGAATGGATTGCCTGAGCACACAGGTTCGAGACCAGCCTGGGCAACTGGGTGAGACCTTGTCTCTACAATAAATCACAAAAATTAGCCGGATGTGGGAGTGTGTGACTATAGTTCCAACTACTTAGAAGGCTGAGGCGGAAGGATCACCAGAGCCCAGTCAATTGATATTGGGGTGGACCTGAGTATGCCAAGGCACTCCAGCCTGGGTGACAGAGAGAGACTCCAACTCAAAAAAAAAAAAAGAAAGAAAAAGAAGACTGTTTGGCTACCCTTTAGAATCACCTGATCAGAGACAAAATCTACTAGCATTAGATGGCTCACTCTGGACTAAGTCAGAACTTTTGAGGGTAAGAGATAGCAGCGGTCTTTTAAAAAATATTTTCGAGTGATCTTAATGAGCAACCAGGGTCAAGTGCTGCTGTTGGAAACAATAGCATGAATAAATGATGCTTGTGAAGAGGGAAAAGACCCAAGGTGAAGCAATGGCCAGCCAGTGGCATCGCTTGGATTCCATTCTCTCTAGTCACCTGCTGGTTGAGAGGCCATGGGTGTAGACACGATAGACACAGCCCAGATCTGTTGACAGATCGATAGAAGGGTGGCTGGATGGAGGTCTGACGGCCTGAAGGTGGGCCAAGCTAAGGGAGAGTGGGGTGAATGGAATGAAGTCGGGTAGAGAGTATCTCAGTTCTCATGAGCTACAAAGTAGATTATAATTCCATGTTGGTAAAATGTATTATTAGGTTTTGGCAAGTTTAAAGTCAAATTATATTCTTAGGTAAAACTTTTCTCATGCAATTAAAGCAGATATGACACCATTAGACGAGCTTAACGCAGGCAATAGATTTCCAACAAAAGTGTTTTAGAGTGATGGCACCACAGAGTAATTCAATTTAACATTTATTGAGTGCCTGCTGACTACCAGAGGATGTTCCACCAGGAATACAGAAAAGCCATTAATTAGAAGACAGACAAGAAGTCAAAATTAAAGTGTCTGTAATTTTCAGCTTTCTGGAAGTCCAGGCCATTTTCCAATGACTGTAGGTGAGTGAGAGATTGCCAGGTGATCAGATGGCCACTGCTTGAGAATGGGAGGCCATTGATTTGATGATCATTGCGTATTTATGCAATGATTTATCCTTGCTGCAGTGGAAAGAACTTTGCAAATTGGATTGTCTCAACACTTCTCCCAGCATTTCCTGTATAAAGAAATTTCTAAAAATCATATATACGATTTTTAGAAATTTCTTTATACATATTACTTTCTTTCTTTATATCTATCAATCTATATCTATATATACAGTAATATATACTCAAATATATGAATGGCATGACCCCCGACCTTTAAAAATAAGCATCTTATGGTGCTTTGGACATTTTATTTTTAAATCTCGCAATTTCCTTTTCTTGCTTAAATATATACTGCATATGCCATCTAACTCACATGCATCAAATTGTGTCTATAATGCCTAGCTGATTTTTCACTGTTTGAGAGCTCACTGGGTGAAGATTGTCCAAGGCTGACGTGTCTTCCTCCTTTCTCTGGTTGATGGTTTTGGGCCCTTACGGGTCCAGCACCAGTGACTGTGAGCAGGCAGGCTGGGCTTATGAAATGCAAATCAGGGAACTCGGTTTTCTGTTTGGTAGCCATGCTGGCTAAAAACCGTTTGGAGGACTCATGAATTTCTACTGTCCATGCTAGCCTCTCTCGTTTCTCTAGAGGACTAATCACTAACCTCTCCTTCTCCCCCCGCATGGGCCTAACATGTCTTATCTTGGTCCTGGGTGGAGGTGCTGTTACCGGATGAGCCACTGGGATCTTGTCCCTGGCTCCCTGGTCTCTGGCTGGCCTGGCCTGCTATGTTCCAAACTCTCTCAGGGTCCCTGGAGCAAAGCCTAGGGTAGGCAGAGATCCTTTCTTCACCTCCCCGATCCTGGCAGTATCAGGCCTAGTGGGTTCTTACTAGGAGGTGAACAAAAAAGGTAGGTGGCCAACACGGGAGAAACACCATTCAGAAAGTTCTCTCTCTCTCGGTCTTTTTCCTCCGCTGCAGTTAGTGCTTTGAAAACCAGTCTTGAGAGGAATCTAAACCCTCTGAGGTTAAAAACTCATGTCATGCTGCAGGTCCTGCTGGTGGCAGAGGGGTGGAGAGGGACAGGGAATTAATATTTCGGACGGACCAGTGCCTTGCCTGCCCAGGTGTCTTTGCAGACCACCTCGTGCTGAAAGAAAGGAACAAATGAAAAAGGGAGAAAACGGGGAGGTGGGGGAGGGAGAAACAGAAACAGAGAAAGGCCTTTGCTGAGCCCACGCCTTTGTGCACCGCATTCAAACTGATTTGTACCCTTTGTAGTCTTAATTATTTGTGAGAGAGGGATAACAGGAGTACCCAGCTCACCCATTATTTCCTGCATAAAAAAAGGCACACAGAAGCCGCTGATCATTTTTGAATTAGCAAACATGATACTAAAAAAAAAAAGCATAAAAAAATTCATTAATACCATCAGGGATTAGGAGGCTGATTAAAGTGTGGCTGTTAGCGTATGCAAATGAGCGATAGGCATTTATCGGGGCCTGTGCAAACTGTCTTGGAGCTGTAAAGCCCACGTATGTTTTACAGCTGATTAAAATAGTTTTAAGTTCTGCAGAATTTTTTTTTGGTAGGGAATTAAAAAAAAGAGACCATCTCCACTTTCCCTTTTGGCGAAATTTCTCTAAAGTATACTCCAACCATTCCACTTGACTGCACTCTCTCGTGCAGCCTCTTCTGAGAGCGAGGAGGTTACTTCCTCCTGGTTACAGGCAGCCGAGCCAAGCTGGTTCCCGTGTTTCTTTTTCTAGGAGTTTACCAGAACTCCCATGGCAAGCCAGAAGGGCCTCTTACCTTGGCCCCTGGGGGCGACAGGGGTTCCAGATTCTCCCCCTAAACGTACACCTCCCTCCCACCCAGACCCTTCACTCAAGCTCATGGCAAACGGGAAGGTATTTGTTTCGCCCAAGCACAGGGTATCAAGTGTTCCTTTCTACGAAAGGAGATTGCATCTGCTCCATTTGGTTTTGGGAGGCAAGGAGGGAAGGGCGAGTGAGCATGTGCGGCCTGGAAGACCCGCACAGATCTATACAGATGCACGACGAGAGTTGAGTGGTCGTGGCTGCCTTTGGTCCCGCAGCCAAGACGTTGTGGGGAAAAGACAGGAGACCAGGGCTGCCCTGTTTTGCATCCGCATTCAAATCCCATTTTTCAAGACTGTCTTTTGGTGCAAGAGAGTGCTCTTCTTGCTTCCAGGGCTGCATCCATGACAGAGGGTCTATGGAGAATAATAAATAATAAAAAGAACAGCAACAGCAACAATAATGATAGCTGCTCATTAAGCAATTGCTAAGTGGAGGCACTGTTTAGTTTTATTTTATCCCCGGGACAAACACAGGAGGTGAGACTACTCTTATACTCAATATGCCACAAAATAAACCCAGAATATGACCCCTGTCTAGGCATCTACACCGCTAAAATGCTGGACCAAGCCACATCTCTTGTTTGGATCCTGCAGTGTTTTCCCTAACTAGCTGCCTTCTTTCACTCTTGTTTTTGAGTCAGAGTCCTACTCCGTCGCCCAGAATGGAGGGCAGTGGCACGCTCCCAGCCACCGCAGCCTCGACCTGCGAGGCTCTGGCGAACCTTCCGCCTCAGCCTTCCAAGTAGTGGAAACTACAGGTGTGCGCTACCACGCCTGGCTCATTTTTGACTTCTTGTAGAGACAAGGTCTTGCCAAGTTGCCTGGGCTGGTCTCGAACCCGCGGGCTCAGGCAATCCACTCGCCTTGGTCTCCCAAAGTGCTGGGATGACAGACTGAGCCACCGAGCCCGGCCCCATCTTTCTTTCACTCTTGCTTCTCCCCTCTGCCTGCTGTTCTGAGAATAGGCTGAGATCAGAGGCTTTTACAATATATTCACGTCATATTATTCCTCCCTCACTGTCTCCCTTTTTCACTTGGAGTAAAGGCCAAAACCTCTTCCATGGCTCCATGGCTGCACAACCATAACTATTCTCTCACTTCATCTCCACCCTCTCTAGCTCTACTCAGCCAAACTGGCTTCTCTGGGTTTCCGCAAAAGCTCCAGTCACTATCACGGATGACGGCATGGGTATAGCCCTGGAAGCGAAAACAGCACTCTGCTGTGCTAAAAGAAAGTCTCAAAAAATGGGATTTGAATTTGGACGCAAAACAGGGAAGCCTTTCTCTCTGCACTTGTCCCCACAATGTCTTTGCTTCAGGACCCAAGGCAGCCACGGCCACGCAACTCTCACCATACCTGTGTCAGTATGGATACCCTGGACTCCCAGCCCCCACTCCACCCACCTTGCCTCACAAAATCAAGCACAGCCCTCTCTGGTGTCCTTTTTCTTCTTTCTGTGGTACTTATTTATTCAAATACAGGTTAGGTGGTGTTTGTTGGTTACGTTTAGTGTTTCTTATGCACTCAGCTAGAGGATAAGTGTCCTGAAGAGTGGGATCTTTGTTTTGTTTTCCAATGTGTCTTAACCATCTAGACTAGGCGCTCATGATGAGCTCGGTCATGACTTGTTGATTTAAAGAGCTCCAAAAGAATTTGTACAAATGCTCACAGACGATAAAAATATATGGTAAGCCGGGCTCGGTGGCTCAGCCTGTCATCCCGTGCCTTTGGGAGGCTGAGGGGAGTGGATTGCCTGAGCCCACGGGTTCGAGACCCACCTGGGCAGTGAGACCTCATCTCTACAATAAATCAAAAATTAGCCGGGCGTGGTAGCGCGCCTGTAGTTCCAGCTACTTGGAAGGCTGAGGTGGAAGGATCGCCGGAGCCCGGCAGGTCGAGGCTGCGGTGGCCGGAAGTGGCCACTGCACTCCAGTCTGGGCGACAGAGTGAGACTCCAACACAAAAACAAAAAGAAAAAAAAGAAAAATATATGGTAAAAGCCCCCAAAGGCTAGGAACCATGTCTGTCTTGGCCGTTACCCTATTTTTAACACTTAGCCCATAGTAGGCAATAAATATTCATGACAGAGCAAATAAATGGACTCACGTGGCAATTAATATTTCTACGCAAAAATATCCATTTTCAGTTCTGGTCACACATTTCAAAACAAACCACCTCAGCCATTTACACTTATAGGATGATTCCTTTTAGCCCCAAGTAGCTATTATTTTAAATATTTTCCCCCCATCCTGGCAATACCAGGTCTTCTGTGAGGAGTATTTTCATTTTCTACACCGAGCAGAAACCAGCCATCTGAGCTCCCTTTGGGGGTGAGTAGTCTCTAAGAGTCAAGGTTATATAAGAGGAAAATTCAGGATAAATTCTAGTCCCACAACTGCTCCATCTCTTTCTGTGGGGTCCTGCACTTCAGATTCCTGCCTCTGAGCATGGTACCCCATGGTTTTGCCTCCTCCAAAGCCCATCTTCCTGTCTACTCTGGAGCTTCTGTGTGAATCCAGGACCAGAACTTTCTTGACTCCCTCATCCAGGTCACGGCCTCTGCTGGCCTTCCATGAGGAGTCAACTGGCTGTCCGGTAGGAAGAAACCAGAGTTTGTTGAAACATCAAGCAAAAGAACTGATTTCTTGAATATTAGCTCACTTGCCTACTAGTACGTGTGGGCATGAGGAGTGGCAGACAGGTCGGAAGAAACAGAATGATTTTAAGGCAGCCTTGGTCTTAGGAAGTGTACAATGCAGTCATGAGTTTGGACCAGCCCATATAGGCCTCCTGGGCCAGTGTGGAGGCCACGTAAGGATCTGGGCCCGGGGACACAGAGAGAGTTAAAGGATCAAGAGGTGTCCTTTGAAGGAGGTGGTGGAGGAGAGACTTCTGTGTTGGGAAAAGAGGGGAGAAAAGGGGTAGTGAGTGAGACAATCAGCTTGTTGGTGCAGAGCCCGAAGATCAAGTTAGAACAGTCCTCAGAGGTCGTTTTGTGGAGGACTTGACTGCCGTGCAGGCATTCCAGGCTTTTTTCTGTAGGTTCAAGAGTGCCCGAACAGGGTCACAACCAGGGTGAGGGGAGGCAGGCATCTGCCCCAGGAGCAAAACTTAAGGGAGTGCCAAAGACTCAAAATCAGGATACCAGAAAAGAGCAAATCGACAGATTACAACCAGATGTTTTGTGAATGAAGTTTCACCTGAGAGGTTTGAGCTGGGAGACAACATGCCGAAACGTCCATTTGGGAAGCTCCATCCAGCAGGGGAGAGGCTCATCCTCTTTGAAACCAGATCCTGCCTCAGTCTCAGCAGAAGGAAAGGGAGAGGCCCTGGTCCTGGGAAGCACCTCCCTCTATTTCGATTTCAGATCTATTTCTTTCCTGTCATGATGCTGCCTTTCTGGTTTCTGCTGTTCTTAGGGACACAGGGAATATCAGACTTGAGTGGATATGTAAACAGTTGCTCAAGTGAGATCAAAATAAGGGCTGCAAGAGACGCTTCCGGTGGGGTGAAAGGCTGGGCTGACCCCAGATGGGGGATCTGGAAGGCGGTGACATCTAAATCGCCTCTGCAGCATGGTTTGATTTGACCAAGCATAAATTGTGGGAAGTTGACTTGGGTTCAGATCTTAGTTCTGCCCTTTCCTACTTGTGTTACTTTGGACAGATCCTCTGCCTTTTCTGAGGCTCATTTTCCACATCTGCGAAATAAGAAGAATGATAACATTTTCCTCACAAGTTCATCACGAGGTTTATGTGCGATAGTATATGTAAAACCCTAGGATGGTCTGTGGTTGTTAATAATGTTTCACAGTGCAGCGTCCCAGTGTGGTCCATGCATCAGATAAAGGACAGGTCTGTGAATGAAGACAGCAAACTGAAGTTGCCAACTTTCGTTTTATGGAATGACATATAGCCATGGTCTAGTTAGCAGAAAGAATTTGAGTGAATGCCAGAGTGATTTCTAGTGTTAGAGTTCTCAGTTTGACTAAGTAAATCAATTAATCAACCATTGCATGCTTATTGAATGTCGGTCATTTTTAAACTAGGTATTGTGGGTGACCCAGGGAAATACAAGATATGGTTTGTGTCTCCATTGATCCTAGAATCTGGTAGATTAGACTTGATATGATGGGCATCCATTGTTTACAGCTAGATATTCATTCATCCTTCTGGTAACAATACTTGGGTTTTATTTATTTATTTATTTATTTTTGGTAGAAAGCCAAACCTGTCCCCTACTCTCAAGATAGTTTGTACAGTGTTGGCACCAATCTTAATTCTAGCTCCTGGATGGATTTGTGGTTCAGTTTCAGTCTATCAGAGCAGTGACTTCTCCTGGCCACAAATTGGTTTAGGGCTGGGCATATGACCCAACCAAAGCCAAAAAGATTCAGTGACTTTTGGTGGGCCTGCTGCTTCTTCCATTTGACTGGAACTCAAGAGGAGTGAAGGCTAAAGCTATAATTAGCATATTGTGGGGGTAACCCCTTTGGGCCCCCTCCTACTGTGGGAGCTTTTCTGTCCTCTCAATAAATTTTGGTTTCTAAAACAAACAAACCTAAAACACATATTACAACCGCAGAGAGATGCCATTCTGAAAAGGGAGCCCAGTTACAGAGCCAAGAGGAGAAGACAGAAATGTCTTAGTGACTTTGTGAGCCACAAAATCAAACTTTTCTTGAGCTCATACTTTTCAGTTATTGAGCCATAAAATACTCCTCTTGCTTAAGTCAGTTTGGGTTGAGTTTTCTGTTCTTGTGACACTGAAAGAATCCTAACGAATCTGCTTAGTATTAGTTTATGAAAAGGCAGATTGCCCAAACCCAAACCAAACCAAACCACCTCCAACAACAACAAAAAAACCCCAAACCTCAAAACTCTATAAATAATCAACAGAAATCTGTCATGGTTGAGTAATGAGTACTGTGGATACTATGCAATAATTGTGGGCAGACAAAACAGGCATCCCTACTCCAGAAATTGGTGGTTGTAGGGGACAGTTCCTCCCACTCTGCCTTCCTTTGTGGCTACCATGGGCTCTATACTTGGCACGAAGGGCTGCTTGGCCAGGTGGTTGGTCACATAAATCCCACGCCAGCTCTCAGATGCCCTTACTTACCCGATGGATGGAATGTGGGTTCAGGCCAGCTAGAGGGATGGGAATTCCTAACATAACTTAATGCTGGCTTAAAGGTCAGTCTTATGAGGTGCTGAAGCTTTGTGGTACATTTTGCACAGCCAGCTTCCACCATATTCTCACCTATTTTCTGTGCCTATGCCCTATTCTCAGTTCCTATCAGCATATGTTGTTTGATATCAGCCTTGAGCATAACACTTCCAGCGTTCTTTGGTGGACTACCACGGGAGGGGCAAAAGATCTTGAAGAACATTTACTTGCATTTCTTGGACTTGCTCCTAATGAGAGGACTTCTGGTTCTATAATGTACAAACGCTTTTATTTCTAATTCATATTCTGGACAAGATATAGTCCTTGGCTCATAAAAAACTTTAACTTTGCACGCTATCAATACATCACCTTGAGCTTTAGGAATTGCTCTCTCATCTACATTTTTAAGATCCCTCACATAAGTATGTGTTAGCTCTGTCCTCTTTTTAAAGTCAAAGTTCACAGTGGTGTGTTTAATCAGCAAATCTCCCTTTCTGTTTACCTGTTTGGACACTATCTCTTAGGCATAATTTGGAGAACTAAACAGTGGACGCGCACATTTCTCTGTCATTATTCCTATGCACTGTATCTTGTTAGTGCCACGGATTTGCTGTGTTGTGTCAGAACCACCAAGTCTATTCACATTCTTATTTCTTCTTTTGTGGATCATCTGCGTTACACAAATTGCACGTCTTTTTAGCAATAGCATAGCAGTAGGTGCAGGGGTGAAACTACTGGTTCAAGGAGGAGGCAAATACGTTTTCTGACATCGTAGGGTTCTCTGTGACCAGCCAACATGTTGGTGCGACTAAGCTGAATATCACCACTGAGAGTCTCCCTTGCAAACTTCATTTTTTGTTTGTAGCAACCCATTACTTTTTTTTCAGTACTCAACTCTCTATTGCAGGTTAATTTGAACCTGGTTTTGATCCTAAAATTCTTTGGCGAATTGCCGTGAACGTTTCATCAAGATAGCTGACATCAATTATGTTTCCTGGGCCAATAATTTCATTTCTGTGCCTATTATACACTTGCCAAAAAGGCATACGGCTTGTATGATAAAGACAATCTCTAAAAGGAGACAGATAAGAACACGAATAAGCGATCTGGCCGTCTTACCGACACAACTAATGACACCTGCTTTGCCTGAGGTGAAGGCTGAGGCTCTCACATTCACCGGCCGTGACAAATTGGAATGAGAGAACCTGTCCTTTGTGTCCAATTCTGCAGCACAGATTAAGATCTAGCCATAAAACAGCACTGGTTTCTGCTCCTGATGACACTATTATCATTTTTAAACTTATCATTTATTCATTAAAGCGATCCCAGAGCTTATGGGGTTGTTGACAGAACATAAATACAAACATAAAAATAAATCATGCAATCAAAGTCCTCTGGAGCTTCCTGGGGCTTCAAAATCAGCGGGTCCAATCCCCTGCTGAAGTGACCTGGTCATCAGATTCTTTACCTCTGTACCCATGTCTCCATTTCTAAAATCTCCTTTAGCACGAAGGACCTACATGAAGAAGGGGTTCACTAGAAGGTCTTATTCTTTCATCTGGCCCGAGAGATAATGTATCCCCTGGCTTGTCCTATCTTCAGTATACCACAGCTGGGACCTCCCTGTTTCAGGATGTGGGGTGTGTCTGTCTACAGATCGCACACTCTCTGGTTTTTTCAGGCCCAGGCAACATGGTGAGTTCTCCCCAGCTTTCTTCCTATATTGGGCCACTGACATCACCTAGTTGGGCATCTTTTCAAAACATCCATGCTTACCTTTAATTGATATGCATTTCTGGATGCAATGATAGCAAATGACTTCATTGAATGGCAAGATGAAAATCCTTTCACATATATACACACTGCTTCATGTTATGTGACCTCGCACAAGACAACTTCTCTGGGCTTCTTTTATTTTCTAGAAAATGATGGGATGAACTAGGTGATCTCTGTGATTCCTTTTATGGACCCGTCCTGATAGATAAAGGCTGAATACTTACTCTTTCAGAATGAATATAGGAAGCAATTGTACTCAGATAGTCCCTGACAAATGAAAATATTTGAATAGGACAGAAGAAAATAAAAGGTTATAAATCTCTTTCCCTGAACAATTTACCTGTGATTATGAGCCTGATTTCCTCTCTTTTAGGAAACATTACTTGTAGTCTTTCAATATACTTAACTGATAGATTAAAAGCTCTTGAAGTCTGGTTTAAGTATTTGGGAGCTGGAGGTATGATGTGAGTTCCTATTGCCAACATTATCTTTGATGCAATTCATTTCTCTTTGCTCCCATTTTGCCACCAGTAAACAGATCCTGTGCTACTTTTTGGGAAGTTTATAAACCAAATAAGGTACAAGATGGGGATTCTACGTACAGTATAGAGAACTTTGTAGTTCACATTAAAAAAATGCATATGAAGATGTTCTAAGCTAGATTGCATCCTCTCGAGAGGAACACTCAAGTCTGGCGTCCCCTCTGGCCTTTGCTTAGGACAGAGTAGGATTCAGTAAGGCCTGGTAAATGATTGACAGCAAGCTAGGAATCCTGGGGCTAGGTCAAGGCATTCACCCTTTTCCTACACCAGCTTTAAAACAAGCAAGACAAAACAAAACAAAACAAAAAACCAACAAGTTTTCTGATAAAGAACTTGAGTTTGAACTGTTTTTTCTTTTTGCTATCAACAATCTTGGTGAAGCAATCTGACAATCTACCATCTACGAATGCTCGAAGGGAGGCAAGAGGAGGGAGGAAGATGGACAACCTTCAGAGCATCATATGTGAAATATAAATGCCAGAGTATCGCTTGTGCCTCCATCAGATTATGAGACTCAGTTTCCTGGCCATTTGTATTTTGTGACTATGAAAAAATATAGTTTCAGATGAAAAATGAGCGATGAGGCTGTGGAAGATGCTTACAACATTATTTTCATTGTGCAAAATACCAAAATCAGCCTAAGCTAAAATGTCTTGCTGATGTCCCTAAAATATTCCATCTTTGGACAGAACCATTAACTATTTTTAAAAAGCCAATAATCAATAAGTCTTAATTTGTTGCACTGACATTTGTGCAGGTTTCATCTAGATGAAATTAATTAGAAAGAAAATGGTTTCTCAGCGATTGGTGAGCGGACTGGAGTCTGTGGCGAGATAAGTTTGACCCTGTGTCGTGGAAACATTTGAATGAGGTTAAGCCTCAGTGCATTTGGATCTGGCTGTTTGTTGAGTGTGCACTGACATTTCTAACAGGCTACCGAGGCTTCCGAAATGGGCCAGTGATTTTAAAGGCATTTCGTGGGTCACTGGAGTTCTCGGTGGACAAAGATGGAAGCGGGAATGAATACAATGCAGACAGGTGAAGCCAACACCTGGGAGAGGGACTTGTGAAGAACAGTCTCACCAAGAACACAACTCCCCTCCTTCCACATTGCTTAGCCGAGGCATCCTAGTTTCTGAACACCGATAATTGAAGCGAGGTTAGATCTCAGTTTGCTGGCCCCTAGGAGCACTCTGCCTCTGCGAAGTTTACTCTGCACAGCCCTATGTGTGACACTCACAAGGAATAACCCGGCTCTGAGAAGGAGGGGAAGGGAGATTCATTCCAGAGCCCTCAGGGGATCGCTTGCTTTAATTGCTTTAAGAACCCTTCCTATCAATGAGACTAATGGGGTTAGACAAAGAAAATACTGGCTAGACTTGATCAAATACATTGAATCTCCCCCTAGGCATACAATTAGGTGAAGAGGAGTGATTCAAAGTAAACCCAAGGTGCAGGCTCATCATTAAGCAGAGTCTCCAGGGAAGACCTTCAGGGCCTGGACACAGGTTTTCGGTACCGGGATTGCAGTGTCTCCCGGAAGAAGACACGGAATGACTTGGAAGGTCAGTGTTGGTCCAGGGCTTGGGGAGGGGCAGTGGAGGCTGCTTGTGGTGAGATCCCCATCACAACAGGACTGCTTTCTTTTGATTTGTCCTTTCCAGCTTGGGTCCCTTTCTCTTCCCTGCTCAGTCTCACTTTCTATCTTGGGCAGACTCTAAAGGACACTTTCTGCTGCACAAGGGCTCTTCCAGCAGATTAGAAGATGGTAGTAAATAAGTGAATAGGAGACAAGAAGACTTAAACAGCAACATGAGAGTTGTGGCCTAAAATATGGGTTTCCAAGAATATATCTAAAGTTTATGTGAAGTCCTAGAGCATGAAAGCAGCAAAGAAACGGTGTTGGGAATGAGCAGCGTGCTTGCTGTCTTTGTTTCCCCATCTGGGGTGATAACAGGAATAAGAGCACACATTTGTTCTGCAGTCACTGTGTGCCAGGGACTGTTCTAAGCATTTACATGCACACGCTTTTACAGTTCTTATAGCAACCCCATATAACGCTTTCTAGAAAACGGAACCAAGGCACAGAGAGTTTAAGGAACTCATCCAAGGTCACACAGTCGTCAAGAGTGAGTGCATGTTTCTCCTCGAGTACACCTGCTGTGAGCTGCCCAAGTTGGCCTCATGGCGGGGAGGCATCTTTGTCTGGTCAAGTATTAAAGGGATAGATGATGGCTTTCTAGAGAATGGTGGAGAAGACTGAATAAGAAAGTCAGAAAGAAAAAAGGGTCCATAAGGACGAAGGGAAGTCAATATCAATGACAGTGACACATGGCAGTGGAGAAAGGAGAAGCTGTGCACAATGGGAGCTACACCAGTTGGAGACTCTTCAAGGATGGTGAATCTGGCCCCGCTAATAAAATCCCTCCAGAGACACAGAGAACACCAGGAAGGCCAGATACTATCCTGGGAAAATAGCATGTCTTGTAGGTTGGGGAAGATGTGAGGACAGTGACATGTACAACCAGATGTGGTTCATCTGGAAGTGGGCTGACTTCCAGGATTGCAAACCCATAACGACGACACAGCCTGTCAGACTCTGAAAACACACATCCTCTCTCACTTCTGCTGGACTTGCATGCCTTCATTTCCAACTGTTAATTTTGTCCCCACTGTGTGCGGGGAGCTGGGGCAACAAAAGTAAATAAGGCCGCAAGTTTGCCTTCAAGAAGCCCAAGACTGAGAAGATATAAACCCCAAACTGCAGAAGCAGGAAACCCGTGATGGATGAAGGTATAGATGTATCACAGTTCAGAGCCAGAGGGAACAGAAGTCAGTTCCATTTCAGGAGATGTCTGAAGTCCCCAATGACTTGCAATATGTGAGAATAAAGAGAAACGCCAGGTGGAAGCAAGGAAGAGGGGAAGAAATTGTGGGAAGAAAAAAAGGAGGAATAGAGTCCTCCAAAGGATTTGCAATCCTGGGTAGGTAGTTAAAAGTCTTGGGACGTAGGAGTAGGAGGATAATTTTTCTTTTCCAGTGTTGGCCTGTTAAAAGAAAGGAGGCCATGGTCAGTGAAAAGTAGATTACGGATATTATCGAAAGGAAGGATTTGCTTCCCCAACCTACTTAAGAACTGACGGATAAAGACCAAGAAGGATGCACTTTAAGGCTGTGTTTGATTAACGAACCACAAGCCTGAGTAGGAGAAACACCTAGACAAGATTTGGATACATATGTGATCCCCCAAGGAAAAGCAACATGGCTCAGTGGAAGGAGTATATAGCAGGGAGGTGGGTGTGGAGTTTTAACTTGGGTTTTATGATGAGTTAGGTATGAGAGCTTGGGTAATTGATTTACCATCCCTGGGTCTCGGTTTCACTTCACTGTCTGTAAAATGATGAGGTGGACTAAATGGCCACTAAGTTTCTTAGCTGTGATACAGTCTACCTTTCTTTTATTGGAATTCTCTAGGAAATGGATTGGAAATAACAGTGTTTGTAGAGTCTGGTCAAGAAAGCAAGCACTCAAAAATTTAACACAGAAAAGTAGAGGCATTCTACTAGGAATAGTTGAGTGCTGTTGCTCGGTCCAATAGGGTTGAAGACAATATGACATCAGAGAAAAGGAAGAGGAGGAGCCTTGCAGTTTCTTAAGAAAGTCGACTCCTCCAAGAAATCCAGGACAAACGGAAGAGGAGCTTCCAGGTGAGTTTCTCAGGAAAGAGGGGCAGAGTGCTAGCACTGCAAACTGCAAATGCTGCGGTTTGGCCTGTCAGTCAAAGGGAGTCTGTAGGGCAAGGCTTAAAATATGGAACCTGGGTCTGGCGAGTGCAGTGTTGAGGCTTCACCGCCTCCGCTGGAAACCAGATGTCTGTTAATTCTTGGCATGAGCTGCTATTTAATCTTGGAGAGAAGAGAGGATCTGCCCCTCTGAATTCAGTTTTGACCCAAAGGTAAAGGAAAAAAAAAATGCTCAAGGCAGCACACCAAAATAGGTTTATTAAGATATTAAATCTTTTTTTTGTAGAATAAAATGTTTTAAAAATGAATAGCTCCATTACTGGTGGAATTGGTGCAATTGTCTAAACAAGAGCAACATTTCGAGATGAGATTGGGTACATTCAGGGTGGTATGGCTGTACACAGCAGTCTAAACAAGAACAACCTTTTCAAATAGGAGTGCATTCCTGTGTGTTTGCTTGTTTTGAGCCTCACCGAAGCCCTACACAGTGGATTGATTTTACATACGAAGAAACGAGGCCAGAGTGCAAAGCCTGCGCGGGAACCTAGCGCTTCTGTCACTTCCTGTCCCAGCGTCTCTGGAGCACCAACTGGCTGCCCTGCCTAGAGCTGGAAGAAACTGCAAGAATAGATATATTTTTCATCCAATATAAAACAAGGCATTTCTGATTACATAATTACTTAAAAAAACAGAAAAATCTTAAAAAGAACATCAAGCATACCTTATCCAGAGATAACTGGCATTAGCTACTTCCCCCCCAACTCCTAATTTGGAAAAAATTCTAAACTACAAAGAGGGACAGATAAAGAGCCCATGTTAACGCTTTCTCCATATTTATCAATTGTTATCATTTTGCAGTGTTGGCCTTATCTGTCTTGGTGGTACTATTTGTAAGTAACGTGTAGACCTGAGATTTCACGCCTGACTATTTCAGCATGTCATAAGGACATATCCCTAAAAAACCACAGCAACATTATCACGACTCAAAATTCAATGTTAATTTAATAATTTTATTTAAGAGTTAGCCTGTGTTCAAATTCCCCAGGAGCTCCCCAAAGTCCTTTTTATTTTGATCTAACATCTAATTGAGTTCCATGTATTACAGTTGTTGTCATGTGTCTATTATCCTTTAAATTAAAATAGTCCTACTTTTCTTTGTCTCTTACAATAGTGACTTCTTTGGGGTGTTTAGTCCAGTCCTCCTTGAATATTTTTCAGATTTTGTAGCCATTATTATATTCATGTTACACATATTTGGCGAGAATACCACATAGGTGACATTGTGTACATTTTGGAGATATTTAGTTTTCTATACTAAACTTATGCTGTTATCTCAAATCAGAGAACAGAATTATACATGTCATTGCTTTAAAAAGCTTTCAAAAATATTTCAACAATAGTATAGCACTTAGTGCCTGGCACTATGCCTAACGTATTGTTCAATACATTTATAATGACCTAAGGAACTGCCTCAACGGGTAATGGGCCTCTTGTCTTTGGAAGTATTCAAGCAGAGGGTAGAGGACCCCCAAAGAAACAAATTGAAGAGAGGATTTGGCATTGAGAAGAAGTTTTTCCTTTGTTGGCTTTTCTGGAGAGGTTTCCTCTTCTATTTTGAATTGGAGCTTACTATGAGCGTCATTGTTCCTGTGTGTTTCCCTCTTTTTCTCTCTTGTTCTGCTGTTGAGTTCTTCTTTTCTCCTTTACCATCACGTCCTTAGTTGCAAACTTCTCAGGACTTGCCAAGTCTTTTTAGCTTGTGACACCACGGAGGCCCCTTCATGCTCCCTTAGAGTCGATGAAAAGTAAAACTGTCTCAGAGAAAAAAGGCAACAGATCCAGCTAGGGAAGACTGTTCCAGAAAATGGCTTCAGGACACCCGAGTGGACTTCCCTCAGTTGAGAGATATGGAGCATCCCAGACGTGGTGGGGTGGCACAAGAAAGACACCAAGCCAATGCTGGCGGTTGCTGCCGCTCCATTTTGTACCTTTGCCCATGCATTCTGGACCCTGGGTCGACTTTAATTTCAAAGGGTTGTTTGGAGTTTGTGACTCTGCCTAGTGCATGGAAAGAATAGCTTGCATCTGCCTGTGTGGGGCTGTTACATTATTCCACTGGCTTCCCCCCCCCCGGGCTTGCCTAGGTAATGTTCTTCCCTTACAAATTTCATCTCACTGCACTGTGCATCGAAACGACGCAGTTATGGTGCGCACGGGGAAAAAAATTATAATGCCATTAAAAGTTATCATAAATATCCGATGAGCATCACTTCTAATCCGATACACAATTTTACTGCCTCTATAAAGTAGGTGATTTGCAGTGGTCTGAGGCGTCTCCTGGAGCGTTTTACTTCTTTTTAAATTAAACACACCAACTTTGTGCTGAATTCAGAGTGTGGACATAAAAAAGGGGGTAAAAAGGAGAGGGAAGGGACATCAGATGGGAATTGCAATTGAATCTTTATATATGCCATCTTGGCACTGTGGTGCTAAATATAGTGCCAGGTAAATAGATGTGCTGAAATATTCAGAATAAAAAACAAATGTTCCAATAGCAGAAGCAGTGAGCCCTGAGAATGTTTCCACAGTGGGTGTGCTTAAAATAATAAAATACTGTTGTTTAAAACTACTCAATCCTAGGAAACCCTATGCTGTAAAAAATATAGTGCTGGTATATGTGTGAGAGGCTGTGTGTGTTGAACATATATAAGTATATAAAAACTCCTAGGAAATTAAACAGAATATAAGGAGGTTGATTTTACTGGTTGGAAGGTTACCCTGATTATTTCTTTGAGGTATACTAACTCTTCCTGGAAGTTTAGGACATCAAAAAGTTGTCATTTACTAAACGGCTACCCAATGTTCTGAAATGTCATGTCCCGGGCAAGGGCTGACCCATTAACCCACGTGCAGATGTGTATACTCGGGTATGTGGAGAGAGGTAGCACACACCCAAGTGCTAGTACGTACAAGGTTTCTGGTTGAAATGATTTAATTGAATTGTGACATTGCTTCTCCCCCACACCTTCCATGCAGTTGGTCATTCTTAGCTACCAAAAATGGTTACTAAGTGCCTACTTCATAGAATACTCTGGCTAACTGTGAAAGATACAAAGAAAAAAAATAGACAACCATAGGTCTACCTGCAGAGGGCTCACAGTCTAGAAGCAGGAGTTTCGGGAGGTAAACTTGTGAAGACAGTAGAGCAAGTTCAATGCTATGATGGGAGCAAAGGCTCACTTGGAGAGCACAGAGGAGAGGAAGTTGTGTGTCTGTCATGATGAAATGGAATATGGTATCTTCCATCTCTTCCAAATTACATCTAAGTTCTCCAGTCCAAATACTATCAACAATACCCATTGATCAGTCAACAAATAATATATTAAACAAGGATGTATCACTAAGCACAGTGGCATCCACCTGCATCCCAACTACTCGGGAGACTCAGGTGAGAGGATCGCTTGAGGCCAAGAGTACAAGGCTGTAGTGCACTCTATTCACACCTGGGAATAGCCACTGTACTCCAGCCTGGGCAACGTAGTGAGACCCTGTCTCGAAAAAAAAAATTGAATTAAAAATATTTATTTAACTCTGGATATTCTATATTATTCATTTTCATACCTACCCCTAGAGCTTGCATAGTGCCTACAGTAGGCAAACATGAACTGAATATATTTTGAATGAACAAAGTTGTTGATGCAAGATGAAGTGACATCCAGCATGCACAGCACTTTACACATTGAAGAAGTGTTCTTACTTAGTTATCTCATTTACTTCTTTACCATGAGGTAGGCATTATTTCAGCCTTACAGACGAAGCAACAGAGACTCCGAGGGAAAGTGTTTTTCCCCAAAGTATCTGTTGGACCGGACCAAATCCAGATCATCTTCCTGCAAGTTCTACCCTGCTTCCACACCAGCTGGGGGTTGTCTGCCATGCATGCCTAGACCTTGGCATGGATGCGTCGTGAGTTGGGTCTCTGGGAGGGCTGTGACAACATGTTGTATCTTTATGACTGCCTCTCACCCTCTGCAGTAGACTAGTACACACGGTTCCTCATGAACTGTGTGACTAATAATTGCTGCTGTGACATACCATAAGTTGATAATAACAGGTCGAATGGACAGAAAGCTTTGATCAGGATGCAATGTTAGTTCATAACACTTATGGGTTACATAATGCAGTAGCTCCCTCCTTATCTGTGGTTTCACTTTCCAAGGTGACAGTTACCCATGGTCAACTGGGGTCCAAAAATACTAAATGGAAAATTCTGGAAATAAACAATTTATACATTTTACGTTGCATGCTCACTTTGAATAGCCTGACGAAAACTTGAGCTGTCCTACTCTGTCCTGCCCAGGATGTGACTCATCTCTTTATCCAGTATATCCACGCTGGGTGTTCTACTTTCCCATTAGTCACTTAATAGCTGTTTAGGTTATCAGATCTACTGCCTGGGTATCACAGTGCTTGTGTTCAAGGAAACCTTATTTTACTTAATAAAGTCTCAAAGCACAAGAGTAGTGATGCTGGCGATTCTGATATGTCAAAGAGAAGCCATTAAGTGCGTCCTCTTAGCGAAAGTTCTCGACTTAATAAAGAACAAAAAAAGTAGGACACAGTACCTCACGCCTGTAATCCCAGCACTTTGGGAGACAGAGGTGAGAGGATTGCCTGAACCCAGGGGTTCGAGACCAGCCTGGGCAACCTGGCGAGACCTCGTCTCTACAATAAAATTAAAAAAAAAATTAGCCAGGCATGGTGGTGCATGCCTGTGGTTCCAGATACTTGGAAGGCTGAGGTGGAAGGATCGCCTGAGCCCAGCAGGTCGAGGCTGCAGTGACTGTGAGCATGCCACTGCACTCGAGCTTGGGTAAGATTCCGACTCAAAAAAACATTGTATGCTGAGGTTTCTAGGATCCATGGCAAGAACAAATCTTTCATCCGTAAAGTTGTGAAGAAGAAAAAACAAATTTGTGCTGGTGTTGCTGTTGCACTTAAAACTGCAAAAGTTACAGCCATCCCCATGATAATTTGCATGACAACATATTTTTATAATGATTCTATTTTATTAATTGTTGTCAATCTCTTACTGTGTCTAATTTCTAAAATAAACTTTATCATAGATACATATGTAGAGATATACGTATCATAGAGAGAGCATAGTGTTTATAAGGATAGGCAATTGGCCGTTTCAGGCATTCCCTGAGGATCTTGGGTCATATTCCCAGGCGACTCCGTATCATCTCTCTCAGTCCTCACTACAACCTTACGACATAAACACTATCATTATCACCTCCGAGTCACAGAGGAAGAAGCCAAGGCACAGAGAGATTAAGGCTGCATATGAGAACGTGCTGAAGTCAGGATTCTGATCCGGACAGTCTGACTCAAGAGCTTTCTGTCTGGAGATAACAGGACATCGTTTACTCATGGGACTTGTGTTGATGGGGACGGGTGGCCTGGGCATTACTGGACATAGGGGCTGTGCTATGGGATGTTTGGCAGCAGTGGAACGTGACCTCACCTAAGGAGTGGCTGTTCTGTTGTATGTGAAGAATGAATGATGAGTGTGTTTCTAGGTGTACACTATTTCTAGAGAATGATGTGTTGCTGATTCCATGACAGATTCTCACACATTTGCATAATATTTTGTACTTGGGAAGCAAGATATATTGGTTGGCAAAGTCGAATCTCCTAGTATAAAACGCAATCTATTGCGAAGTCTAAATAGCCATTAACTAATTAATGCCTTTGCTAAATTAACTTACCAAACATTAGTTGAGTGGCTACTCGTGTGCTAGATACTTTGATGGGTGTTCCTTTATCACAGTCCTACTGCCTTTAATCAAGTCATACTACTTACCCGACATGTACAGCTCTTTAACTTTTAAATGAAAATAAATAACAAGGATTTGGTGATGGCTTTTCCCTTCCATGAATATCGGGCGGTGCTTAGTTTTGACATGCACGATAGAATTCAACTTGCAGTAGATGTGAACTCTTGCATCTCGCCCAGTTTTGGGGGACATCTTGAAGGGTCTGAAGCTTTGACCTGAGATTTGAAGGCTGCATTTGCAGATCTGGGAAGAAGAGCAGTTTCCGCTGTGGGACTGTGTCCTGTGACTGGAAGGTTCTTAGAGCTCTTGACACACGCACGCTCTGCCATCTTACTGAGGAAGCCCGCAACTCACGACAGCCTGAAGTCAGGAGCTTCAATAAAAGGACAATGCCATGACAGAAGTAGGGCCAGGAAAAAAGATGCATCAAGCCATTAATTAAGTAATTTATTAATTAAACAATAATTCACTTCACTTTGTAATGATTACTTTAAAATTTGTTTTAATCAACTCTTAGATATTTGGTGAGATGATCCAGCCCTGCTGAGGGAATATGAGTAGATCTTTATAAAGTGGCATTTGAGCATCCAATTCCAATTAATGAAACTTTTCAGTCAGCAACAGAGAGTAGCATTGCCTCATAGAGGAGAACAGGAACTTTATTATATGGGAAATTCCATATAACAGCTTGGAGCAACTAGAAAGTGGTTAGCTGTAACAGAAACACAAACTTACAGTACATCTCAACCAACTTCATCCATCTCTAGACATTTTAAAGCAAATCCTAAATATATCATATTATCGATAAATATTTCAATATATTTCTCCAACAGCTAAAGACTATTTTAAAAGAAAACATAACCACATGCCACTATCATTCCAAAATTAAGTGAAAAAACTTCCTTGATATTATCAAACTTTGATTTGCATTTCCCTTTTCCATTTTTTTTCAATTTGTCTGGATCAAGACATAATGTCTTTTCTCTATACAATTAGCTATTAATTATTTTGTTCAGGATTTAAAAATTAATTTATATAATAGTAGTGGATTTTTTTTTTCTGGTTTGAGATAAATGCCCATGCATTCAAGTATTTTGAAGTACCTCTAAAATCAAATATTTATTGTGGTAGCCTGAGGTTTGATCACTTGTACACAGGAATCATACTCGACAGGGTCTACTGATTTTCAATATTGATTCTTAAAGTTCAGTTTGAAGACTGAACTACTGGAAAGTAGGTGTATCCTTTAGAGCAGCTGTGTCCATTAAGAAGTCTTAGACTGTGAATAGGCTTACAGTTTTGGACTTGGATGTGAATGCCCACATTGGGGGCAACTTCAGCACATGCTGTGGTGTCAGCATTGTGTTGCCACTGTGGTACCAACTTTATTTAATGGGTGATCGTTTCGATGCAGTGTGGCACAACTTACAGTTTGTAACAAATGAAGTGCCTTTTTGAGATCCTGTTCAGGCTGGCAAGTTTATTTACTCAAAATGAACAGGTAGGGAGGTCTTCCTAAATATGACTTGAAGTCCAAAAGCCACACACACACACATGAAATCCGATAGCTTTGACTTCTTAGAAACAAAATGCTTGTGTATGAAAAGAAATAAGAGCCCAGAACAAAGCAAGTATAAAGACAAATGACAGATTAGTAAAAAAAAATATGCAACTCAGATCACAGATAAACGTCAGTCATCTGGGCAAACGATGACGGTGTTTGAACTGGGGTAATATGCTGGAGGCAGAGAGAACAGAGTAAATTTGGGATACGATGATTTCTATTGTGTAAGAGGTAGTGGATTCATTGTTTCCCTATGAATATCAGGGACCGGAAGACATCAGCGAGTATGCTGAAATGCTTGGCCACTGGTGATGGCCTTGCCAGCCCAGGTCATGGAGGAGGAAGGCTTCTAACCAACGGGTAGAGTCAGCGTTTAGTTGGTTAGGGAATGATAAATCTGGAGTTGGAAGCCTGTCTGAGAGCTCTGACTTTGCCATTTACTAGCTGTATGATCTTGGGCTGACTTGCCAACTCAGCCTCTCTGAGCCTCTGTTTTATCGTGGTAGAACGGGTTTAATAATATTCTAATAAAAAATTTGTTTCAGAATATGGATGTAGACTTTTGCAATGCTTTATAATTATGAGAAATTTAGCTGGTGATCTATTTCAGGTAACAACTTGGTTAAAAATGAGTTCTACAGTTGTACAGTTGAGATTCTATACCTAAAAATTACTGAATAAAATATTTTCCCCATTACTATTTTAAAAAAGCAGGTCTGCATAGAACGGTCATTTTCTTTGTAAGGGAACATGCATGGTGACATATCTACATCTTTAATGCAAATTTTGATGAGCTTAATGTCAGTTTTTTGTTAACTGGGAAAGACTAAGAATCTACCACACTGGTAAATATCAGACCTCTCTCGTTATACAACTAGCTTTTTTGAGGTTTAATTGACATACAACAAGCTACACATATTTAAAGCTCACAATTTGATAAGTTTGACCTAGGTAGATACCCATGAAACCATCACCACAATCACAATAATGAATACAAGCATCACCCCTAAATGTTTCTTTCTGCTGCTTTTGCATTTCTCCCTTTCAGCTCTTCCACCTCACTGTTTCCCCATCTCAGATCTACCACTGATATACTTTCTGTCCCTATAGACCACTTGTTTTAGCTAGAGTTTTTTTTTTTGAGTTGGAGTCTCACTCTGTTGCCCAGACTGGAGTGCAGTGGCCGCTCCTGGCCACCGCAGCCTCGACCTGCTGGGCTCCGGCGATCCTTCCGCCTCGGCCTTCCAAGTAGCTGGAATTACAGGTGCGCGCTACCATGCCCAGTTAATTTTTTAAAAATTTATTGTAGAGATGAGGTCTCACCAATTTGCCCAGGCAGGTCTTGAACCCGCGGGCTCAGGCAATCCACTCACCTCAGCCTCCCAAGGCACAGGATTACAGGCTGAGCCACCGAGACCAGCTATTATGAACATTTACATACAAGTATCTGGGTGAACAAATGTGCTTTATTTCTTTGTGCAATTCATATTTTCAGCTGGTTCGTTTTCCTTCTATATAGACTCTTTTTAAACATTTTTTTTTGGCACAGTAGTTCTGCTGATGAATAATTCTTTCAATTTTTCTCAAAATTTTCCCCCCTATTTTCCCTCTTTCAAATCCACTTTGTTTTAAAAAGATATTTTTGCTGAGTACAGAATTCTAAGTTAATTTATTCTCTTTTACTACTTTAAAGATTGATTTACTATCTTGTTGCTTATATTGCTTCTGATAAAAAAAATTTGCCGTCATCCTTATTTTTATTTCTCTGTACGTAATTTTTTCTCTTTTCCCCTTTCTGGCTATTTTTAAGGCTTCCTCTTTATCATTAATTTTCAATAATTTGATTATGAGATACGTTGATGCACTTTTCTTAATTTTTTTGTGCTTAGATTTATTGAACTTTTTGTATCTGTGATTTATACCTTAACAAAATCTGGAACAATTTCAGTCATTTCAAGTATTTTTTTCTCTTCTCACACTTACCTTTAAGAGATTCCAGTTACACATATGAATACACTCTTGAATTTGTCCTTAAGCTCACTGATACCCTATTTTTAAAATTATTGTTATTATTTTCTGTCTGTACTCATTTGGGATACTTTCTATTATTATGTCTTTAAGCCGATTAATCTTTTCTACTGTTGTTAACTTGTTCCCTACTTTTCCCCCACTTCCATGAGGTTAGATATTGTAGTTATTATTGTGAGAGGTTTGATTTGGGTCTTTTAAAAATCATCTGTGCCTCAACTTAAGTTTTTGATGTACAGAAGAAAAAAACTTTTAAAATGTATTTGACTGCTAACTTCAATATCTGTGACCAACATGAGTTGTGAAGATTGATTTTCCTCTTTAGTTGTGTTGTGTTTTCCTGCACACATGGTAATTTTTCCTTTTCATGCATGGTAATTTTTGATTTGATAACATATGCCATGTATTGTACTTTTTCGGTGCTAGATATAGTCTTAAATTTTGTTCTGGAATTCAGGTAAGTTACATGCAAACAGTTTGATTCTTTGGGGTCTTATTTTTAAGATTTTTTTTTATGTGGGATCATAGCAATCTACCATATTTGTTTTGGTGTATTTCTTGACTTTTTAATCTTTTCTATTGATCTATATGTTTATACCTTTGCCGCACTGTCTTGACTTCTGTACCTTTGTATCAAGTCTTAAATTGGCTAGTATGGCTCCTCCAAATTAATTTTTTTAATTGTTAGCATTTATTCTGATTCATTTGCCTTTTTATAGGCATTTTAGAGTCAGATTGTCTATATATACAAAGATGATTACTGGGATTTTGATCAGAACTGTGTCTACGATCATCTTGGAGGAAGGATTAACATCTTTGTTACTTGACTTTTCCCATCCATTAACATGGTATGTCTCTCCCTTCATTTTGGTTTTCTTTGATTCCTTCACTAACCTTGTACTCTTTCTCCTCTTTTCTGGGATTCAGATGATAGGAATATTAGACCTTTTGTTATTGTCCCAAAAGTCCTGATTTAAAAAAAAACAACAATTTTTCTCTTTGTTGCTCTGATTGAATAATTTCTGCTGAATTGATTTCAGGATTAATGACATTTTTTTTGCTATCTCCATTGTGTTGTTGAGCCCATTCAGTGATCCAGTGAGGTTTTTGTTTGTTTGTTTTCTTTTTTAGCTGAGGTCTTGCTCTGCCCAGGCTGCAGTGCAGTGGGATCATGGCTAACCACAGCCTTGATTTCCTGGACACAAGCAATCTTTTTGCCTCAGTCTCCTGAGTAGCTGGGAGTACTGGCGTACGCCACCATGCCTGGCTATTTTTAAAAAAATTTCATCTTTTGTAGAGACAAGATTTTGCTATATTGTCCAGGCTGGTTTTGGACTGCTGAACCCAAGCAATCCTTTCAGCTCAGCCTCCCAGAATGCTGGGGTTACAGGCATGAGCTAATGCACCCAGCCCTATCCAGTGGATTTTTAATTTCAGTTATATTATTTTTCAATTCTAACATTTTCATTTGTTTTTTTTATATCTTATATTTCTTTGCTGAGACTTTTTAGTTTTCCATTTGTTTCAAGAGTGTCCATGAGTGTTTTCTAGAGAATTAAAAAATATATATACAATAGCTGCTCTAAAGGCTTTGTCAGATAATTTCAATATCTGTGTCATCTTGATAATAGTGTCTTTGATTCTCTTTCCCCTACATCAGCTGAGGTTTTTCTAGTTTGTCATATGTTAAGTAATTTGGCATTGTATGTTAAATTCTATGGAGAATGATGACATTTTTGTTTTAGCAAGCAATCAACCTGGATAGATTCAAACTCTTAGTATGCCTTCTGTGTGTGGGTTGCAGTTCCAACATCTGTTAAGTTTTCAAAGTTTTTAGCAACACTGCTTGAATCTGGCTTATGTGTGTGCCACCCAGTGGTTAATCTGAAGTCCGGATGATGATCTGCTTGACCAGTTCTCAAATTCTTTGGTGTGCTTAGGATTAGATCCAAGCATGCTTAGGGGCAAGTCCAGGAGTTCATAAACAACTGTATGAATTTGCTTTCCCATGATCCTCCCTCTTTACTGTCTTCCTGGTACTTTTTTTTGCTCTTTATCTTATTTATTTTATTTATTTATTTATTTATTTATTTATCCATCCATCCTGTGTTTCCCCCACAGAAAGCTGAGGCTGCCTGCTTCTTCTACTGTTCCTGTGTTAAAGACAAAGTGATAGGGGTTGGGGGGACGAGATAGTGATAGAGGGAGATATAGATATAGAGAGACAGAAAGAGATGTGAGAGAGAGAGAGAGAGAGAGAGAGAGAGAGAGAGAGAGAGAGAGAGTCTATTTGCCCTATCATATTGGGAACATAGCATTATTTGAATGAGAATACTACCCTTCTCTCAGTTTTGGTTCCTAAGGACTTCTGTTTCTGCATTTGCTTCTGACAACATGGACTTGCTTGGAGATAAGGCTGTCCAAGAGAAAAAAAAAAGGAAAAAAAAAGGTGGGGATTTCCCCATACATTACTCTTTCTGAGAAAAATACATGACTCTTTCTAAGCACTGAGAGTTCCCTTTCCTATTTCTGGAACCAGAACTAGAGAACCACTCATGGAGCCTTCTCTGTACCTGGGTGCCCACGTCTAAATTTTGAACTATACTGAGATCCCATCAGGGGATATTGGCAGGGAAATAAAGGTAACCTCACTGCTTCTTCAGTGATATTTCGAATTCTTGTATTCTTGATATCATTTAATTTTCAGAGTTCTTTTAAAAAAAAAATCCAGCTTTTTAAAACTACACTCAGTGGGACACCAAGGTAGAGTGAGCCTTCTTCACCTTACCCCAAACCTGAAATTTCAGCCGCATTTTTATAAAAGTTGTTCGTATATTCCTGAAACATCTATCATTCTAATGTTGTTTATTCCATCTCTGAATTCAAAGCAATAGTCATTTTCTATTTTCTTTCTTTTCATCTGTTTCCCCCATATTCTAAAAAAGCTTCTCAAGTTTTTCTTTGGCATAAATAATTGAATATTTTAAAGGAAGTAGTTCTACCTTTTACTGTGTCCAAGGAGATGTTAATGCTATTAATTAATCTTTAACAATAATTTTCATTAATTTCTTTTCAATAATTCCTCATCTCACCTCACCTATCTCATTTTTTATCTCTTCCTGATTAATTTGTATCTTGTGAGTTTCTGTTCCTCTTCCACAGTGGTTCAATCTTCTTGTATCCAATTAAGAATGTTGAAAAGTTTTCTAGAAATATATTCTAGGGCCTACAAGAAGTCATTTTCATGGTTTTCTCTTGCTTTGGAACTTCAGGATGCTGCTTTTGCCTTTTTGTTCTTTCTTTTCTTTTTTAAGTTTCTCCCTTTAAGAAGGGAGATTGTTTTAAATCTAGTGTCTGCTAGCTTCAATACATAAATTCCAATGACCTGTATTTTCACTCACTATTCAATCAAATTTCCTTCCTATGTCTGTCAGAGGTCAGGTTGATGTTGGAATCTCCTGGACAAATTTCCAGTGCCCAACGGGCTTTTCTTCAAGATAAGATCAACAGATTTAACAAATAAAAATTCAGAGCACCCAGTTAAATTTGAATTTTAGAAGTATTAGATATATCTCTATTAAAAATTACTTGTTCTCTTTTTTCTTGTTCTTTTTCTGAAATCAAATTTAACCGAATGACTTACATTTTGTTTGGCAGCTATCATGCAGAATGATTTTGGCTATAATTAAATAGGACCACCTTCCATTCCTTCTAATTACCTCCTTAACAAGGGGATCAGAGAACGTTCACAAAATGTCATGATCACCACTCATTTCTTCCTGTCTCTTTTTTCTCGATATGGGAGAAAAATATTTGAGACATTTTTCTGAGCAGTCACAGGTGGTTAAATTTAGGCTAAGAAAGACATGAGTGTGAGGCTTCATTCACATTGATGACTCTTACATTTTTTGAGGTCCCCATGCCATTTTTAGAAGACCTTGCTTTAAAATGGTGGATTAAGCAAAAACCAGAGCCAATCTCCCAGAGGAGCGTTTGGAAGTCATGGTCTCTGATATGTAGACTCAAGAGGAAAAACAGTGTGAATGCCCCCCCTTAAAAAAAGACTGTTTGGTAAATAATAGAGATAGCAAGGGGATAGAGAAGAGTTAGATAGCATATTATCTTTAGTGAACTCTCCAAGGATATTTGGGACAATTGTGGAAGGATGGGGACAAGCTTGGAAGAAGTGAAATAACTAGTTCGCTAAGATGCCAATAATTACATGCTCCAGAGTTGTATGTGCAGGTGTGGTGAGCTACAGGAAGACTAGGCTGTGTATGCCTGATGGCCAGGGCATGGAGTGTAGCTGACTTACTTAGGATTGAACAAATCTATGTTGAACTTTAAAGAATCCAAAAGATTATATGTATGAGCTAGTGTTTAAGGCTGGGTCAGCACTACTGACAGACAAAGGGTTAATAGCCTTAATCTGTAAGGAATGCCTACCAATCCATAAGAAGAAGATAAGCCCAGCAATTGAAAAATAGGCAAAAGACATGAATAAATGACAAAAGAAAAATACAAGTGGGTAATAAATGTATTAAAAACGTCTAACCTCATCAGTATTCGATGATAAGCAAATAAAAACAAGATACTACTTTCTGCCTACTCATTTGGGAAACAATTTTAAAGTGGTATAAGTGGAAATATCCGGTACTGGTGAAAAGATGGGCACCCTTGCATACTGCTTTTGAGAGGCCAAACTGCTTCTATATTTCTGAAGATACATCTAGAAATAAGTATATGCCAACAACTTTAAAAAGGATTTAAACTTTTGATGAGAAAATAACACATCTGGGAATGTATCTTTAGGAAATCGCTGTGGATGTACAAAAAGAACTCTAGACAAGGATATTCTCTGCAATGCAATTTACAATAAAACAACAACAACGACAAGGACACTGCCTATATGTTCTATAGAGCAGAAATGGAATGGGCAGACAGTGGGTAGAATGCTAGGGGCCGTTAGAAATTGTGCTGCCAGAGAATGTTCAATCACACAGGAAAATGCTAAAGAGTCATTGTGAAGTTAGAAACGTGGATACATCAAAAAGTAGTATTTATATTATAAATATAATATTGTGGAAAAAAGATAACAGTATAGAAATATCCTCAAAGGAAGTATATGCTAAGACAGCAGTTCCCAACTTTTTTGGCATCGGGGACCGGTTTTGTGGAAGACAATTTTTCTATGGCTGAGGGTGAGGGGATATGGGGACTGGGGGTCATTAGGCATTAGGAACGAGCAACTTAGATTCCTCACATATGCAGTTCATGAAAAGGGTTTGTGCTCCTATGAGAAACTAATGCCCCTGCTGATCTGACAGAAGGTGGAGCTCCACTCCCCCTCTGCTTACCTCCTGCTGTGTGTCCTGGTTCCTAATAGGCCACCGACAGGTACCTGTCCACGGCTCAGGGGCTGGGGACCCCTGCTCTAAGATGTAAGCCATAGATAACTTTGGGTAGTAGGATTATGAGTGATTTAAATTTTCATATATTTTAACCTGTATTAATTTCTCTTTTTTTCAAAGAACAAACATTGCCTTTATGGTCACAAGAAATGAATAAACACTATTAAAATATATGCATACATACCTATATCACATTTCAGTAAGAAACAGAAAAAAGTAAAATAATTATTCAACAACTTGTGTTGATACGGTAACTGCTTAAGTTAATATTTAAGTTTTCAACTGGTTGCTAAGGCGTTGTACACACATAGTTCAACAGGACTTTTGTCGTTGGGTATTTTTTTTTTTTTGAGTTCGAGTCTCACTCGGTCGCCCAGACTGGAGTGCAGTGGCCGCTTCTGGCCACCGCAGCCTCGCCTCATGGGCTCTGGCGATCCTTCCGCCTCAGCCTTCCGAGTAGCTGGAACTACAGGCATGCGCTACCACGCCTGGCTGATTTTTTGATTTATTGTAGAGATGAGGTCTCGCTGCCCAGGCGGGTCTCGAACCCTCAGGCTCAGAAAATCCACTCACCTCAGTCTCCCAAAGGTGCGGGATTACAGGCTGAGCCACCAAGCCCGGCGTCTTTGGGTATTTTGAAGCTGCTGACTAAAGCCAGCTAAAGGTTACTTATTATGACACGTATGTTCTATAAATTCCTTTTCATTCTTCAAGCTAGGTAGAATGCCTTTGCTTCTCTGTGCTATTCTTGGGTCAGTCTGCTCCATGCCGCTTTGGGCACTTGGTGACTTGGCTGATTCTTCTTGAATTTGGTGCCTGGTCTGTGGCTGACATATAGCAGGTGCCCAAAGAATGTTGATTGGATGGTGAGCGAATGAATAAATGAAGATAGGAAAATGGCTATCACTGGATCGTGTCTCAGCAAATGAAATGTAGTACCCTTACGGGATGGTGGTGATGTGAGAGTTTTAAGTACAGACTCAGTGTAATTAGAGAGACACCAGCCATTGACACTACCCTGGGGTTAAATATGGGTTTTGTTGCTTAGATGCTGGGTAGGTCACTTACCTTATTTGAGTTTACGTTTCCTGATCTGTAAGATGAGGCTGATGTTAACTATCCTGTAAGGATTAAAAGCGCTAATGAATGCACAGAAAGGAATTCTTACAGTTCCTGACGCATAATTTCTACTCAATTAATAGTAACTAATAATGATAATCATCATAAGTGACATCATAATGGATAAAATGTTATGTAAAATCCAAACCCAATTGGTTTAATGGGTGTCCTTCTTTGCTTTTTGAACACACTGCCATGATTTGGATATGCATTCAACCACCAAAAGACGTCAAAGACAGGAGAGCCATCTCTCACCACCCCTTCCTCTACTTCTTTCCTCCAGCAAATCCCCCAGTTCTAAAACTTTGAGGCTCAAGATCTGACTTAAGTGATTCACCTCCTATCTTGACCTCACATCCTGCTTTATGCCTGTTTTGCATTCAAAGTAGCTCAAAGAATGTGGATGCAGCTTACCCTTTGCCCCATGTTTTTTTCTTATTTCATTCTAGCACTGGAAACTGGCAGACAGGACCGAATCCCTTGCTTGGCCTTTTGGTTGGTACATTTGGGAAAGAGGACAGACCCGAAGCACCTGGCTGGTAAGAGAAAAACTGTGTCCTTGTCTGCAGGAGGCCCACCAGCTGTTTGTAAGTGGACACTTGGATAAAATAAGATCTTAACTCAGCATTCTGGTCTCCTGCAGTCTTAGAGAAATGGAATTGTGGATGTGAATCCAGCAGGGCCCACTGAGGCCTTTCTCTGAGGCACTTGTTTTCTTTGTTTGAATTTCAAGGTTAAAAAAGTCAGGATTCAAGGATAACTATGAAAGATCAACTGGTAAATGTTTTCACAGTGAAAGAAAAAGAAAGCCAAATGAATGTTAAAACCTTTTTTTGAAGCAGAACAGAAACAAAGCTTTTGATCCTTTATCACGGAACAACAAAAATCTTCTCATGATCCATACATAGTCCGAGAATTTCTATGTCCCTCTGTGTGTCCACGTGTGTCCACATGCCCACGCACAGACACACAGGATCGGACTCACACACTACCTTTTCTCTAAAAGCTGTATTTTCCCACCTACAAATTTCTTTCTTTCTATTTATTTCCTTTCTTTTTTCTTCTTCTCTCCATTTTTTTGATATTTCAAAGCTGGCAGTTCAGGAAATGGCTGGAACTGCCACATCTCTGTTCTTGCTAAAGAAATCAATGCTAATCCTATTACTGGCAGTTATCACCTATCCCAGAACTCACAGCTGAAAGAGAAAAAAAAACACACTGAGATGTCAAAGTAAGGGGAAAAAAGGGCTGGGAAGGAGGGGGGCGCCCTTCATTCACTTTCAAATAGTGATTGTTTTTCTCTCTCTTCTTTTTTGATCATTTTTTTTTCCCTCATGTTAACAGAGAGACCAAACTACAAAACACCTGTGCTCACACAGCATTACGGGTCTGATTTAAAACCACATGAGTCAGAGAATGGGCTCTAATTTAGATTTATCTTTCTCCAGCATGCCTTGACAAAGCACTGATAAAGAATATCTATCATGGCTCTCAGTTTTATTCATAACAATAATAATGACACACACCATTTAATGGTCACTGCGGGCAGTGTGCTAGGTGCTTTCTGCAAATCATCTTATGTCATACAACACGCCTCTAAGCTAGGAATGATCAGCTTTCCCATTTCAGAGATTTAGAGACTTAGACGTGAGGTTTCTCATTTGTGCCTAGTCACATAGGTGGGAAGAGGTGGAGGCTGGTTCTGCATGCAGACCTGTTGAGTATGGTCTGGTAGCCAGGCTCCTTCTCTGCCTCCAGCCTTCCTCGGCAGGGCAGCCTCGAAAGTTGACAGGGAAGCATTTAAAACGGAATGTACCATTTCTGAGCTTTCAGGAAGGGGTTCAGAAATTCAGACGAACTTGATACTTTGGGTTCCTCCCGTCCGATAGTGAAGGCCGTTCTCAAATAGGTGTCTCTCATTCTTGCCTTTGAGCTCCAGTCACATCACCAGATGGACACAGCAATATATGCCTCGGAATGTTTACAAAATAACAGGATGAGCGAATTCACTTGTATCAACAAGCACCAGAATCCTTAAACTGACAACCTACACACACTCCGGGGCTGAGGCTTAAATTTTGAGCAGCTAAGTTAGACACAATTACAACAACGTAGATGTCACCTGGAAGCTTGTTAAAACTCTAAAATAAAAGGGTGCGGTGGCTCACACCTGTAATCCCAGCCCTTTGGGAGGCAGAGGCGAGAGGATTGCCTGAGCCCGGGAGTTTGAGACCAGCCTGAATGACATGGTGAGACCCCGTCTCTAAAATAAACCAAAAAAATGAGCTGGGTGTGGTGGCACATGCCTGTGATTCCAGCTACTTGGAAGGCTGAGGAAGAAAGATTGCCTAAGCCCAGCAAGTCGAGGCGGTGGTGGCCACGAGTGTGCCACTGCACTTGTGACAGAATGGGTGACAGAATGAGATGCCGACTCAAACAAACAAAAAAAAGCACTGGTCTATGATCGTCTCTGCCCTGTTGAAGAAACCATCCCTAATGGTAGGACCCTTTGCTTTCCTCTGTGTCCTGCACCCAGCACGATGCTAGGCATATGATGGGAGCTCAAAACATGTTCAACGAACGATTTAACAAATGAAACACCTACTTTGCCAACTGATGGGAATGGACAACTCGCAGGGAAAGACATTCGGCAACCGTGATGTGGCTGGTCCAAGAGCAATTGAAGAGACGCACACACTCTCTTGTCTCCAGGAATACTGGTAAGCTTTTTGCTACTTTGTTCACATCTGGTGTCCCTGAGATATTCATTGCTTCACCAGTTCATCAATTCATTCACTGATGTGTGCTGTTGCCAGAAAGTGTGCTGAGCAGGTAACCACAAGAAAAGGCAGGGATGCTTTATGACTTCGGGAGAAAATGGCATTGACTCCTCTAGGGGAGAGGATGGAGAAATAACTTGTTCTCTGGATAGTTAAATGTCTTGTGCCAACAAGAAGGAGTGTTCTGGGCTGAATTCCTGTTCCCCACGGACTATTTTCCCCCAAGATAAGAATGAATAATTATAATAAAAGTTGCCAGGAACTATATTAAATGCTTTACATAAATTATCCAGTTCAATCCTCCTGTGCCCTATCACCATTTTGCAAATGTGGTTACCGAAACCCTGGAATGGCGTCACTGGCAGAACTAGAATTTGAACACAAGTTTTCCTGGTCTGGGAGCTAATATTTCTAACCACTGCCTAATTCTGATGTCAAATTAGTAATATATTTCATTTTATTCTTGGTTTCTTCGATAGCAGGGATAAAAGTATTAATGTATAATAGGGACAAAAATGATTACTGTATCATTTCTTGCAATCTCCCCTTCTGCCTTTTGCTTCTGAGGAGAAAGGATATTCTTCTTTGTAGTATAGAATTCAGGAAAAAATAAAGTAAAAGATCCTTTGAAATCAAAGAAACCAGAGAAGCTAGAGGGAAGTCACAGTAAGAAGCTAAAAGAGACCATAGTTTGAGAGAAACAGAGAGGTAGATGGATCGTGGATGTTGGTCACATGATATTCATGAGTGTGTTTTAGGGTTGGGCATCACGTATAGGAAAGGCAGAAATATCTGAGGTCCAGCTGTATTCTGTGTAGAGGACACTGAGAGATGCAGTCCTGGAGGGAGAGAAGCTAAAACATTTTTTTACTTTAATTAAATTGCACATCCTTGACAGTTTTTGGAGACACCTGGCACAATTTAAAATAGTTTGCATAGTACAAAGAATGAACCACATGGGGCCATGAGATTTATTCAGGTTATATTCCTAATTATTTCTTATGAATTTTCAATCCCTGATTCAGACAGTCTAGTATTTAATAGGCATGAGCTGTAGGTGAGGCCTCTGTGAACTCTGTTGGTGATGCCGAAAGATTTTCTTTTATGTTTTATTTGTGTCTGTAATTGCTATAGGGAACATATTTCAATGTTTAATCTAATTTATTTTATTACAAAATTGTCTTGAGAGCTTGAGCGATAGAAAACAAAGTATTGCCCCCAGGACATTTTCCTTGAGCTTCTGCCCAGTTGGACTGGTTTTAGACGCCCACCACCTCACCCAAAACATGATCCAGTAGAGAGAGCTTTGCACAGGGTGTCAGGGCCGGGGTAAAATGAGCCAGAGTCCACAAGGCTGGGCATTATCACATTTCCTCACGCAATCTGGAAGTGCTGCCTTACTCAGTTCTCTTAATTTCAAAAACCAAATAAGAAGAAATTTATCATACCAGTGTTAAATGCATATGATTGCCTTCATGGGGAAGATCTAATTCTCAGGACACAGAGGTAGGAAATGCTGTTAAGTGTGACAAGCCCAAAGGCCATGCTGATCACTGCGATGCATTTGATTTAATCCTGGATGTTGGGGGACTTAGGAAGCTCAGCTCAGTTGATGGCCCAAGCTCTCCCAACAGCTTATGAAATGCTAATATAGTTAGTTGGATGATCTCATCTCAGTCAAGAGTGCAGAGAAGATCCAGGCTGTTATATCTTCATCATCCCAACCATCCCACCAGCTGAGACTGACAATGTTTCAACTTTATTCACCTGGATCATCCATTTAATTACCATCACCACCACGACCACTCAAACCAAAACAGCAACTTTTTTGGGCGATTGAGTACTACTCAGTTTTTCATCCTCTCTTACGTTCACTATCAGAAGAGCTTCCTAATTGTTTTCTTAACTCTTGTCTTCTGCTGTCTCATCTTTCCACCCCAAGTCTACTTTTCATACTAGTATCAGAGTGAAAATATCATGAAAATAACAACAAATCCTAGGTGCTATTCCTTTGTTCTACGGCTCCCTACTGACTACACGACTGAAGCCATCATTCTTTGAATGGATTCAATGGACCTTTGTACCCTGGCTCCGACTTCTCTTCCAATCAACAACAGCAACAAGCTGTAGGCTGGGCTTTCCTGTAGTTGCAATGGTTAGTCTTATACATACTACAGTCTTATACATACACTATACAGCAGGGGAGTTCCGTAATCAGACTGGATCTTAGCCAAAAGGCCAAGAAGTGGTTCGGACTCGGGGTTTTTTTTTTTGAGTTGGAGTCTCACTCTGTCGCCCAGATTGGAGTGCAGTGGCCGCTCCCGGCCACCGCAGCATCCACCTGCTGGGCTCCAGCGATCCTTCCACCTCAGCCTTCCAAGTAGCTGGAATTACAGGCGTGCGTTACCACGCCCGGCTGATTTTTTGATTTATTGTAGAGATGAGATCTCGCTGCCCAGGCGGGTCTCGGACCCACGGGCTCAGGCAATCCACTCACCTCAGCCTCCCAAAGGCGCGGGATGACAGACTGAGCCACCGAGCCCGGCTTGGACTCAGGTTTTAGATGGAGCACTCTGATGGCCAGAGTAGAAGACAGATTGGAGGAGGAGAAAGTTGAAACAAGGAGAGGAGTTAAGGAGGGAGAAACTGGTAAAATCACCCTGCTGAGAGAGACCCAGGACTCCTTTCCTGTAGCTGGGGACTTTTCTATGGCAGGGAAACTTACTGATCAATCTGGCTCATGAAATCTAGCAGATGTCTATAATTTTTCCCTGCTAGATGTCGTGAACACGAAGGCACGGATGTCTCCAGCCAAGCTTTATAGAAGTAGGTCTAAACCAGCCTTATGCAAGAAAGCAAGATTCTTCCTGGGCTTAGTGCCTTCTCGACACTGTAACAACCCTCGAAATATGGTAGAACACCAAGCACCATCACAGGAAATGACAAGAGAAATCAGTTCCTAGTGTGACTTTTACCTTTAAACTCGGCAGAGCTCTTCTGTCTCTTCCTTGTGAGACACTGGCATCTTCTGACAACTCAACCGCAACAGGTACCAAATTATGCAGGTGTTGTAAGACATTTTGATTCTAGTGGGAAAACTTGCTTTCTCAGCCTTATCAACAGGCCGGGTGAACCACACAATGATAAAATCCTCTCATCCAGTCAGGGGAAAGGAGGAGACTAGCATTTTAAGGTAAAGCATATTCACTGTCCTCACACAATGGCTCTGTTTAATAGATGATGAAATTGATGAGGACTGAAGCATCTGGGAAAACAAGAGGGAAGAAAGAGAAAGCAGAACAACTTGATCCTGTCCTCTCATTGCTTAGCATTCTTCATTCCGAATGGCTTCTAGTTTAGCCAACTGAATGATGCCATTCCCATTCTATGATATTCAGAGAGAAGAGTATCTTGGAATAGGAATGGCTGGTTTTTGGACAAGTTGAACTGAAGTGCCCATACGCCAGTGGTCCTCAGACCAGCATCATCTCATCTGGGAACGCAGGAGAGATTCAAATTCTTAGGCCCCATCTTAGATCTGTTCGATCATCCACCGGGAGGTGGGGCCCAGCAAACAGGGTTCCAACATGTCCTTTTGGTGATTCTGATGAATGCTGAAAATTGAGAACCTCCGCTCTCAGACATTTCAGTGGAGCTGAACATCTCACTGGGTGCTGAACGTCTCACGGGGTGAAGGAGCCTGAAGCTTGGAAGTTCTGGCGCACAGATCTGAGAGGCATCAGGGTGTCGCCGTTGGAGTGAGGGCTGGAGCCTCACTTAGGAGGACGGTGCAGAATGAAAAGAGAGGGCTGGAGCCACCCTTCTCGTCTTTGTAGACTTCTACGTATTTTTCCCTTTTTTGGCAATACACTGTGTTTCAATCAGAAGGCTCTTTCCCTGAAGGTTTTCAAGGCAGTAAAGGAAAGAGAATGCCAAACGGTGAAATCTTGAGGCAGAGGCAGGATCAAGATAAAAAATTGTTTGAGTGGGGCAGATTAAAGCATGCTTAGGCAGAACCCCTATATACATATTATTTAAACTTTGTGACAATCCTGTGAAATAGTTGTTATGTTCCTTCCGAGGATGCTGAGTATCTGAGCAGGTAAGTCATTGATCTAAGGTGACACCTAGGTGGAGCCAGGATTTTGCCTCGGGATGTGTGGTACCAAGCCCTTTGCTCTTTCCGCAAAGCAAAGCAGTCCACTATACTCTGCTCTTGGTCCCTGAAGTAGATTGTTACTGAAATGGCCCCAAATATATCACACCTGCCAGCATCTGACTTTTGTGATGTCCCCTTTCTCTCCCTCATGTTGACTCTAGGAACATTGCCAAAAGGGATGCAAGCAGAGGCTTACAAAAAGCACCACGGGCGCTCGCTCTTCTCTCTTGCTGTTTTTGGGACCCCTCTGCACACGAAAATCTCAGGTTAGTCTGCAGGAGACAGAGACCCAGTCGACAACTAGCACCACCTGCCAGATGTGTGAGTGAGGCCGTATTAAACCACTCAAGGAAATTGCCTGACGATGGCAGCCACCTGAGCGATCCCAGGTGAGGTCAGCCAAAATTGTGATCCACAGAAATGCGAACAAATGAATATTTCAGCCACTAGATTTTTGGGGTGTTTTGTTATATAGTGACAGCTATTTGATACAGGCCCATTTCTATGTGGTGGGGGGCAAGAAAGTCTACTCAATCAGACTTGTGAGCTTTTGTTTCGTGGATAGTCTTACAGTAGGAACCCAATGTACCTGTGACTCTCAAAATATCCAATCATATATTTGAGGGTTCCTCAAAATCTCTCAAGATTCCTACTCAGCTTCTTAAGCTTTTCTAAATGCAGATGAACATGGGTTATTCAGTCATGACTCTTCTGTGTCCACTTTTCCTCACAAAGAAAAGACTCACTCAAATACAGAACATGCCCAGTAGATTCTGATAATAATTACTGTATTTTTTTTTAAAATAAGGAGAGGGAAAATAAATATTGTCTGTGAGAAGAGTCGAAATTTTGATAAATCCTTCCAATACGAAATACCTAAACTTTTTCAATTAAATGTAATAATAAAAAAGCCTTTTGAATTCACTCTTGAAGTTAAAATATGTTAAGGAAAAATTGCATAGGCCCAAAATTAAAAAGAAAAGGATATGCAGGATAAAGAGTAACAGCTTAGAAGCTTGCAAAGAGGTAGGACCCTTACGATGTCATCTGCTTGGGCCAAAGAAAGACTAGACAACAAGAAATCTTTCTCTAAGCCGGGCTCGGTGGCTCAGCCTGTAATCCCGCGCCTTTGGGAGGCTGAGGTGAGTGGATTGCCTGAGCCCGCGGGTTCGAGACCCGCCTGGGCAACTTGGTGAGACCTCATCTCTACAATAAAATAACAAAATTAGCCTGGCATGGTAGCACACGCCTGTAATTCCAGCTACTCGGAAGGCTGAGGCGGAAGGATCACTGGAGCCCAGCAGGTCGAGGTTGCGGTGGCTGGGAGCGGCCACTACACTCCAGTCTGGGCGATAGAGTGAGACTCCAACTCAAAAAAACCAAACAAACCAAAAAAACCCCTTTCTCTATTAGAGGGAGACAACAAGGACACGATAATTTTGATCTAGGCTCTAGGTAGAAAACAAGTCTGCCTTAAGCTTTCATAACTGTTAGTAAACAAGTAACTGTTGTTTTAAGTCACCGAGTTTGGGATGGGTTTGGCGTTCAAATTTAGACTTCCTCCATGGTCCGGGAAAGCCCAAATTGATAAAGCAGCCTAAAGTGGTTCTGGAATGCCACATTATTATACTAGAATTATAATGAAACATAGAATGGTGACTGTGAAGGTGTGATGCAAATATACAGATAATAAATATAGTTTTGTTATCCCAGGAGATTTGGAATGTAGACATAGAGTTTATATATATATATAAAATCTGTGATTGAACTTGCTGTATGGTCTTGAGCAAGGATGTCATCCTTTCCGGGCGTTCGTTTCTTCATCAGGTAAAGGAGAGGCCACTTTTGGTCCTAGCTTCTCCTGGTTCTATGGTCCCATAAAATTGTAGGCTCATGACTATATGACATAGTACTACAGGGTTCAGGGAATAAAAATATAAGATCTTATTTGGTCGCCGTTTCTGATTTGCAAAGCCATTAGTGCTGGCTCATTTTCACTACCCTGTGTCTCCACCAACCGGAAATCGTTGGCTTTTCTCTTTCTTGTCTGATGTTTCTTGGTGTCCGGGTGGCACAAGTCTGCCGACGATAGTTTCCTTGTAGATGACTGGGCAGAAAGCTCTCTTAGGCTTTGGGGACCAGGAATACCTTAGCTGACTTAGGAAGTTATGTCATGCATACTTTTCCCCCAAGGGCACTTCATATGGATACCAACCGGATGGAGATTTAAGCAGGCACGCAGTTTTCTGTGGATGTGAAGTTACAAGGCAAAGATGGTGGGAAGGACTTTTGTTCTTTTAAAAAAATATTCAAAATAAAGAACAGAAATTTATTTTCTCACAGTTCTGGAGGCTAGAAGAACTTTTGTTTCTAACGAAGAGGCCGACCAGGTACCACAGTCATCTGGGCAGCATCTAATGTCTGATTTTCGATGAGATCCCTGCCTCCCATCCCTAAATAGAGCTCTCTCCTTGTATTCTGGGCTAAGCAAGTGATCCAGGCTAAAGATAATCATCACGTAATGTTGTCCTCGACTCAGTGATTGGCAGAGAGGTCAATCATGTGACCTAGGCTTACACTATTGAGCGCATCCCATTTTCCTGGCCGCAGCAGTTGGTTCCAGGACGGACATATGACCCAATCAGAGGCTTAATCTCGTTATAGTGTGTAGCATGTTGTAAAATGAGGCTTCTGAGAATGCCTGAGCAGAGACAGGTGGGGTTCTGCTTCCACTGAATTGAAAGGGCGTAAATAGAACTGCGGTGGCGACTTTCCACCAATGGGGAAGAACTGAGCTGAGATCTGTGCCAACAGAGAGCAACCTGCGACCTGGGAGGGGGAAACCGTGTCCTAATGCTACCCCTTGAGCTCCTACCCAGACTCGCATGCACTTTGACTTGAGGCGCTCACGAATCCCCTTTCGTGAGGTTGTTTTCCTGTCGGTTTGAATTATTCTGTCTCCTGAAGCCTAGACAGTCTTGAATGGTAGAGGAAGCTTCTTCCTCCTATGACTCCACCCCTCAGCTTCCATTCGGCCCTCTTTCGTGGTCCCCTGGCTTCTTACTTGCTAGAAAGTAGCCCTTGGAGGCAACCCCTTCGGTCCTCTCCCACGGTGGGAGCTTTTCTGTCCTCTCAATAAATCCTGCTTTAAAAAGAAAGAAAGAAAGAAAGTAGTCCTTGGGCCCAAGGCAGCTTTATAAATTTGTTTGCTGCAGGGGAGTTTCTGTATCAGGCGGACAGTCAGAAAAGTAAAGCAGCATGTCACTCCAATTAGATATCGCTCCAATTTACAACTCCTGGTCAAGGGTTATTTTCATTACAGAACTTAATTTCCCGATGATGCAAGTTGAGTGGAGACCAGGGGCAGAAGATAACTCAGCGCCCACAAAACCAGCAAGACAACGGTTGTAGACAGAAAGGAAGGAAAGCTGGAAACCATCGTCGAAGATGGACTACAATCCACAAAAGTGATTTCATTTCATCTCTCGGATCACTTTGCTTTTATCAGCACTTTGCAAATGAGGCCTCTGAGGGGGTGACTACCTTGTCCAAAGTAATAGAGACGATATTGATGCAGTTATACTGGAGTCTTAAGCTCCCCGCTTTCTCAGTCTTTGCCATCTATAAGTGAGATAAAGGGGAACTAGATTAGGCTGATGGAGGTTCTGAGAGAGGTGATGGGAGGAGAAACATTAAAGCTGTTTCAGAGAAATGGAGCATCTTCCCAGATTTTGAAGTCAATCTTGTAATCGTCTGCATGCATACAGCATTGTTTGAGAGCCAGTACCTCGAGCTTTAGAACAGAAAATGTCTGGATTTCCGTCTTTGCCACTCCTTATAACAGTGGTCTGTTGGGGAGATTTGTCCATTTCTCTGTGTCACAAGGATGTGAGATCATGCTTATGAAGCCCCCAGACTGTAGCCATCACACGGCAGGCATTTACTTTGCAAAATTATACATTTAATACATAACTCAGAGAATGATTACTGCTTAGCTATTATCCTTTTGAGTATATTCCAAATATTTCTTTATATTATACTGAATTGCCTCAGATCATCAGCTCTGTCTTGGTGAAGCTCCTTATCTTTGTGGAATCAGAGAAAGTACCTTCAGGATGTTGACATGAGAGGTCAGGGGTAGCAAGTGAGGAATTTCAAAGATAATCTTGCCCTTCCTTTTCTTCTGCCAGACTCTGTTTTCAGCGGGCTCAGAGTAATTTATGCCTCTAGTTCAGTTAAAGTATGTGGTATCACTTAGACACCGCAAATATAACACCAGTTTTACTGCAACCTAATTGTAGAGTGACAAGGAATAAATCTAGAAGATACATATGGTACGAAACGGCCAAGTGTGCTTCCCTTTTATAAGAGCCACACGGAGAGAAACGTCATGCTGAAAGAGAAGAATGGCTGAGGTTATAACTTGTGCAGATTCATATATAAATAATACTGAGGACTCCTAGGATATCTGCAACCTAATCAGTTGCCCATTAACATATTGTAGGATAAATGTAGGTCTGTAATTATTGCATGCTGCTAAAACCACCTTTGATTTCATTTAAAATCCTGGATAAATGATCTGTGGTACATCTTTGGAGACTTTGTCAACCTTTTAAATTGAGAATATATATTTATAACTAAGAACTACTGATTCATGGAAATAAATAAAAGTGCAATATTCTGAAACTGTTAATGGAGCTTGAAAAAAACCCCCACAAAATATCCACAGTTTAAAATCAAGGGATCATGACTGCATTAAACATTAAATAAGGAAGCCAAAAGATCACCCCGGAATGCAAACTCCTGTGCACCGAAAGGTTTATTTTGCAACAGCCCCAGATTTCAAGCCCGAAACACAGAAAATCATGGTTGTCAACCAACACGTATTGAGCACTATAGTAGGCATGTTGAACTTCGAATAATTGAATTGCACATTTAAAAAATAATCTGTCTTTTGTGACAGAAATCAGGCAGTTTCTGGCATAATTTGACAGCTGCGTGCTGCCTTCTGCCTTTTCCTGTCAGCACGATGTGAGGCAATGCAATTAAAATCTAGGCGTGATTTGTTTTGACTGCTGAGATTTTTCTCTCTTCTCTCTTATGTAGAATACATATTTAGCCACACATTGTGTTTTGCTATTGAAGAAATGCAACATGTATTTTAAGTAATTTTATGTTATTAGTGCCAATAGAGACACCCTTGAAAATTGAACCCAGAGTTTAGAAGTGCAGTAGCACTTAACATCCCGCCTGGGGCTCCTCTTTCTCTGAAGTTACTTAATTTCCCCCCTCCCAAAGACAGCAGCCAAGCTGTCCCAGACTGACAATGCCCCCTCATGGTAGCAGCTTGGTCTTGTGGACTCACTTTCTGCCTCTTCCTCTCTCTTCTCTAAGGCCTCGCTCGTTGCAGTTCAGTGCTGGCAGTTCAGTCCAGCAATACCTTTCCCTCACGTACTGACATATTTTCTATAATCAGGAACCACGCTCCTGTGTCCCAGCTGCATCCATACATATGTATTTCCTTCATTTCTTTCCCAATTACTGCACAGAAATATACACGTTAAGACTTTCTTATCTAGTTCCTCTTTCTTTTTGTGACTGGTACAAAATCACCCCAAAGAGAAACTTCCGCCCAAGAAAAGAAAGTATAATTAGATACAAAAGTAAAATGTTGCAGAGATATGAATATTTAGGTTTTCAGCTCACCCATGTTTACATTCAAAATCTTTACATCCTCTTATAAATGTTCTTTATGTTGGAATTCAAGAGCTAAATTCTTAATTATCTTTCAGTTTTGCTTTTGACAACAACTACACAGCTCTGCATACTATTAGAATTGCGAAAAGTTGCTATTCACTCTTTTATTGTGTGTTTGCTCATACAGTAAATAATGAACCGGAGGAAAAAATTACGAATTATATGTATTTTTTCTCTCCTAGGGAAACATGTTTCTCAATTTCTTCAACTTAGTTACCATTCAAACATTAGATATATAACATCTTGAGAGTGGGAACTATTCACCATAGTCCGCAGGAAGACTTTATTTTAAATATTTTGGGAAAAAGCAACCATATTTTTTTATCTTCATGCAAAATATTCTCCTCTGCCACACGACTAAGTTCATTCTCTCAAAAATGTAATTTGAATGGATAATACATTTACAGTATACATATGTGTATATTTATAGTGTGTGTATACACACGCACAAATACCTCTTTTTCATTGTCTCTCATATACCCAGTTTCTTATCATCACCCAACAGACATGAAACTATTCTTAGTTTATGTTTCCTTCTAGACTTTTTATAAATAAATGAAGAATAATATACATTCTAATTTTCCTTTAAAAAAATAAAAGGTAGCCTATAATACACACCGTTCTACGCTGGATTTTTTATTTAAAATACAAAGGGGCACCCAAAATCCATGGAATTTATTTATAAAAAATTGTATATTGATTCTTACATGTTTAAATGTCAGTTACCTTCAAAGTACTCTCCATTTGATGCAATACACCTATTGAGATGCTTTTTCCACTGTTCAAAACAGTTTTTGAACTTGTCGATTTTGGTGTCTTTTAGTGCCTTGATTGTTGTTTTTGTTTCAACTCTTCCACATTGGCAAGATGTTTCCCTTTGAGGACTTTTTTCATCCAGGAAAACAAAACAAAAGTCTCTTGGGAAGAGATTGGGTGAATACGGAGGTAGCGGGGCCATGCTGTTTTTGTTCAAAAACTTGAATACTCAGCTTGTAAATCTCCAAGAAAAAAAAATTCCCTGAGCTGAACATAGCCTCTCACAACAACTCTAGCTGGTACGCTGATGCCAATGGGTTCTTGGAACACTTACCTAGCAGGGGAAGCCTGTGCTATAAGGGTTCCTCCCTTCCAAAAATACTTCCACTTTTTTGGGGGTCATCCCTTTTATATAACCTAGAAATGTTTCCCTCCCAATTACCTAAACATTTTATAGAATATGTTTTCAATCTTTTTTTTTTTTTTTGAGAAAGACATAGCATTCCACTGAATGCCGTATTTACTTAACCAGTTTTCTATTGATGGGCACTTATGTAGTACACAGTCTTCTGTTATTACAAAAAATGTTGCAGAGAACAACTTAGTATATTTCATATTTGTGTATAAGTATATCCTCAAGATAAATATCCAGAAGTGAAAGGGTCAAAGGGTCTGTGCAGTTGTGAGTTTGTTAGATATTGCCAAAATGCCTTCCATAGGCACTACTCCAATTCTTATTTTCATCCATTATGTAGGAGGGTGCATGCGTTCCCTAAGGTCTTCTCAATAGAATTCATCTTTACCTTTTGAATTTTGCCAGCCTGATAAGTGAAATATGCTATCTCAGTGTAGTTTCCATTTGTATAGTTTTTATTAGTAGTAGAATTAAGCATTTTTTTCACATGGTTGAGAGTCATTTGAATTCCTGTTTTGAGACTGTCTGTTCTTATACTTTGCCCATTTCTGTGTTAATGATCTTTTTCTCATTGATTTTTAGGAGTATACTTTATGTATGAGTAGTTTAGCTCTTTTATCTATTACATAATTTTGTAACATATTTTTTCCATTTCCGTGTCTTTTGGCTATATTTTTTCTATGCTGAAGTTTCGTTTTAGTTAATTTTTTCTTTCACTTTTTTATGGCTTCTGGATTTTGAGTCTTAGGAAGTCATCCTCACTCCAAGGTAATGAAGAAATTCTCTTGTATTTTTTCTAGTACCTTTCTTGTTTTCATTATTTACACTTAAATCAATGATACATTTGAAATTTATCCCAGTAGATAGTGTGAGGCATAGATAAACTTAATTTTTCTCCAACTGACCATGAAGTTTGTCAAATATCATCTGTTAAATAGTCCATCTTTCCTTTTTTTGTTCAAAATTTTTTCTCCCACTGAGATGCCACCTTTATCATATACAAATTTCTGTGCATACTTGCGTCTATTTCTGCAGCCTCCTGTTTTATTGATTAGTCTGTCTATGCACGCTCCATAGTTTAACTATTGAGACCTTATTATATGTTTTTAATATTTGTTAAATTAGTATATCTTCCATAGCTAGTTTTGTTTAACATTTTCCTGGCTAATCTTGATTTCTTTCCCATATGAATTTAGAATAAGCTGGCCTAGTTTTTTTTTAATGGACATATTTATTGAGATGACATTCTATTTGTAAATCAAATGAGAGAGAATTAATGTCTTTATGATGCTGAGCATCTCTATCTAAGAATATGCTAGATGTCTCAATTCATTCAAGCCCTCTTTTGTATAGATCTGGCAAATTTATTTGTTTATTGCTAGGTATGTACATTTTTGTTATTATAAATAGAATGTTTTCTTTCACTATATCTTATAACTGTCTGTTGTGTTTTATGAAAGCTATTGATTGCTATATAGCATTTATACTCCACTATTCTAAAGAAGACTCTTGTTGTTCGGAGTGGTTTTAAATCCAAAACAAAATTCTTGACTTTTAGCCCCCCACAAATGTATAATCAAAAATAGCGATATGTTTAACTTCTCCTTTCCACATTTTATAACTCTCTCCCATACAATTATATTGACCTTTAATACAATATTAATTGTACATTGTATCTTCAGTATAATATTAAACACTGATGCTAATAGAGGGCGTCTCTGACTTTGTTTCTGACTATAAAGGGAATAACTCTAGTGAAGAGGTTCTCAACCTTGGCTGCACATTAAAATAACCTGCGAGCTTTTAAAAATCTCAATGTCTAAACCTCATTCCAGACTGCATAATCAGAATCTTTGGAGGCAGGACCCAAGCATCAGTGCAATATTGTTTAAAGCTTTTCAAGTGATTCAGTCTGCAGCCAAGATTGCAAACTAAACCTTTGGTGTTTTTATCCTTTAAGCACAGTGTTTGCTTTTAAACTGAAATAGGTAAATTTTATCATGTTAAGAAATTAACATAATTATATTATCTATAGATTTCAATTTTATTGAGATTTTAATAACTTCTAAATTTTGTCAAATGTGAGGATTACATGTTTTTTCTCCCACAAAACTTAATATAATGAATTATATTATAATTCTATTACCACTATATAAATATAATGAATTATATTAATGAATTTTCTAATTTCTTTTGCAAATTCATAAGTGAGATTGACACACTATTTATTTTGTGTGAGAAATTATTGACAGGTTTGACATCAATATTATACTCATATTATAAAAAATATGGAACTTTCTTTTTGATTTAGAATAGCAAAAATTGGTATTGGAGTAGATGTTTTCTTTAAAGTTTGGTTGATTTTCCATGAAACTCCCAAGCCTGCTGCTTTCGTGTGTGTATTGGGGGTGAGGTCAGGGTATAGGTTAGGTACCTCTTTGACAGCTTTTCCTTTTCTGAAGAGGTCAGTTAGTTTAGCTTTTCTGTCTCATATTGGGCACATTTTGTTAAGTGACATTTTCCTAAAGGTTAGCTACTTAATCCAGCTAAGTTTTCTATTGATTTTCAAACATTGTTGGATTGATTGTTGAATATTTAAGATTATTTTAATTGGAGTGCTCCAAGAAGGCCACCATGGATCAGCAGACCAGAGCTTCTCTCGCCTAGCAAGACAGAGAGTGGGAACTCAGTCACTGATTGACTGAGATGCCCTGAACACTTATTGATGGACAGTACACCCAGCACCCAGTGGAGATCTTTTTGATCGCACAAAGATCAGAAAGCAATGACAGATGCAGGACTCTGGGCTTCTTACGCCTGTTTTAGACTTGGACAAAGTTGGATGTTCTGTTTGAGGAAGAATAAGGGTGAGTGATTCTAAGACATTTTGAGTCAGTTCACCCTCTCCCACCTGTACACAAGTCATTGGTTCCACAAGGGAGGAGGAGTCTTGGTTGGGACACAACAGGGGGCAACCAAAGCCCAAGTGAAATGGGGATCAAACCTGTTCACAACCCACTGCTGCCTTGCCAGACTCTTCCCAAGCAGGAAGAGAGCCATATGCTGAGTAAATCTGGCTGTCATGCCCACTGCTGGCAGCTAGTGAAGAAGCAGATCAGTTCCTCTCAAGCAGTGCAGAGAGTAGCGTCCCAGCTGCGGATACACCCTACACCCATCAGGTGACTTTTTGTACATAAAAAGACCAGAGAGCAACCACAGGCATGGATTCTGGACACCCCATCTCCCTCCCTGTTTCCGACTCAGACAGAATCAGAAGCTCTGCTCAGGGAAGGAAAGAGGAGAGTGACACTAAGATGAGTCAGCTTACCCACTCCTAGCACAACAGGGTTGAAAACCGATTTGACTAGTTTAGTACAGAGAGAGACAACCTACAATTATGGTATCCTACCACAGGGCAAAGCAAGCAGCAGAAGTGAATGCTTCTCCCTTTCTCACTGAGTGTCAGAATTATAGAGAAGGAAAAAAGATTTATCATAAATAAGGAAAATCAATAGAAAAACACAGGTAACCCCAGGATCCTAAAGAGACAGTGCCCCCCAAAACAGTCATTGGAGGACAAACAATGGAAACCTCCCAGAATGACCTGCCTCAGATGACAGCTGCAGAAATCAAAGATTGGATGGTAAAATGAACAGGAACCAAGAGAAACAAGAAGTAAAATTCAATAAAATTGTAAAGGAGTTGTCAGATTAAAAAAAAAACCCTATTCTGAAAATGGAAATAAAGAACTCTATCTTTGAAAAATTAACAAATTGACAAGCATAGGAAATAGAATTAACAAAGCAGAGGAAAGAATCTCAGAGCTTGAAGACCAAAATATGGAATTAACCTAATATATTAAAAACATAGTAAAAAAAATTCAAAAGTAAAGATCAAAGCTTCCAAGAGATGGGCAATTACATCAAGAAGCCAAACCTAAACCTGATTGGTATCCCTGAAGCAGAAAGGGAAACAAAGAACACCTTGGAACAAGCATTTCATGTGATCATCCAAGAAAACTTTCCTCACCTCACCAGAGATATGACCATTCAAACACAAGAGATTCAGAGAACCCCTGCAAGGCATCACATGAGAATACTAACACTTAGACACATAGTAATCCACCTACATAAAGTAGGTATGAAAGAAAAAATCCTAAAGGCAACAAGAGAGAAAAGTCAGATTACCTACCAAGGAAGACCAATCAGACTTATCTGCAGTATAAGTATAATAGCTTATACTATTATACAGCATAATAGCTTCAGACTTATCTGCAGGAACACTACAAGCCAGAAAAGACTGGATTGCAATTTTTAATGTTCTTAAAGATAAACAAATTCAACCTAGAATTTTCTACCCAGCCAAGCTATGTTACCTTATTGACGAAGAATTAAAATCCTTCTCAGACATCCAATCCCTAAGAGAACTTGCTGCCTCCAGACCAGTTCTTCAGGAGATGCTTAAGATGGTGTTGAGCAGAGTTAAAACAAAAAAGGCCATGCACTTCACAAGAGTACATGAAAACACAGAGCTCATCAACAAGGGTACCTGCACAATGAATATTTGCTTACCTAACCCTTAACTATGCCCCACAATTTAAAAATATGTATATATAAAAAGGAAAACACAGAGCTAACAGAACACACAGAGCACCCACAAAATGAAAACACACACACACACACACACACACACACACACATACACACACACATAACACACACACACATAACACTCACACACACATAAATGCAAAAGTTGAAAGAAAACAAAACAGTCTTCTAAGAACCTAATGACATGAATAAACTTTCACATTTCACTAATCAGCCTGAATATGAATGAACTATATGCTTCATTTAAAAGACATAGCATGGCAAACTGAATTTTAAAAGCTTGATCCAACAATTTGCTGCTTCCAGGAAACTCATCTCACTGTAAAGGACACTCATAGACTCAAAGTTGGAGGCTGGAAAACAAACTTTCATGTGAACAGAAAACAGAAAAAGGCAGGGGTAGCTATTCTAACATCAGACAAAAGAGCCTACAAACCATTGCAAGTTTAAAAGGATACAGAAGGACACTACTTAATGATAAAAGGCTCAATCCACCAACTAGAAATATCCATCCTAAACATATATGCACCCAACACAGGACCACCAGGATTTATAAATCAACTACTAAGTAAACTAAGAGAGGACACTGACCTTCACACAATCATAATTGGAGATGTAAATATCCCACTAACAGCTCTAGATGGATCATTGAGGCAAAAAATCAATAAGGAGATTTGGAACCTCAATTTGACACTTGATCAAATGGGTTTAATAGGCATAACAGAATACTTCATCCAACAACTGCAAAGCATACATTCTACTCATCAGCACATGGAACATGTGCTTTCCATGATTAATCACATTCTAGGACATAAATCAAGCATAAACAAATTCCAGAAGATTGAAATAATACCATGCATCTTCTGAGATCACAGTGGAATAAAAATGAATATTTCCACCAACAAGATCTCTCCAAAACACACAGAGGCATGGACACTAAACAATACACTGCTGAATGACTTCTGGGTCAACATGGAAATCAAGACAGAAATAAAAAGACTCCTGGAAACAAATGAAAACAAAGATACAACTTATCAGAATCTCTGGGGTGCCATGAAATCAGTGTTCAGAGGAAAATTCATAGCATTGCACATATACACACATCAGGAAATCAGAAAGATCAAAAGTAAACAGTCTAACATCACATCTAAAGGAGCTGGAAAGGCAAGACCACAAAACCCTAACTTCAGCAGAAGAATCCAGATCATCTAGATAAAATTGCAACTGCAGGGCATAGAAGACAAAAATATCATAGGAAAAAATCAACAGGACAAAAAGCTGATTCTTTGAAAGGATAAATAAGACTGATGGATCCCTAGCTAGATTGACTAAGAGAGAGAGAGAATGAGAGAGAGAGAGAGAGAGAGAGAGAGAGAGAGAGAGAGAGAGAGAGAGAGAAAGCCCAGATAAACACAATTAGAAACACAAAAGGTGAAGTTACAACTGATCCTGAAGAAATTAAAAATCATGAAAGATTACTATAAAAACAAAAGGTGAAGTCACAACTGATTCTGAAGAAATTAAAAATCATGAAAGATTACTATAAAAACCTGCATGAAAATAAGCTAGAAAACCTAAAGGAAATGGAGGACTTCCTGACATCATATAACCTTCCAAGATTGAAACGAGGAGAAATTGAAACTCTAAGCAGACCAATACAATCCAGGAAATTGACTCAGTCATAAAAAATCTACCTACCAAAAAAAAAAAAGCCTCAGATCCAATGGCTTTCCAGCTGAATTCTACAAGACATGCAAGGAGGAGCTGATACTGATCTTACTGAAAACTTTTTAGGCAATTGAGAAAGATGAAATGCTTCCCAACACATTTTATGAAGCCAACATCATACTGATAATGAAACCTGACAAAGACTCAACAAGGAAAGAGAATGGCAGACCAGTCTTCTTGATGAACACAGATGCAAAAGTTCTAAGCAAGATCCTAGCACATTGGATTCAACAACACAACTCAAGGATCATCCACCATGACCAAGAGGGCTTCATTTCTGGAATTCAAGGCTGGTTCAACAAAGGCAAGACCATAAATGTAATTCAAACACATCAACAGATGTAAAACTAAGAACCACATGTTTATATCATTAGATGCAGAAAAAGTGTTTGACAAAATTCAGCATATCTTCTTGATAAAAACTCTTGAGCACCTAAACATTAGAAGGAACACTTCTCAAAACAGTAAGAGTCATCTTTGATAAACCTACAGCCAACATTTTGCCCAATGGACAGAAAACTAGATGTATTCACCTGAGAATGAAAACTAGACAAGGATGTCCATTCTCACTCCTCCTGTTCAACATAGTACTGGAAGTCCTAGCCAGAGCAATCAGGCAAGAGAAGGAAATCAGGGGTATCCAAACAGGAAAGGAGGAAGCCAAGGTATTCCTCTTTGCAGACGATATGATCCTATATCTTGAAAACCCTAGGGAATCTGTCAAAAGCCTCCTCACATTGATAATCAACTTCAGTAAAGTTTTGGGGTACAAAAATCAGTGTGCAAAAGACAGTTGCATTCCTATACACCAGCAACAAGCAGACAGAGTGCCAAATAAAAAACACAATCCCAATCACAATAGCCACAAAAAATGAAATACGATATTTAGCAAATGGTGCTGGGAAAACTGACATACACCTAACCAGAGAAGTGAAAGACATTTACAACGAGAACTAAAAAACTCTGCTCAAAAAAATCAAGGATGACACAAACAAATGGAAAAACATTCCATGCTCATGGGTTGGAAGAATCAGTATTGTCAAGATGTCTATCCTGCCCAAAACTACAGATTCAGTGAAATACCCATCAGATTACCAACATTATTTTTTTCAGACTTGCAACCAACAATACAGAAATTCAAATGGAAACAAACAAACAAAAAGAACACGAATAACCAAAACAATCTTTAGCAAAAGGAATAAAGCAGGAGGTATCACACTTCCAGACTTTAAACTTTACTACAAGGCTGCAGTAACCAAAATAGCCTGGTACTGGTACAAGAATAGACACATAGACCAATGGAACAGGACAGAGATTATGGAAGCAAAAATGTGATCTCTCATCCAACCCATCTTTGACAAAGCCATCAATAACAACCACTGGGGAAAGGAGACCATATTTAGCAAATGGTGCTGAGAATACTTGCTGATCACATGCAGAAGAATGAAACAGGACCCCTACCTATCACCATATACAAAAATCAACACTAAATGGGTCAAAAGACCTAAAACGGAAAACCTCAAACTATGAGAATCCTGGAAGAAAACACCAGAAACACTCTCAAGCACATTGGAGTTGGCAACCAATTCTTGATCAAATCTCCAAAAGTGAATGCTATAGTAGATAAGATAGACAAGTGGGACCTCATCAAACTGAAAAACTTTGGCACAGCAAGAGAAACCGTCAAGAGAGTGGGGAGACAACACACAGAATGGGAAAAAAATTGCTACTTATGTATCTGACAAAGGCATAACGTTCAGGATCTACAAGGGACCCAAATGAGCTGAAAGGAAACAAACAAACAAACAAACAATTCTATTAAACAGTGGGCAAAGGATATGAATAGACACGTTTCAGAAGAAGATATGCAAGCAGCCAACAGATACGTGAAAAACTGCTCAGTCTCACTAATCATCAGAGAAATGCAAATCAAAACCACAGTATAATACCACCTGACTCATCAATAAATCAATAAAACAACAGATTCTGGCATGGGAGTGGAGAAAAGGGAATGCTTCTACACTGCTGGTGGGAGTACGAGGTAGTTCAACCTCTATGGAAACCTGCGTGGCGATTCCCAAAAGAACTAAAAATTGACCTTCCATATGATCCAGCAACACCTCTCCTGAAAATATACCTGGAGAAACATAAATCATTCTACCAAAAAGACACCTGCACGCGCATGTTTATAGCTGCACTAGTCACAATAGCAAAAACATGGAATCAACCCTACTGCCCGTGCAGCCATAAGGAAGAACAAAATCATGGAATTCACAGCAAAGTGGATGGAGTTGGAGACCATCACACTCCGTGATCTATCACTGAAACAAATAACTGAACACTGACTGTTCTCACTCATAAGTGGAACCTGAACATCAGTCACATTTGCACAAGCCAGGGAGCAGCAGTCAATGGACACTGTCAGAGGAAGGAGGGAGGAAGAGAGGGAGGGAGGAAATTAGGGGAATCGAGGGCCAGTTGGGGGTCCAAACTTCACCTTCCTGCAGCCTGCTTTGTGTAGATGATCCTGACTGGTGCCCCACATCTCTATGACAAAATATAATAAAGAATAAAAATAAATACACGTCAGTCACCTTCACAAAAAAGATTATTTTAATTTCCCTTGACTCTCTATTTGTTTTCACTTTACGATTTCTGATTTTTGCAATTATGCTTTTTATACTGATTAGGTCAGCTAGTAATTTATCTAATTAAAAAATATATTTTCTTGGATTGGGCACGGTGGTTCATGCCTACTGTAATCCCAGCACTTTGGGAGGTCGAAGCAGGAGGATCATTATTTTGAGGACTTTTCAATGCCATGAGTCGGAAAATGCGTTACCTTTAAAGATAACATACATCATGAGTTCATATTAATACTCTCTATTCAAATTCTGAGCTTTCAGGCCTACAGAACTTTTACTTCAAACAATACTGAAAATCCTAATTCTCACAAATTCTTATATAATCGCTCATTTGATTTTTGCCATAATGCTATGCAACATCTTATATTAGTGATACAGATGTTTCAGGTCAGCCTGGGCTTTGAGAGTGTCAGCTCCTTGGGTCAGCCAGCCAAGCCCCAGAGAAGGTTGTCTCAAGGCTGGCCAACCAAGCCCTGAGGGGCTTGCTGGTTGGGTGGGCTGGCAAGCCTAGCCCCCAGAGTGTCTCAGCTTCAGGGTCTTGCCTTCTTCCAGCAGTTCTCCTGGTTCAGCCAGCTCCGTTGGCTGGCAAGCCAGCCTCTGGGGTGCAGGTCTCTTCGGCTCCCATGATCTTCTGCAGCTCTTCAAGTTGGGGTTCTCGGCTCATGCCCAGGAAGAACGAGGGACACGACAACCGGAAAGTGAGAAAGCAGAATTTATTCAGAGGACAAAAACTCTCCCACAGTGGGAGGGGACCCAAAGAGATTGCCGATTTGGAGCTGAAACCTGGTGCTTATATAGCCCTGAGACTGAGCTGATTGGCTCTCACTAGCTGTGAGCTGATTGGTTGGCACTAGCTATTCTGATTGGTCAGTACTAAGGACCAATAAGAAGGAGGTAGGGGCCTAATGGTGAACTGATTGGTCAGTACTTGGCAGCAAGCTGATCGGTTGTTTTTCAATCCCAGCAGTCAGTACTTAAGCTGTAGCTTGAGAAGCTGGCAGGGAGTTTGTTTTCCAACATGCGGGTAGCAGCCTGAGAGGTCTGTTGGGAGTTCACTGCATTGTTACCAGAGGACCCACCCTGTCTGTCTGCCTAGCCTTTCTCTAGTTATCTCCTTTCTCATAAGTAATATTAGCATTGCTACCAAGAATACATTTCCTAATATAGTTGTTTTTGTTTTTCTGTTCTTAGGCTACATCTCTGTAGGGATATATAGTCAAGTTAAATATGCTATAACCTCATTTGGAATAACTCTTTTCTGATTCACTATGCTGGAAATCTTTGATTCTTGGGGATTGCTTTATTTCTTTAATTTTATCTTATAATTATGTAAAATATTTACATTGTTCCAAGGTTAAATTTAGAAAACAAGTTACGTTCAAAGGAATCCAGCGTCTATCCTTGTCCACTAACCAATTCTCTTCTCTCTTCTTTTTTTTTTTATAATCAATATTTTTTTATTATGAGGTTGTGGGGTACAGTTAAGGGTTAGGTATACAAATACGTTTCATTCAGGCACCCTATTGATAAGAGGTGCTTCCCCATCCCCAGACAGATATTTGCTACTGTTAATCCCATCTCCCTCCCCCCCATAGTTTCCCACTACTGTCAGTCATTTTCTTATAGTATGAGGTTGGATGTTCAAGGTCCATTATATGAGTGAGAACATGTGATACTCGGACCTTTGTTTTTGCGAGAGGTCACTCAGTATTATAGACTCTAGTTCCATCCAGGTTGCTGCGAAATTCATGATTTTGTTCTTTTTTATGGCTGCGTAGTATTCCATCGTGTATATGTACCACATCTTTTTAATCCAGTCCTCTTTTGATGGGCAGCATGGTTGCTTCCAGGTTCTTGCTATTGTGAACAATGCTGCGATAAACATACGTGTGCAGGTATCTTTTTTATAGAGTGATTTGAGTTCTTCCGGATATATTCCCAGTAGGGGGATTATAGGGTCATATGGGAGGTTGATATTTAAAGCTTTAAGGAATTGCCACATTGCTTTCCACAGAGGTTGCATTAGTTTACACTCCCACCAACAGTGTAGAAGTGTTCCCTTTTCACCACACCCTCTCCAGCAGCTGTTATTTTTTGAGTTGTTGATAATTGCCATTCTGGCTGGAGTTAGGTGGTATCTCAGTGTGGTTTTGATTTGCATCTCCCTGATGATTAGTGAGGTTGAACATTTCTTCATATGTCTGTTGGTTGCTTGAATGTCTTCCTTTGTGAAGTATCTGTTCATACCTTTTGCCCACTTTATAATGGGGTTGTTTGTTTTTTTCTTTTCAGCACATTTGAGTTCCTTGTAGATCAAAGATGTTAAGCCTTTGTCTGACCTGGTGCTGGCAAATACTTTTTCCCAGTCTGTAGGCTGTCTCTCTGCTCTCTTGATGGTTTCTTTGGCTTTGCAGAAGCTTGTCAGTTTAATAACGTCCCACTTGTCTATCCTCTCTCTTATGACCTGTGAGTTTTGGGTTTTGTTCAGGAATTGAAGGCCAGTTCCGATTTCCATAAGGGTATGTCCTTCATTTTCTAAGGTTCTTATGGTTTGAGGTTTTAACAAGAATAAATCATACAAATTTTTAAATGCTTAGTTATAGAAGAGAGAAGATTTTAAAACCTCAAAATCTTCTCTCTTCTATAACTAAGCATTTAAAAATTTGTATGATTTATTCTTGTTTGATTTTTAATATCAGCAAACATATATTTACAACCCTCCTCTTAGATAAATGATAGTCACTATAAATACTTTTACCCTTTTTTTCAGTTAACAATATATCTTTTTTTTTGAGTTGGAGTCTCACTCTATCGCCCAGACTGGAGTGTAGTGGCTGCTCCCGGCCACCGCAGCCTCGACCTGCTGGGCTCTGGTGATCCTTCCGCCTCAGCCTTCCGAGTAGCCGGAATTACAGGCATGTGCTACCACGCCCAGCTGATTTTTTGATTTATTGTAGAGCTGAGGTCTTGCTGCCCAGGTGGGTCTCGAACCCGCAGGCTCAGGCAATCCACTCACCTCAGCCTCCCAAGGCGCGGGATTACAGGCTGAGCCACCGAGCCCAGCTAACAATCTATCTTGAAGGCTTCTCCACAATGTCTATGAAGATATTCCCTATTCCTTTTTATGGCTCCATAGTACTCCATTGAATGGATGTACCACAGCTTACTCAGCAAACTTCCTGCTGATGAGCATTGAGATAATTTCCAGTTTTTTGCTCTTCCACATAATGTTTCAGTTAAAAGCCTTATACACCCATCTTTTTATTTATTTTTTTCAGTGTGGTTTTTAACATACAACTTTTATTTTGTCAGTGTATTTTTATTTAAAAATATCTTATAATACATATTCAATAAAGATCTAAGAATGATAAATTCATCTTCTTGGGTTTACTTTAAATGATAGTTTGGGCAAAGAGTTCTAAATTAATGGCTGTTTTCTCTTGGCACATTGAAGATAGTATTTCATTGTCCTCTACAGCTGCTAGTGGGCGGTGTGCTGTTGAGATATATAGATAGTCCTTTATAGGTAACCTGCCTGTTCTTTATGTTATTTAAAAACATTCTTTTACTTTCAAGTTTGCTCTAGTTCCATTAAAATGTGCCTGTTATGGCTATATGTTTATCTATCTTGTTTGCGAGTCATTGTGACATCTTAATCTCAAGAGGTTTATCTCTCATCAATGTTGGAAAATTTCTTAGCCATTTTCTTTTCTAAGTTCCTCTCTTCCATTCCACCTCTGTTTCCTCCTAGTGTTCCTATAAGATGCATTTGTACTTTCTCATTCTCCTCTCCTTGCTCCTTAATTTCTCTTTCACATATTTTAAAAATTTCTTATCACCCCTCTTTAGCAGGCTTGGTAATTTATTTAAGTATGCATTCCTATTTGCATCATTAATAATTGCATTCATGTTCTTAAGCTGTTTTATAGTGAAAAGTAATTGTGTGTGTACTAGGATGCTCGCTGTGCCTTGTGCTTGCTCTGAGGTGGCCATGAAAGCATAAAAACCGAGAATAAGGAGACATCCAGTATCCCTCATTCTAAAAAGAAACCCCAGAAACTAGCGTTTATAAAAGAATAGCCCAACTGGCTCTGCCACTTCCAGACACACCCAGGAGATTCACTTTGCAATCAGAAAGAATGTGAAAGGATGAAGAAAATCGATCATGGGGCCTATGAGTCATCAGTGTGGGAGAGGGTCCTTCCCTGTCCCTCAAAACCAGAGGATGAGGGGAAGCGCCAAGTGGTGGCAGCGTCCCATTCATCAAGGGCAGTGCCCTTGCTGATGTGCCTCTGGGCCTACCTGGGTAGCAGGTGAAGAGAACCTAAGAACCGGGGAAAGATGGCAGGGCAGGGCAGCAGGGTGGACCCAGGGAGGATCTGGGCATCCTCTCCAGTACTGGGTGGGTCAGATCCACTTGGATCAGGGAGACACTGTGCAAAGTAGCCTAAACTGAGTATTTTGCCACGTCACCTTCAGGGACCAGTCACTGGGTGAGGAAGTTGCCTTGGCAAGAGGCTGTGGCATAGACCTGCCAGACAGACGTTAAGATGAGAGTTGCAAGGTGATAAGTCACCATCAACTCTCTCACAGAGGAAAAGGAGCCCCAGGGGATGCTCTCAAGAACTCAGGAAGGTAGCCAACTGTGCTTTGCCTTTCTATTCCTCTACAGAATCTTCTGTTTCTTTCTTTAACTAGTAGTTTTGATGCTACTGCATTAGAGCAGACCTCTTTTCTTCTTCTTCTTCTTCTTCTTCTTCTCCTTCTCCTTGAGTTGGAGTCTCACTCTGTTGCCCAGACTGGAGTGCAGTGGCCGCTCCCGGCCACCGCAGCCACGACCTGGTGGGCTCCAGCAATCCTTCCGCCTCTGCCTTCCAAGTAGCTGGAACTACAGGCGTGCGCTACCACGCCCAGCTAATTTTTTTTATTTATTGCAGAGATGAAGTCTCGCCAAGTTGCCCAGGTGGGTCTCAAACTCGCGGGCTCAGTCAATCCACTCACCTCAGCCTCCCAAGGTGCGGGATTACAGGCTGAGCCACCGAGCCCAGCTTTTTTTTTTACTGTGGTTAATATCGTTATTGTTGTTTTCTGGTCTTCACTCGTTTTTATTCATTTGGCTTGCCCTGTTCATCTCACTACTGACCTTTTAACCTCATTAGGCTGTATTTGGATATACAGCTCCCTGGTGTTCCGTCTGACCCTTCAGTGCAAGTCTGCTCTGGTCCATCCAGCCTTGGCTTCTGGTTCCCTCCTCTGTCATCAGGTGCCCTGGCACCACGTTCTCTTTTTGTGCTCATGGAGTCCTCCCTTGCAGTAGTGGCCACCCTCTTTCATGAGCAGTCCTCACATGCACTTTGCGCTTCATTGTAGGGGCCACTCGTGCAGTCAGGGAGGCAGAGGTCAATTTTTCCATAGGGAGGCAGACGCTCCCATAACAGAGCTATCGTCGGTGATGCTGCTGGGCACGCAAAAGAAAGCAGCCCCTCCAGTCCCAGGCGAGTTCAATACTTGAGTGCATCTGAAAATGGTGACTGGGTCATCTGGATATCAAAATGAAACTCTAGCAGCAGCAAGGAACTCTGGGCAGCATGTATGGATTGAAGAGAAAGAAAGAGTCTATATTCAGGGAAAATCCTACCAAGGGTAACTGAGTTTTATAAGAGGTCATGGTGTGAAGGCAAGGAAGTAACTTTCGACCTTGATGCTATGCCCACATTCTTCATGCTCCTTTCTATAGACAGAGCTTGTGAGGTAGGAGAGATGATGTGCTTGCCTCTCCGATGGCGTTATTACTTCCAAAAGTACAGGTGAATGTCAGCAAACATTACAACATGATGTAGCATGACAAGTTGTTAGGAGCGTTGGACTTAACCATCAGAGACGCCTGGGTCTGAATCTTGGCATTGTTATTTACTTGCTGTGTGACCTTGGGCAAGTTACACACCCTCTTTGGGCATTAGTTTCCTTATAATAATATCTAACTTACAGAGTTGTGGGTGAGGACTCAAGATGAAAAGCAATGTGCAGAAACACTTGGCATCTGTCCCATGGTATTCACACACGTGGCCAACTTCTCTTTGGACCATGCTGACAAAACCCATCTTGTAATGAACTTGGATTTGTACTTATATTCTCTTTGCTTTTTTACTGGACTCCATTAACCCAAGAGGATGTCATGCAAGTTACATTGTTGGAGAAAGGTGTGGTGGCTGAATTTTATAAATATTGAACGTAGAAATTTAAACAGAAGTTGCAAGAATATAGGCTTCTGTGTGTACAGTGAATCATGGGACTGGATGGAGTTTCACATTTTAACAGGGTTTCTAGGTCATGGGGCTTCTATTTATTGTCTTATTTTAGACTGAGCCCATCTGATGACAGCACTAAAACAGATGATTTCCTTATCCCCAGAGCGGTTGAAAACAGGAGAAAGGAACAAATCTCTAGAGTTTTTAAAGTTGGGGACCATTAGCCAAGGGTGGAAGAATATAAAACTTTGAGTTCTCTTCCCCTTTGCTTATAAAACCTACCAGCTCAGAGTCTGGGGAATCTCACCGCCTTCCCCTTGCTTCCTGCAGTCAGTCTGAAAGCAGTTTAGAATGGAAATGTTGGAATTTAGAGCATGGCTTTGGAATAAGACAGACCTGGACTTGATCCTGGTAAATGGTCAGTGCCCCGTAAATTGTCTATTATTATTTTTACTCCCAATTTGGCTTTTGTATTTCAGTCACACTGCTCCTTAATCTTCTCGTGAATGTTCTGTGTAGAGGAGGCTTTCAGTGATTAGTTTTGGATTCTTAGCTTTTATATTCTGTATTTTGAATTCTGTCCATGTAGCCAACTTACTCGTGCTAATTGCAGTATTCTCAGTACAGAAGACATTTCTTAGATACAGAGCCTATTCAAAGCATTCTGGGATGGGCTTCATTCTACACCCCAAATGTGTTTTTTTCCTCAATCTGTCACTTAAAGACCCTCACTTGAGAAGCAGAGTTTTAAGCAACTCCCATCCTGCCAGTATGTTTCCCAATTTGGCCAGGACATTTTATAGGAAGAGGTCAAGGGACTCTGATGCCTAGTCTAGAAAATGTACACATTAGGACTAATTTTCTTCTCTTCTCCTCTGTTGATAAGAGCTTTGCTATCCTGTAGCTAATGACTCTGTTAGGATTTTTGCCAGCTTTTGTGTTGCTTCATTTTGGTATCCTCCTTGGCCTCAGAAGTTTCCACCCCCCACCTTTCTACGATATTTTGTTCTTAGTAAACACCCTCCTCTCCTGGTCATATCTCAAGTAATTCTTCTTTTGAGATGAGATGTCATAACAAGCCCAATAATGAGTTTAAACGTGATGGCAGTGGAAGTGAGTAAGACCTACAGAGCTTCATCATGTACTAAAAGCTACTGTAACCACCCTTTATCTATAAACACATTTAACTCTTGCAACTGCCCTGTGAAATAGGTACAGTTATTATCTCCCTTTCACAGATGGGGAAACTGTTGCAGGAAAGATTCAGTCTTTTGTTCAGGTTAGCGTGGCAGCAACGAGTGGACAGCATTCACCTTGGCTACAGGTGTGCTTGAACATTCAGGAACTGAATGCGGCGGATTTTCCTTTGGAGGCATCTCCAGGCTCTGGACACTGAACCTGGCTTGGGGAGGCTTGAATAAGGTGCTCTCGTCATCAGCAAGGGCACAACAGAAAAACATTTCCTACCAAGTTAACAAATTGTTGAAATAATGTATCATTTCTGTGAATTCCTTTAGAAGCAGGCCTGCCAGACAACCTTTATAATCTTACCTTTGCACTCAGGAAGAAATACAAAATTTTGAAGAAATTGAAAAAAATACTAAAATAAAGTTACCTCCTCTGTCTTAACCTAGTACTGTGAGCGCTTGCGTTCCAAACAAAGGAAACTGAGCTGAAGAAGTCACTTTCATGTGAAAATCAGGTGGATGTCAACATCATTGATGCTTATACAATTAAAAAAAAAATCCCCAAGAGAGTACCTTTGCATGCAAACTAACTTGTAGGGGGGAAAAAAAGAGACAAAATTCAGCCCAATCCTTGATAATTTTGAAAAGAGTCAATTTAGGAACTACCCATTAAGTGGGAACTAGAATTCTGATTATTTTGTGGTTGATCCTGAAACTGACTTGTGTAGACATACCCATTGGGGAAAGGAGACCATGATTTGAAATGGGCTGCTGCCACCCAAACCACGATATGAGGAGAACAATAAACAAAGGAAACCTTTCCAAAGGCTTCCTTCATTTACATTCTGAGATTACTGGCCTCTTGGCTCTGCTGAAATAGCCTTGCGTTCCCGGCCGTCCAAAAGCATAATCAGGTGCGACCGGGAGCTTTTGCTCCAACAAACTGCATGAAGAATATTTCAATGCTGCCAAGACTATAGGTGCCTGTTTCAAGTTGTCATAGAATATGCTATAACGTGTCATAAATAAGGGAGGAATGTTTATAAATCTGACATTAAAAATGTGTCCCTAAAATACCTCGTGTGTTCCCCGGCCATGTCAGCATAGAAATAATGTTTAGTATTTGTTTATTTTACTGGACCACCCCATGAACCTGGGGGAAACATGTTAGAAAAAAAAATTATAGCTACGCCAACTATTCTGGGAGATACACGAGCCCTCCATGTTTATCAGGTTGAGGGCACTGTATTTTGATGTCAATAAGCAATTTTTCCAGCCCGGTCTCCTGCCCGACCCTTTTAATCCATCAATATATTATTAGAGATAAAGTTGGTGGATGCCTGCTGCAGTTAGAAGATAAATGACATCTCTGAAGTCAGGCATTAAAGACTAGATTAAGGCCTTGTGACACCGTTTTCAGTGCTCATCTGTGCACTTCTGTTCAACCTATCACACTGAGTGACAAGAAAGAAAAATAATGAACTGGGCCAGGGGAAGAAGAAGGAAAAAAAAAACGCAGAAAAAGAGAGAGATTTTTTTCCCCCCTGACACACAAACTACATCAGTTCACACTCGGGATTAGACCACATTTAAAGAAAGGAAAAAAGAAAAGAAAACGGGGAATTGGGAAGGACAGGGAAGGGGGTGTCCTGCAAAGATGGAAATGGGCGGGCAAAGGGACATGAAAGCCAAGAATTCCATTTCTGCCTGGCCCCTGTCGCTTTGGTTCCCCCTGCTTGCCTCCCGGCCTCTCCTGGGCAGATGTCTTCCTGTTGGCTCTCAGTTGCTGCAGGAATCTGCTCCATCCCTGAGTTGGGAGTGCCCGGGGGACGTAAATCTTGTTAAGAAGCAGCACTCCATTCTCACTCTTGGGGAATTGTGTTCTTCCGTCCTCACCAAAGGATTTCCTTCATGCTGCTATCACCCGTCCGGTTGGAGGTGTTACAGATTTTTGTAACCCTGTCTTCCGATAGTCATTTGAATAGGGCTCCTGAGTTGACAAATACAAATGTTGAATTTCCTACAGCTGTGTGGAAAAGAGCAACCCCCAAAGAATCGCATGGTGGAAGTGAAAGGAAAAGGAGATGCAAGCCAGGAGAGAGGGGATGGACCTGTGGAAAGCGCCCAGGTTGGTGAGGAGGGAGTTTGGGGTCCCCTGTAAGGCCAACCGTGCCTTAGTTCTCTTTCTCAATTATTGATGTAGGAATTGAACCACCTTCTCTTCTCACACGTTGTACTATGCTTGTGAGGGTAGAAGGGACACCTTCTGTTTAGACCCCTTTTGCTTCCGGCACTTTGACAGTCCTCATTAGAGTCAAGGTCCATAAGACGATTCTGGGCATCACGGTGTTCCTGGCACCTTTGGTCATGGGACGCCTGGGAGGTCCTCCAGTGATATGGTAACCGATTTATGACTCGCAAACACCCATCTCTGGCCCCAACCTCTGTCCCAAGCTCCTGCTCAAAATATCATACATCTTCTTCTGCCACTGGAAATGTCTCCCATCTCCGATCCAATATCTGACTTTATGGCAAGCGTCTCCTGCTCCTCCTGTCACCGTCCACGGTCAATAGGTTCAGTGTGTTTCCAAGTTCTGGCCTTTTTTTCCCCCTTTCCTTCTCGCAGGCCCCTTGTTCGTACCCCCTTGCCACTTCCTTTAGCCTCAGTTCAAGGCCTCATTGTCTCAGGCTTTATCTCTTGATTCATTTTCTGTTCCTTCAAATCCATCATGGCAGCCATCGCAAGATGGGTCCTCCCCAAACTCTCCTTCAACTGTGACATTCCCTGTTCAAAGTGTCCTACCATCTGTAGAATAAAGTTCAAGTTCTTTAGTGAGTCTTTAAGCCCTTGCAGATTCTGATCCTACTACTTTTCCAGTCTCTTCTTTTTCCCTTCTTCCTTTAAAACTTAGGTTTCAGTCAAGTCGTTCGCGCACTTCAGACACGGTTATCATATATTCATCTCTACTTTTGGCATTGCTCATCCTTGTTTTGAAATTTCCTTCACTGGACACCTTCACTTGTCCAAATGCTGTTCTCCCCCCGGAGTTACTCATCTTTCCATGTGGCTGTCTCTGTCTTCCCTTAGTTTCACATGGTTTTTGTCTTCTCTCAGATACTGTGCTTCTTACTGGCAGAACACTCTTGGTTATAAGAGGCTGAGGCGGAAGGATCGCCGGAGTCCAGCAGGTCGAGGCTGCGGTGGCCGGGAGCGGCCACTGCACTCCAGTCTGGGCGACAGAGTGAGATGCCAACGCAAAAAAAAAAAAAAAAAAAAAAAGTGGCAGAACCTGGCTTGGCTTAGAAAGTCAACTGATTGGAAGGCTTGGTGATCACAGAAAAGGCAGGGGCCGCTGTGTCTCAAAGAGTCTAACCGGATATTTGGCTTATCCTTAAAACTCTCTTTGTTTTGTGTCTACTTCTTTGCAAGTGCCGAGTTCATTCTTTCCAACCGTTTGGGCTGCTGTTAAAAAATATCGTGTATATGGTGGCTCACACCTATAATCCCAGCACTTTGGGAGGCCAAGCTGGGCGGATTGCTTGAGTCCAGGAGTTCAAGACCAGCCTGGGCCACATGGTGAGACCTCATCTCTACCAAAAAAAATTAACTGGGCATGGTGGCGTGTGCCTGTCATCCTGGCTACTCAGGATGCTGAGGTGTTGAGGATCCCAGGAGGTTGAGGCTGCTGTGAGCCATGATCGTCATGATTATGCGACTGCACTCCAGCCTGGGTGACAGAGTGAGGTCTCGACAAAAAATAAAAAATAAAATAAGGTAACGTCTAAACAACATCAATTTATGACTACAGTTCTAGAGGCTGAGACGTTCAAGATCCAAGCACCAGCACATTTCCTGTCTGGTTCATAGACAGAATGGAATGGCAAGGCCGTTTTCTAGGGCCTCCTTTATAAGGATACTAGTCCCACTTATGAGGGATCCGCCCTCATGGCCTAACTACCTCCCCAGCAAAGGCCCCATCTCCCAATGCCATCACCTTGAGGGTAAGGATTTCGACGTATCAGTTTGGGGATGGCACAGACATTCTGACCACGGCAGCTGACGGCAGGGTTCTTCCTCATCCAAGGTGGGGTTATAGGATGGGGAAACAAGTAGTTGGTGACTCCAGTCTCCTATTTCCCCCCCAGAGACAAATGGATACTTGATCTCTTTGAGCCCAAGGGAAAACGTCCTGAGCAAGATATCTGATTACCTCAGTGGTTATCAGATGTCTCCCTTTGGGCTAAGAACGTGAGGCTTGGTGGGGCGCCGGAGGGGTGGGAGGCACTTGGATTGGCCAAGTCTGAGTGAATGGCTTCCAATTTGGCCATGGAGGCTGTGGTAGACTGCAGACACGGCCTTGGCCTCAAGACACCTTGCATACCTCCACTCTCCCTTGGAGACATGCCGCCACCGTGTGAACAAGTCTGGACTAGCTGGTGTGATCATGAGACATGTGTGGCCTAGTCTTCCTTGTTACCCCAGTTGACAAACAACCAACTATAAAAAGCAAAACTGCCTGGGGGAGGGGGGCAGGGTCATCAGGGCTGTCAGTATACCCAGGGAAGACCAGAAGAACATTCTAGATAAGCTCAGATCTAAAGGCCAACCCACAATGGCACAAACGGCTGTTGCTTTAAGCCACGAAGTTTTGGGTTTTTTGTTACACAAAAAATCTAACGGATACAAAGGTGGAATCTGGATGACAACTGCTTGCCTTGGAACTGTAGGAAGCAGGAAGGCTGTGCTCTGGGAAGACAAAATCGTGGATGGCAGGAACAGTCACCCCCAGGCTCTTAACACAAGCCTATCACATTTTTTTCTCTCTCCAACTAGATAGTGAACTCCTGAGGACAGGGCTTGACCTGGTTCATCTTCCTTAGTGATTAGCAGATATTCTCGTGCACGTAGGATACTCAGTGAATCTTAGTAAAGTAAGAGACTAGATGGAATATTATTCTACCACAATTCTAATTTGTGGATATATTAGACTTGAGGATTTTGTCATTGACTTCCTACTTAACTTTAGAACCTTAAGGGTATTCCTGAAAGCAACAACAACAATGAAATTCACGTGTTACACAAAAACGCAAATCTGGCTCCACATCCCAGCAATAGTTCTGATAAAATCCAAGACCAAAGCACTTTAGAGAAAGGAAATACTCACAGAGCAGTGCTCACAGAATGGCTTTCTCCTTTCTCCCCGCAAAGATGGAACATCCATGGCTGCCATTGGTTGAATGCTCACTATGAGAGTGGGCACTGTGCTTGTCATTATGGAGTCATTCTCTCATTTAATAGTTGCTCGAGTTCACACAGGCGGTGAGCACCCAAGCAGTGATGTGAACACTGGGCTGCCCCGCTCCGTGGACCTTGCCTGTTTGGACAGGCCTGCTGGAGGATGGGCGTGTCTTCCAAATTGAGACAAAATCTCTCTCTATCCTTTCTCTCTTTTGAGACTGTGTTTTCACTGATTTCTTCATTCTGAATGCTTCCCTTTTGCTTTTTTTTGGACCTTTTAGGTGCATCTTAGAGGTAATTATTTTATTGAACTTACCACAGACTCTTAAAGTCCAGGGGCAGTTGTCTGCTGGGGTCATGCCCAACCATGGGTGGACTGTGAGCTGTAAGTTATAACTGTCATTACCAAAATGCTTGGGACATTCCACATAAAGATACTTAAACATACACAAAGCTTCAACGAGTGTAAGCACATTGTGGACATAAGCTGTGCAAGTTTAGGAGGTGACCATAAGATGAGACTGCTGCCTTTCTGGACCTGGCAGACAGGTACACAGAGGACTCCTGATGAGGGAGTGTACATTAAATGCTAGGACACAAGCCTGTGCACCAGAGGGTCACAGAGGACGAGGAGGTGATGCCCACTGGCAGGAACCAGGGAGTGTTTACAGAAGGGGTGGGCGCTGGAGCTGTCTTGGAAGACAAATGGAAGTTAGAGAAACAGAGCTGGTGTGGCATTCCAGTTCAGTGCCCCTGTTCAAAAATGCTTAGTTTGAGCTGGACCTGGTGACATGTACCTCAGTTCCTCTGGAGGCTGAGATGAAAGGATTGCTTAAACTCAGTAGTTTGAGGCCAGACTGGGCCACATAGCAACGGCCTGTCTCTAAAAAATTGCTTAGTATGTTTCTGAGAGAGGGAACAAACATAGCACCATCTACATCTTCGTTACCATGAAACATTGTGTAAGGAAGTTCACAGAGGTGGAATAAGGGAGCATTGTAGACTCAAGGACTAGAAAGTGAAAAAGCCTCTGAAATATCGTGAGTTGCTGAAATATCAGTGACAGTGGCTAGTTTAGACTGGCATTTTCTGTGAGAACAGATACACAATTAGACTATTTCAAGGTATCTTCATGATTATAAGAAAGATATTTTCAATGCCAAAAGTATAAAAGCACATCAGATTGAGGTGAAAGCCACAAAGTAGTAAAAATAAATTTTAAGGAAACGTTTCAACAGACACAAGGAATCACTTAAAAATTTTCTATAGAGAAAGTACCAAAAATGATTCTTAAGAAAATGTGCAGCCTAGGCAACATAGTGGAACCTCATTTCTACAAAGAATCAAAAAAAAAAAAAAAAAATAATAAGCTGAGTGTAGTGACGTGTGCCTGTAGTCCCAACTACTCAGGAGGCTGAGTCAGGAGGATCACCTGAGCCCCTGAGGTGGAGGCTGCAGTGAGCTGTGATCACACCACTGCACGCCAGTCGGGTCGACAGAGTGAGACCCCAACTCAAAAAGCAAAATGTTTCTTAAGAAAATGTAGCATAAACTTGGATGGCTTAAGAGGCTATAATACTCAGTGATCTATCACAGAAACAAAGGACTGAGTACCACATGTTCTCACTCATAAGCAGACCCTGAACATTTATCATAATACGATAAGAAAGGGATTGGCAGTAGCCAGAAACTGCTAGGGAAGGGGAGGGTCCGCAACATCAATAAGGGTACCCAATCTCAAACCAGGCAAAGTGAGGACCAGGGGGAGGCCCTAACTTTACCTATATGGTGACAACTTGTATATCTAATCCTGAATTGCACCTCACATCTTTAAGAAAAAAGAAAATATGATAGGATTTTAAAAAATCTGCTTGTCGGTTAAATTTAAGATAAAAAAGTTTGACTTCTGCTTCAGTTGGGATGGGATGTTCAAAAACCTCGTAAACAATCGGTAATTTTATTTTGAAGACAAAACAAACATATTTAAGATAAAGCCAAAACAGTATATGATTGTAGTGGATTAAGTAGCATCTCCCGTAAATTCATGTCCACCTAGAATCTCAGAATGTGACCTTCTTTGGAATAAAGGTCGCCACTTGCATAATTAAGGTAAGACGTGAGATGAGATCTGTGAAGAGGGCCACATGAAGACGAAAGCACAGACAGCAGTCATGCCGCCACAGACCAAGGAATGACAGCAGTCACCAGAAGCTGGAAGAGGCAGGGAAGGGTTCTCTCCTAGAGCCTTGGAGGGAGTGTTGCCCTGCTGTCACCTTGTCTTTGAACATCTGGTTCCCAAAACCATGAGAAGATACATTTCTGTTGTTTTAAGCCATCGACATTGTGGTTGTTTGTTACAGCGGCCCTGGGAAACTCAAAGAATGATCAAAGCATTGGGGTTCAGAGACATAGGAGATCTGGAATCCTCAGGACTTCCCTAGAAGAGGGCAGGCTGGAAAATGGAAGCCTTCAGGGAAGGAAAGAGAAGAGGACTTTCCCGGAATGAGGAACAGCAGTGGCCAGGGTGTCGTGGTGGGACTGGACAAGCCCGGGGAGACTTCGGCGTCACAAAGCCAGAACTGAAGTTGCTTTGGTTTGTACCTGGGGGGTACTGCCTGGATTTCCTTTCTCTTGCTATGGATGCATGACTAGAGATAATCTCATACTTAAAACAACAGTAAGAGGAAGATCTTTATCCAGTATAGACCAAAGAAGACTGAAAGAGAAAATCAGTGAGGAAGGTGATGAGAAATGAGACAGGACGCGGAGGCTTTCCAAAGAGGGGGATGTGATGGATAAAGCTGTCCCAGCAGGTGTTGTTATGTGTGAAAAATAGTTTCTGATGGTACATATCAGGATTTGTGTAAGCAAACAAACTAGCCAACAAACCCGCTGACAGAGAACAAGGGAGCAGCGAGAGACAGAGAAGAAATGAATTTGGCATGTGCGGGGTCGGGTCTGCAGTTGGGTAGGAAGGGCAAGGAGCTAGGGTAGAGAGAATAAAACAAAACTGTGTTGGCGAGACCTCATCTCTACAATAAATCCAAAAAATTAGCCGGGGGTGGTAGCACGCTCCTGTAGTTCCAGCTACTTGGAAGGCTGAGGCAGAAGGATCGCCAGAGTCCAGCAGGTCGAGGCTGCGGTGGCCGGGAGTGTGCCACTGCCCTTCAGCCTGGGTGACGGAGTGAGACTCCAACTCAAAAAACAAAACAAAACAAAACAAAACCAAAAAAACAAAACTGTGGTTAGCACCGCTGTTCCTGGCTGTAGCCACCAAGTGGCATCATTGGCTTGTCACAGCTGGGTTGCCGCTCCAAAGACCTGGTGAGGATTTGAATTTATGACTTAAGTAGGAATCTGCAAATGACAGATGTTCCTTAAAGTATCTGGCCTTCAATTTTACAAACATTAACAGTGGCCATGGATTTTCCAATTGGCTGATGAATGGAAAAAGAGAGAAAAAACAAGAGATGGTTTAGTGCATTTATAAGTTAACATGCGTATTGCCCATGACTCTTGAGCTGTGCTAGTGATTATAGTCACAAATATTTTTAGGACTGAGAAGATGCTGAGGATTTTACTTTTGTGTCCAGTTTTCTCAGTATAGTCTTGGGTCCTTAGATAGAGAATCTTAAAATCCAGAAATCATGTTGTTCATTTTCAACCTGTAGCAGGCAGAGCATTTGGGTGCTTAACCAGTGTTTGTAGAACTAATAAATAAACAGATCTTACAGAACTGGTAAATAAAACTGGGAATCTGGTCAAATATGCTGTTGCAAATTGTGGGTACGGATAAAATAATTTCTGTGAGGAAGTGGAACAGAGGAACATATGCCAGAAATTGCACGAGGGTCTTATGTCTCCTTCCTTCTATGAGGAAGATTAAGAAGGTAATGGAGACCTTGGCCGCAACATTTGAACTTCATACCCTCAAATCCAGAGTCAGGGTGCTCTCCAAGGATGATCCTCCCCAGTAAAGACTCGAACAAACATATTGCTACTGCTGTCTCATCAATAAGATAAATCTTGAGCTTCTGGGATAAAATCCTAGGTTTTAGGTTTTATCATACCCACCACACCATAAGGCTGTCCCCAAGGCTTCTGGGAGTGCTTACTCACTATAAGTGTTTATACTTCTTGTCTGACCCGAAAGAGTAACTCCTTGATGTGTAGGGACACATCGGAATGGGGGAATGCGCCTCGCTCCCTATATTCCTAGGTAGAGCCTCGATATTTCTATGAAAAGAGAAAAATAAAGGATGGAAGAAGTAGCCTAGAATGAAGCTTTTCATGACTCCTGAGCTGCAAATATACTCCCGCCTAGGATTGGTAACAATGACCACCACACTCCGATGTATTGGACCAATAACGACTTACTGAAGAGCTCATGGGGGCCTGGGTGTATCCTGGTGGGAGCCATCATGGGAGCACAGGAAGTGAAAGTCAAAATGGGGTGCTGGCTGTGATCACATCAAACCAACCTAAATTCTATAAGTCACCTTCCACAGTGCAATGCATCATTGTATGACATGGCCACCATGGTCCTCTGAGAATATGCTGATGTGTATCCCATTGTCCCAGTCTTACATGTGGACTTGGTTCAGTATGTCTAAATCGAAATAAAATATTGACCTATTCCTCCCAACCCTAGATGAAACCTGGAGGAATAGTTTTGCTCCCTGACAGTCTCCAGGTGGTACTGCTCCGAAAGATAGGAGTTGTCAGAATTGGCAATGGCGGGATGGGGGCGAGGAAAAGACACAACATCCATAAGCATCCCTGATCTCAAAACAGGCAAAGTGGGGAGCAAAGGGAGGCCCAAACTTGGCCTCTACGATGACCACTTGTATACCTAATCCTGAATTGTACCCCACATCTTTTAAATAATTTTTTAAAAAAGATGGGACCCTATCCATCATGCCACTCAAAGTTCTTCGGTGTTTTCTGCCAGATTTTCAACTGTTTTATCTCGTGCATTTATGTTTTGGATATTCCCTGGTAATCTCGTTCTGGAAGGAATGAGTTCTCAGTTGACCATGAAGCCCTACAGACTTTGCGTAAGTGGAACTTGTCATTGGTCATGGCCCTTATACTAGACCACCCGAGTCATCAGGACCGATGCAGCAGAAAGTCTGACTTAAGGCAGGGCCGTGCTCATCAGGGCAGAAGTATGGCCCCTGAAGACAAGCCATTTCCTAGACGGAGGTAAGTTTCACAACCAGGACCAAGATTCTGACAATGGTGTTGGCCTCTGGAAGTCAATAAAGGCCAGGAAAGACCCCTGCAGGAAGGGAGTGGGGGCAAACCCAACCACAGGGAACACATTTCTAGAGGTAGTGTTTTTGGTTCAACCCTTTCACTCCACCAGTTCCCAGAGGCAGGTGAAATTGGAAATCTTTTCTGTATAATGGGCAGAGGCCAACTGCTTTTGAAGTTTATTGTGAGGATTAGCGAAAATAATATATTTTCGTGCCTTGGAAATAACAGATCATTGACCATGTCCCTTTCCTTCGGCCTTCTTTCCTTTCCCAAATGGAACCCAATCCAGTGAACAACTATTTATGGAGTCTCCACCAGGATAATAATTTCCAGTAAGGGGGGAAAGATACGATAATTATCCCTACTGTGAAATCATCATAAAGGAACTCAGATGCTTTGCTCTTGGGAGCTCTGACTTTGTACAATCAGAAGCAGGATTGAGCCCCTACAGGAAAACAGGACCGGAAGCAGTCATTCCATTTCCTGGAAGGGGAAGGCGTTGCACCGATCCAGGAGGAGGCCGCTCTTTCTCTTCTCTGCTTGCCTCTCCTGGAACCCGTACCTCTGTTGCTGTGTTCTTCAGTTTTATCATCTGCCTGGTTGGACACTCCATCACTTTGACCTCGTGGGCAGGAATGCTAAATGATATTTATAAAGATGAAAAGGACTAAGGGATGTCTAAAAGCCGTGCTGTTAGTTTCTGCAGCCCTGCAGTGCCGCTGTGCCCATGTGGGTGCCCTCTGCATGGCTTCCGGCCATCTGTGAGCATGAGTTCTCTCGACTGGCCATGGTGGGTTACATCAAAACTTCAGACCCGGCTGACATAGCGTCTCCTCCTTCCAGCACCTTCATCATCACCGTCTCCTTTTGAAGATTCTTTTTTCAACTCTCTCTTTTTCAAAAGATTACTTTGTCACAATTATTCAGGAAAGGGTTTTGCGCCTGTAGGAAATATTAATAGACTATTATGAGGTCCTACAACTAATTTTTTCACACATATCATCTGTCTTTGCATGGTTATTAAACTTCAACAATATTTCATGCAATGCTTCCCTGCTAAATTAATTTGGTTCCTTCTTTTCTGGCTTCTTCTTTTCTGTCCACAAGCTTTAAAATTAAATTGAATCTTCATAATTATAGCTTTTTGTTGTTCTCCTTCATATCTTTTTCTCTTTTTTTTCAATTTCTCTATCAAAGGAGCAATAAAGACATAAAGAAGCAAAATTATAATTCTAAAAGACCCAAATGGTCTGGAGTTTGATGGGTTTGAGGCTGGGTATCTTTTAAGTAGGAGGAGAGAGGGTAAAGAAATTCAGACCAGGAATGTAGATAAATTGGCTCTGATTTATCCTGGGGCATTGAAAACAAATGAGAATTGTTCTCTCAATCATGAAACTTTCATGGTTGCCTATAGCGCTCTTATTTGTGTCAAGTGATACCTCATTAAAAAAAAAAGTAAATATTTTCTCTCTGTACACACACACACACACACACACACACACACACACACACATTTTATTTTGGTCAAATTTTCCAAAATTCTCATGGAGTTATTAAATCTGCCCTGAAATCTTTTCCTTTGTCATGAAGGAATCTTAACTCTTACGTTGCATATCTGGAAGAGAGGGGATTAAAAACCTAAAACAACATCAGTGCTTGGGGTTGACACAGCCCGGGCACAAACTAAGGGGCTAATGGGAACTGGAACCAAGAAGGGAGCTCTGACAGGGGCCCCTGAAAGTCAGCGGTGAGAGTGAGCTGAAGTTCATTGAGGCCAGCAGAGACTCAAATGCAAATATGGGGAGTTCAGCCTCTTTCCACCCACTTCCACCTTGCTTCTGCTTCTTGGTTCACTGTTTTACAGGCAGTGCCAACACGCAAAGAAATTGCCAATCTGATAGGTCAGATAAAATCTCTGATTGGACCCTGGCTCCTGGTGGGTGGGACTATGGTGCTTCAAAGGCCAGTGCCTGTGCCTAGCCTTTCCTCAGTGGGAAGCAGGGTGTGGCCTCTTTGGGCAAGCCAGTGTTCTCATGGGTCTACCCTTCAGCCTAAACTGGGGTCCAAGGCCTATCTTGAGGTTTGGCGTCCCCCTCCATTCCTCCCACCAAAAAAAAAAAATCGACTTTGAGCTTCACAGTGGAGACCTTTATTTAGCAGTACTGGTTCTGGTTGGCCTAGCTATTACTAAGGAGATATTACAAACTCATTACACTGTATATGCTAAACATAAGAAGTTTTTTTGGTATGTCAATTCTACTCCAAGAAAGCTGTTTAAAAAAATAAGGAGGTGCTGTAATTCCTGTTCTGTCAGAGCTCCGTTGGCTACCCTGCGGCAAGGTCAGAAAGTCAGAACCAGATTTTGCTCTTCCCAGGACTCTGTCCGTATACAATATTGCCAACATCTTACCTCTAATCCATAAGAGAGGGACCAACTATAAACATGGAGTTAGGCAATATTCAGAGCTGAAAAGAGATAAGATCATTGAGAGGCCGGTTTCAGAACAGAGATGTGGTTTCTGGGCTGCTGCTTTGAACATCAGTTGCTGTTTGCATCGCACGGTCGTGGATTATGGGTTTTGTGGCATGTGATGAGTCAGGTGGAGTTAAGGTACAGAAAGATTTCTCCTCGAAAAAAAGAATGAACTCAGCAAACAGTAGTGCAATTGAATATTAGACATACGTTTAATTTACTTAAGAGAACACACATTTAATTTACTTAAGAGAAATTGAAATAAGGATTTTGAGAAGTTTCTCAATACACTTGCAGAGCTAGACGAACTATCCTGATCATAGAGGAAGGAGAACTTAGGACTATGACCTGGTCCATTCCTCTTACACGATGAAGAAACTGAAGCCCAGAGGAGTTGGTTGGAATTAAGACCACAGGACTTCCAAAACCTAAATCATATTCTCTAAAGCATTCTTTGGGTAACATTACTCTTTGTCCTAAGCTTCTTTTCTCTGCATTTGAACAACAACGTATTTGTGTTTCCTTTCCAAATCTCTAGAAGTTAAAATTGTAACGAATTCAGCTTCTGCAATTCTGGATTAACACAATCCTGATTAATGAAAGCTACAATATCACAATCTAGGGGATGTGGCCAAAAGAGTGAGAGACTAGAGTTTTAAAAAGTTCTTTCTGAATAATAATTCCAAAGGATTTCTTTTGTTATGCTTTACTTTTGGGAGGCCCCAACAAAACAACTGATGATCTAACTAGCTAATTTGTTATACCTGTGCATTAGAAACAGATGCAGTTTCCCCTGTTTTATAAGTGAACAGGTCAATTCTTTTTTTTTTTTTTAATATTTTGTATTATGGTTTTGTGGGGTACAGTTAAGGGTTAGGTAAACAATTACGTTTCATTCAGTCACCCTGTTGATAAGAGGTGTTTCCCCGTCCCCAGACAGATATTTACTACTGTTAATCCCATCTCCCCACCCCCAAAGTTTCCCAGTACCGTCAGTCATTTTCTTATAGTGTTACATTGGATGCTCAAGGTCCATTATGTGAGTGGGAACATGTGATACTCGGATCTTTGTTTCTGTGAGAGGTCACTCAGTATTATAGACTCTAGTTCCATCCAGGTTGCTGCGAAATTCATGATTTTGTTCTTTTTTATGACTGTGTAGTATTCCATCGTGTATATGTACCACATTTTAAAAATCCAGTCCTCTTTTGATGGGCAGCATGGTTGTTTCCAGGTTCTTGCTGTTGTGAACAACGCTGAGATAAACATATGTGTGCAGGTATCTTTTTTATAGAGTGATTTGAGTTCTTCAGGGTATATTCCCAGTAGGGGGATTACAGGGTCATATGGGAGGTCGATGTTTAGAGCTTTTAGGAACCGCCACACTGCTTTCCACAGAGGTTGCACTAGTTTACACTCCCACCAACAGTGTAGAAGTGTTCCGTTTTCACCACACCCTCTCCAGCAGCTGTTATTTTTTGAGTTGTTGATAATTGCCATTCTGACTGGAGTTAGGTGGTATCTCAGTGTGGTTTTGATTTGCATCTCCCTGATGATTAGTGAGGTTGAGCATTTCTTCATGTGTTTATTGGCTGCTCGGGTGTCTTCTTTTGTGAAGTGTCTGTTCATATCTTTTGCCCATTTTATAATGGGGTTGTTTGTTTTTTTCTTTTCAGCATGTTTGAGTTCCTTGTAGATCCAGGATGTTAAGCCTTTGTCAGACCAAACAGGTCAATTCTTTTAAAATTAATATTATTTTAAATTCAGAAGCTATATGGGTAGATTTGCTACATGTGTATACTGTGTGATGTCGAGACTTGGACTTCTGTTTAACCTGTAACCCAAATAGTGAACTTTTCATTTTTCAACCCTTTCCCCATCCCTCCTTCTACCCTTAGGAGTTGCCAGTGTCTGTCATTTCCATCTTTATGGACAAACCAATTCTTGTAGACTTATGTCACTTTTTTTTTTTTGTGAGTTGGAGTCTCACTCTGTCGCCCAGACTGGAGTGCAGTGGCCGCTCCCGGCCACCGCAGCCTCGACCTGCTGGGCTCTAGCGATCCTTCCGCCTCAGCCTTCCAAGTAGCCAGAATTACAGGCATGCGCTACCACGCCCAGCTGATTTTTTGATTTATTGTAGAGATGAGGTCTCGCTGCCCAGGCGGGTCTCGAACCCGCGGGCTCAGGCAATCCACTCACCTCAGCCTCCCAAAGGCGCGGGATTACAGGCTGAGCCACCGAGCCCGGCGAATAATGTCACTTTTAAGACGCTGGCTGTTCTGCAGGGAGACGGTGGGTCTCTAAGCCCTCATTCACCTGACAAAGGCAGCGGTGACTGCAAAGAAGTGTGCCTGGGTAATTAATCCTCAGAGGCAGAAGGAGTGGCCCAACTCTGGGGTCTATCGGTTACACGCTACACTGTGAGACCAGGCCAGAGATTTGGGTAGGGGTATCTGAGAAGTAAAAGGCTCGATGCAGTGATGGAGTAGGAGAGGGGGCCATCCATTACCGACAAATGTGTTGTCTTCCCTGAACCCACGTCAGACGGGCTTAAAGCTCAGTCAACTTAATTGGATGGACACGCATAAGGTGTACCCTCTAAACTGTGCAACATGGCCGGGCTTGGTGGCTCAGCCTGTAATCCCGCGCCTTTGGGAGGCTGAGGTGAGTGGATTGCCTGAGCCTGTGGGTTCAAGACCCGCCTGGGCAGCGAGACCTCATCTCTACAATAAATCAAAAAATCAGCCGGGCGTGGTAGCGCGCGCCTGTTGTTCCAGCTACTCGGAAGGCTGAGGCGGAAGGATCGCCGGAGCCCAGCAGGTCGAGGATGCGGTGGCCGGGAGTGGCCACTGCACTCCAGTCTGGGCAACAGAGTGAGACTCCAACTCAAAAAAAACAAAACAAAACTGTGCAACACATTTACATGGGCAGAGGAACTAGGCCCTCCCTGCAAGGAGCTCCCTTCTCTCCCAGTTTCCACCAGGCCGGCCCCAAGTAAGGCAGACTGTGAGCCATAGTAGAGTAGAATTAAGTAAAAACCAAACCAGCCACTTTTTATTGAGTCATTGGTGTGTATTAGAATTTTTTCTCAGACATTTGAGGAGATCACTTTGCTTCACAAAGAGACAGAGAAATGTGGAGAAGCAAAGAGGTAACAGGTTCATGAGTTCACCGGTTCCCTTATTCACCCAGTGAACATTCCCAGACCAACAACTCTTTTCCGAGCTCGATACTAAGCGCGGAAGACGTGCAAGTTATTAAGGCAAGTTGACATTGCACAGAAAAATGTGCTGTGGACAGCGACGTGCAGTGCACTTTTAAACACTCGGAGGCATACGAGTCTGTTGGTGGACTCTGCGGAGGAAGGACGTTTCCCGAAGAACGACTTTGGCCACGTTGGCTTCCATGTTCACAGAAGTGGCAGGGGCACAAGTGAGGGGCAGGGAGGCCGAGTACCCCGTTAGCCGGCGAAGCATCTTTTATGAGCGTCTTCGATGGGTTAGCTTACCCAGGGCTGCCTGGAGGGCCCGCAGAGCACCCTGGAGCCTGGGAGAGGAGAAAGGGTGGCTGTGGCAAGTGAGGAGGTCTAACATCCCCAAATGGTTGTGAGCAGCACCCTCTCTTTCTGTTCCTGCTGTCTTTCTCCCCAGCGCAGTCTCTCATCGCCTCTCTCTTTCCTCCTCTTACCAGCCTCCCTCCTCTCCGTCACCAGCTTAAACCCTCTGGAGCTCAACTTCAATTGCACTAATAATAGCTAAGACTTCTAAAGCCCTTCCTCTGTGTACTAGTCTAAGCTCCTTACGGATGTATAAACTAATTTAATCTGCACAACCCTAAGAGGTAGGTACCATTATTATCCCCATATTACAAATGCGATCACTGAGACCCAAAGATGGGGACTGTGTCAGGTCACTGAGAAGTGAAGGGAGGAGAGGGATTGGTGCCCAGGCGGTCAGCGCCAGGGCCCGCACTCCTAGCGGTCAGACCAGGCCAGGCTCGGGGATCGCGCTTGTTGTCCTCTGGTTCGGAAACCTGCCCCCGCTCCTATCTACTCCCAAGTCAATCTAAATGTTCGCCTGTGATCTGGTTGAAATGTCCCAACCTCTCCCGACTGCTCACAGGGTTCGGTCCCCCGACTCACCAGGCAAACAAAATTACTTAACAACCTTCAATGTAGCCCCCGGGTTCCTCCTTTTACCTCCTCCTGGAATATCCCTTTCTTTACGACTCCAAGTAGACTGATATTCAACGGCCAGCTGAAATGTTGCATTCTCTGCAAAGGCTTCCTCAATGCCCGAGTTGGGAAGATGCTCTCTAAACTCTAATGACAACTTCGAATTCACAATGTTTCTCGATCCTCTTATGTTACAACGACGTGTGCTCCCCTATGTTGCAGCAAAGGTAGACATGCTTTATTTCCATTTGATTTTTAGGCTTCGCGAGACACTCTCTTTCTTGCTGCATGTCCACCCTCCACCACTGAGCTTTCCCGAACAGCCCCCCAGCTTAAGCTCTTCCCCCACTAAGACTCTGGCAGGACCCGTGGCACACTTAACTTTCGTGACTTAAAAAAAAAAAAAAAAAGCAGAGCTGCCAGATGTCCCATTCTGCCAAGGACTGTGCTGTTTTATGCCTGTGATTTGGGTGCCTTTATCAAGAGTGACGCACTTGCTTTCAAAAGTGCCACAGTTGTGGGAGTCAAATCCTGAGGACTTTTCTCAGTAGATCACCCTCTAGACCAAGCAGTGTGGCACCATGGTTAAGACCTTGGACTCTAGGGTCTGACTCGCTGGGTTAGAAACCCAGCCCTGCCAGCTTTTGACTGGTGACCCTGAGCGGGCAGGCCCCGGAACCCCCTTCCTTAAAGTGGGTATGACAAGGGTTCCCCACTCATCCATGGGTTACTGGGAGGCTCAGATGGGTTGTCTTAAGACATACCTGGGGTGCAGTCACAGTGCTTACCAATAGGGAGCCCATGCATTTGGACTTCTCGGCTCCAGCAGTGCTCTTACCAAGTTTTCATCGTCTGTGTTTGTGAATCTGTTTGATGACAGTTGTGCTTAATCATGTAACCATGAAATTGGATTAAATGTGATGTCAACAGTTGATGAGTGTGGCAAGGGGAACGGTGGCTTCTTTGAACATTAAATGCTTTGGGTTTGGTAAAGGTGAGTCACTAAGTGGTGTCTGGTGAGTTGGATGTGAGTAAAATTACACAAACGATGGAAAAAATCGTGAACATCGCGAAAGTTTCTGCACTTAGATTGCTTCAGAAGTGACTGGAAGCTCTTGCCGTACTTGTTAGAAGCTGAAACTAGAAACTAGTGAGGCGTTTCCAAGGGCGTGATTTGTGCAAGAATGGGAAGGCATAACTGCATCGGTATGTGCACATGAAAGATCTCATCCTACCCCCGAAATAATGGTGAGTCAATGCACATCTGTGTGTCTTAGTTGAACTAAAACACATGAGATGTATGAGTTCAACTGCTTTTTAAAGCATCGCAGCTTTAGTGGACTTTTTTCAGCAGCCTCTCTCCCCTGTGTGGCGAGTGATCGATAAGAGCACACATTCGAACACTTTTGAATTAATGAGTGAACCAATGCATTGGATTTGAGGGTGGCTGCAGAAGACGCTGCTGGCTCTGCCCGTTTTCTCTTGACCCTCATGTCCATATATCAGGCCTGCTGTGGGAATCACTCTGCTCCAGTTCAGGGAAGTCTGGCTTGAATGTGGGAGGGTCGGCACCACAGAGCTCAGCCCCTCCAGCGACAGGCAGGGACCTGGTGAATCAATAACCCGACTTCCTTGCCCACCATGTGACTCTGTGAGGCATATTCAACGGTCCCTTAGAGCGCCCCATTGGCCACAGTGTCACTCACTCCCTGCAGGGATGTTTTCTAGGATCTCCTGCCAAACCCACTACTTGCTCTCAAGTTCTTGTCCGAAGGTAAAAAAAAAAAAAATCCTGATTTGATCGAGGTTGAAATAAAATACTCAGATTTTGAAGTCAACAATTGTTACCACTTTAGTTTTCACCAGACCAGTTACCAGTTAGCAGAATAGTTGGATTTTTTTCAGGATAACTTTCAAGCATACTCTTTTAAATTTAATTTCATGATAAAGGTGTGGGGTCCAAGTCAGGATTGCATATGTAACGTCTGTGCAGGTGAAGTTTGGGCCTCCAACTGGTCCTCACTTGCCCTGGTTTAAGATCAGGTACCTTGGTGTTGTTACCTGGCCTCCACCTTCTCTCCCCTGGCAGTGTCCCCTGGCACTGCTAATTCCTTCCTCGTGCTCTTGTGATTAATGTTCAGGACCCACTTATGAGTGAGAACATGTGGTATTCGGTTCTTTGTTTCTGTGCTAGATTGCTAAGAATGATTATCTCCATCCAATTCCATCCAACCTGCTGAGAAGTCCATGATTTTGTCCTTCTTGATGGCAGCATAATATTCCACTGGGTATACGTACCACATTTTCTTCAACTATTTTCCATGGGTAGTAGGGTTGGATCCATGTTTTTGCTCTTGTGAATACTGTGGCAATAAACATGGGTGTGCAGGTGTTTTCTTTTTTTGTAGAATTATTTTTTTAAAACTTCCCTCCAAAAGTTTTCCTATGCATCTGCAAACCTTTGAGAAATCTGAGCCCTGGGAATGAAGTATCGGAGGCAGGCCCAAGAAAGTCAGTAAGGTCTGCTTTATTTCCTGCACTCTTTGGTGCTTTCCAAAGTGGGGCTCTTCTCCAGGGGGTTCTGCATGAGCCTGCTTCAGTCTCTGGCTGATTGAGAAGCAGTGCCGTGGGGAGGAGTCTGCCATAGCTCCCAAACTCCCAGGAAGGGCCTCCGTGTCTATGGGCCAAAGAGCCCCCCGAGCCTCTTTTACGACCCCTGATAAAAGAGCTCAAGCCCTCAGCGTTGATGACAATGTTTGAAAACTCTCACTTGCGAATCCCCAGTGCCTCCTCACCTTACGCTGAGCACACAGCTCACGCTGCGTGTTCCAGGACCCGCGCAAGGCCCCAGGCGCTGTGCCAGACCTGATGAGGTCTGTAGATTCATGTGCGCCGCGACAGCTGCCCGGGAAGTTATCCAAGGCTCCATCAAACCTCAACAACTGTCCTGGGATGGCCGTGCTGGCTGGCGTTGCCTGCTGCAGCCGGCACAGACCCTCACCCACCTGTGGTTAATCCCCCAAAGCAGCAGTTGCGGCCAGTGGAGAACAGGCCACATCCAGGCTGGGCATGGGAAGGTGAACAGACGTGGCCAGCGTCCTGCCAATCGCCAGTCCTCCCATTCTGTTTTTTTTTTTCCTTTTTTTTCCCCTTGGGCAAATTTGGTTTCCTGAAATTAATTATTCAACAGGAGGTGACAGCCGGTGTAGAGAGGCACTGTTGGAACAGAGAATAAAGAGACACATTGGACACAGCAGCTGCCCCTCCCAGGCCCTGAAATTTAAGATCTTTATAAATGATCTGTTAAAACTATAGTGACGATAAGCTTATGAATCATGGTCTGTATTAATCAGGGTTGCTGATATGGAAAGATTAATTGAAACGTGCAGTTCTACACAAATGATAAAGTGGTAACAATTTAATATCAGACAAGAAGAGTGAAGAAATTACACTCCAAGCTTCATGCATCATTACTATGGATATTAATATTTTACCCAGCACCACAGCATCAGGAATCATAATGAAAATCCATAAGTGGCGCACAGACATGATTAAATACAACAGTCTTTAGGAGCTGTTTGGTGGCGGCATTTGGGCCATATTTCACTCAGCGGCTGGTGATTCCAGTGATAGAGTCTAGACGAGGGTGATTAAAAATTGTTCCTCCTAAAGGCTGTTAACCTTTTACTACTAAAATGAATTTCTTTGATTTTTAAATTAGGTTGTACTCTTTGCTCTTTTCAAAACCTAACTTGATCCCAGACCTTGACAGGATGCGAGTCCTCGGCGTGGTGACAGTCAAAACAAAATTTTTCAGCGGCTGTCCCCTGCCCCAGGTTGTGTCACTAAGCCAAATTATCAGAATGATGGGCCGCTTTCTACCTTGAGCCCTACGGCGTTCCGAAAGATCAGAGGCTGATAGGGCTGACTTTCCCACCCAACGTGATCAGAGTGGAAGTGACTTATTCTGAGATCCTGGTCTCACTGGTTTAGATAAATTATTTATTCAGTCACTCATCCTACCAACAAGTAAACAAGTGTGCACCCGTCCCTGGGAGATGCAAAAATCTGTACCCTACGAACACGTGTTCCACGCTGAGGAGTTGGGAACCTAAATCAGTGTGATGGCTTTGACAATGAAGCCAGAGAAGGCCAAGAAGAGCTTCTTTGCCAGACTGTTCCTTCCACCCTGTGAAATCGTAAATTTCATAAATCAAGAGACTCTACTGACCCCGTTTATCTGTAGCTGAAACAGGGAGGTGTATTCGCCGTGGTGAAATTCATCACCACATCAGGTGCTAATAAGAAAATGAAGCCTATTCCCTGAGGATATCATATGCATTTCTGCAATGTTCTGGTTTCTTAGGTCTCTGGAGTAGTGATTCTCAAATTTTCGCGTGCACAAGGGTCAACTAGGGCAGGGAAGGGCTTGTTAAAAAATGTAGTTTTAAAGAAGGCCCCTATGGCGTTTTCTGGAACTCTTTTTCTTCTGAACAGCTCTCTCCTTTCTGAAATTCTGCCCTGCAACATCCAGGCACCCCGACCTCCTGAACTCCTATTTATCTTCTTAACGCTGTGAGACCACATGCGTGGCGTAGGGTCTCTTTGCTGCTTTGTGATCTGGAATGTGTTTTCAGACAAAAATCTGAAGTGACAATGGAACTTCCCATATTTGCTTTCCCTCTCACGTGGGTCACCGTTCTAGACTGTTTGTTCTCTAACGTTTGAAAACAGCTGTTTCATATGCTTTGTCCAGGTTTTTAGTGACTTATGGTGGAAGGGTAAAGATGGTCAGTTACTTATTTATGCTGGAAATGAAAGTTACTACCATTGCTTTTTGCCTGAACTGCTGCAATGATGTCCTGATTTCTGTCCCGGCTGACTTTTCTATCCCGTGTTCTACCACTCTCCTTTCGACAATGCTCAGCCTGGTTTATCGTGTATGCCTTGTTGACCTTGTTTCGCTAGGTCCAAGAGCGGTGTAATAGATGCTCAAAAAATTTTTTTTAAGTGATGAATGACTGAATTACTAAATGTAGGAAGGTAGGTACAAGAAGAAAATTTATAATGAGTGTGTTGATGGGTTTTGCTATAAAACCTATCACAAGGAGAGAGAAATCTTGCTCTGGTAGGGAGATAAACTAACTTTACCATTCTGGGACTCTAGCTAAGTCAGATATTTGGGACTTTCTTTTTTTAGTAGTCAAATGACCCTTTATTGAAATATATTTCCTTTTTGCCTCTGAACTAGCTGGGCATTCCACTGTGCCACTATTGATGCCATCTATGATGTCATGGGTGTGGTGACCATCAACATTGCAGCCCACAGATACTCCTGTAATGAGATGGTTCAGATTCTAATATTTGAGTTTGGTTCTTGGCTCTACTAGTTAGTAACCATGCGATCCTTGTGAACCTCAGTTACCACTTCTATAAAAAATAATCCATTCTAGTTGTTGTGAGATAATTTTTATAGGACATGTATAGAACTGGTACACTACCAGGAACAGACTTTAAAATACTATATTTAGTAGATTCAAGGAGATATAAAGCAAGACTGACTTTTTTTTTCCACAGAGAACTGAAATCTAAAAAAAAAAATCTGCACTAAATGAAAATTACAGAACAGAAAAAAAAATGTAACAGTCAAATTAAGGAGCTCATTGATTAAGTTTAATATCAGACTACACATACCCAAGAGAGAATTCATAGATTGGAAGAAGGTTGGAAGACAATAGCCTTAATGAAACACAGAGAGATAAAAATACAGGAGATATAGAAGAGATTATAAGTGATATAGACAATACAGGAAGAGTTTCTAGCATGTGTAATTGGAATAAAAGAAGAGAAGGTCAAGAGAATAGATCAGAAAGAAGGTAATGGAAGAGAGTTTGACATTGAGCCACAGATTTGAGACGGCGTGTAAGCCTTGACAAGACAAAGAGAAACTCATGCCTAGGCATATTGTAAAACTGTTTAAAACCCAAGCCAGATAAAATACACAAACTATCAAAGGAAAAAAAGACAGATTTATGGTCAAAGAAACAAAAATCAGACTGACAGACACCCTCTTAATAGAAACAATTGAAACCAAAAGACAATGAAATAATGTCAGAGTATGAAAGAAAATAAATACCAATCTAGGATCCTATCTCTAGCTAAAAGATCTCTCAAGAATAAAAGGAAAGCAAAGACATTTTCAAACAAACAAAATCTGAGAATTTGTCAGCAGGAGAGCCAGTCAGCTCTTCAGGCAGAAAAGAAAATTATCCTGGAAGGAAGTATGAGAACAAGGAATACTGAAGTGTAGTGAAAATGAGGTAATTCAACGGAAGTGAACACTGCCTATACATAGTAGTTATAATGAATTATTAAGTTTGAAATACATAGAACATCAAAATGTGTAATAATAGTGATATATACATAAGGGAGAGTCTGTAAATGCAGCTAAAGGTTTCTAATGACATTGTACTGCCTGGGTAGAGAGTAAATACCAATGAATATTAGACAACTGCAACTTAAAGATGTATTTGGTCATTTCTAGTGTTATTATTGCAATAGTAAAGCGCTGTAAAATTTCTGAGATAATAGAGAGAAAATGGAATAAAAAATAGTCAGAAGTATTTTTTAAAGGCAGAAAAGAGAAGATAGAACAGGTATGATAACCTAAACATATCAGTAATTAAATTATAAGCAAATAGCTTAAATACTTTAATTCAAAGTTTCTCAGACTGAATAAAAAACAAAACTCTAAACTTATATTGTTTAGAAAATATGGGAAACACAAGAATAAAAATGTAAAAGGCAAAAGAATAAAAGACCACAATAAAACTGATATAGTTGTATTAACATCAAAGTAGACTTTAAGACAGAAATCATTACTGTAGATAAAAAGAAGCACATTATAGTAATAAATGTTTATCTCATAATGAATATGTAATGATTCTAAATTTTTTGCACTTAATAATATGAAGCCAAATATAATGCAAAAATTTTCAGGTCTAAGACAATTGGATAAGTCCATGATCACAATGGATAATTGTGACATCTATGAATAAATGATTTTTAAAAATAGACCAAAATGTCAGTAAAGTTGTAGGAAATGCGAAGATATATGGGCATTCCATTCACCATATTTGGGATATATGTTGTTTTAAAGCACTTATGAAATATTTGTAAAAATTGACATGTTGGGTCATAAAACAAGCCTCAATAAATTTCAAAGAATTGAATTAATATGGAATCTGTTTTCTGAACACAGTGAAATCAAACTTAAAAACAAAACTATAATTAGAATAACCCATGATTATCCCAAGGAAGTCTACTTTCATCATATAGAATTAAGAGATATATTTATAAATCTATGGGTAAAATGAAATCACAATGAAGATTATATGCCTACATAAAAATGAAGAAGGTTCTCAAATCTACAATTTAATCTTTCACCTTAAGATACTGGAAAAATAAAAGCAGAGTAATCACAAAGAAAACAGAAGGAAAGAAAGAACAAGGATTGGAACAGATATTAATAAACAAAAAATCAATAAAGAAAATTAATAAAATAAAAAAATTGATACTTCAAAGAAATCAAAATTTGAGATAGATTGACAAAGAAAAGAGGCAAAATTCAAATCATTAAAATCAGGAACAAAAGAGAGGGTATTACTACTGACTTTACAGAAATAAAAATTATAAGGGGATATTATGAACAATTGTATGACTTAAAGTATATATAACTTAGATGAAGTGGACAAGTTCCTAGAAAGACACAGACTTGTGAAACTGACTCAAGAATAAATACAAAATGTTAGTAGTCTCACAATAAGTAAAGAGATTGAATTAGTAATCAAAAACATTTCCACAACAAAATGCCCAGGACCAGATGACTTCACGAGGGAATATACCAAAAATTTAAGAAAAATTAATGCCAATTTTTTATGAACTCTTCCACAGATTAGAAAAGGAGAGGGCATATGCCATCTTATTCCATGAGGCCAACATAACTCTAATGCAAAACTAGACAAAGACATTACAAGCCAAGGAAACTACACATCAATATATTTTTTGAATATAGAGGCAAGAATTCTCAATAAATTGGATCCAGAAAAATGTAAACAGGATTATACAACATAATGAAGTAGGATTTATTTCAGGAATGCAATGCTAGTTTAACATTTGAAAACCTTTTTCATGTGCCTGTTGGCCGCCCTTATATCTTCTTTTGAGAAGTGTCTATTCATGACTTTTGCCCACTTTTTAAAGGGGCTGTTTGTTTTTTTCCTTTCGGCGCATTTGATCCTTGTAGATCCTAGATGTGAGGCCTTTGTAAGATATACAGTTGGCAAATATTTTTTCCCATTCTGTGGGTTGTCTCCCTGCTCTCTTGATGGTTTCCTTGGCTTTGCAGAAGCTTGTCAGTTTAATGAGGTCCCACTTGTCCATCTTATCTCTTACGGCCTGGGCGCTTTGAGTTTTGGTCAGGAATCGGTTGTCAGTTCCAACTTCCATAAGAGTGTTTCCTGCATTTTCTAAGGTTCTTACAGTTTGAGGTTTTACGTTTAGGTTTTTGATCCATTTAGAGTTGATTTTTGTGTACGGTGATAGGTAGGGTTCCTGTTTCAATCTTCTGCATGTGTGAAGTTGGACTGGATTAAAAAAATGTGGTACATATACACAACGGAATATTATGCAGCCATAAAGAAGGACAAACATAGACTTTGCAGCAAATTGGATGGATTTGGAGTCGATCATACTCAGTGATTTATCACAGAAACAAAGAACTGAGTTCCATATGTTCTCACTCATAAGGTGACCTTGAACAATGATAATGCTGTGGGAAGGCGATTGGCAGTAGGGGAAACCGTCAGGGGAAGGGGGGGTGGGACTGGCAGTTGAGGGAAGCTGCCAGGGGAGGGAAGGGCATGCCTCATCAACAAGGGGACCTGCATGATGAATGTTTGTATACCTAGCCCTGAATTGTACCCCACATCTTTATCATAAATAAATTAGGCCGGGCTCAGTGGCTCAGCCTGTAATCCCTCGCTTTGGGAGGCTGAGGTGAGTGAATTGCCTGAGCCCGTGGGTTTGAGACCCGCCTGAGCAATTTGGCAAGACCTCATCTCTACAATAAATCAAAAAATTAGCCGGGCGTGGCAGCGCACGCCTGTAGTCCCAGCTACTTGGAAGGCTGAGGTGGAAGGATCACCGGAGCCCAGCAGGTCGAGGCTGCGGTGACCGGGAGTGGCCACTGCACTCCAGTCTGGGCGACAGAGTGAGACTCCAACTCAAAAAATAAAAAAATAATTAATTAATTAAAAAAATGGAAAACAATGCAATACACAATATTTATAAAATAAAAAACAAAAATTACAGGATCAAATGGATGCAGAATAAACACTTGACAAAATTCAGCATGTCTTCATGATTTAAAAAACTAAACAAACTAGGAATATAAGAATGCTTCTTCAACCAGGTAAAGGGAATCTATAAAAAACCCACACCTAACATTATATTTAATGGTAAAAGACAATGCTTTCCTCTTAAGATCAGGAATAAGGCAAGGATACCCTCTCACTATTTATGTTCAATATTGTGCTGGAGGTTTTAGTCAGTGCAATAAAAAGGAATAAGGCAAGAAAAAAAATTACAATGCTTCCAGATTGAAAAGAAAGAAGTAAAACTATGTCTTTCCAGATGACATAATATTGTATATAGAAAACCCTAAGTTTGCAGGATCCAAGTTTAGTATACTTCAATCAACTGTATTTCTATAGACAATTACCAATGAGCAAACACAAAATGGAATTAAAAAAGCAATTCCATTTACAATAGGATAAAAGCAATATAATACTTAGGAATAAATTTAACAAAAAGGGTACACCATTTATACTGTGAAAACTATAAGACATTGCTAAAAGAAATTAAAGAAGACCTAAATATGTGAAAACACGTGCCATGTTTGAGTTGGAAGACTTAATATTGTTAAAATGTTAATGCTTCCCCCGTTGATATACAGATCGAACACAATGCCTATTAAAATCCCATATGGCTTCTTTGCAGAAATGTACAAGCTGATCCTAAAACTTATACAAGAGACTCACAATAACCAAAAATGTTGACAAAGAAGAGGAAAGTTGGAAGATTTGTGCTTCCTGTTTTCAAAACTTATTACAAAGATACAGTAATTAAAACAGCATAGTACTGGCATAAGAATAAACATAAAATTAAGTGGAATAGAACTGAGCATCCAAAAATATAATCAGTGAATCTGTGGTCAATTGGTTTTCAGCAAGAGTGCTGATGCAGTTCAATACAGAACAGTCTTTCAAAAAGTGTTGGTGGAACAACTAGATATCCACATGCAAAAGAATGAAGTTGGACCATTACTTCACACCACGTGCAAAAATGAACTAAAAAGGAACCAAAGACCTAAAGGTAAGAGTAAAAATTATAAAACTCTCAGGAGACATTACAGGCATAAATCTTTATGACCTTGGATTAGGTAATACTTTATTAGATATGACAACAAAAGCACAAGCACCAAGGGAAAAATAGATAAATTGAATTTCATAAAAATTAAAAACTTGTGCACTTTAAAGGACACTCTCAAGTAAATAATAAAAACCCACAAAATGGGAGAAGATATTTGCAGTTCACATATATGATGAATCTAGTATCCAGAATAGATAAGGAAGTATTACAACTCAGTAGTAAAAAGGTAAATAACTCTATTAAAAATGGACAAAGTATTTGCATGGACAGTTTTACAAACACGACATACCAAAGGCTAATAAGTGCATGAAAAAATTTCAATATTATAAGTCATCAGGAAATTGCTAATTTATACTCACTAGGATGGCTATAGTAAAAAATATAATAAGTGTTAGAGAATTTGGAACCTTCATACACTGCGGGTGGAAATGTAAAATGATGCAGCTACTTTTGGAAACAGTCTGGAAGTTCTTCATGTGATTAAATATGAGATTACTATGTGATTTGGCAATTCCACCACTAAAGTATATACCCCAAAGAAAAGAAAACCTGTGTTCACATAAAGACATTGTACCTAAATTTTTGCAGTAACATTAGAAATAATAGCCAAAAAAGTGGAAACCACCAAAATGTGAATCAACTGATAAATTGATACATTAAAATGCGATATATCCATACAATGAAATATTATTTAATAATAAAAAGAAATGACAAACCAGAGTGAACCTTGAAAACATCATACTGAGCCATTGCTTTGCTAAGCAATGGTCTGGCCACATGGCTCCTTGAGCTATGGCTGCCATGCTTCTAGCTTTGGCCCTCTCCCCTACCTTGGGGAGGTAAATCTTCTCTCCCCCCCGCCCTCTAAGTTACCTTATGGTCGTTGCCTTGTTAAACTCTGGTGTGTCCATGTGGCTCTTTGAGCTATGGCTGCCATGTTTCCTGACTTTGGCCCACTCCCCTACCTTGGGAAGGCGAATCTCCTCTCTCTGTCTCTAATTTGCTTTCTCAATAAACTATATCTTCCAATCTAAAAAAAAAAGAGAATATTATACTAAGTGAAAGAAGCAAGTCACAATGGACCACATATTATATGAATGTCCAGACTAGGTAAAGCTATAAATACAAAAGGATGATTAATAGTTTCCTAGGGCTAAGTAGGATTGGGAGATGGTGGGGGTGGGGAGTAAGGTGATATGTAAAGTGAGTGAAATTTCTTTCTGAAGTAATAGAAATGTTCTAAAATGTATTGTGGTGATGGATGTACAACTCAGCAAATATACTAAAAGCCATTAAATTGTACACATTAAATGGGTGGCTTGTACAATATGTCTATATTATATTGAGTGAGTTGCAGTAGTTCGTACTTTTGTTGAGAAACTGGTCCATTTAATCTAAGTTGTCAGATTCATGAATGTGGAGTTATTTATAATATTTCCTTTTTACCCTCTGATGTCTGCAGAATCCCTTATTTCATTGCTGATGCAATGAAATAATTTGTGTCATCTCTCTTCTTTTCTTTTGGAAGTCTTGCTAAGGTTTATGGATTTTATTGCTCTTTTCAAAGATCCAGGTTTTGATTTCATTGATTTTTCTATTGCATTGCTGTTTTCAGTTTTATTGATTTCTGCTCTTACATTTATTATTTATTTCCTTCTGCTTATTTTGTGTTTATTTAATCTTCCTTTTTTAGTTTCCTGAAATGAGAGCTTTGATTATTCATTTGAGACATTTCTTGATTTCTAATGTATGTATTTAGTGTTATAAATTTCCCTCTCGGCATTGTTTTAGCTATATCCTGCAACTATTGGCAATGGCATGTTTTATTTTAATTCAGTTCAATGTATTTTGAATTTTTTAAGACTTCTGCTTTGACTCATAATTTATATATAATTATATATTCAGTTTCAAAGCATTTGGAGATTTTTCTATTATCTTTTTGTTTTTAATTTTGAGTTTAATTCCATTGTGGTCAGAGAACACTCAATATGATTCTAATTTTTAAAAAGTTGTTGAGGTTTTTATTATGAACCAGAATATGATCTTAGTTTGAGTTGCATATGCACTTGAAAAAAATTGTGTGTTCTGCTGTTGTTTAGTCTTGTTGACATTCAATTGTTCTGTAAATTTCAATTAGATTCTGTTGATTTGATGTAGATCTGTGTTGATTTGTGTTATTGAGTTTTAAAAATATTCTTGTTGCTTTTATGTGTAGATTTTCTATCACCTGCTGAGAGATGGCTTTTGGCTTCTCCAAAATATTGTGGATTTACTCATTTCTTCTTTAATTTCTATTCTGATTTTGTTTCACATATTTTGGCTCTATTGTTTGGTGCATACAAATTTAAGATTTCTATATCTTTTTTGGTGAATGACTTTATTCTTATATAATGCCCCTCTCTATCTCTAGTAATTTTATTTGCTCTGAAGTCTACTTTATCTGATATTAATTTAGACTCTTGCTTTTCTTTAATGTTTTCATGACATATCTTTATTTTTTTTACTCACATAGCTCACTTTGATTAATGTTTTCATGATATATTTTTTTCTGTCATTTTAACCTACTTGCATTGTATTTGAAATTAGTTTCTTGTAGACAGTATATTTCTGGATCATATTTTGTATTCACTCTGACAATCTCTGTCTTTTAGTTTTAATGCAATGGTATTTAAACCATTTACATTTAATGTAATTATTAATAAGTTAGGATTTAATCCTGCAGTTTTATTTCTTGTTCTGTTAGTTCTCTCTATTCTTCGTTTCTGTTTCTTTTTTCTAACTTCCATAGGTTATTTGAACATCTTTAAAAATTTTATGTTGATTTTTTTGATAGTGTTCTTGAGTGTATCTCTTTGTATCATTTTTTAATGGTTTTTCTATATCTTTATCGATTAATCTATTGATCTCTTATTGCAGTCTAGTGATGTCATCATTTTACGATTTCAAGGAATATATAATAAGGTGATCTTACTTTACAACTCATTGTCCCTCCCTATTTACATAATTGTCTTAAATATTTCCTCTTTATACATTTAGAACTACATCCGTCAGTTTTCAAACTTTTCTTCGATTTTTGAACAAAATTTAAAAAATGTAAAAGAAGATAGAAAGCCTATTGTATTTACACATATTTTTGTTTATTATATTCTTTCTTGCCAAAGTTCCACTTTTCATTATTTTCTTTCTGTTTAGAGAACTTCATTTAATCATTCTTTTGGGTAAATAACAAGAGAGTTTGGTGGTGACAGAGTTTCTTAGTTTTTCCTTCTCTGAGAATGCCTTTATATTTTCTTCATTCCTGAAGGATATTTTCACTGGGCATAGAATTCTGGATCTATAGTTATTTTCTTTCAGTGCCTAAAAAGTATTATGCTGGCTGGGTTCAGTGGTTCAGTCTGTAATCCCAGCACTTTGGGGGGCTGAGACAAGTGGATTGCCTGAGCCCATGGATTCAAGACCAGCCTGGGCCTCTGCAATAAATCAAAAGTTAGCTGGACATGGTAGCACATACCTATAGCTCCGGCTACTTGGAAGGCTGAGACGGAAGGATTGCCAGAGTCCAGCAGATTAGCTGTGGGGTGACTGTGAGTGTGCCACTGCACTCCAGCCTGGGTGACAGAGTGAGACGTCAACTCAAAAAAAGAAGAAGAAAAAAGGAAAGTATTATGCCACTTCTTTCTGGCCTCCATGGTTTCTGATGAGAAATACATTGTAATTGCAATTGTCCCTCTCCCCAAAAGTAAAATGTCTTTCTGAGTGCTTTTAAGATTTGTTTCTTATTTTTAGAATTTTAATTATAGCATGTTTTGGTGTTTTATTTTAAAGATTATTCTGTTTGGAATTTATTCACCTTCTTGAATCTGTAGGTTTATATCTATTGTCATATTTGGGAAGTTTTCAGTCATTATTTCTTCAAGAACATTTTCAGCTTGGTCCTCTTTTTCTGTGACTCCAGTGACAGAAATGTTAAAATGTCTGTTATCATTCCACAGGTCCCCAAGGCATTAGTCTGACAGAGATTTATGAGAATGTTATATGTATAAATCCCAATTAAAGTTGCTATGCAAAATGATCAATTTTGATCCAATAGAATTTATTCCAGAAGTGCAAGTTAATGTTTTCTTTATGAAATGATCAATGAAGATTATTACATTAATAAATTAAGGAAGAAAAGTCATATAATCTGCCAGTAGATATCAAACAAACATGATAAAATACACATCTTTCTTATGAAAAACAAAAATGAAGACAAAATCAGAATAGTACTGATAGAAAGCTAGGAACAGTAATAGATAGAAACTTTTAAATTTGAAAGTATATATACAATATAACTCTACGCCAATGATATTTTATAAAACTTGAAAGAACGATGGTGAAATTTACCTAGCAGTGAGAGAACACACGAAGGAGTCGATACAAGAAATTTGAGGGGGGATATGAAGGGGACTTTGCCTACCAGATATGAACACCTTTCATAACATTGTAACAATTTAAACATTCCCAGTTGGCTTTGTAATTGATAAGTCAATAAAAGTTAATGAAAGAATCCAACAACAAATCAAGGGGCATTGTAGTAAACTGCATTCTTTTTTACTTCTTCTAAGAGTCTTGGATTGAACTTGAACCTTCTGTTGGTAACAAGAAAGATGAAAAGTAATTCAAGCTGGATGCAATTGCTCTGATCCCTAGCCAGTACATGCAGGTTTGGGGGGAAGTTAATTCTATAGCCTTCCTTGAATAAGTTTCGGTAGAGAGAAAGAGGAGGTGATGAATGAATCTGAAAATCCTGACCAAGTCAGAGGAAAAATAGCAAGAATGTGCAGCATCCCAGACTTTCAGATACCACCTAAATCACTTGTAAATTCTTTCTGTGTTTACGCTCCAACTCAAGTGTCTTCGGTACATTTCCCAGGTTTTGGTGACTAAGCTACATGGAAATTTGGCCCTCACAGCTGCTCATTTCATTTCTCAATGGGTGTCTTCGTCTGCTTTGAGCTACTATAACAAACTATCACAGATTGGGTGATTTCTGTTTATTACAAAAATTGATTGCCTCGCATTTTCAGAGGCCTTCTTGTTATGGCACCCTAGGGCGAAAGAGCAAAGAGAGGATGAAAAAGAGCAGGAAAGAAAAAGGGGTGTGTGTGTGGTGAACTCAGCCTTTTATAATGAACCCACTGCGGTGAAAATAACCAACTTCTGCAATAATAATCTTAATTCACTCATGAGGGTAGACCCCTCATGGTCTGTCACCTCTTAAAGGTCCCACTCTTTAACACTGCTGCACTGGGGATTAAGTTTTAAACCTATTCTCTTTTTTTTGTTGTTTTTTTTTGAGTTGGAGTCTCACTCTGTCGCCCAGACTGGAGTGCAGTGGCCGTTCCCGGCCACCACAGCCTCGACCCGCTGGGCTCAGGCGATCCTTCCGCCTCAGCCTTCTGAGTAGCCGGAATTACAGGCATGCGCTACCACGCCCGGCTGATTTTTTGATTTATTGTAGAGATGAGGTCTCGCTGCCCAGGCGGGTCTCGAACCCGCGGGCTCAGGCAATCCACTTGCCTTAGCCTCCCAAAGGCGCGGGATTACAGGCTGAGCTACCGAGCCTGGCTAAACCTATTCTCTTTTTATCTTAAATCTTTCTCATATGCAAAATATGTTCAGTCCATCTCAATAGCCTCAAATGTCTTAACTTGTTTCTCCATCAACTACAAAGGTCCAAATTCCAGTATCTCATCTAAATCAAATATGAGTGAGACTCAAGACATGATTCACTGCGAGGTGAATTCCCCAGGTTATTGCAGTCAAAATGAGTTGTGTGCCTCCACAGTACAGTGGTGGGTGAAGCATAGGGTAGACATTCTCATTCTAAACGAGAGAAATAAGTAAGAAAACCCCAAGTGAGTCTAAAACTTAACGGAGCGAACCGCATCAAATCTCACAGCTCCAGAATGATTTTTCTGGATGTCATGTCCCACCCTCTGGGCACACTGGGAAAAGGATTGGGCTCCCAAGGCCTTGGGCTGTCCCAGTCCTGTGGTTTTGCTGGGCTCAGCCCGCACAGCAGCTGTCACAGGTTGGAGTCTCCTCTGCAGCTCTCCCAGGCTGGGCTTGCATGCTGGTAGCTCTGCAGTCTGGAATCTTGAGGGTGGTCCCAACCTTGAGGGTGGCCTCACTTGTCACGGCCCTAGTGAAGGTTTCCTGCAGTGGCCTCGTTACCACAGCTCCAATAGGCATTGCTTTAGTGAAAGCTCTCTGTGGTAGCTCCGCCCCGGGACAAGTCTCTGTGCGGATCCCTCAGCTGTTTGTGACATCCTTTAAAAATCTGCTGGGAGAAGCCATGCCCTCATAGTGCTTGCATTCTGTGCACTTGTAGAACTAGCACCATGGATGCTGCCAAGGTCTAAGAGTACGCCTTCCATAGCAGTGGGTCAAGCGGTACCTAGGCCCTCTAGAGCCAGAACTGAGATAGCTAAGGAGTGCCACACCACCATCCGAGGAACAGGGACTTGAGGTGGTATAGATCGCTCTCTAAACCTTGCCTTCAAGGTTCTAGCTTGCTTTGAAAATCTCTTTCAAGTCATTCTCCTGTTGTCTTGATCAGTTGCACCGGCTTCATTCTAGCCATTCTAATCTCTTCAGCAAAACAATTACTTAGCCACACTCTTGGTTTGTTCCCCCAAACGCACCTTTCCGTTCTTTGTATGGTCAGGCTGAGAATTTTCCAATTTTCTAAATTCTGCATCCCTTTTAATGATAAGTTCCATCCTTAAATCATGTCTCTCCTCTTGTATTTGACTATATGTGATTAAAAGAAGCCATGCAGCACCATTACTATTTTGCTGCTTAGAGGTTTCTTCTACCAGGCATCCTAGCTCATTGCTTTTAAATTCTCTCTTCCATAAGTGTCTCGGACAAAGACCCAATTCAGCCAAGTTCTCTGCCACTCTATTAAAACAGTGGCCTCAACTCCAGTTTCCAATACCATGTACTTGTTTCCACCTGTAACTTCATCTTAATGCCCTTTCCTGTCAATCTTTACACCAACATTCTGATCATGGCCACGGACTTCGGAGCAAATTGGATGGATTTAGAGTCTATAATACTCAGTGATTTATCACAGAAACAGAGAACACAGTACCACATGTTCTCACTCATAAGCGGACCCTGAACATTTACCATAATACCATAAGAAAGGGATTGGCAGTAGCGGGATACTGTAGGGGTGAATGGGGGGAGGGATACAACATCAATAAAGATACCCGATCTCAAACCGGGCAAAGTGGGGACCAAAGGGAGGCCCAAACTACACCTGCACGATGTCCACTTGTGCACCTAATCCTGAATTGTACCACATAGCTTTAAAATAAAAAATATATATTTTAAAATATAAAACAAAATATAAAATATATGTTTGTCTATATGTACATATATACATATATATGTGTATATATGTATATATTCCATACTTTTCCTACAGTCTTTCTCTTCTTCTAAGCCCTAACCAGAACCACCCTTAATGCTTTGTTCATGGAAATCCTGGCTTTGTCTAGCCTGCTTCTCCAAATTCTCCCAGCTTCTATCCTTTACCCAGTTTCAAAGTACTTTCACATTTTCAGAAATTTGTTTTAGTAACAGTCTCACTTCTTAATAACAACTTTCTGTCTTAGTCCATTTTGTGCTGCTATAACAGAATAACTGAGACTGGACAGATCATAAAGAACAGAACTTTATTATCTTATATTTCAGAAGCCTGGAAAGTACAAGGTCAAAGAGCTGGCGCAGCATTCTTGTGGTGTCACCCCGGGGCAAAAGGCAAGGAGGAGGTGAGAGAGAGAGAGAGAGAGAGAGAGAGAGAGAGAGAGAGAGAGAGAGAAATGAAGAATGAACTCGGCCTTTTATGAGAAACCCACTCACTCTTATGATAATGGCCTTCATTCATTTATGAGGTTGGAGTTTTTATGGCTTAATCACTCATGAAGATTCCATCTTTCCATCTCTTAATGCTGTTGCACTGGAGATTTCATTTCTAACACATGCATTTTTGAGGGACACACTCAACCCATAGCAGTGACCTTCTCATTAGGATGCAATTAACATGACGAAGGATAGCTCTCAATAAGGTAACTAAGAGTGACATTGTCCATAGACATTGCCTGCTGTGACCTAGTGTTCTGTGTTTGAAAGTATTAACGTCATGTAGTCTTCTTTACCTTATTTCTTGAGACCAGGATAGCTATCCAGAATGACTGAAAACAAACCAAAACCAATTCTCCCTTTTTTGAAAGGTCTTTCATTCAAATGCAATTATACACATTTCATTACATTTTACTATAATTTTTACTTGACTACAATAATATTCTCATCTTCAGTTTGTCGGAGCCCCTTCATCAGAGAGGTTAATATGTGATTAAATATGTTATTTTAAAAATAGGGGAGAAAGGCTAGGCTACTTAATAGATGGTGTTGTGGTAATTGACTATTCATTTTTTAGAACTGGATTACTTGCTCACTCTGTAAAAAATTAATTAAATAAATATATATATCAAAAGCAGGAATTTAAAGTTTCAAAAATATAGGATAACATTTATATAGTCTTTTGATGGTGGATCACAAGGTTTCATTGTAGAAAATGGAGACCACTGGCTGTTTTAAGCAGAAAAGGATTTAATTCAGAGAGTTCGTTGCTTCCAGAATGTAGTCACATGTATGGGGATGTCTTTGATATATGTGACTACACTGAAATGCATGTACCGACGTGACATAATCGTCATTAAAATCATAGTCGGTGCAACTAATCAAGCACTTTCAATGTGCCAGACAGTGTGCCAAGCACTTTCCATAGATTAGCTCATTTCATGCTCACAATCCAGCGATGCTACTGATGCAATGTTGATATTGTTGGGTGGGCGTTTTGAAAAATCTCTTAAAGGGACTGACTTGATTGGGAGGGGTATCCTTTCACCCCCCTTCCCTTTCTCGCTTCCTGAGAGGAGCATGAATACAATTCCAGCAGTGCTTCTGGACCACGGGGCACCCTTGGAAATCAAAGCCTAATAACAAAGGATGGAAGAGCGGAACTACTATTATCCCTAGCTTAAGAGGGGAAAGCAAATTTTAGAATGCTCAAGTGATTTTTCCCAAGATTATACAGCTAATAAGTCATAGAAGTGAGGCTTCAACCTAGGCTGTCTGATTCCAAAGCAAACGAGCAGTATGCTTGGCCATCCCAGTGTTATAAAAACAGGTGATAGACTGGGGACCAATATTTGCAACCTCTAGAACAAATACAAGATCAATATCAATATTAACAAAAAGCAACTCCTAGTCAGCAGGAAAAAAGGCAAATTGCCTGATAGAAAAATGGTTATGTGAGAAGCATTTTACAGAGAAAGAACTATAAGTGCCCAGTAAAGACATGGAAAGAAACTCAACATTTTTGGCCATCCGGTAAATGCAAATTAGGCAACTAGTGCAATGTAAAGTAATAACGACGGGATAACTTTTTATTCTTCTGACGACCAAATTAAAACATGCTTGATATCAATGTGCACATGGATGTAGGAGAATAACCACTGTGATATACTTTTCGTGAGAATAAAAGCAAGAAAAGCCATTTTTGTCTGCAGTATAGATTAAATGGTAACATTCTACTTATTTATATTTTAACGATGTGGGGTACAATTCAGAATTACCCATACAAGTGATCATCTTACAGGTAAAGTTTGGGCCTCCCTTTGGTCCCCGCTTCCCCTGGTTTGAGATCAGGTACCTTATTGATGTGATGTGCTCCACCTTCTCCTGGTGGTGTCCCTGCTGCCAATCAAAAAGATAACATTTTAACTGTTCATGCTTTGTCTCAGTTGTTCTGCTTCTAGGAGTCTTTCCTACAAAAATAAGCACATTCTAGCATCACAGATTTAGCGTTGTTTAAAATAGGCAAATCAAAAAAAATGTTAATGACTTGTAATGGGAGCAGGCAAACAAAAAAAAATGGTGGCCTATGCTTAGTGTATTTGTCAAGGTTCTCCAGAGAAACAGAACTAACAAGATGTGTGTATGTATGTGTGTGTGTGTGTGTGTGTGTGTGTGTGTGTGTGTGTGTGTAAATATATATGACAAATCCACAGCAGGCATATGGATCTAGGAAGATCTGATGTTTCAGTTCGAGTCTGAAGGTGGAATAAAACGGATGTCCCAGCTCAAAGGCACCCAAACAGAAGGAATTCTCTCTTATTCAGTCTGTTTTGCTCTACTCAGGCCTTCAACTGACTGAATGATCCTACTCACATTGGGAAAGACAATCTGTTTTACTTTAAATGTTAATCTCATCCAAAAATATCCTCAAAGAAACATTAGAATAATGTTTGACCAAAGTTGATCTATGTATTTTGACTTGAAAAGATCTTCAGGCTTATGTTATTAAGTGAAAAAAAGTCACTAAATAATATGTACAGTATTATTCTTGCATGTGTATGTATATGATTATTTTACATATTTATATACAGATGATCTCTGATTTACAAAGGTTCAGCTTAAAATTTTTTGACTTTGTAACATTTAGTAGAGACTACTTTGAATTTTAAAATTTGATCTTAGCTTGGGTTAGTGATACATGGTATGATACTCTCTTTCAATGCTGTACCAATGTAAGTGTTCTGAACACACTGAAGGTAGGCTAGGTTAAGTTATAATGTTCAGTAGGTTAAGCACATGAAACGATTTGTTTTGTGAGTCAGAGTCTCCCTCTGTCACCCAGGCTGGAGTGCAAAGACACATTCATGGCCACCGCAGCCTTGAGCTGCTAGGTTCAGATGATCCTTCTGCCTCAGCCTTCTAAGTAGCTTGAACTACAGGCACGTGCCACCATGTCTGGCTAATATTTTGATTTATTGTAGAGTCAAGGTCCCACCAAGTTGCCCAGGCTGGTGTTGAACGTGTGGGCTCAGGCAAGCCTCTTGCCTCTGCCTCCCAAAGTGCTAGGATTGCAGGTATGAACTACTATGCCTGGTCTAAATGCACTTTTGATCTATGATATTTTCAACTTAAGATGGGCTTATCAAAACATAACTCCTTTGTAAGTCGAGGAGTGTCTGTATGTATAATTAAGTTTGCAAACTTGCCACCATGCACTTTCGTTAACATCACTGTACAAACAACTTGGTAAGGTTTCATAACCTTGGTATATCAGTGTCTCACAACTGTGTTCGTGTTGACATGTGGCAGTGTCTTGCTGAGTGGCATTCATTATTGTTGCATGTTTTTGTGTGCCATCATGAGAATGTCAGAGTTTGAATTAGAACAATGAACAAACATTAGAACAATGAACAAACATTACATTTCTTGCTAAACTTGGCAAGAGTGGAAGTGAAATCAGAGACATGTTATGAGGATATTGCTATGAAGAAAACAGCAGTGTGCAAATGGATTAAAAGTTTTTCTGAGGAGACGGAAAGTGACACTGATAAAGAGAAGTCAAGATGGACAGTAGTGAGCAGAACTGATGAAAACATTGCAAAAATTCATCGAATTGTGCATCAAAATCATCAGCTGACTGTCAGAAGCGTAGCAGACAAAATAAACATCGATAGAGAAACAGCTGGAAAATCTTAACTGAAAAATCTTAGCATGAGAAATGTGTGTGCAAAAATGGTCCCAAAGGAGCTCTTGCATCATGACAATGCACCAGCTTACACACCATGTCTGAGGGAGTTTTCAGTCAATACATAAATAACTGTATAGAACACCCTCCCTACTCACCTGATCACAATGCCTTTTTACTTTACCCAAAGATAAAGGAACTATTGAAATGAAGACATTTGATGACATTCAGGGCATCAAGGTTAATATAACAGCTAAGATGGCCATTTCAGAAAAAGAGTTCCAAAATTCTTTGACGGGTGGACTAGGTGATGGCATCAGTGCATAGCTTCCAAAGGGGAGTACTTTGACGGTGACCATAGTGCTATTCAGCAATGAGGCATGGAGCATTTTTTTGGATGAGTTCGCAAACTTCATTGTCAGGCCTTGTATATTTAAATACAAGAAAAGCCTTCAGAATCCTACTACTTTGGACTCTGAGCTTTAAGCAACAGACACTCCCTTCTCTCTAACCAAGTGAATTTGAATTCTGGTAGGTGGAAGCCAGTGCTAAAACAATATCAATGAGAATTTTCCTCTCCCCACCTCAGATCTTCCATGGGTTTGATTCCTCCAAGGTTAGGGAAGATGGCCACCGACAGTTCCAAGTTCACACGAGCAACCTTGGCAACTACAACAGAAAGAAGACTTATTTCTTCCAATATCCACAAAACAGTTCAAGAAATGCACTCTGAATGGTCCCGTTTGGAGCACATACCCCCTTCTGAACTAGTCCCTTTGGTTGGGGAGTGTGAAACCACGACGGGTCGAGCCTGAACCACATCACATGGTTTATTCTTTAGCACTGGTTGTAGAAGTTAGAACATAATAATGGAGCAGTTAACCACAGCCCCACACTCTGTGATGATTTCTTGAAAGCAGAGAGAGATAAAGGTGAAGAGGACAGAGTAATGGGGTAGTGGTGATGGTGAATGGAAATTTACCAACTTTACCCCGTTCATTATTTTAATTTTTAATGAATAACTTGCATTCACCCAAGCCTTCTACATTTCTTTTTAAAGATGAGAACACTTTCTCAGACCACATGTAAAAATCCTTTTTGATACTCTAATGCCACATTCCATGAAACCCTAAATGCATTCTACCATCTTGTCCACTGATACTCATTTCCAATTAAGGACAAACAAAAGCTTTCCTAAGCAGCTCTCTGATAGGAAACTTCCAAGGCAAGTGAACATGACATTAGCCAGAGAAGGCAAGGCATCTCTGACAGAGCAACACAGAAACACAGAAGGATCCGGAAACATTGCTTGGAAAATGGACCCAGAGACTATTCTTAGCCAATGGGCTCCCTCAGCAAGACAGCTGATGTTGGAAGACATTCATAAGAGTGAGGGGTTGCCTAAAAGACCATTCCAAGCCTTTGCTTTTAAACAAAGAGTAGTGGTGAACACAGAGACACAAAGTCTTACACTGCTTCAAACGCTCCACCAAAACTAACCAGCTCACTTGGGTTGGACTAAGTTCTTCATTATATTAGGAATCTAGATGCTGGATGTTTTCCAGTCATTTTCCATTTTAATGATTCTCTGGTACCCACCCATATTCAAAAGATTAGGCATGAAACTGCTCTTTGGTAAGAGAGTTCAGGCTACCAAAGAAACTCATTGCACCAGCATATAACTTCACAGTCACATTAAACAGAACCTAGCTGAGCTTTTAAGTAGATACTTATTCATGTCTCATAAATGTGGGCTTTCCGCTTCCTGGAACACTCAGTTGTACCCATTCCTGCCTTAGTGTCTTCTTTTCTGGCTTCACAGCATTGGCTCTTTTCTTGTCTCGCAGACGACCTTCTAGCAGTTGCTACTCTTTCTTCTTCAACTCACTGGAAATCATATTTTTTATGAATATAAATTTAACCAAACACCTTAAATGTTCCAGGATTTATGCTTTCCATACTTTATTGTGTATGTGCCAGCCAGCCAGCCTATCAACCGTGGATATTCCCGTTGTGCAGGCGAGGAAGTTGAGGCATTTCCTCGAGTTACATTCTAGAGTGTAACTAGAATTCCAACTAGATTTGGTTCTTCACTTTAGTCTGTAAGCTATGAATCTGTTTCTTGACCCCTTCTGGGGAATCTCAACTTCTTTCCTTGTGTCATTTACTCATTTTGCATTCATTCATTTAATGAATATTTACCGAGCATCCATGCCAAGCCCTGAGGATAAAATGGTAAACACCACAGCTGATGGACTGTGTGGGGTGGATCAAAGCACAGGCCTCCCCTCTCCACAGCCAATCATATTCCTGAAGTGCTTCTGACGGGCTGACACCACAAGAAAGCATTGACCAACTTGTTCCAGTAAAGACTAATCCCACAACAGGAGTCCTGTGGTCAAGAAAATTTGAGAAAAACTGTCCTCTGTAACCACCTTTCAAAAATTTGCAGTATACACTGGCATTAAACGTTGTAGGAAATACTTCGAAAAAGGTGGGGATCATGTCTCCAAACCCTGTCTTTTTTTTTTTTTTTTTTTTTGAGTTGAAGTCTCACTCTGTCGCCCAGACTGGAGTGCAGTGGCCGCTCCCGGCCACCGCAGCCTGGACCTGCTGGGCTCCGGCGATCCTTCCGCCTCAACCTTCCAAGTAGCTGGAACTACAGGCGCGCACTACCACGCTCGGCTCATTTTTTTATTTATTGTAGAGATGAGGTCTCACCAAGTTGCCCAGGCGGGTCTCGAACCCGCGGGCTCAGGCAGTCCACTCACCTCCGCCTCACAAAGGCACGGGATGACAGGTTGAGCCACCGAGCCCGGCTAAAACCCTGTCTTAAATCAGAGGGAGAGCCTGACCCTGTGTAGACTGAGCAGTTCTGGACTCGGGCCCATAGCCAGGCTCCTTTCCCTGGCTGTGGGTAGGAGGGCTGCTGCTGCTGCTGGAGACTCCTGATTGACGGGTGGGTGGGCCTATCAGAGCCTGCATCTGGTGGTGGGCGAGCCATTTCTGTGGCCCATGTCTTGCTATGGGTTTCCTCAATCAAGTCTTCTAATTGTGAGAGCTATTTAATACATCTATTTGCTTGTAGGACTCCAGAGATTTTCCTCTTATTTTTAAACATAGCTCTTAGGACAAACATATGGACCTTGCAGCAGCTTGGATGGATTTAGAGTCTATCATACTCAGTAGTCTGTCACAGACACAAAGAACTGGGTACCGTTTGTTCTCACTCATAAGTAGACCCTGAACATTAATCATAATACTATAAGAAAGGGATTGCTGTAGTGGAGATTGTAAGGGGATGGGAAGGGGGCACATAACATCAGTAAGGGTACCTGATCTCAAACCAGGTGAAGTGGGGACCAAGGGAAGCCCAAACTTTACCTGTACAGCGACCACTTGTATACCTAATCCTGAATTGTACCCCTCATCTTAAAAAAAAAATCGGCTGGGCGCAGTGGCGCCAGTCTGTAATTCCAGCATTTTTGGAGGCCAAAGTGAGAGGATTGCCTGAGCCCATGGGTTCGAGAACAGCCTGGGCAACTTGGCAATCAAAAAATAAGCCTGGCGTGGGAGCAGATCTGGCTACTTGGAAGGCTGAGGTGGAAGGATTGCCAGAGCCCAGCAGATTGATGCTGCAGTGGCCATAAGTGTGCCACTGCATTCCAGCCTGGGTGACGAAGTTAAACTCCAACTCAAAAAAAAAAAAAAAAAAAAAGAAAAAAAAATCAGCATAAAATTCTAAAACAACGGAAAAACAGTATACTCATGGTCCTAATCATTACAATAAGGCAAGACAAATATATAAAGCACATACATTAAAAAATAATAAATAACCATAACTCTTTCTTTCCCTTTTTTTTGGTGAACCTCAGATGTACAGACTATTGGGTTAGCCGCAGTCCTTGGTGATGATACACTTTCCTCCTTAGCTTGCGTATGTATACGTGTGTATGTCTTATGCATGGATGTGTTGTCTCTTTCCCTTCCCTTCCTGTCCTTCCATTCACCCCTTTCTCCCATACTCGTTTCCCTCCCTCCCTTTCTGTCTCCTGATCAGTCACAAAAACTTGAAAGCAACTCATCTGTCATCAACGAGAGAGTGAATGAATAAACAATGACAGAGTCACAGAATGGGATACTATATAATCGTCCAAGCGAATGAACTGCAGTTACCCAAGATGATAAGAAAGCGAGATGTTTGGCAATAGCCTCCCAAGAAAGCGAGATGTTTGGCAATAGCCTACATTTCACAAGAGTGTTGCTCCCAAACCCACCCCCTCGCCTCCACTCGTGTTCCTGAATCCCGTATCATCCTTTCTTTGCTTTCTTCTACATATGGTTTCAATGTATCTGCACATACCTTATAAAGTACATTTTTATCTTAATGATCTTTGATTTTGCAAATCAATGTTATTAGTGTGTGTAATCTTTTGGGGACGTGCCTTTTCGCTGTCTGATACATTGATGAGATCCTTTTTTTTATCATCTTGGGTCACAGCAGTTCATTCGCTTGGACTATTATATAGTATCCCATTCTGTGAATCTATCATTATTTATTCATTCACTCTCTTGTTGATGACATTTGAGTTGCTTTCAAGTTTTTGTTACTGACAACTGTGATCAGTGCTGCTATGAAATTCTTCTGTTGTTTTCTGCAAAAATTTCTCCTGTATGTTTAGGAATAGAATCAGTGGCTATATGTATGCTCAGCTGTAGGAGGTAAAATGTTGATTGCACCAAATTACACCCACACAGGAAATGTGTAAAGGAATTCTATGGATTCACTTTCTCTCTTTTATTTGATGATGTCAAGTCCACTTTTTTTTTTTTTTAACCAATGAAGTGAGCACATCTTTAAGCTTAAGGTATTTTTCTTTCATTGCAGTGCTTGGAATGCAGAGTGAACTTTATGCCTGTGCTAGTTCTTCCATCTTGACCTACAAGTCACTCTGAATTAAAGCAATATAGACAAAAAAGCACAGCAATGGAAGATGGACATAGGAGAAGGAAGTAAAGTGTATTATAGGAAGACACTGTCTTTTGTTAACCACTTTCAGAAGCTAAGTGTACATTCCTTTATGAACTCAGAGGTTAACTTTTACATTCTCTTTTCCTTCTCCTGGAATCACTTAGCATTCTCATTGGATGAGGAGACATTGTCCTTTACTCTCTCTCAGGTCCCAAGTGCTCTACAGATTTTAAATCTCAGTTAATCTTGTAACCATTTAGCATGGTATATTAGTTGACTTGGGCTGCCATAACAAAGTATCACAGACTGGGTGACTGAAACAACAGAAATGTATCTCTTACATTCCTGGGGACTGAGGAGTCGGAGATCAAGGTGCTGGCAAATTTGGTTTCTGGTGCGGGCTCTCTTCCTGGTTTGTATGAAGTGGGACCCCCAAAAACTAGAATTAGGTATTTGAGGGGGAGGGTCTTGTAGTACAGGCTGCCCCTGCTGGGCAAGTGTTCTAGGAACCTATCAGCATCAGTGTGCCAGCTAACATTGTTATGAGAGGCTGCATTCAACTTTAGTAATTTTTTTTTTTGGAGATTCTTTCAACACATTTGCCCATTTCGTGATGCATGTTTTACACGAACAACCTGCCAACACTGCGCTGAGCGTTCAGCAACTTTTGGCCCCAAACAGCATGACTCTCATTCCCTCCCTCCATCCCTATTCACCCAATCGCACCCCGAGAAACAAGTCTTGTTTGTTTCTCCAGATGAAAAAAGTCCTCAAAGGGAAATGTTTTGCTGACGTGGAAGAGGTGAAACAAAAATGACAGAAACACTACAAGGCATCAACATTGATGAGTTCAAAAACTGTTTTGAGCAGTGGAGAAAGCATCTCGATAGGTGTATTGCATCAAACAGAGAGTACTTTGAATGTGACTGAAGTTTAAACGTGCAAGAATAAATGTACAACTTTCTATAAATAAATGCTGGGTTTTCTTTGGGTATCCCCTCATAGATAGCTGTCTTCTCACTGTGTTGCATGACTTTTTCTCAATGTATGTGTGTAGACAGAGAGTGAACCCTAATGTCTCTTTTTATAAGAATACTATTCTTATAGGATCACAGCCCTACCCTATTATCTCATTGATCTTTAATTGACTCCTTAGAGGCACCATTTCCAAATACAGCCGCCCTGGATTTTAGGGTTTTCATATATGATTTGGAGGGACACAAACATTCAGTCTATAGCATTCCATTCTTGCCCCTCCCCAGTTTAAGTACTTCTTTCATGAAAAATATGTTATTTATATATCTTCAGCCCCCAAAGTCCTAGCTTATTCCAGGATCAATTCTAAAGTTTAAAGTCCAACGTTTCATCTAAATATCAAAATCAGAGGTGAGTGAGATTTGAGGTATAATTAATCTTGAGGCAAAACTTCTCTTTAGCTGTGGACTCATGAAACCAGACAAGTCACGTGCTTCCAAAATACACTGAAGAGACAGGCATAGAATAAACATTCACACTCCAAAAGAAGTGGGAAAGAAGGTAAAAGTGATGGGTCCCAAGCACATCCAAGACCCCACAAGGCAAATCCCATGAGATTTTAAGGCTCAAAAATAATCTCTTTTTGTTGAATTACCTACCTGCCAGCCCCACTAGGGTGGCAGCATCACCCCTACCGTTCTGTGGGGGCAACCTTGCCACTTCAGCCCCTCGGGACTGCCCTGTCTCTGAAGCACTGGGTGGGGCCACTGACAGAGGCATGATGAAACGGAGGAAGAATTTACAAGCTCTGAGACTTCGGAGACCAGGCAGGAATCAGCCTTGCCCCTTGGTCTTGTGATGAGAGGGGCAGCTTTGATTATCTCTGAATTGCCTTAAGGTAATTTTTCACCTTTTTTGAAGACTAAAATACGTACGCAGTCAAAGAGTTCCACTGTTCCGTTCCTGTCCTTTTTGGTCCAAATTGGCAGTGTTTCTGCTGTTATAATCTTATCCTTAGTATCTGCTGAGATGGCTAGTTAAAACTGTGTTTCACACTCATACCAATCTCCTTATCAAACAGTCATTCAAGCACAGCCCAGTGTTCTCATCAGAACATGCTTTCTCATGTTTTGCGATATGGATAGGCTGAGAAATTTTTAAACCTTCAAGTTCTGATCTCTTTTCATTTAACAATATCTTCCATTTATCTCCTCTCTCAATTTACTATAAGTGGTAAGGAGAAACCACGCTGCTCTCACAACATTTAGCTTAAAAATCTCCTTAGCCAAATATTTAGTTTCATTGTCCCCAATTCTACTTCCCATAAAACATTAGAACATGATTTAGTCAAGTTCATTGCCACTTTATAATAAGGATCAGCTTTCCTCCAGTTTCCAGTGACTGTTCCTATTTTATTTTATTTTAGTTGTAGGGTACACGTGAGGAGTTTCTACATAACTAAGTTGCATGCAGGTGAACTGTGGCCTTCTATAAGTTCCGAAGTGTGGACCAGATACCCAGTGTGTTGCCACATGGCCCCTACCCCCCAGCAGGGTCCAGCATCTGCTAAACCCACCCTTGTGCTCAAGTGACTTGTTGAGTTTCCATCTGAGGTCTCACCATCAAGGCCTTTGTTCTCCATATTTCTAAAAACATTCCATTCATGGTGATAACAGGGTTCTTCTTTTCTTTTCTTTTTTTTTTTTTTGGAGTTGGAGTCTCACTCTGTCTCCCAGACTGGAGTACAGTGGCCACTTCTGGCCACCGCGGCCTCGACCTGCTGGGCTCTGGTGATCCTTCTGCCTCAGCCTTCCAAGTGGCTGGAACCACAGGCGCGCGCTACCACGCCCGGCTAATTTTTTATTTATTGTAGAGATGAGGTCTTGCCAAGTTGCCCAGGTGGTTCTCGAACCCGCGGGCTCAGTAATCCACTCACCTCGGGCTCCCAAAGCATGGGATTACAGGCTGTACAGGCTGAGCCACCGAGACTGGCAACAGGGTTTTTCTTTAGAGCTCTCCTCTTTTTTTTTCTGAGTCCTCACTGGAGTTGCCTTTAACATCTGTATTTCTCACAACAGGTAATACAAGGTAATCTAAGCTTCTTCCAGCATGCATTTTAAAACTTTTCCAGTCTCTATTCATCACTCAATTCTAAAGCCACATTCACAGTTTTAGATGTTTGCTACAATAGCACCCTACTTCTTGAATCGAAATCTGTATTAGTTAGCTCAGACTGTCATAACAAAATACCATAGACTGAGTGGCTTAAAGAACAGAAATTTACTTTCTCACAGTTCTGGAGGCCAGAAGTCCCAGATCAAGATTTGACTGGGTTAGTTTCTGGTGGGGTCACTCCTCGACCTGTAGATGCCACCTTCTTGCTATGTCCTCACATGCCTCCCATGGTCTTTCCTCACTGCGTGTGCACACGAAGAGAGAAACAGGATGAATGAACTTTCTGGTGTCTCTTATTATAAGGCCACTGATCTTATTGGCCCACGACCTACACCCTTATGACCTAATGTAACCCTTACTCCAAATATAGTTAACCTCAAATTTAGGGCTTCCATCTGCGAATTTTGGGGAGACACAGAAATTTAGGTCATAACCCATGGTCATACTGGACTTGGCCATTAGATGGCATGAAGCTGATATTTCACTCTCAGACCTTCAACTTCCAAGTGCTCCTCCTGTTCGTTGCTGCCTAGTTTGCTTTATAACATCCTATCTGATGAGCCCATCATCAATTCCTAAGTACTCTGACTAAATTCTAATCATTGTGATGGGCAAGGGTTAGGTTATAATTGCATACACTGAAATGCCAGACTGTCTGAAGGCATGGAGGACCAAGAGTCAGAAGAGTAGGATGTAGTTTAGGTAATTATGCACCATTTTCTTTAAAAATACTCTTAAAAATATAACATGTATTTTTTCTTATTATATATGCAATGGTTGCTTATTAAAGAAGATTAATGCAAGCAGGACAGGTGCAGTGGTTCATGCCTGTAATCCCAATACTTTGGGAGGCTGAGGTGGGTGGATCACTTGAGCCCAGGCGTTCAAGACCAGTCCAGGCAACATAGCAAGGCCTTGTCTCTGCATAAGACAAAACAAATTAGCCAAGCGTGGTAGTGTGTGCCTGTAGTCCCAGCCACTTGGGAGGCTGAGTTAGAAGTTTCGCTTGAGCCCAGACAGTCGAGGCTGCAGTGAACTATGATTATGCCACTGTACTCCAGCCTGGGTGACAGGATGAGGTCCTGTCTCAAGGAAAAAAAAAATTACTGTCAGCAAAGGGGAGAAAATTTAAATCACCTAAATTTCATCATCCAGAGTTCAGCGACTTTTAACATTTCTGTGCTGATTATCCCCCTTCATTATATGTACACATATACACATATAAGTAGGCACAGTTGTACAGTGTTTTTTAAAACTGAAAAGACATTTCCAAGGGTATAGATATTCTTTTCTTTTTTTTTTTTTGAGTTGGAGTCTCATTCCGTTGCCCAGACTGGGGTGCAGGGGCCGCTCCCGGCCACCGCAGCCTCGACCTGTTGGACTCCGGCGATCCTTCCGCCTCAACCTTCCGAGTAGCCAGAATTACAGGCATGCGCTACCATGCCCGGCTGATTTTTTTATTTATTGTAGAGATGAGGTCTCGCCAAGTTGCCCAGGTGGGTCTTGAACCCGCGGGCTCAGGCGATCCACTCTCCTCCGCCTCCCAAAGCATGGGATTACAGGCTGAGCCACCGAGCCCAACTAGATATTATTTTTTGTGGGATTTTATAGTTTACTTGATCATGATTCCGCTCTTTTATTTTTTCTTGTTATTGCAAAATATGCCAAAATGGACATCTCTGTAACAACATTATTGTGCACATCCATAATTTTTTTTTTAGAATATATGCCTTGGAGCAGAATTGGCAGGTTAAAGGGTAGGTGTTGATACATATTTCCAAAAAGCCCTACAAAAAGTTGGATGAACTTCCCTGCCAGCATTCTACAAAAAGAAATTTTTTTCCATCTGTACTTTTTATGGGTATTGACATTAGAAAACAGCTTTGCCAAGCTGTTCCATGAAAATGAGTATCTGGCTGTTTTTATTATCACATATTTTCCTCTGCTTTTCGCCACCTTTCTTTTTTTCATTAGTTCCCTTCCTTCTGCTTTTCTTCTTTCCTTTCTTTATCTGTTTCTTTATTCTTTTCTTTTTTCTCTCCTTTTCTTTTTTTCTTTCTTCCAAGTTGAAAATTTTTATCTGTGCAGCCAATTTGTTGAGCAAATGGTGCCAGTGGGGTGTAAGAAATTTTATTTATTTCTCGACACTGCATTCGAACTACTTTGCAGATGTACTTGTTTTTGAAAGATTCCTGTGGCAGTTTCAATAACTTTAAAAAATAGTCCTTCTGCCACTTCTTGTTCCCCAAACAGCTTCATATCACAAATTAAAATATCTAATCTTGTGTCATATTATATCACTCTAGACTCCTTGCCATCCTCAAACTTCATTTTCTCAGTTTTGGAATTTCTCTAGACTGGAAAATCTGCAATAGGAAGGAAAGGTGTGGCTTGCTTCCCACCTTGTAGAACTTAAAAAACTAGTTAAAAATTTTTTTTAGTAAAAAGTAATACTTTTTTTTTTAAACTTTATGACTCACTGAAAAGTAGTTCCCAAACTCAGTTTCCCCACTACTCCAGAAGAGTCAGACATAGTGAGAGTGCTGATTCTTGGGCTTCACATCCTCTGGGCTCCCTTGAAGTGGATGGTGCCTCTTTAGTGGCCTGTTATATGTTCCAGCTCTCTCTACATACAGAACCTCTTTCTGCTGAGGTTGTCCAGTCCCTGTCAATAAGCTTGCCAAGAAGAAGTCTTAAAAAACAATCTTGTCCCTTCCCTTGGATTTCTTACCTCACAGCCAAATTCTACCATTCCTGAAAGTGACTAGATCCCGATACAACCATTTTTACTCTGCAAGCTCCAGACATAGCCATCCTACCTGTAGTCTCCTAAAACAACATAAAATTCAATCCCTATTCTACTATAGTCCCAGGGGATTACATCATGCTGAGAGATTCCCTCTAAATGGCTGGAGGTGAGGAGAAAATATGAAAAAAAGGAGATGTGAAAAACACAGTAAGCTGACAACTTTTTTTTCAAGGGATCTCTTCAGCTTCCATTGTTTTATAGACTGGAGGTGGACGAACATCTGAGCTGGGAGAATAAGTTTGACAATCACTCAGCATGTCTGGCATTGCTTTGGAATCTGAGGGTCCTTGGCATCTACTTTTTTTCCTATTTCAATTTAAAATCTTATAGCCTATGTATCTTTGTGGCCATTTGGATTTGTTTTTGTTGATTGCTTATTTTTAAAAATTCTTGGCTAATTTATCTATAGGTTTTTTTCTGATTTTTAAGAGTTCTTATAAAAGAGCTATTATCTATATGTTGTAAATAGATAATATTCTCTCATATATGTTACAAATAAGAGAAAAAATTGCTAACTATTTGCTATTTGTTGATTATTGGTTTTGCACAACAAATTTAAGGAAGACGCCATTTAGAGCAAATTTTAAAGAAATATAATCATCAAGTTTTTTTCATTATCAACTGAAGGTACCAGCATTTATTCATACAATCCTAGATTTTTGTGTTCTTCTTTTAAAAGTATCTTTTCCCCCCTTTTATGTACATAATAAGTATCGAAAATTTGTTCAAAATCATTTCAAGTTGACAACTTTCTTTACTGTCAGCATTAATTTCCATGTACTGGTTTCTAATTGCTGTTATACAGAAGCTTTATCTGTAGTTCTCTTAAGCTAATCTGAGAGATTTACATTTTCTGCACCTTCTTTGCACATAAAGAAACTACTTTCTTTACAAAAAGATCTCTATGTTCCTAGTGGTCATTCTCAATCAGAAAAAAATTTCTTTATTTGGGACATTTATACGTGTGTGCATAGTAGCAGAAATAACTTCTATTTTTTCCAATCATGAAATCTCTTATCTTTTCAAGCTGGAAACTATCTTGTTAATTACTTAAATTTATACACAATGCATCTTTTTATATCAAATATCCAAGTTCTTTTCAGCCTATTTCTGAAAGTCTTTGAAAATTTGAAAATTTTGTATATTTTTCCTTCTTAAAGCATAATATATCTTCTTCCCACTTGTCAAATTCACACATGACAATTATGGAAGCTTCTTTGTATCTTCATCAAGATCTCCTGTAATTTTCCTCCTAAATGCCTTGGGTCCTTAACATTTTGTCTAGCTCTATATATGAAAGCTCATTTACCAGATGATGTCAGGAGTGATCAGTTAGCTGCCCAAGTCAGCTAAAGCCAGAAATTATAGAAATGATGCAGGCCAGGCTTGGTGGCTCAGCCTGTAATCCTGCGCTTTGGGAGGCCGAGGTGAGTGGATTGCCTGAACCTGCGGGTTCGAGACCCGCCTGGGCAAATTGGTGAGACCTCATCTCTACAATAAATCAAAAAATTAGCCAGGCGTGCTAGCGCACGCCTGTAGTTCCAGCTACTTGGAAGGCTGAGGCGGAAGGATCGCCGGAGCCCAGCAGGTCGAGGCTGCGGTGGCCGGGAGCAGCCACTGCACTCCAGTCTGGGCGACAGAGTGAGACTCCAACTCAAAAAAAAAAAAAGAAAGAAAATAAATGATGTATACATAAATTAAATATTTTATATAACTCAAAACACAGCCATATACATTCATTACTAATTTTCGCTGCAGGACCAATGACTTTTCTCTGAGTAAATGCTACTAACTGGAGGTCTGAGTGCTCTTTCTTGCATATACCACTCTCATATGCATAATTTGCAATTTCCAGTTTCAGTGTCATTAAGTGCAGATGAAACTTGAAGACACTTAGGAAGCAATGTGAGTGGAGAATTCTTCTATACTGATGTAGAGTTTTGTATCATTTTATGCTTTGGTTACTCACCCCTAATGTGATGCTAATTTTTTAAAGGTCATTTTTTTGTGAAGAGCCTAACTTTGTTTTCATGACAACTTCATGCTCCTGTCCTTTTATCAGTGCCTTGGTTGGATTCATAAATACGCTTCAATTTCACCAGCCATTTTCCCTAGCATGTAGCATAGTAGCATGGGAGATACCTGATGTAAATTTAACAGTGGAAGGATGAAAGAAAAATAAAGGAAGAAAGAGGAATTTGATAACACAGAAAAATTTCTCTGTTATGTGCCAAACTCTGTATTAAATACAAGATAAGTGTTAGTTGGCAGTTCTTGATGGACAGCGTGAGTTAAGAGGTCGGGCCTGAATTGAGGAGAGAGAAACCCAACAGGGGCCTGACTTCAGAACCTGAAGAGAGTTTCACTAGCAGTAGAAAAATGCAGAAGATTTCCAGGAACGTTTCTTGTACAGTCCAGTCCTCCCCTAGACGTTTCTTCTGCGTTCCTGGGAGGAATAAAGAAGAGAGAAGGCGTGTGAATAAGGTCTGACCTCAATCTTGGAAACTAGTCTAGTGCCTGTTTCCTCATTTTTGCTTTATATTTGTGATCTGGAGCTTTTAGGAGTGCTCCTCACATGGACTTTTTTTCTCAACCCTCATTTTTATTCCCTGTGCCACTTAGCACAGAGCTAAACACATGGCCGCTCCTTCCTCAACGACCAGGAGGTAATGACTGACCTTGCCTTCACTTAGACTTGTACACAGCAAGGGAGAAAAAAGAACACTGGCAGATCAGCAAGGAAAGTTAACGACAAAGATCCTAAAAGGTCCAGGTAGGAAAAAACAAAAACAACAAAGTCAAATCACTGAGAGAAGGGCTCAGCTCAGCCTTCACGTTTTTTCCTCTCAAGTTTCATGCGACCAGAAAGAAGTTATTACATTCTGCAAGGTTTACCTGACATTTTTGTAACTAACTCAGCCTAGGTAGTATGAAACAGCAATTAAAAGAATATTGAAATCAGAGCATAGGATCTCCCAACTCTGGCCTTGAGAGGTCCTATATAGCCCAACACAAGTAAACTCTAGGTCGTAGTTTCTTCACTTGTAAATTGGCTATAATAATAGTGCTTGAGTTCCTTGTAGATCCTGGATGTTAGGCCTTTGTCAGACATGGAATTGGCAAATATTTTTGCCCAGTCTGTGGGCTGTCTCCCTGCTCTCTTGATGGTTTCTTTGGCTTTGCAGAAGTTTGTCAGTTTGATGAGGTCCCACTTGTCTATCTTATCTCCTATGTCATAGGCACTTGGGGTTTTGATCAGGAATTGGATGCCAGTTCCAATTTCCATAAGAGTGTCTCCTGCGTTTTCTAAGGTTCTTATACTTTGAGGTTTTATCTTTAGGTCTCTGATCCATTTAGAGTTAATTTTTGTGTATGGTGATAGGTAGGGATCCTGTTTCCATGTGATCAGAAAGTTTTCCCAGCACCATTTACTGAATAGGTTCTCATCTCCCCAGTGGTTGGTGGTGGAGGCTTTGTCGAAGATGAGTTGGTTGAGAAATTGAAGTTTTGTTTCTGAAATCTCTTTCCTGTTCCACTGGTCTATACCAATGTTCCTGTACCAGTACCAGGCTGTTTTGATTATTGTAGCTTTATAATAAAGTTTAAAGTCTGGGAGTGTGATATACCTCCTGCTTTTTTTTTTTTTTTTTTGCTGAAGATTGTTTTGGCTATTCTTGGTCGTTTGTATTTCCATATGAACTCCTGTGTTGTTTTTTCTAGGTCTGAGAAGAATGTTACTGGTAATTTGATGGGTATTGGATTAAATCTGTAGATTGCCTTAGGTAGAATGGACATCTTAACAATGTTGATTCTTTCAATCCATGAGTATGGAATATTTTTCCACTTGTTTGTGTCATCTTTGATTTCTTTGAGCAGTGTTCTGTAATTTTCATTGTAAAGGTCTTTCACATCTCTGGTTAGGAAGATGCCAAGATATTTCATTTTTTTGTGTGGTTATTGTGAATGGAATTGTGCTTTCTATTTGGGTTTTTGTTTGTTTATTACTGGTGTATATAAATGCGATTTCTTTTGCATTTATTTTATACCCTAAGATTTTGCCAAAGTCCTTTATCAGTGCAAGGATGTTTTTGACAGATTCTCTTGGGTTTTCAAGGTATAGAATCATAAAAGCAAAAAACAGATGCCCCACTGCAAAGTGGGCAAAAGATATGAATAGACAGTTTTCAAAAGAAGACATATGAGCAGCCAACAGATACAGAAAAAAATGTTCAGCCTCACTAGTTATCAGGGAGATGCAAATTAAAACTACACTGAGATACCGCCTAACTCCAGTCAGGATGACCATCATCAATAACTCAAAACAATAACAGATGCTGGAGAGGATGTGGCGAAAAGGAAACACATCTACACTGTTGGTGGGAGTGTAAACTAGTACAGCCTCTGTGGAAAACAGTGTGGTGATTTCTAAAGGTTCTAAAAATCGACCTTCCATATGACCCCGCAATCCCCCTACTGGAAATATACTGGGAAGAACTCAAATCTCTCTATAAAAAAGATACCTGCACACATATGTTTATTGCAGCCTTGTTCACAATAGCAAGAACATGAAACCAACTGTACTGCCCATCAAAAGAGGACTGGATTAAAAAAAGGTGGTACATACGCACAATGGAATATTATGCAGCCATAAAGAAGAACAAAATCATGAACTTCACAGCAACCTGGATGTAATTAGAGTCTGTAATACTGAGTGACCTTTCACAGATACAAAGAACTGAGTGTCACATGTTCCCACTCATAAGTGGACCTTGAACAATGATCGTAACACTATAAGAAAAGGATTGATAGTAGAGGGAAACTATGGGGGGGTGGAGGGTGGGGAGGTGGGATTGACAGTAGCAGAAATCTGCCTTGGGAAGGGGAGACACACCTCATCAACAAGGGGACCTGCATAATGAATATTTGTATACCTAACCCTGAATTGTACCCCATGATTTTATTTATTTGTTTATTTTTAACTTTAATTTTAATTTAATTTAAAAAATTTTTATTATAAAGATGTGGGATATAATTCGACACGCACGTCCCACACTTTTAAGATAAAAAAAAATTAAGTTAAAAAAATAGTGCTTACCTCACAGCATTGTAGCAAGGACTAAATGAATACTTAGTGAAGTTTTCAGACCGCACTCACATATCCATACCCTATGCTACCGGGGTATGCTCATATTCCATATGACCAGGAAATTTCCAAGGAAAAAAATTTACGAACCAGCTCCCAGAAGAAGGCAAACCTGGACAGTTCTGGGGTTTCATTTTAAAATAGTCTCTTATTGTAGTGATAACGCAGTAAAAACATGCTGTTAATTGGCATTTGCACTCTCTAGGGGTGCTTGATCTTCACTTGCCTTCTGAATCATCAATGACCTGAGCTTGTCCCTTTATGTAGCTTTAGTGTTAAGTGAGTTATATTGTATTTTTTTTTTGAGTTGGAGTCTTACTCTGTTGCCCAGACTGGAGTGCAGTGGCCGCTCCCGGCCACCGCAGCCTCGACCTGCTGGGCTCCGGCGATCCTTCCGCCTCGGCCTTCCGAGTAGCCGGAACTACAGGCGCGTGCTACCACACCCAGCTAATTTTTGATTTATTGTAGAGATGAGGTCTCGCCAAGTTGCCCAGGCAGGTCTCGAACCCGCAGGCTCAGGCAATCCACTCACCTCGGCCTCCCAAAGTGCTGGGATTACAGGCTGAGCTGCCGAGCCCGGCCGAGTTATACTGTATTTTTATGGGCAACCTTCTGTAAAAACCCCAATATCTTAATTAAATAGAAAACCTCTTCCACGAACAGGTCAAGAGTTATATACATAGGCCTGGTGATCTTGCTATGACAACCATTGGAACAAAGTAGCAGTTATTGATGAACAGAATTATTTTTGACATTGATGACATATTTTTCATTGACTTTGACAGATATTTATAGACCACCTACCATGAGCCATCCTGGTTCCCAGGGATCTCACAGTGTCACGGAGGAGACAGGCACGAATACTGGAATCTACATGTAGTGTTATCAGTGTTACGATGGAGACAACAGAGACATTAGAAATTAAAAGTAGAAAGTTTAATTTTAATTTAATTTAATTTAATTTAAATGCGTGATTTTGCAATAAAAATACTCTGGTAATCCTTCCATTTTAAAAGTACCTTTAGAAAGAATATCCATACTTATGTTTAATCAGTCCCGTTTGTGATTTTTTTTTTTTTTTGAGTTGGCGTCTCACTCTGTCACCCAGACTGGAGTGCAGTGGCCACTCCCGGCCACCGCAGCCTCGATCCGCTGGGCTCCAATGATCCTTCTGCCTCAGTCTTCTGAGTAGCCAGAATTACAGGCATGCGCTACCACGCCCGGCTGATTTTTTGATTTATTGTAGAGATGAGGTCTCGCCAAGTTGCCCAGGCGGGTCTCGAACCCGCGGGCTCAGGCAATCCACTCACTTCAGCCTCCCAAAGGCGCGGGATTACAGGCTGAGCCACCGAGCCTGGCTTTGTGATTTTTTTTTTAGGGCTACTAGATTAAATAAAAGATGAAGAGTTAAACCACAACAAAGCTCCAATATGTGCTCACCAGAGTGACTTCCATAAACTTCCTTGCGGGAAATTCTTGGAGGGTCTCTAGGGTGAGATACTCGCCTCTGTTTCTCTACATCAGGATGGTAGTGAACACCTGAAATGTGAAGTGAAGAAAAGTCTTCCATGTCACTACCTCTTGGCTGGACGGGAGATTCTCTCCTCTGTGGGGTGACTCTGTTCCCCTAGCCCTCTTCCTCCGCTGTCAGAGTACACACCACATTGAGGTGTCACTGCATGTCTCTCACCTGTCTCCTCTGCCACTTTGTGGTGATCAGAAGGCAGTGACCTTGTCCTGTTCATCTGAAGATCCCCAGTGCATATATCACCGGGTGCACGGTGAACACTCAATAAATGTTTGTTGAAAGAAGAATGAATAAATGTAACAGGCAAAGTATATAATCCAGGGATTGTAATCAACTCCAAGCTAATTCCTAGTCAATTCGTAGCAGTGGCTTATGGCCATATTAAACATGACTTATGATGCCTGGTTTAACACAATGACAATAACAGACTCAATGAAGTAATACATGAATTGTGTCTTAGGCATGGTCACTTGTCAACTACCAATTTAATTCAGAGTTTCTGTTTCAATCATTAACACTATCACATGCAGATATTTGAGGAGCCCAGCTCCATGCTATAGAATTCAAGAACACTTAACATTCAAGCTTTATTTACTAAAAGACTGAAATTGAGGAACAGCCTTTACTTCAATTAAACATTTAGCTTCAGTAAATGCGGTTCATGAATTTACTCCGTGTTTTTAATTTCCGTAGACATTGTCTCATTGACCGGTTTTATAGTTATTAAAATAAAGAGGTTTTGCTATAGTAAAATGTCTATAGTCTAGTAAAATATGTATAGTAAAATATATACATTAAGTGGATATCATTATTTCTTATGGGACTGTATCTTGTACAATGCAATTAAAGTCTTTTATGGCATGTTGCTTTCAAAGCGTATGGAATTATGATCCCCAAAGGCATTTGCTGCAGGAAGATATAAATAAGTAGAAGTATATGAACTGAAAGACATCAAAACTATTTTCTGGATCCCCGATGGCATTTCTATTATATTGTTTGCAAATGATCAATTGCTTGCCCCCCCCAAAAAAGTAATTTATGGAGTGAAAACCTTAAACCACATTCTCCTTCCTCCTGTCGTCACCTCCTTCTTCTCTTACCCTCAACTTGGTCCATTCTCATTCCTGCAGTCATGTGAAGTTGTCGTAGTCACAGACATTTGAGGGTTAGTTCTTAGACAAATGGCAAATTGTATTATTTTTTGTTTTTGGTGACTTCGGTAAGGATGGGCTGGTGAGATTTAAAAATAATCGTGAGTGGTATTCTTAGATCATTTTTAGATATTGAAATGTATGCATGTATACGGACATATTGCTTTCATGGACCCACTGGAATCATTTCCAGAAGTGCTGCATTCCATACCCATTTATTGAGCTCACCACCCCTTCCTGATATTTATTATTCCTTCTGCAGTTTCCCGTCATCTTACCTAAGCAAGCACACATGTCAGTCACCGGTAAACTCATTCGGTCAAATTCCCACGACACACAACTAAACCTTGGCCAGTGGGACTCTCAACATTTACTTGAGATAAATTCGAAAGGCTGACCTAAGTACTAGTTTTTCACCCAAGAGAAGTGGTGAGTTAGAAGAGTGATGAGACTCAGGTCTCACCTGAGATGCGTTCATTAAGTTGATTTGGTAATCATTTCACAATGTACACGCACATCAAGTTGTCGAGTGGTACACCTTAAGATATGGAACTCATATTTGTCAATTAGACCTCAATAAAGGGGATAGGTGGGCAGAGAAAAAGAGTACCTTTTAGAGACATTGTCCGGTTTTTCTATTTGCATTCCCATTATCCTTCCTTCAAATCCCGGGAAGCAGGCCTGGGGAGTATTTGTAAGGCAGTTTAAAAAGCATCCTGAGAGTTTTGTGAGTAATCTCAAGAATCTTTCCCCTAAAATAATGGAAGCAACACATTGTGTGGAAAGATCTGCGTGTGTATGAGGAACATCGGTGATGGCGACATTAATTGGGAAAAGAGGTAAACAAGTATGGCCACACAGTGCTGGTCTCTTAAAACCCAAACAATATTTTAACTGTAGCCTCTCCATGGCTCCTTTTATTGTTTCCTTTAGCTCATGCTGTCTTCAGCCTTGTTCCCGAAATGTATGCTATTGTCAGAAATCCTAGATTAGAAATCTAGTGGTGTGGCTAAATATACTTAACTCTCCTTCTCTCTGGGTGTTCAACACCCTTATCGAGGGTTCATCTCTTCATTTGGTGATCTGTTTATGTAGATGTGTGACACACACACACACACACACACACACACACACACACACACGCGCGGCAGGAACAGACTTCTGAAGCCACTTTGCAGCATCAGCTCTACAGGATTATCAGAGTATTGGAATTGTGGGTAAAGAAAGATCTATTTCTTTTCCAAAGGGTGAGAAAAGTGGGAGGGTGCCGGGGGAGAGGGGAAAGAGAGGAAAATAAAGTGTGTGTGTGTTTTGGGTGGGGGGAGGGAAGCAAAGAGAGGGGGAATATGAGTGAGTGTGGAGGGAGGAGGGGAAATGAAAGGATATTATATATTTTTTTGTATCTGTCATTTCCCTGCTATCTCCCATATGACTTCTTAATCCATCAGAATGCTGGGAAGATAATGTTTTGGGCGAAATAACATGAGAGAGAGGATAGACTCCCAAGGACCAATATCTTTATTGCTCGGAGGATAAACGGATTATGTCAGCCATTTTCTGTTGCTGACAGCTTTTCTTATTAACCGATTTTATTTTTTAATCTTCCAGGGAAGAAATATGGTTTTATGTCACAATAAAACGCCGGTCACATCTAATTCTGCCCTCAAACAAACAGATTTCTGAAAGCCTTGCAGAGAAATTTGAAATAACTTTAAAGAGGGGGTTTTTGGATAAAGTCTTTATCCAGGGGCTTGTTCAACTGCAGTGTAAAAGGTTTAGAGAGAGAGGAGAGGGGAGGGGAGAGAGAGAGAGAGAGAGAGAGAGAGAGAGAGAGAGAGAGAGAGAGAGAGAGAGAAATAGAGGGAGGGAGGGAGAAGGGAAAAGGGAGAAGAAAAGAAGGAGAAAGAAAGAGCCACACAGCTGTTTTGCTTGGTGATCTCTCTTCAAACACACTCAGGCATAGTCAGGAAAATGCAGCCTGGATGAAAGAGGACTGGGAAGATGCGCCCAGGGACAATGGGCTTCTTCTGCGGCTTTGGGTGTGGGGCGCTACTTGCCCAGACCTCTCTAAAACCCACACTTGTTCCCAGCTTTTCTGGAAGCAGGAGTTGACGGCGTGCCTTTCAGAGCTCATACACAAATCAATGTGAGTTCTCTGAGGCATTTGGAACTCAATGGCAGTGCTAGTCTTTCTTCCATGAATCCTTCGCCAGGAAATTTCAACCTGCTTGAGGATTTAGGTCTTCAATTACCCCCCCAAAATATCTTCTGTCGAGCACCCCAGGCAACTCTGGCCTCTGCTCCCTTCCATAGGCCTGCAGGAAGCATAGAGCTATCACTAATATATATATATATATATGTATGTGTAAACCCACTCGTTTCTTTTCTTCTGTGTGGCACAAAGCAATTTAGCCAGACAGGGCTCCTGCCCACCAGGGGCTTAGCCCAGAAAACATCCTTAATTTGTGCCTTTTGCTTTGTTCGGTGCCTGGCTCACTGTGGATCTGGTACCTTGATTGATAATGATGGCTGTGTCTTACATCGTGCCCTGCCGGGAAGTGGTGGTGATTTAGAGTACTTTAAAAATCTGTTAAAAATAAATCGCTTGGATTTTCTAAGGGGTGTGTGTGTGTGTGTGTGTGTGTTATCAGAGAAACTAGCTTTACAAAAAAGCATTCTGAAACCTGGGACAGTTTGTGAACTTTAAAATTTGTCCCAAGGCAAGTCAGACAAGCTACCTCCAGTCAAGGGTGGGAAGAGGAGAGATTCAAAGGAACAGATTGAGCCAAACCTCTTCTTACCTGGGGCACAGAGATGAGTTTTCCTGCCCCACTGCCTTGCCTGGAGTGACAGAGAACTGGGAGGGATAGAGAGAGAAAGGACATCTGAGGTCTTTGTACCCTGTAGTGGAATGACTTTCCCCCAGAACCAAGTGAGAGGGTTGTGAGCAGTCCACGGCCTGCTTTGATCTGAAACAAGCCTGAACTTCCAGGAAGTGCTTTTGACTCGAAGCAGCTGTGATTTAAATAGTTTTTACATGAACAGGTCTTAAGCGAACAGTTTCGTCGGCCTCGGCCTATGTATGTGTGTTTGCGTGTAGGACCAACGTGTAGGACATTTCTATCACCCAGGATCTAAGTGAATGGTGCTGCTGGAACTCCAGGCTGTTCCATCGATATAGACATTTGTGTTGGCCAGGAAGCCCTGCCAAAGATCAGCTGGTGTATAAGCTAATGGGCAGATGATTTGGCATTATAATAATAATGATTATATATAGGTTTTTGGTTTAGCAAGCACTTATTTCCACATATAATATCTCCACATAGCCTTTCAGAAAATAAAGAAAATGATAATAACACCACCATCATCAAGAACAATAATCGTAAACACTGATAGGTTTATTTTGTACCAAACACATATAGTATTACATTTCATCCTTTCAGCGACCTTTCAACTACTTTATAGATGTTGAAACTGAAGCAAAGAGAGGTTGAGTAACTGGCCCAAACTCATACGATAAATAAGGTTAACACCTCAGGATATACCTTCAAAATCTGCTTTTGATCAAATACATGAGATCCAGAAAAGGTTGCTGACATATACAGAAAGATCACACAGTCAATTCAGTGCTGAGTCTGAATCCTATACTAGGTTTTTGAAGACTGCCTCGACCTACCCTTCAGCTTCACTCCCTTTGTCCACCCCCTCCTACAAGCCTTCCAACCTGTGTCTCAACTCCATAGAGCTAATTCTTGGTCTCTGAGTTTGCTGTCCTTTTAGGCCTCTGTGCCTTTGAATCTCTTCTTTCCTTATCTCTTATTGGGAACGTTTCACTCATCCTTCAAAGCTCAGCCCTATTCCCATCTCCTCAGCGTGTCCCTTTTGAGTTTCAGGTATGTGGTCTGTTCCTTCTGTTTCACCCCTCTGCTCCCCCAATCTTTCCACTGGTGCCATCTTTGTCTTTTCTAATAGACTATGAGCATGGCATGTCACAAGGGCAGGAACTGTGCTTTGATCTTCTTCTACTTCTGGTGCTCAGCTCTGTGCTTGGCAAAGTGCCTAGGTGAGCAGTTTTCACTAAGCTAGATTCATTAAGACGTATGTTGTTCACATTAAAGGGAAGAAGTGCTTGTGTTTAATCTCAAACAAACCTCTGGCTCATCCTTGTCACTTGGAACCCATGGCTGTGAGACACCTACGCCAGCTGGGGGCAGTGTGCCTAGCTAAGGAATCCCTTTTCTGAGAGATAAAAGGTGTTTTTTTCCATAACATTTCAGAGTTGCTAAAATTCAAGACCAGAAACTTAAAAAGAAATCACAAAACAAGATGATTTTAATTTACAGTTCTGCAACAAAAAGAACATGGTTGCACCTGCTCGACATCATTAAGCACCCAACTCCTGCCAATGTGCCTTTATTCAGATTTGGCAACGTGAGATCAGGTTCTTCTTCATACAACGCTCCACACTATTATCTTGCTCTTTATTGTCATGTGAGTCTCCCTGGGACACTTTTATAATGTACTTTAACTCAGGACTTCATAACTGATGTCCTACAAACACTGTCCCAAAGGACGTTAATAGGTAATTCAGATAATTCAGAGAGAAAGAGAGAGACATCCAGGGGCAAACAAGCATGGAAAGCACCGAGTTAAGCTATGTTAAATTGGTTTCTTGAGAACAGTACTTTAAAGAGCCTCCAAGGCAGGGTTTCCCAATTTTATTAAAACAGAGAACCCATTTGGGGGGAGATGGGGAATACTAATAATATCTTCTATAATATTGTGCCTCTTGCATCATAGTTTGGTAAGCATTCTTTGACTCTCAAGCATAAACATCTTGGCATATTTTTCCTATCAAAGTATATTTTTAATTGTGGCTTTTGTATATGTGACAATATTTGCCATACTTTAAATTGAGCTATACGGTCTCTGAAGACTAGGAGATTTCAGACTTCATGATCAATGCCAGTATAAACTACGGAGCTCTCATGACCACCAATTGACCAGCAAGTGATAGAGGCTCGGTCCCCATACTCACCTGCAAAAGGAATTTTCAGTGAAGTCTGTAGTCAGAATGAATGACTGTGGACACAGATTGTGATTCCTTGGTGTGGACCATGCAGAAACTGGAATTTCTGGGCCATGCCCACAGTAGTTCAGGAAGTGTGATGTGAGTCTTCGATGCATTTACGTGACCAAATGGATCGATTACACGAATCGTGATGCGTGGAGACCTACTTGGGCTTTTGCTAAAATCTGAGTTGCAGATGACTGTCACCAAGTTCTCTTGTATGCTGAACTTTAACTTGACAATCCATAATAGTAATCACTGGTTGAGAGCTTTGGTTTCTTCTGTACTAGAAATGTGGAATATCAGAATAACAGTATTGTTTCACAGGATTGTTGTGATAACTGAATGAGCTAGTGTCTTGAAAAGACCAAGCAAAGGGCTGGGCATGCCATAAGGATTCAGCAAATTGTGACCCTTGCTTAAAATCACGATAATAATGGTAATGATCACAGCAAAGTTTGTACACTACATTATTTGAGTCATGTTGTCTTTTGCCACTTTGCAGTTCTTGGCACCTAACATAAAGCATTTAACAATATTATTAATGAGTAAATATTAGCTTATATGTCCCCTGCCGTCATTGACCAGATTGTCCCTATGTATTTAGGATAATGTGTTTTCTTGTCTGTCTCTTGCAGATTTTGTGGGATCTTAAAGTATTAGTTGCTTAGGGCTGCTATAACAAAGTACCACAAACTGAGTGACTGAAACCAACAGACATTTATTCTCCTGCAGTTCTGAAAGCTCGAAGTCTAAAATCAAGGTGTCAGCAAGGCATCGCTCCTTCGAAAAGGGAGAATCTATAGGGGAGAATACTTTCTTGCTTCTTCGTAGCTTCTGGTGGTTGCTTTTGGTCCTTGGTGTCATTTGACTTACAGCTGCATCACTCCAATCTCTGTGTCTGTTATCACATGGCATTCTTCCTGGGGGTCTGTCTTTTCATGGCATTTTCCTCATCGTATAAGGGCACCAGTTACATTGGATCAGAGCCCACCCTAACGACTTCATATTCACTTGATTACATTCACAAAGATCCTATTTCCAAATAAAGTCACAGGTACTGGAAGTTAAGACTTGAGCGTATCTTTTTGGGAAGCATAATTCAACCCATGAAAATTACTACCTTTAGAATTCTTATTAAGTAAGTAAATGATAAATTCCCCTAGGGTTACAGCTATTGTTCGTTAGGTTTTCTGCTACTAGCAGCAAATACATCTCAAGTCATAGGACGTGAAAAGGACTGGAGTCACAAGAGCGCTCTTGAAACTATGTTCTAAGTACCACAGGAATTATGACTCCCAGGCCTGAGACTTGTACAGGCCCATCAACCGGGCTGGAGGCAAGGTGCTGTGATTGGTACCATCAGAATCCTTTGTGAGGGGAGGAAAGGACAGTTTTCCAAGGGGAAGAGAAGGGGTAACAGAGTGTAATTACCTGAGGAAGGAAAAGGCACTTAGGAAGCCAAAACAATACATACCAACTATACAAACTTAACGTGTAATGTAGGGGAACAGTGCTACCTCTTAACGGAATATTATCCAGTCATTGAAAGTGTGTTCATGCACATTTTTGCCATAACAGTAAGAATGTTTATCATGATGGTAATAGAAGTGTGTATACAAAATTGCTTTCCAAATTCTCTTTAATAAAGGTGATATTTTTGAAAAACATTTAAAAAACATTACATTGATGAAGATGAGGCAGCCTTGTGCTAGCTATTGTAAGAAACAAAAATGGTATTTGTATTGGTATAACAATGAATGACATATCTAGAACAAAGAATCGATGTCAAAATTTATGCAAAGCTAAACTTGCATGTGAGACGTTTCACGTGTGAAAAAAAAAATTAAGGAGATGAAGAAATGTCAAGAGCAAGATTTTTGACTGGCACAAAAGGTTTAAAGATAATGGGAGGCTTTTGGGGAAATGGTGGATTAAAAATAGGCCCAAATTCTTCCTCCTGGCTGTTGTAACAGAAAAAAACAATAACACTGTCTGATAAAAAGGAACTCAGTAACCCTAGTGCAGGCTTAGGAAACAATGAGCAAATCTAAGTAAATGCAATGACCCCGATTCAACTAAGAAATTCTGCAGCACCAGCTGAAGAAACTCACAGACCGGCAGGACCAACTCCTGAAGGAATGAGCTGATTAGCTTAAAAGAGATGAACCATGATTGTTAACAACAAATCTAGTTATAAAACTGAAGGAGTGCAAAAAACGTGGAAGTGCTGTAAAGAGTATAAAAGGGTCACAGGAGGCTGTTAAGAGCAAAAATCAAGAATGCCTGAAATAGCCTATGAAGAGAAGTGGAAATCCAAGCAGATAGAAGAAATTTATGAATACAAGGGGCACTAGAGAAAACAGGAAAGACCAGTCATATGGGTACTCGAATTACTGAAAAAACAACTTCATTACGTGAAAGAAACTTCATTATGCAAAAGATCCAGAGAATTTGGTTTTAAAATGGCCCTCAAAGAAAAAACCCTCTTTTTTCCATTTTGTTACGACATTTTGAAATGTCAGAGCCAAAGACAAGTTATCCGAAAAGAAAATGAAAGAAACGGTAAGGTGATTTGTATGTTTACTATGAGAACGATCACATAAAGGTATAAGAATATGCATGAATTTGCTACTTCAACCCTTGGAGCGGAAGAAGAAAAGGAGCTCGAAAGGATGTATGTTTGTGTGTGCTTATGCATGGGCCTGCACCTGGTTCGAGAAATCTCTATAACGCTAAATGTGGAGTGGTTGAAATGTGGATTATCTTTCTTGTTGCTTACCCATTTCGTGTCTCTTTTTGATGGCTGAAGAATGACCCTTCACATGTAAGCCCCAACTGAAAGTGAAGTTTTGTACTTTTCCTGTGTTTAGAAAGAAAAATTATTTCTAAGTGAGTCGGGGTTTGGGGGCAGTGGATCAGGGAGGAATGAGAAACTTCCTGCTTTTATTTGCTTCCTAGAAATTACCATAAACAAGGAGGCTTCAAAAAGCAGAAATTGATTCTCTTATGGCTCTGGAGACCCGAAGTCTGCAATTAGGGTGTCAAAGGCTCTAAGGAAGGTGCTTTCCTTGTCTCTCCCAGCTTCTGGTGGTGACCAACAATCCTTGGTGTTCCCTGGCTTGTGGCAGCTTGGCTCCTACTCCACCTTCACTCAATCGTCTATTTCCTGCTTGTGTTCTCGTACACACTTCTGTCTTCTTGTAAGAACGCCAATCGATGACTGGATGGGGGTCCACCCTAGCTCAGTATGAGCTCATCTTCATCTGATTATATCTGCAAAGACCCTATTTCCAAATAATGTCACATTCACAGGTTCTGATAGACGTTATTCAACCCAGTACACTGATGTTGAGCCATTTTTGAAGAATATGGATGAGTTCTATCAGGATGTGAGCAGCACTGGGGGTACTTGGTGACCCGTGGTGGAGGAAGCCATGAGAAACAGGCAAGGTGAATAATCAGAAAAGTCCAGTAGGAAAAGCCGGGTGGTCAAGTTTATCCTAGCCCCACCCCTGCTTCCAGACAAGAATAGCTATGGTGGAACAAAGAGGGATTTATAATTGTTTGTGTTCTAGTTCTCTCTGTGCCCTCAAAAACCTTAGTATGGGTGCTGTGTTCTCAATCTTCTGAATCTTTAACTACTTCCTCTCCCAAGGCTCCTCTGCATCAAGAGGGAGATATAAGAAAAACAACATATACATGTGTATACTCCAAAGGACAATGCCATGTTGTACTTAACAAGGCAAGACCTCACTCAGAGAGACCTGAGGTGGAATCATGGTTTTTGCTTTTGTGTGTTGTGTGACCTTGGAAAATCACTTTTCTTCTCTGGACTGTAGTGTCCCTACTTTAAAAGTAGGAGTAAAGATCACAATCATGTCAAAGCATTTTTTAAAAGATTAAAAAAAATTATAGCCATTGGAGGTCCAGGTTCAAGAAGGCTGACTAGAGACATCACATACCTACCTTCAACTATGAAAAGTTAATCAACTAGAATACCAAAGAGAACACTAGAGTCAAGAAAATACCCAAGGTACAGAGGGAGAAGGAAGCAAGAAACCAGCTTAGATGAGATTGGCAGAAAGCTAAGAGGAGCTTGGTATTGCAGGGAAAGGGTAGGTGAGAGAACTTCAGTGATCCACTCCCTACCATGATCTGCTCTGATCTGAACTGCAGGTGAGTTCCTTTACACATGAACCCTGACACTAGTGTGCGTGATGATTTGCAGACCTTGTGAGGGCATTGCACCAGCTAGAGAGTTTAAGCTGGGTCTCTCAGCTCTCATCCTAAGACCTAAGTGACTGTAGATGGATGCCAGATGAGAGCACAGCCATCATGGCACTGCATTCTGCCCTGGGAACCACCACCCTCATTCCTCCACACCCTGCAAGCCCCCACTGACATCTCCCAGTGTTCACTTGGAGAGCTATAGCAGTACAGCCCTGGCCGGACCGAATGGTGCTGTGGGTTCCCCAGAACTCTAGCTTACAGGCAGTACTAATAACCTCCAGGCAAAAGACAGTGAAGTGCCTTAAAAAGGCAGCCACTGGAACAAAGTTATCCAAAGTGCATGTCTTCCAGAACCTGAGAACTTCCTGTCTGTGGTGTGAGTGGCAACTGCACTTCCACTGATGGTGTGGCCATGTGCAGACTCCCGCTTGAAGGATGGAGCCCCTTCCTCTGTGTGATGCTGCAGCACTGCTGTTGCAGAAAGCGGGAACTCCAGAGAGTTGGATGTCTGGGGCTGTGGGTGGTAACCTTGCACTGCAGCAATGCCAACATCTGTGTGCACTTCTTAGGACTCAGAGGGTGTCCCATCACTGCTACTGCCATTGACCATAACATGTTGAATACATTCACCTTCCTGGCCCACCGTTGCAATACTGGAATCCTAGCAAGCAATCCGGAGTCCCAAGAAATAGCCCACCTGATCTCGTTAATATAGCATCAGTGCCAATGTAAACTGCTCGGTACCCATCAGGCATGCTCAGCTCACCACTGCCACCACTGGGTCCCCAAAATTGGCCTAACTTGTATCCTTGTTCCCAGAAAACTTCACTATAGCCTTAACTAATAACTGTATCCTAAACCATTGAGGAAATCACAGATACCATAGGTTCTATTTATCACCAGAGAAATCATATAGAGGCTGCACTGTCACATACACCCAGAAAAAAAAGGCAAAGAACTCTACCAAAGAGATACCACTGATAAGTCTTCAGGAAAAAGTCCTCCTCTATGAAAGCAAATCCAAAAAACTGGAAGAAGTGATTATTACACCAGTTACAAGATATCAACGTACAGACACAAGAAGCATGAAAACAAACAAACAAATAAACAAAAAACAAAAAAATAAGGATATATGACATCTCTAAAGGGACACATTTCTGCAGCAATAGGTTACAATAAAAAAGAAATTCATGAAATCCTGGGGAAATAATTTAAATTTATGATACTAAAGAAACTCAGTGAGATGTAAGACAACTTCAAAAAACAATTTAAAAAATCAGAAAAATTACTCAGAATATGAATGAGAAATTTACTAAAAAGATATCTATCATTAAAAAGGGGGAAGTTCTGAAAATGAAGACTTTCTTAAATGAAATATGATATATACTCAAAAGCTTCAACAGTAGACCAGACCAAGCAGAAGAGAGAATCTCAGAACTTAAAGGCAAGTGTTTGGGAATAAACCACTCAGGCAAGAATAAAGGAAAAAGAATTAAAAAAGAATGAAGACTGTGAGATATGGGACAACATAAAGCAACCAAATGTACAAATTACTGGAATCCCTAAAGGTAAGAAGAGACCAAAGGGGTTTGAAAACCTGTCATATGATACAATAGATGAAAACTTCTCAAGTCTAATGAAAGATTTAGGCGTTCAAGTTCAGGAGAACCAGTGATCTCCAATAAGATATAGTGCAAAAAGTTCTTCTCATGACACATTTTAGTCAAATTTTCTAAAGTCAATGACACTGAGAAAGTTTTACAAAACAGTTAAAGAAAAGCAACCAGTGACCTATAAAGGAATCCTATCAGAGTAACAGTAGACTGCTCAGCAGAAAACATACAAGCTAGGAAAGAACGGGAGGACATATTAAACGTGTTGAAAGAAAAAAAAAGCTGCCACTCAAGGATTCAGCAAATTATCCTCCATAAATGAAGGAGAAATAAAACCTTCTCCAGACAAGCAAATGCTGAAGGAATTCACCACTATTATACCTGCCTTGCAAGAAATGTTCAAGGGAGTTCAAAATCTGGAAGTGAAAGACTGACTGTTACCATCACGCAAACACATGGAAATATAAAACTCATGGTTAAAGCAAACACACAAATGAGGAAAAGAAAAAACTCAAATGGTCCCACCACAGCTAATAAGTAAACCACAAAAGCAATCATATAGAAAGAAGAAAAAGAAAGGATCAAAGGATATACAAAGCAAACAGAAAACAATGAACAATATGACAGAAAAATCCTCACATATCAATAATAATCCTGAATGTAAACAGATTAAATTCTCCACTTAAAAGATATAAACTGCCTGAATGGATTAAAAAAGAATTATATGCTGCCTACAGGAAACACACTTTACCTATAAAGATACATACAGACTGCAGGAAAAGGAACGGAGACAGATATTCCATGCAAACAGAAACCAAAAGTGAGCAGGAGTGGCTATACTTATATCAGATAAAACAGGCTTTAAGTCAAAACGTAAAAAAAAGACAAAGAAGGTCATTCTATAACAATAAAAGGATCAATTTAAAAGAATATAACAATTCTAAATATATATGTGCCCAGCACGGAACACCTTGATTCACAGAGCAGATATTACTAAATCTAAAGAAAGAGATAAACTTCAATATAGTAACAATAGGAGACTTCAACACCCCGCTCTCGGCATTAGATAGATCATCAAGGCAGAACATAAATAAATAAACATTGGACTTAAACTTGGCTTTAAACCAATGGACCTAATTCTTATCACATGGAACATTCTCTAGGACTGTCCATATGTTAGGTCACAAAACAGGTCTCAACCAATTTTGAAAAATCAAAATCATATCAAGTATCTTATCAGACTACAATGGAATACACCTAAAAATACTAAGGGAAACTTTGGAAACAATACAAATAACATGGAAATTGAAAAACATGCCTTCTAGGCCGGACATGGTTGCTCACACCTGTAATCTTAGTGCTGTGGGAGGCTGAGGTGGGAAGATTGCTTGAGCCCAGAAATTTGAGAACAGCCAGGGCAACATAGTGAGACCCTGTCTCTACAAAAAATTTAAAACTTAGTCAGGTGTGATGGCATGTGCTTGTAGTTCCAGCTACTTGAGAGGCTGAAGTGGGAAGATTGCTTGAGCCCAGAAGTTTGAGACCAGCCAGGGCAACATAGTGAGACCCTGTCTCTACAAAAAATTTAAAACTTAGTCGGGTGTAATGGCATGTGCTTGTAGTTCCAGCTACTTGAGAGACTGAGGTGGAAGTCTCACTTAAGCCAAGGAGGTCAAGGCTACAGTGAGTCATGATCATGATGCTGCACTCTAGCCTGGGCACCAGAGTGTGGTCCCATCTCAAAAAAATAAAATAAAATAAAAAATAAAAAGAAGAAGAGGAAGAAGAAAGGAAGGAAAGAAGGAAGAAATATATGCTTCTGCATGACCTTTGGCTCAATGTAGAAATTAAGACGGAAATTTAAAAAAATTCCTGAAGCAAAAGAAAATGGAAATATAATATACCAAAACCAGTGCAATACAGCAAAATCAGTCTTAAAAGGGAAGTTTATAGCAATACATACATACATTAAAAAAATAAAGATTTCAAATAAACAACTAACAATGTACCTCAAGGAACTATAAAAACAAAAACAGGATTGCCTGAGCCTGCGGGTTCGAGACCCGCCTGGGCAGCGAGACCTCATCTCTACAATAAAAAAAAAAAAAAATCAGCCGGGCGTGGTAGTGCGCGCCTGTAGTTCCGGCTACTCGGAAGGCTGAGGCGGAAGGATCGCCGGAGCCCAGCAGGTCGAGGCTGCGGTGGCCGGAAGTGGCCACTGCACTCCAGTCTGGGCGACAGAGTGAGACTCCAACTCAAAACAAAAACAAAAACAAAAACAAAAACAGACAAAACCCAAAGTTGGCAGAAGAAAAAAAATAATAAAGGTCATATCAGACTTAGATGAACTAGAGACTAAAAAGAAATACAAAGAATCCAAAAATAAAAAGTTTATTATTCAAAAGGGTAGGTAAAATGAATAAACTGCTAACTAAACTAACTAAGAGAGTCAGCCCAGATAAAGTTAGAAAAGAAATAGGATACATTACAGCTGATATAACAGAAATACAAAAGATCACAGAGACTATTATGAACAACTACATGCTAACAAACCAGAAAACCTAAAAAAACGGATACATTCCTGAAAGCAGACAACCTACCAAGATTGAATCAGGAAGCAACAGGAAATCTGAACACACCAATAAAAAGCAGCAAGATTTAACCAATAATAAAAAAACTACCAACAAAGAAAAGCCCAGGACTAAGAATTCACGTGGACTTTCGGCAAATATATAAAGAAGAACCAATCCTTCTCAAACTATTCCAAAAAATTTAGAGGAAGGAGTTTTCCCTAACTAATTCTACAAGGCTAGCATGATCCTGATACCAAAACTAGACAAAGACACAACCAAAAAAGCAAACTATAGGCCAGTAATCTTAGTGAACATAAAGTAGTTAAACATACACAAATCAATAAATGTGATACATCACATCAAGAGAATTAAGAGCCGGGCTCGGTGGCTCAGCCTGTAATCCCGCGCCTTTGGGAGGCTGAGGTGAGTGGATTGCCTGAGCCCGCGGGTTCGAGACCCGCCTGGGCAGCGAGACCTCATCTCTACAATAAATCAAAAAATCAGCCAGGCGTGGTAGCGCACGCCTGTAATTCCAGCTACTTGGAAGGCTGAGGTGGAAGGATCGCCGGAACCCAGCAGGCGAGACTGCGGTGGCTGGGAGCGGCCACTGCACTCCAGTCTGGGTGACAGAGTGAGACTCCAACTCAAAAAAAAAAAAAGAGAATTAAGGACAAAAATTAAGGACAAAAACCATATGATCATCTTAATAGAAGCAGAAGAAGCATTTGATAAAATTCAAAACCCCTTCATGATAAAAACTCTTAACAAACCAAGCATAGAAGGACCCTATCTTAAAATAGTAAAGGCATATATGAAAAACCCACAACTAACACATCATACTACATGGAAAAATGTTAAAAGCCTTTTCTCTAAGACCTAGAACAAGAAACGTGTTCACTTTCATCACCCTTGTACAGTACAGTGCTGGAAGTCCTAGCCAGAACAGCCAGGCAAGAAAAATAATAGGCATCCAAACTGGACAAGAGGAAGTCAGATTGCCCCCTTTTGCAGATGACATGATCTTATATCTAGAAAACTCAAAAGATTTCATCAGAAAACTCTTACATCTAATACATTTAGTTAAGATGCAGGATAAGCAATCAATGTACATAACTCAATCGTGTTTGAGTATAACAATAATAAGATATCTGGAAAAAAATCAAAAAAGTCAATCTCATTTACAATAGGTTAAAAACAAAATAAAACATATAGGAATAAATTTAAGTAAGGAAAACTACAAAACACCAATGAAAGGAATTGAAGAGTACATGAAAAATGAAAACAATATCTCTTGGTCTCAGACAGAAATAATTATTATCTCATTAAAATGCTTATATTGCCCAAAGCAATCTTCAGATTCAATATAGTTTCTATCAAAATATCAATATCATTTGTCACAGAAACAGAAATAAACAATCTTAAAATTCACATGAAATCAAAAATGGGTCCAAATAGCCAAAGCAATTCAGTGCAAAAAATTAAAATGAAGCCAACAAACAAAAACCCACAAAGCTGGAAGCATCACACTACCTGACTTCAAAATGAATTGCAAGGCTATAGTAACCAAAACAGCCTGGTATGGATATAAAAGCAGATACATAGACCAATGTAACAGAATAGAGAACCCAGAAATAAATTCATATATTTCCAGCCAATTGGTTTTTGACAAACCTGCCAAGAACATACATTGTGGAAAGGATACCCTCTTAAATTATGCTGGGAAATTTGGGTATCCACAGTCAGAAGAATGAAACTGGATCCTTACCTCTCACTATATACAAATGTCAACTCAAGATTGGTAAAGACTTAAATGTAAGACCCCAAACTATAAGACTGCTAGTAGAAAACATAAGGACAACTTTTAAAGACTTTGGTCTAGACAAAGACTTTTTGACTAAGACCTCAAAAGCAGAAGCAACAAAACCAAGAGTAGACACATGGGCTATATAAAGCTAAAAATCTTCTGCACAGCAAAGAATACAAGCAATAGAGTGAAGACATAACCTCTCAAACGGGAGAAAATAGTGGCAAATTGCTCATCCCAGAAGGGACTAACATCCAGAATAAATAAGGAACCCAAACATCTCAACAGTAAAAAAACAATCAGCCTCATTAAAAAATAGGCAAAGAACACAAAGAGACAACTCTCAAAAAAAAAAAAATACAAGTAGCTGACAAGTATATGAAAAAATGCTTAATATAACTAATTAGCAGAGACATGCAAATCAAACCCACATGAGACATCATCTACCCCAGTTAATTGCTATTATTAAAAAAGATAAAACACACACACACACACACACACACACACAGACACAGGCGAAGATGCAGAAAAGAAAAGCCGTATATACTGTTGGGGGGAATGTAAATTAGTACAACTGCTATAAAAAATGGAAATTTCTAAAAAAAAAAAATAAGGATTACCATGCAACCCAGACATCTCATTACTGAGCATCAACCAAAAAGAAAAGAGATCTGTATGTCAAAGGGATTCCTGCATTCCCATGTTCATGGAAGCGCTATAGTATTTTATAGCTCTCTACTGCTCGCCATAGTACAGATATTGAATCCACCTACATGCCCATCAGTGGACAAATGGATGATGAAAATGTGGTATCTGTGGTATATATGCACAATGGAAAGCTATTTGGCCATAAAAAGTAATGAAATTATGTCATTTGTAACAATATATATGGAACGGGAGGTCACTGTGGTAAGTGAAAAAAAAAACCAGACTCAGAAAGACAAATACTGTGTGTTCTCACTTATATTTTGGAGCTAAACAACTTGATCCCATGTACATAGAGAATAGAATAATAGATACCAAAGACTGGGAATGGTGAGTGGGGGATGGTTATGAGTACAAACATGCAGTTAGAAGAGATAATTTCTAATGTTTGGTGGCAGGCTATGATGATTATACTTAGCAACAATATTAGATATATTTCAAAATAACTAGAAGAGAGGACTTGAAATGATACCAAACACATAAAAAAAAAGAAACACTCAAAGTGATGGATCCCACAATTACCTTGACTTAATCATTACACATTCTTTGCATGAAACACTCATATGTATCCCATAAATATGTAAATTATTATCTATCAGTGAAAGGGAAATAAGTTATATAGTCATAGTAATAGATGCTATATAATAACACAGAGCAGTTCACTAGTGTTGAAGAGGCAGCTAATAAGATTCAGCATAAATTTTGCATTAAAAATAAAAAAATAGAACTCTATTTTTTTATTGTAAGGTAAGTGCATAGCTATGTATCACATAACAACCTTTCAGTCAACGATGGATGGCATATATGATGGTGGTCCCATAAAATTATACAGGAGCTTAAAAACTTATATGACCTAGTGACATCTTGAAGATCCTGATCCTATGTAGGCTAATGTGTGTGCTTATATCTTAATTGTAAATAAAAAAATCAAACATGAATTATTTTAAAAATAGAAAAATGCTTATAAAATAAAAAATTAGAGAAAAAATATTTGTACAGCTGTACAGTGTGTTTGTGTTTTAAGCTGTTATTACAAGTAACAAAGTTTAAAAAATGTGTAAAGTAAAAAAGTTACTATAAGCCAAAGTTAACTTATTACTGAAGAAAGAAAAATATTTTTAATAAATTTAGTGTAGCCTGAGTACAGTATTTTAAAAGTTTACAGTAGTGTACAGTAATGTCCTAGGCCTTCACATTTACTTGCCACTCACTCCCTGACTCACTCAGAGCTACTTCCAATCTTGCAAGCTCCATTCATATTAAGTGTCCTGTACAGGTTTATCTTTTCTTTTTTTATCAATATTTTTAATGATATTGTGGGGTACAGTTAAGGGTTAGGTATACAAATATGCTTCATTCAGGCACCCTTGTTGATAAGAGGTGTCTCCCCATCCCCAGACAGATGTTTACTACCGTTAATCCCATCTCCCTTCCCCTACCCCCCCATATTTTCCCACCACTATCAGTCATTTTCTTATAGTATTACATTGGATGTTCAAGGTCCATTATATGAGTAAGAACATGTAATACTCAGATCTTTGTTTCTGTGAGAGGTCACTCAATATTATAGACTCTAGATCCATCCAGGTTGCTGCAAAATTCATGATTTTGTTCTTTTTTATGGCTGCGTAGTATTCCATCGTGTATATGTACCACATTTTTAAATCCAGTCGTCTTTTGAGGGACAGTATGGTTGTTTCCAGGTTCTTGCTATTGTGAACAGTGCTGTGATAAACATACGTGTGCAGGTATCTTTTTTATAGAGTGATTTGAGTTCTTCAGGGTAGGGATGCAAATACTTACCATCGTCTTACAATCATCCGCAGTATTCATTAGTACAGTCACATGCTGTCAAGGTCTGAGGCTAGAAGCAATAGGCAATATCAGATGAGCTAGGTGTGTAGTAGGACACACCATCTAGGTTTGGGTAAGCACACACAATAATGTTCACACGAAATTATCTAACAACATGCTTCCCAGACTGTATCCTCACTGTTAAGTGGCATGTGACTGTATTTAAAATAAGGCATTGATCACTAGGATTAAGATGACGACCCATATACAGTAGCAGGAATGTGTTTCTCCTATGGAGTAAACCAAGATAAAGAGAGTTTCCTCAGCACCCAAAGAGGAACAGGACTATCGGCATGGTTACTTATGAATAAAGTGTTCATCACCACATAGTGCAAAGAAGAGAAAAATCCATTGGTCTGGGCTGGAACTAGCCGACTCTTGCCTGGACCATCATAGACCATTGGCAGCTGCCAGACACAGTGGGGAAGATGCATGAGGGGGATTCAGGTCTTCTGCGCTCTTGCTGGGGACTTGGAGGGCCCCTGAGCCACGCAGGACTCCAATCCCTCAGGGAAACTGCCTTACCCACAGCTGTGCTTTGCCAAAATCCACATGAAGTGGTGCAGGAAAAAAAAAAAAGAAAGCCCTGAGATGCTCTAGCCACCCTACCCCAGGAACTCAACCCTTGTGTTTGTTTTCTTGTTGGCCTGGGAGGAAATGGGTCCCAAGGGCAAATTCCTCACAGCAGACCATTCCTGGCTGGGGTGGGTGGCCAAGAGAATACCTAAGGCCTTGAGACCAGCTGCACTTTGCAGTCTGTGGAATGCAGATTGCCTGAGGCCCAGGTGGGAAGCTGAGTGGCATGTTGCCATAGCAACCTGACTATGCTGGTAAACTCTTCTCTTCCTGCCCTGCACAAGAGTGCTACCCCAGTGGCCTGGGACCCCCTTCCCAATTCCCAGAGGTAGCAAAGAGTGCACACTTGTGGGGTGTTTGAGCTCCTTTCCTCCTACACTCCCCTCAAAGACTTCAAACAGAGAACAGTAATCTCCAGAGCCCTGCTCTTTGCCTATGTTGGTTGGGGAACTTCTGTGGAGTAACGCGTGCAAGAAGAAACCTTACAGCACCATCATGAGAGACCCAAGAGATTCAAAAAACTCTAAGAGAACTATTACTATATGAATTCCTACCCCAAATTCACTGTATTTGTTTGCAGTGTTTGTTCTTAGAACTCTGTTAAGTTTAATTTTTGTTTGTCTCATAAAATAACTGATTGCTTCCACAACTGCTGCTAGCAGTGTGTGAATGTTAAGCAATAAGCCCCTCCCGGACATTCCTTTGCTTAGATAACAGTAGACTGGTGGCACCAGCCACCCCGCCCCGTAGGTTCTGCGTTGTTTAACCTTCTGCCTGCTTGCTAAACCTAGCTTATCTGACATTCTACCCTGCCCATTTAGCAGCTTCCCATCAATCACAGGTAGCTGAGTGGACCAGACCAATCCCAAGTGCCCCCGTACCCATTAGGAGAAATTACCCAATCATGTAAAAACAAGTTTAAAGTTCTTTCCCCTCCCTCTGTAATTGTGCATAAAAACTGCTTGCCATACTGGATCTGGGCTCTCGTCCCTGAAGCCACAGCCGGCTTCGTTCGTGAGCCCAGACTCGAGCCTGAATAAAGACCCTTGTGTGTTTGCATCAGAGCTGGCTCTTTGGTGGTCTCTCGGATTTTGAATTTTGGGTTTAACATTTGGAGGCCCCAGTGAGAATTTTTTTTTCCAGAGACCTCCAACCCCAGCCTGCAGGGTCTCCATATGGATGAGTGCACTGTATTGTCTGTCTGTCTGCTTATTTGTTACTTGTTTGCTAGTGCGCTTCTGTAGAATATCGATATCCATTTATGAGGTCAGGAGAAGGCCGAGCGGACGCGTTCTTGGGCCACTGGCTGGGGTCTTGGGAGACGTCTCTCAATCCCAGAGGGAGCCCAGGCACTGGGAAGCGCAGGCTCAGAGGGAGCCCAGGCGCTGGGAAGCGCAGGCTCAGAGGGAGCCCAGGTGCTGGGAAGTGCAGGCTCAGAAGGGGTCCAGGCGTGAGAGGCGCGGACTCAGTAGCTCTCAGACACATTGGTGGTCTGAGAGAGGGGGTAGTCTGGTATGCCCCCATTCGGAGGATAGCACTGTCCTCATATCTGAAGGTAGCCCAGCACCGAGAGGTGTGGGTTTGCCTTCAGATTGGTTTTGTCTTTGTCTCTATGGCCGTAGGAAAATGTATTTTTGTGTTGGTTGCGTTTTTTAAAATTTTATTTGCTGTGTTTGCGTGTGTGTGTTACTGTGGATGGAAAACATGGGACAGACTGACTCCTCTAACTCTTGGCTGATTATTTCTCAGACGTAAAGTAAAGCTGATAATCAGAATGAAATCATTTGAAAAAAAAAAAGGGGGGGGGGCGTCCTTCAATGTAGGATGGCCACCTGAGAGCACTTTCTCACTAAGTTTTGCTTTGCAGGTTAAGCATATTATCTTCCTGATTTCCGTTTTAGCCACCCAAATCAGGTACGTAACTGATAAACCCCCCCATGGGTCAAATCTTTTATTCCACCCAAACAGGGCCGATGCTCAGAGTCCTGGCCTCACAGGAAACAAAGCCTGGCCTGGGCGGCTGAGGTGCAGTGCGGCAACCCTTGCCCCCCCCCCCCTGCGAGCGGGGCGGAGCCTGCGAGCCATAGGCTGCTCTCGGCAGAGAGAAAACTGAGAACAAAGAGGATTAATGAGCATGAGCAAATCAATAAAAAAAAACAAACTTTCAAGGTGAGTATAAAAGCTTACAAATTCTAAATACTGCTGCAAAAGAATTTCTGCTAATAACTAGTTCTCATTTCATTTTAAAAGTGTATCCTAGAATCTTCAGCCAAAATAAATAATATAAACAATATAAGATATATTTAGCCAATATATAAATAATATAAAGTATGTTTTTAATAATACATTTTTGTTCTATAATAGAATGGCTGGTTACAGAAAGCATAGAACAAAAATAGAAAGTTAAAACATGTCAAAGAGTGGTATGAGTTCATCGAACATGTTAGGTAAAAGTTAATGGAAACAAATAAAAAGAAATTCTGTAAACTCTCGAGGCTAAAAAAGTTAATAGTTAGTCTGCGTTTGGGGTATAACAACCTATCAATAGCTAACAGGTGTCTGTCACTTTGAATCTACTAAAAAGCTGGTTAAGTTATTGTGCTTTGTTTAATGGGACATATGGTCTTCTAAAAACTTGATTGGCGCATATTTCTCAATGTCATCTTGTCTCCTCTTATTTAAGTGGTGTCTTCTCCCAACCCGTTGGCGCTGTTAAAATTTCTGCCTTTTGTTGTTAAGATTATGGAAAATTGCCTGTTGCGTATAAGAAGTGTTACTGGTTATCTTAAATTCTTTCCGGGGACCACTCCTCCTCCCTTCCTTAGCCTGCATTCTCCTTCACCAATTCTGAAGAAGCTGATTCTAATCCACCTGTAAAGAAATGGAGAAATGCAATGTAAGTTAATGCTAGCCTTAAAAAAAAAAAAAAAAATTTGTGATCTTTCTCTGGCAACTAAGGGAATGAATAGGCTGTTCTCATTTCCAAACGCTAAAAGCCAGGTTAATTGAAAGTAAGTCCGTTTCTGAAGGTTTAGGCCTTGCCTAAAATCGTAATCAACTGCTTGTCCCTGTAAAACTGTTAGGAAGTCTCTCAGAGTCTTGTAATGTATGCTGAGTCTCTACTTTATACTGTAATGCTAAGTAACACTAATGCTTGCGTTTTTTGGCTATGCTCATTTAATTGTCCACATCTTACGACTAAGGCTGCTGTTTAGTAATTCATGAGAATTTTTGACAATTCTGCCTGTTCATAATTAGAAATAAGTAGGAACAGATCATTTTACATCTTCTTGGTCTGTTCACTCTAATAAGGTAAAAAAAGGTTTTATACCAGGCCATTTTTGTAGACATCATTGGAAAGTCGTAAAGCAAAAAACAAAAAAAAAAAAAAAAAAAAGGAGAAGAACTCCAAAATGAGCACCAGCCAGAGGAAAGGTAAACAAATTGGCAGTTGTCACCAAAGGCAAAAGCTCCAGCCACCCAAAAAAAGGCCTGTTAAAAATAAACCTGCTAAGGAGATGGTATCAGCTGCTATGAATGTGGTCAATATGGGCACCTAAAATAATAGCCTAAGCGCCCAGGACTTTGTCCAATATCTGGACTAAAAAGCCACTGAAAAAGATGGTGTGGCCTCTCCTGAAGGGGAGGGGAAACACCTAGCTCAGCGATAGTGGCTGTTGACTGAAGGGGGAGGGGCACGGCCCACCGCAGCACTCTGTATGCCATCCACCCAGAGAATCCTTGGGTCTATATAAATGTGGCTGGGGTCCAAATTAATTTCTTAATTAATACTAAGGCTAAGTTTTTAGCCCCTGTGCTCATACTGAACTTCTTCCTCCTAAAACCTGCTCTCCAATGGAATTAAAAATGTTCTAAAAACTAAATGTTTCACCTAACAAGTATTAAAAGATAAATTCAAATTATCGCTGTAAAAGGTTATCTATAAATAAATAAAAAGGAAAGCAAAAGGCAAAGAAAAAAATGTAAAAAGGTTGTTGATATAAAAATAAGGTTTAGCAGGAAAAAAAAAAGAAAGGAATGTAAAAAAAAAATATATATATATTTATCTAGGAGGAAATCTTATCTGGTACATTTCTCTCCTATAATAAAGTAAATAGCTATGAAAATTTTTAAAAGGGGGTACAGAACAAAAATAAAATGATATAAGCACACCAAAAATGATATAAGAAAAGTTTAAAAAATATACATACAAAGGAAATTCTATAAATGATCTAGGCATAATAAAGTTTTTTTAAATGCAAGTCTCCAAACATTTTCAGATTTCTCTTCAAATTTTATATAGAATTTACTTAAGTGCCTAGTTCAAATTATAGTCTAAAACAATCTGTCAGGCTACCATTATAGTCCAGAAATATAAAAGCTGGTACTTGTAATAAAGCTGCAGAAATTAAAGTTTATCATTTAAGTTATGCTAAAAACTTCAGGCCTGGTAGCTTTTATATGAAAAGATAGTCAGCCACTGCCTACAACTGTCAAAATGTAGGCCTGACTTTATTCCTTTTATTAAGCAAAAATCCAGTAATTTCATGCCCACATAATGGTCATGCAAAACTTCCAGCCAGTGCCTGCAAATAATGCCACTGCTAAACGCCTCCAGTCAGACAAAGGGAGATTTTTCGATCACTGGCTAGGCAGGACTGCACCCATTATCAGCTCTGAAGAAATTATAGAAGATGGACCTTCAGCCCTCAGCACCCCAAATAATTATGGGATCAAAAAAATCTCTAAAGAATAAAGAATTGAGGCAGGGTAACTAGCACAGGTTAGACATAAATAAATTTCCTATAGGTAGGTTCTAAGAGGCATTCAAACATTTCTACTGCAGGCCAAGTGGCAACCTGTCCCACCCCTTGGCGAATCCAAGGAAAACTCCATCAGATAAAACTAGAACAGTATAATTTCAATTTGCAGGTTAGCATAATAATCACTAGAAATCCTTCGGAAACATAAATTAACTAAACATAGGTATTTGGTATTTCATCACTCAGGATCCAAATCCCTGAAATGAACTTTGTTAAACCTATAAAATTGTCTAATGGTAGGCCTCTGAAAGAAAGGGGGGCCACAAACATAAATGCTCATAAGAAAATGTGTTGTCTATTTGAAATAAATTTTAATCACAGTTTATGAGCTTATTTCCCTAGACACTTCTTGAACCAGAAGAAATTCAAACATTCAAGGGAAGCAAGTGCTGCTAAAAATTGAAAAAGGAAGAACCCAATCAGCGACTATAAAAAAAAAAAGGGGCTGGCCCTAAGTGTGGTCCTGTTCCTATAGCAGTCTAGAGAATTTAAATACCTAACTTCTCTATGAAGTCTCAAAGGGGTGGGTGAACAAAAGCACCTGCTAGGGGAAAAGGCCCCCAAACAGGCCTTTAAATAAAGTAAACAGGCATCTTAACTCTTCTTGTTAGGGGCATGCAGGCAAACTTAAAAGAATTTGGAAGTCTTGCCTTAAAGCCACAAATGCAAGCCTTGAGTTCAGTCCTAAGTGCCATCCATTGTTAAGACAAAATCCAATTAGCTCCCCCCCTCTTTGCTACAAAAAAGTAAAGTTTTTTTAGTTGTTGTTATTGTTGTTTTTTTCTTTCTTTCTTCTTTTTTTCTTTTCAAAATCGTTAAACCGTAATTTTGGCCAAATAGACTTCTTTTATGAAATGGCCATTCTCTGGGCCATTTGGCCTTTCTTAAACAAAACCCGCCTGGGCGGGCCTTTAAAGTTGCAACTTGCCTTTCAAAGGGAAATACCTCTAACTGCTATCAACCTTGCCGCGGCGCTAGTGGCAGCCCAGGTGAGGCCAACTGCTGATCCTGAACCAGTTACATGTTTCTGTGTTTATTCACTCAATCATACAAGAAATATATTTAAGCATTTGCCGCAGCCTGCCACAGGATGAATGGAGAATAACCTGGGCTTCACTCTCTAGCACATCAATTATTATAAAAGTATGTCACACCTATTATAAAAACAAAGGAAACTGTTGTCTCCTGCCAATGTTTACCTGTTTTAAATTCTCAATTTAAGCTATAACCTAACTACATGTCTCTAATGTTTTCAATATAATAATATAATAATTCTACTTTTAATAATTACCGGGCTTCTTGCTTAATATCTACCTTTAAGTCTCTAAGTACAGAAAGCCCTTATCAGGATGGATGATGGCTGCAAATGTTAATGCCTGGAGGAACTAACCCTAGTCATGCGACTAGGCGCCTATCGGCACCTGTTTGACCCTTCAATGATACAGAAAAGGACTGGCCGCTCATCCAGCAACATACTGGCTTCCTGAGATGAAGAGACTGTGCTTACAACTCTAAGGTGGACTATCCTGTGCCTGGTATAAGAATATGTTAGTGACTGGGGTTTTTAATGGCTATACGCTTGCCACAGCTGGGTGTCATTCCAATGGATGGGTGCCTCCAGTACTGTCCATCAAGTACGGCGTCCAGCAGATTATTCAGCCTCATCTATGGAGAGCTCTTGCAGCCCTTCAGCCAGGTAGCCTGTCTAAATCCGTTGAACAAACTCAGTTATACCATATTAGAGCATACTTGCAATCTCCTTATATATTTCTTATTTAGAATGAATATCAAACTGTTAAAATTATTTATTATGCTAATGTTTATAAGATATCTTGTACTGAATGCATTTTACTAATTGTTTAACCAAGGCCTTTTATAAGAAATTTGTCATTCTCAAGCAACTCCCCTATCTAATGGTCCCCATCTCTTTGTCATCCCATTAATATGCTGAAATGGTTTATAAACATTATATAAGGTTAATGCTATGTTAATAAGAGAAAATTTTTTTAGCTACTTAATTTTAAAAATTATAGCATTAATAGCAATTACGACTTCAGTAACAGTTTAAGCTGTAGCTCTATCTAAGAAAATTCATACAGCTACCTTTGCTAATCAGTTATCTAAGGATATTTCTATTGCACTGGCTACTCAAGAAATTGTAGATCAAAAGTTAAAAAATAAAAGTTAATGCTTTAAAGAAGACAGCTTTAGCAGTAAAACAAGAGCTTGCGACTTTAAAAATAAAACTGGCTCTCCGATGTCACTCTGAGTTTCAGCGAATTTGCCTCATTCCTTTGGAGGTAAATAAGTCTGTCCATACTTGGGACAAGATAAAAAAAAATCATATCCTTAAAATTTAAAATCATTCGGACTTAAATATAGACCTCACTAAATTACATCAAGACATACAGGACATAAGTTGCTAAAAAGCAGTTCCGGTCCTATAAAATGACTAGCTCCATATTTAATAACTTCTCATTGTTTGCTAATCAAAAGTCATTAATGTCTATACTTATTAATGTAAGAATTTGCGGGACAGTAATTCTTGTCTTGCTGTGCCTATTTCCAGTTATTTCCAGAGTACTGAAAAGGAACATTTTTCAGCTTAACACCGAGTTTCATGGTTTTGTACTAAAATAATAAATTAAAAAGGGGAAGATGTTGGGAGCCGGCCACGGAGGCCCACTGAGCGTTAGGGATCAGGGAGGGCCATAGACCCCGAGACCGCTAGGACATGTTCGGGAGCCATTGACCCCATTTTCCTCCTCTTTTTACCATAAAACAAGTAACCTAAAGAAACTCTGCTGATCTAAGCTGAAAGCTCTGTAACTGTAACAGGCATGGCTTACTCTGAAAACCTATTCTTCCTGTTTCCCATAAAACTGTGGTTTCGGCTTACAAATTAAATATAATTCAAGTTCAGGTCTCATTTGAGACCCTTTTATATGATACAAGCTTCTTTATACAATTTAACTATATTTGTAAAATTAGCATACACTTATAGGGAGCAGTTTCAAGCTTTTCAATAATAAAGTTGTCAAAAATGGCTCAGCACAAAGTTTGGGCCACACTCCTGAGAGCCCAGTGCATACTCTAGACTGGGCTGCATTCTTTTAGGCCAGCTTTAACTACAATTAATGTAAGGTTTCAATTATTATAAAATAGGTCATGCTAACGTCAAAGAATCATGTTAGTTCAAGCATGACCAATAATAATATTTTAAAGTCTAATAAGATACAGTTAATTTTACAAATTTCATTGTCTCTATTTCCTACTGTTATAATTTTAGAGAACAAAAGCAACAACTCAATTGGTTTAAAGCATGATTTAACTGCACCCCCTGGTTTACTACATTAATTTTCACTGTAGTTGGCCCTTTAGTTTTTTAAATTCTCCTACTTATTTTCGGGCCTTGCATCATCAACAAACTTGTAGCCTTTGTTAAAAATCAAGTCAGCACTGTTCAACTCATGGTACTCGAGCACCGGTGCCAACCGCTTGGTACTCACCCTTGTTGTCTCAACTCTCCTACCCATTTTCAGAATGGCCTTAAAAAACCTACCCATGATTGGGTCTTATCTTTAGGTTCCTCTGAGAGGGGTGAATGAGAGACCCAAGAGATTCAAAAAACTCTAAGAGAACTATTACTATATGAATTCCTACCCTACATTCACTGTATTTGTTTGCAGTGTTTGTTCTTAGAACTCTGTTAAGTTTAATTTTTGTTTGTCTCATAAAATAACTGATTGCTTCCACAACTGCTGCTAGCAGTGTGTGAATGTTAAGCAATAGGCCCCTCCCCATTCCTTTGCTTAGATAACAGTAGACTGGTGGCACCAGCCACCCCCCGTAGGTTCTTCGTTGTTTGACCTTCTGCCTGCTTGCTAAACCTAGCTTATCTGACATTCTACCCTGCCCATTTAGCAGCTTCCCATCAATCACAGGTAGCTGAGCGGACCAGACCAATCCCAAGTGCCCCCGTACCCATTAGGAGAAATTACCCAATCATGTAAAAACAAGTTTAAAGTTCTTTCCCCTCCCTCTGTAATTGTGCATAAAAACTGCTTGCCATACTGGATCTGGGCTTTCATCCCTGAAGCCACAGCCGGCTTCGTTCGTGAGCCCAGACTTGAGCCTGAATAAAGACCCTTGTGTGTTTGCATCAGAGCTGGCTCTCTGGTGGTCTCTCGAATTTTGAATTTTGGGTTTAACAATCATAGCTGACTTTCTCCCACAAGGGCCACCTCCTGACTGAAAGTCAACAGCACAGCCAAATCATCAGATATAACACCTCAGCTTTGGGAAAGGCCTGATCTCAGAACCCAGTTAGAATCACTTTCCAAGCCACTGTGGACACTCAGGATGCTGAGAGCCAGTGCAGGTACCCAGCACAGATCTGCCATGTCTGGCAATTGAAAAACTCACTCTCAACGCCCCTAAAAGACCACACTAACTCTTTAGCACTGGACACTAGCCAAAATGAAATCTTTGAAATACTTGACATAGAATTCAAAAGGTTGATTATAAAAATTAATCAATGTACTTCAGGAGAAAGTTGAAAACCAACATAAAGAAATGTAAACAAGTATTTAGGACATGAATGAAAAATTTTCCAAAAAGATAGACACCTTTAAAAAAAAAAAACTGAAATTCTGGAAATGAAAGAATCAATTAGGGAAGAAAAAATGAAAGTACAAGGTGGAAAGTTTTAACGTAGACTGGAACAAGCAGAAGAAAGGATCACAGAAATTGAAGAAAACATGACTCTTGAATTAAGCCAATCAGACAACAATAAAGAAAACAGAATCAAGTGAACAGAACCCAATCTCTGAAAAATGTAGGATTATATAAAACACCCAAACCTAAGAATCATAGGTGTTCTTGAGAATTATTGGTGTTCTTGGAAAACCTATACTTCCCTAGCCTTGCCAGAGATTTAAACATCCAGATAGGAAAAGCCCAAAGAACCCCTGGAAGAGTCACTACAAAATATCATCCCCAAGGCATATAATCATTCAGCTATGGAAAGGTAATGTGAAGGAAAAAATTTTAAGAACAGCGAGACAAAGCATCAAATAACTTACAAAAATAAATCTAACAGACTAATAGCAGACTTCTTAGAAGAAACTCCACAAGCCAGAGGTGACTGGGGCCCTGTCTTCAATGTCCTCAAACAGAATAACAGTCAGCTAAGGATTCTGTATTCCACAAAACTAAGTTTCATAAATAACAAAGAAATGAAGTATTTCTCAGACAAGCAAACACCGAGGGACTTTATCACCACTAGATCAGCTCTACAAAAAATATAGAAAGTATTTAGTATTAAATACTGAAACCAAAGGTCAAAATACAATGGTAGAAAAATGCTGGAAAATAAGAGAATATAATAAAAATGCTGGAAATGAGGACAAACAAATAAAACCAGATAACAACTAGTATGGTGAGAGGAACAGTATCATACAGATCATTATTAACTCTGAATGTAAATGGTCTCAATAGCCCACTAAAAAATATACATACTGGCAGAATGGATTAAAAAAAACACAACCCAGACATTGGCTGCCTTCAAGAGACACACAACACACAAGGACTCCTATAGACTTAAGGTAAAGAGGGGAAAAATACTCTATGCAAATGGAAACCAAAAAAAGAGCAGATGTAACCATTCTCATATCGGATAAAATAGACTTTAAATTAACAACCTTTAAAAAAAGGCAATGGTGGTTATTATATAATGATAAAGGAATCAATTCAATGAGAAGACATAACAGTTTTAAATATATGTGCTTGACACTGGGAGCCCTAGCTTTATAAAACAAATTATACTAGACCTAAAACAAAGAGATAGAAACCAATACAATAATAGTGGGGGACTTCAACTCCCCACTGACAGCAATAAAGGAGTCAAGAAAGCAGAAACTCAACAAAAAAAGTTGAAGTTAAATGGTTCCCAGGTCAAATGGAACTAACAGACATCTATAGAACATTCCACCCCAAAACTACACAATATACATTTTTCTCAACAGCACATGGAACATTCTCAAAAGTAGACCATATGATAGGTCATAAATTGAGTTCTGATAAATTTTTTAAAAAATCAAAATAATATCAAGCACCTTCTCAGACCACAGTGGAATAAAACTAGAAACTAATTCCAAGAGGAACTCACAAAACCAAACAAAAGCATAGGAGTTAAATAATCTGTTCCTGAGTGATCTTTGGGTTAACAATGAAATCAAGATAGAAATTTAAAAATCCTCAAAATGAATGGCAAACAATGAAACAAGTTATCAATTTCTCTGGGACATAGCCAAAGCTGTGCTCAAAGGAAAATTCATAGCTCTTAAGGCCTACTTTAATAAGACTGAAAGATCCCATATTGACAACCTAACATTACCTTTCAAAGAACTAGAAAAACACAAACAAACCAAACCTAAAGCTAGGAAAAGAAAAGAAATAAAAATCAGGGCAGAACTCAATGAAATTGAAATAAAAAAATACAAAGGATCAATGAAACAAAAAGTTGATTCTTTGAAAAGACAAATGAAGTTGATAGACCACTAGGAAGATTAATCAAAAAATGAAGATAGAAGATTCACATTAGCTCAATCAGAAATGAAAATGAAGACATTACAACTGATATGATCCTATTATGAACGCCTGTATGCAAACAAACTAGACAATTTAGAGAAATGGATGAATTCTTGATATCATAGAATGCCCTCAACCTTGAATTAAGAAGAAATAGAAGCCCTGAGCTGACTAATAACAAGCAGGAAGATTGAGATGGTAATTAGAAGTTTCCCAGGGGAGAAAAAAAAAAAAGTCCAAGATCTGATGGACTCAGAGCTGAATTCTACCAGACCTCCAAAGAAAAACTGGTACCAATTTTACTGAAGTTATTCCACAAGATTGAAGAGAAGGGAATTCTCTCTAACTTATTCTGTGAGGCTAGTATCACGCTGGTACCAAAGCCAGGAAAAGATGTAACAAAAAAGTAAACTACAGGTCAATATTCCTTATGAAAATCTTCAAACAAAAATTACATAATAATTTAAATAGATGCAAAGAATGCATTTGATAAAATCCAGCATCCCTTCATGATAAAACATTCAGCAAAATAGGCATAGAGGTAATATTCCTCAAAATAATAAAAAGCAATATAAGACAAAACCACAGCCAATATCATTCTAAATGGAAAAGATTTGAACACATTTTCCCTTAGAATTGGAACAAGGCAAAGATATCCACTTTCACCACCCCTGTTTAGCATAGTACTGGAAATTCTAATCAAAATCATATGATTTTTGTTTTTAATTCTGTTTATGTTTATACATTTATTGATTTGCATGTTCAACCGCCTTTGCATCCCTGGAATAAAACTCACTTGATTGTGGTGTATTATTTTTTTATACACTGAAAAAAAAAGAAATAAAGTTTATTCAAATTGGAAAAGAAGAAGTCAAATTATCTCTGTATGCCAATGATATGATCTTATACCTAGAGAATCCTAAAGACTCCTCCAAAAGACTTCTGGATTTGATAAGTAAATTTGGTAAAGTTTCAACACACACAAATCAGTAGCAGTGCTATAACCAATAGCGACCAGGCTTAGAATCAAATCAAGAACTCAATTTCATTTATAATAGTAGCTAAAAAGCTAAAATACCTAGGAATATATTTAACCAAGGAGGTGAAAGATCTTTATAAGAAGAATTATACAACCCTGATTTAAAAAATTGTAGAGGACAAAAACAAATGAAGAAACATCCCATGCTCATGAATTGGAAGAATCAACATTGTTAAGATGACTATATCATCCAAAGTAATCTACAGATCCAATACAATTCCTGTAAAACTACAAATGTCATCTTCACAGAATTAGAAAAAACAATCCTAAAATTCATATGGAACCAAAAAAGAGCCAGAATAGCCAAAGCAATCCTAAGCAAAAAGAACAAAGCTGGAGGTATCTCATTGCCTGAATTCAATTGCACTACAAGGCTGAAGTAAACCAGACAGCACAGCACTGGTACAAGAGGAGACACATGGAACAATGGAACAGAATAAAGAATCCAGAAATAAACCTGAATACCTACAACCAACTGATCTTTGACAAAGGAGACAAGAACATACATTGGGAAAAGGGAACCCTATTCAACAAAAGTGGTTGAAAAAATTGGATAGCTACATGCAGAAAGATAAAACTTGATCCTTATCTTTCCTCATATACAAAAATTAACTCGAGATGGATTAAAGGCTTAAAAGTCAGACCTGAAACCATAAAAATCCTAGAAGAAAACCTAGAAACCTAGAAAACCTAGAAAAAACTCTTCTGGACATTGGCCTAGGTAAAGAATTTATGGTTAAAACCCCAAAAGGAAATGCAACAAAACTAAGTTAGTGAGACTTAATTAAACTAAAAAACTTTTGCATAGCAAAAAAGATAATCAATAGAACAAATAGGCAACTTACAGAATGGGGAAGATATTCACTAACTATGCTTCTGTCAAAGGACTAATATCCAGAATCTTCAAAACTCAAACAAATCAGCAAGAAAAAAGCAAACATCTCCATTAAAAATAGGCAAAGACATGAACAGATATCTCTTTAAAAAAGAAATACAAATGAACAGGCAACATGAAAAAATGCTCAACATCACTCATAATCAGGGAAATGCAAATGAAAGTCCTAATGAGATATCACCTTACACCAGTCAGAATGGCCTTGTTAGAACATAAAAAACCCATAGATGCTGGAACCGATGTGGAGAAAAGGGAATCCTTGTATTCTGTTTGTGGGAGTGTAAATTAGTACAACCTCTATGGAAATGGATTTGAAGATTTCTTGAAGAACTAAAAGTAAATCTACCATTTGATCCAGTAATCCTCCCTGCTAGTTATCTATCCACAGGAACGGAGCTTGTTATATAAAGACAGACTTGCATGTTCATTATAGCAGAATTCATGGTTGCAAAGATATGGAATCAGCCTAAATGCCCATCAACTTATCCCTGGATAATGAAAATGCGGTATGTATACACTATGGAATTCTATTCATTTATCAAAAGGAATAAAATAATGCCTTTTGCCGTGAGTTGGATGGAATTGGAGAACGTCATCCTAAAGTGAACTGACTCAAGAACAGAAAACAAAACACTGCATGTTCTCACTTATTAGTGGGAGCTATAAACCAAAGATCGGGACAGAGAATGGTATAACGGATGCTGGAGATTCAGAAGGAGGAGGGAGGGAAGGAGTGGAGGAACAACAAAATCACCAATCAGGTACAATGTTCACAGGTAGGGGTAATGGCTACTCTTAAAGCCCAGACCAAAAATCTTTTGTACCCTCTAAAGCTATTGAAATAAAGATAAAAGGTAGAAGTTAATAAAATAAAATAAAATAAAATGAAAAAAGGAACAAATATAAAATATAATAAGGTATTAAGTGAATTTTTTTTTTTTGAGATTCTTTCAATGTGTTTGCCCATTTCATTATGGGTGGTTTACAAGTGCACTTGCTTACACCATGCTGAGTGTTGAGCAGTTTTTGATTAAAAGTGGCATGGCCCCCTTGCCTCACCCCTCCTATTTACCCAGTCTCACCCTGAGTGACTTTTAAATTTTTGCCAGATGGGAAAAATTAACAAAGGGAAACATTTTCCAATATGAAAGAGGTGAAACCAAAAATGGCAGAAGCACTAAAAGGCATCAAAATTGACGAGCTCAAAAAATGTCTTGAGCACTGGAAAAAGTGACTTGATAGGTATATTGCATTAAATGGAAAGGACTTTGAAGGTGATTGAAGTTTAAACATGTAAGAATAAATACACAATTTTTAATAAATAAATGTTAGCTTTGTGGGAGTTCCCTCTTGTATAGTTGACTCAATGAAGTAGATACTTTTCTTTTATAATGTTGAGTGATTATAATTTATCTGATTAGAGGAAGAAAGCCTTAATAGATCAATGACTATGAAAGAAGAGGCACATTATTTATTATTGGGAGATGATACTGTTGTCTCTTTGGAAAATCCCAAAACAAAATTTTTAAAAACTATTCGAAAAATAAGTTTTAAAAAGTGGCTTTTTGAATTTTATTCTCTACACAGTTCTTATTTGTAAACTGTACAGAACATCAAGAACTCTTCTAATTTGACAATGACCAATTTGAAGATGGAATTTTCAAAGGCCCTTGGATAAAATATTAGCAGAGAAGGTATAGGCAAGTAATTAGACTCAGGGTATACTTTGAAGGAAATGTGATATAATATTATTAGATTGGATGGGGAAGCAAGAAGTAAAATATAATTTTAATAAATGAAAAACTGCACAGTATACTATGGACCAAACAGTGCCAAAGACTTCTTTTTGAAAATGCTGATTCTCCTCAAATTAACTTACAAATTTAACTTAACAAATGAAACTTATGTTCCCATGAGAACTCTGGTTCAGGGAACTGATCAAAGGCCCTTACCTCTCCTTCCTCTTAAAACTTCACTGAGGATACAGAAACAACTTATAATATTTCTGAATTCCCACAAAGCTGTAAAAGATAACATTAGCAGACAAAAACATGAAGACATTATGGTAAAACAGAAAACAAAAAATTCAGGTTGATGGTAACATTCAACAGAGCTGAGGAATTCACGATTAAATGCAAGAGTAAATTTCCAAATGAGTAAATGTTCCCAGAAAAAAATCCTAGATCAGATAGTGGGACCAGTACCAAAAAGCACAGTAATGAATGGACACTGTTTTTTCCCAGTGTCTGGCTGCAACACCTGTCACTCAAATAAATTTATGAGTAGAGTTCTTTACATAATGTGGGAGTTCTCCCATCATGGATGCTGAGAGTAGGTAACACGGCGACAAAATGAGGGTAGCAGTTGCCATGAAGGAAATAACTTTAATGTGAGTAAACAAAACACAATGAAAAGTTGTGACAGAATACAACATATAAGAGGTTAATGGGCAAGGGATAACCATTTTCGAACATATTACATGGACAAAAGGTTAACACTGCTATTACATTAAGATCCTACACAATGATGAGAAAAACAAGCAATCCTATGGTTCCCTCGGTCTGCGATGTGCTTCCTCTGATCATGCGTGTGTCACATATAGCTGATTCTCCATCTCACAGTGCAACCCAAATGCCATCTTTCCTGACCAACCTATCTACAGCAGCCACCCAGTAACTTCTGTAACATCCTTATTTTTATTTTCTGCGTATCTCTTATCAGTAGCTTATATCTTTCTTATTTATGTGTTCTTATGTGTTGTTTTATACCCATCTCTCTTAGACTATAAGTTCTATGATGGCAGAAACATTGTCTTGTTTACCACTGTTTTTTCTCCACCTAGAATTCTTTATCGACTCAAAATATCCTTTGGAAATGACAATGAAATACTGCTTTAGATGTACACCAGACTTGCATTATAAGAACGGTTGAAGTTTTTCAGGCAGAAAAAATATATGTATTAGATAAAAGCCTGGATCTACACAAAGTAACGAGGAAATGGTAACTATATGGGTAAATATAGCACATTTTTCTTACTTAATGCTCTTAAAAATAATTGACTAAATAAAAAAATAAAGTGTGGGGGTATATAAGACATATAAAAGTAAAATATATGAAACCAGTAGTGCAATATTTGGAAGGGAAAAAGGGAGGGATACTTTCATAAGATTCTTATAATAAATGTGAAATGGTGTAACATCGTATGAGGATAGACTGTGATAATTAAAGAAGTATACTATAAACCACTCTAGTGGCTCTAAGCTAGGGTGATTTCAAGTTCTCTCCTTCTCCAGGGAACACTGGCAATGTCTACAGACATCTTTGGATGTCATGTGTGACAGGCTGCTAAGTGGGTAAGGCCTGCGATATTGTTCAAGATGCTGCAGTGTATGGGGCACTTCCCCACAGCAAGGAATTTTCTGGTCAGTAACGCTGAGGTTTAGAAACCCTGACCTAAAGCAATCCTTAAAAAATAAGCTAACAGAGCTAAAACGAATGGAATAAAAATTTTCAATTCATTAAAAAGGAAGAAAACAGGGAGGAGAAGATAGAAGAATAGATGGAACAAATAGAAAACAATTAGCAAGATAACTATCTAGGTAATCAAATTAAATCAATTAATCACATGTTGTTTAAGAAAAATACATTTTAAGTGTAGACACAAATAAGGTAAAAGCAAATGATGAAAAAATATATATCATGCTAATACTAGTCAAAAGAAAGCTGTAGTAGATTTATTGATATAAAATGAAGTAGATTTCAGAGAAAATAATACCACAAGACATACATAAGATCATTTTATAATAATAAGACAGTCAATTCATAAAGAGGAGATAAGAATCTTTAATTTTTATGTATCTAATAACAAAGCTTTAAAATTCTTGAAGAAAAAAGTCTTAGAATTACAAAAATAAACAGGCAACCAATGAGTATTGTAGGAAATTTTAATACAGAAGATTTTAGCAATGTTAGCAGACAATTTGAACTAATTGACATAAAATACCCCTTCTTTCATCAATAGAATGTATATTCTTTTGATGTGCACAAAGAGCATAACTGAACATTTGGAAAGTAAACAACATACTCATAAATAACCCATAGGTCAAAGATGAAATAAAAATGGAAATCAGAAAGTATTTTGGATGAAATGAAAATGAAAGCATATCAAAATTTGTGCTAGCATCATTTTTCATGGATCTAGAAAAAAGAAACTTAAATTTATATGGAAGCAAAAAAGAGCTCTAATAGCCAAAGCAATACTAAGCAAAAAGAACAAAGCTGGAGGCATCACATTACCAGACTTCAAACTTTAATACAAGGCAACAGTAACCAAAACCACATGGTACTGGAACAAAAAATAGACACATAGACCAATGGAACAGAATTAAAAATCCAGAAATAAAACTGCTGGCATAACCATCTCATCTTAGATAAAGCTGACAAAAACAAACTTTGGGGAGAGGACACCCTATTTGCCAAGTGATACTGGGAAAATAGGCTAACCATATGCACAAGAATGAAGTTGGGCCCCCTTCCTCTCATCATATACAAAAATTAGGATGATTAGTGGTTTAAATGTAAGACCTCAAACTATACAAGTAAAGCCTAGGAAATAGCCCTCTGGACATTGGCTTAGGCAATAAATTCATGGCCAAGGCTTCAAGAGCAAAAGCAGTAAAAGGCAAAATTGGTAAGTAGGATATAATTAAACTCAAGAGTTTCTGTACAGCAAAAGAAACCATCAACTGAGTTAAAAAGATAACCTAAAGATTGGGAGAAAATATTTGCAAAGGTCTAATGTCCAAACTCCACAAATAACTTAAACAAATATATAGGCGAAAAACTAATAACCCTATTTAAAAGGACTGGATAAAAAAAATGTGGTACATATACACAAGGGAATATTATATAGTCATAAAAGGACAAACATATGGATTTCACAGCCACTTGGACGGATTTGGTGTCGATCATCCTCAGTGATCTATCACAGAAACAAAGAACAGAGCACCATATGTTCTCACTCATAAGCGGACCTTGAACAATTATAATACTATAAGAAAGGGATTGGCAATAGTGGGAAACTCTCGGCGTGGGGGGTTAGGATTGGCAATTGAGGAAAACTGCTATTGGAGGGAGGTGCATACCTCATCAGCAAGAGTACCTGCACAGTCAATATTTGTATGCTTAACCCTGAATTGTACCCCACATCTTTATTAATATATAAAAAAGAAACAGGAAAAAAAAGTGGGCAAAGGATGCTGGGTGTGGTGATTCATGCTGTAATCCCAGCACTTTGGGAGGCCAAGGCAGGAAGATTACTTGAGGCCAGGAGTTCAAGACCAGTTTGGGCAACATATTGAGACCTCATCTCAGAAAAAAAAAAGCTGGATGTGGTGGTACACAACTGTAGTTTCAGGTACTTGGAAGACTGAGGCAGCAAAATTGCCCGAGCTCAGGAGGTTGAGGCTGTGGTGAGCCCTGATCCTGCCCCTGCTCTCCAGCCTAGGTAACAGGGAGAGGCTCTGACTCAAAAAAAAAGTGGGCAAAGGACATGACAGACACTTCTCAAAGAAGACATACAAATAGCCAATAAATGTGAAAAAAGGTTCAACATCACTAATCAGAGAAATAAAAAACCACAGTGAGAGACCATTCCATACCAGTCAGGATGACTTTTATTAAAAAGTCAAAACACAACCAATGCTGGCAAAGATGCAGTGAAAAGGCAGTGCTTTTACAGTGTCGGTGGGAATGTAAGCTAATTAAACCTCTGTGGAAAGCAGTTTGGAGATTTCTGAAAGAACTAAAAACAGATCTACCGTTCAACCCAGCAATTCTACTACTGCATGTGCATAGTTATTGCAGCACTATCCACAGTAGCAAAAACATGGAACCAACCTAGCTGCCCACCAATGGTGGAATGAATAAGGAAGACGTGGCACATATACAACCATGGAATACTATGCAGCCATAAAAAAGGATGAAATCATAACCTTTGCAGCAGCATGGATATAGCTGGAGACCATCATTCTGAGTGAATTATTACAGAAACAGAAACCTGAATACCACATGTTCTCCCTAATAAGTGGGAGGCAAACACTGTAAGCAAGAACAAGGATAGGAACAACAGACACTGGGACATCCCTAAGGCGGGGAGGAAGGGATGAGAACTGGAAACTGCCCACTGGTTACGGTGTCCATCACCTGGGGAAGAGCTCAGCAGAAAGCACAGGTGTTCCCATCACGTAATATTCCTTCGTCACAAACCTGCATAGAGACCCCTTGAGCCAAAATAGAAAACTTTTCACAAAACAAAACAAAGCTTGTGGAATGCTGCTAAGGTGTGGTTGGAGGAGTATGCATGGCATTACATGCCTATAGAAGAAAAGAAGAAACGTGCCTAATCAATCACTTCACATCCCACCGTAAGAAACTAGTAGCTGAGGAGTAAACGAAACTCAGAGTAAGCAGAAGACAGGCTTGCTAGAAGCCCAAACCTCACTATCATGCAGTACACCCACGTAACAGACCTGCACACTCCTTGAGTCTAAAGTTATATATTTTTTTTAAAAAGCAGAAGAAAGGTCTCAGATCAATGACTCTCCTCCCTCAAAACACTAGAAAAAGAACAGCAAATTAAACCCAAAGTAGAAGAAATAAAATAATAAAAAACAGAGCATAAATCAAATGAAATAGAAAAGACACAGAGAAAATTAATGAAATACGAAGCAAGTTCTTAAAATTGACAACTAGACAGACTTATCGAGAAGAGACAAAAGACGTAAAAATATCAGAAATGAGAGCGATTATATTGTTATAGAATCTACAGATATTAAGAAAGACAAGGAACTATTGTAAGCAACTTTGCCAATGAATTCAACAGCTTAAGAGAACTTGAAAGACATAAACTGCCAAAGTTCAATCAATAAACAATGGATCACATAAATACCCATGTATCTATTAACTAAATTGAGTTTTTTTAAAGTTTAAAATTGTCCTACAAAGAAAACTTCAGTTCAGGTGATTATGCTATATACCAAACACATAATATCTATTCCACATAAACTCTTCCAGGAAATTGAAAAGAGGGAAATAAATACTTTCAAATTCATAAGACCAGCATGACTCTGGTGAAAAGGACATTACAAGGAAGAGAACTATAAACAAACATACTACATGAACAAGAAGCAAAAATTATAAGCAAAATTTTACCATTTTGAATCTAATAATCTACAAAAAGGATAATATATTATGACCAAACGTAGTATACCCCAGGAATGTAAGGTTGGCTTAAAATTTGAAAATGATCCAAATAATTTATAACAGACATTGTACCGTAAGACAAAAGCCATACAATTATTTCAATGGACATAAAAAACTCTTGATAGTATCTCATATAATTAACGATGCAAATTTCCAGCAAAGTAGAAGTAAAAGGAAAATTCTTCAAACAGATAAAGGACTCCTATCAAAAACCTACAACTGACATTATTCTTTTTTTTTTTTTTGAGTTGGAGTCTCACTCTGTTGCCCAGATTGGAGTGCAGTGGCAGACTCACTGCCACCACAGCTTCAAACTGCTGGGTTCAGGTGATCCTTCCAACTCAGCCTTCCAAGTAGCTGGAACTACAGGCGTGTGCCACCATGCCCAGCTAATCTTTTGATTTACTGTAGAGAAGAGGAGGTCTCACCAAGTTGCCCAGGCTGGTCTTGAACCCCTTGGGCTCAGGCAATCCTCTTGCCTTGGCCTCCCACAGTGCTGGATTATAGGCGTGAGCCACTGCCCTGGCCTTGACATTATTCTTTATGGCTAAATACTGACTGATTCTTCTCCCTTGAACTCATCTCATCTAAGGTTAGGAAAAAGTCAAGGATGTCCATTCTCACTATTTTCATTCCACACTGTACTGGAGTCTCATAATAAGACAAGAAAAAGAAATAAAATGCATCCAGATGAGAAAGAAAAAAAGACAGTTGTTTTCATTGGCAGATGACATCATTTATGTAGAAAATATGACTGAATCTACAGAAAAAACTACAACTAATAAGTGAATCAAGAAAATTGCATGATACAGTATAAATATGTAGAACATCAATTGTATTTTACATATTAGGAATAAACCATGATAACTTGAAATAGAAAAATACCTTTTACAATAGCATGAACAAATAAGAGTTACTTAATGATAAATCTGACAATCTGTTCAAAGCTTATATGCACTGCAAACTCAAAATCATTCCTGAAAGAAATTAATAAAATCTTCCATAAATGAGTGGGAAGACATACTGTATTTAGGGGTTGAATGATGTGGTATTGTTAAGATGTCACTTTTCCCCCCAAGTTGATCTATAGACTCAATGTAGTCCCTATCAAAATCTCAGCAATGTTTTTTTTGAGAAGATGTAGACAAATCAAATCTAAAATTCATGTGCAAAGAATGTAGAAGAGACAAACTTTTAAAAATAAGAACAAAGAGGAGAAACAAAACTTCATTTCAAGAACTATTATAAAGCTACAATAAGACAGTGTGATATTGATATTAAGATAGACAAATACATCAGTGAAACACAATAGGGAGTCCAGAAATATACTCACATATCTATGGGCATATATGAATTAAATTAAAAAAAATTTTAATTGTTTAACTTTAAAAGCCATCACTAACTATGCATGAATTTTTGACAAAGATGCAGAGAAAGTGCAATGGGGAAAAAATAGTCTCTTCAGCAAATGGTGCTAATTATATATCCATATGCAAATAAATAAAACTTCAAGCCATAACTCACAATGTATTAAAAATAATTCAAAACGGACCATATGCTTAAATTTATATTGTCTATAACATTTCCAAAAAAAATATAGGGAGAAACATTTTTGACCTTGGATTGAACAAATATTCTTCATTTACCCCATTAAAAGCATGATCCAATAAAAAACAAGTAAAAAACAAATTGATAAACTGAATGTCTTTAAAATGTAAACCTTCTGATATTTGAAAGATACTGTTAGGATAACAACAGTACAAACTACATAGTGAAAATATTTTCAATACATATGTCTGATAAAGGATGGATCAGAATATTTTTTAAAACTCTCAAAATAATAAGAAAATCAATAAAAAATGGGCTAAAGACTTGAATAGGCACTTTGCCACAGAAGTTATATCGATAGCAAGTAATCACACAAAAATATGCACATCATTTGTCATTGGGGAAATGCAAAGGAAACACAAGGAGATACCATTTCATACTTATTAGAATGGAAAAATCTAAAACGACGGATCAAACCAAGTATTGGCAAGAATGAGAGCAACTGGAACTCTCATGTAGTGCAGATGGGACTGTAAGATGGCACAGCCAATCTGATAAACTAATTGTCAGTTTCTTCAAAAGTTAAACATTTTCTTACCATACGACACAGTCATTCCATTTGTAGGTATTTACACAAGAGAAATGAAACCATATCTCCAAAAGTGTACAAGACTTTGTAGCTCTAATTGTCATAATCCTAAACTGGAAACAACTAAAATATTCATCAATAGTTCAATGGATAAACAAATTATAACACATCCAGGTAATGGAGTATTACTGAGCTATAAAAAACAAATCAACTCTTAAAACATACTGCAGCATTGAGGAATACCAATATAATAAATATGCTGAATGAAAAACTAGAAAGAAAATACCATTACACATAATCCCATTTATCAACATTTGAAAATTAATAAAAAAAGCCATAAAATTGTCTCAATGGGCTTGACAAGACTTGATAGTATCCAAAGTAATTCATTTCAAATAGCATTTCAAATGTTAAGCCAATATAAAAAATTCCATTTATCAAACAATAAAAAATGTGTACTGATCTACAGTGATGAAAAGCAAATCAGTGATTATCCAGGGACAGGATGAATTTTGGGCAGGGAGAGGTGGAATAAGAAATTGGAAAGGAGCAAGAAAACGTTTGAGGATGATGGGTATCTTCATTACTTTGATAGTTTCATGAATACATGCATCTGCCAAAATGTATCAAATTATATACCTCAAATATATGTAGTTTGCTTTATGTCAATTATATCTTAACAACAATAGCAACAAATTAAAAGAATCAGCTAAAACAGTGCCAAGAGGGAAAATTATGGCTCTAAATGAATATTTTCGAAGAGAAAGTGGTTGAAATTGATTATGTAAATTCTTTTTTAAGAAACTAGTAAAAGAATAGCAAATTAAATTCAAAGAAAGTAAAATAAGGAAAATTATAAAGGTAAAAGCAGAAAACAAAGTGATAGAAAAAAACAGAATAATCATAAGTTGATCAAAAAAAGATAAAACTTGTTTTATTTAAAAGTTTAATAAAAACAGGGAAAAAAGAGAAAAAACCCAAAAGCTTAATAAATAAAACTTTAGTAAAGCTAATAAAAGTAAAATAGGGACTTCTGGCAAGGTGGCAACAAGACTGGTTGGACTGTGAGAGTCAGAGTCTCAAAAGCTAGCATCCATAAAGACTCTCTGCATGAGTAGGCATGTACTGGTGGGTGAGTGAAAGTCCATCTGAGGGGACTAGGGCTCATGTCTCCGATATTCTCCTCTGGAGGTGACTGCAATCCCGCACCACTCTGAGATTGGAGCCACCAGCATGCAGGATGTCTGTGGTTCTTGGGACTCTCCTGAGAAGAGTCTGCCAAATACAGCTGATTCTTATCACCTGGTACCTGACCCACACCATCACCTGTGACAAAGGGCTGGAGCCCCAGATCCCATCCATGAAGACAAAAGATGGGAAGAGCTGGAGAGGAGCCCACCCCCTTGAGAAAACACCAACCGCAGCCATATTCTCTGTCCCAGGACCAGGCAGAGACCTGTGTTGCCTTTGCCAGCTCCACCCAGCCTCCACCTTGGGACCTAAGGTAATCCATCGAACTCAGAGAGACAGAAGGCCCTCCTCCATGCTGGGTGGGGCACAGAAAGGTCAAATCTGAGGGGGAGACTTGACAGGCAGCAAGCCAGATGAGTCCAGACCTGATCCACCCTCCTCCCGTTGAAGGCCTGCGGAATCTGACCCACAATGAGAGCAACCCTATCAGCCTGCACTGAGAGCAGAGGGGAGGGGCTGGAGATCAGAGCTGAAAGAAAGTTGGACTTGCAGAACAATCTCAGAGTGAGTTTTTTTTTGGTCTGTTTGTTTTGCACGTTTTTGTTTGTTTAAGTTTTCGTTTTTTTCTCTCTGTTTTTGATAATGTTTTCATACTGCTTGGCTTCTGTTATTTCATTGTTGTTTTTTAAAAGACTTCCTGTCTGCATATGGGTACTTTTGAGGGAAGGCACATCAACAGAGAGGTTTTTGTCAGTTTATGTGCTTGTATAATAGAATGTTTTAGTTTTATTTTCTTTTCTGCCTTTGTTTCTTTTTTCATTTATTAGTTGGTACGTCTGTCTGTTTTCCCTCTTCTCTCTCTCCACCATCCTCTCACCCCTCTCCTTACTATTTCCATTCTTTTCCTTTTTCTTACCTCATTTTGCTTTCAGGGAGCAAACCTATACCCCCACTGCATGGACAGATTGTGAGTCAGTGGGGAGTGGGTTCCAGGGGACCCACTGTCAGTGGATACTGGGATCTATAGATAGATTCCGAATCACAGGTTACCCCCTCAATTAAATCTCAAAACTGCAAAAAGTACAGCCCCACCCCACAATCCAGCTTCAGAATTGAGCAAAGCCAGAGGAGCCACATAAGGAAGGATAAGAGGTTGAGGAAGCAGAAGTAAAAGCTACCCCCATCCCTGCCAACAGAATTAAAGAAGAGGGGGGAAAAAAAGAAAGGAGGGAGGAAAATCTATACAAATGAAGAAAAACAAAAGAAGAATATGAGTCTTAGACGCCTGGGAGGTCAGTCACTGAGAATGCAGTCTTTGGAATGCAAACAACGAAGAACTCCCAGAAGGACTGATCTCAAACCACAAACCCATATACCAAGACATTAACAGAGAGAATAAATAGCATTGAGGAGAGACAAGTGGAAAGAGTGAAGAAGTTGATAACTGAGATAACATTAAAAAAAGAATACAGTGAATGAAATAAATAACAAACTGATAAGAATGGAAAGCAGAATTAGTTAAGCAGAAAAAAGAATCTCAGAGCTTGAGGACCAAAATATGGAACTCACCCAAACTGTCAAAAACATAGAAAAGAAGCTTTAAAAAGCAGAACAAACCTTCAAGAGATGAGCAATTATTTCATGAGGTCAAACCTAAGATTAATTGGACTTTCTGAGGCAAAAAAAGAGACAGAGACCACAATGGAACAAGCATTCCATGAAATTATCCAAGAAAACTCCCCTCATCTCATCAGTGATGTGACCATTCAAACACAAGGGATTCAGAGAACCCCTGCAAGATGACAAATGAGTAGACCAACTCCTAGACACATAGCAATTCACCTACACAAAGTAGGTATGAAAGAAAAACTTCTAACGAGAAAAAGGTCAGACCACCTACAGGGGAAAACCAATCAGAATAGCAGCAGACTTATCCACAGAAACACTTCATGTGAGGAAAACTTGAAGCCCAATCTTCAAATTTCTCAAAGATAAACAATGTCAACCAAAAATTACCTACCCAGCTAAGCTAAGCTTCATCTGTGATGAAGAATTAAAATCTTTGCCAGACATTCAATCCCTAAGAGTTTACACTGCTTCCAGATCAGCTCTAAAAGAAACACTTAAGAAAATATTAAACACAGAAAAAAAGGAAAAAAAGAACAACAATGCCCTTTACAAGAATGCAGAAAAAGATTAAAAACACACGAGTCAACCAAAAATCAAAAGAAAGACAACAAACACATAACAACGACAACAACAAACTCTGTAAGAACCTCATAACAGGGATAAACTCTCACATCTCAATAATTAGCCTGAATGTGAATGGACTAAATGTGCCACTGAAAAGACATAGACTGGCAAAATGGATAAGGTATCATGAGGAAACAATATATTGTCTCCAAGAAACTTATCTCACCAGAAAGGACACCCACAGATGCAAAGTAAAAGGATGGGAAACAAAATTTCAGGCAAATGGAACACAAAAGAATGCAGGAGTTGCAATCAATATCAGACAAAATACCCTTTAAGCTATCAAAAATTAAAAAATATACACAAGATCACTACACAATGAGAAGAGGTTCAACTCATCAATAAGAAATAGCCATCCTAAACATATATGCACCCAACACAGGAGCCCCAACTTTCATAAGGCAGCTTCTAGGTAAACTTAAAAAAGATGTTGACTGTAACACTACCATAGCTGGGGACTTAAATACTATACTCAGGACCCTAGACAGATCATCAAGACAAAAAAGTCAACAAGGCGCTCTAGAACCTCAGTGTGATGCTAGACCAAATGGACTTAACTGATACCTACAAAACACTCCACCCAACAGCCATGAAATATACATTCTACGCATCAGCACATGGAATGTATCCTAACGTCAACCACATCGTTGGCCATAAATAAGCATAAACAAATATTATAAGATTGAAATTCTAGCCGGGCTCGGTGGCTCAGTCTGGAATCCCGCACCTTTGGGAGGCTGAGGTGAGTGGATTGCCTGAGCCCGCGGGTTCAAGACCCGCCTGGACAGGTGAGACCTCATCTCTACAATAAATCAAAAAATTAGCCAGGCGTGGTAGCACGCACCTGTAGTTCCAGCTACCTGGAAGGCTGAGCGGAAGGATCGCCAGAGCCCAGCAGGTCAAGACTGTGGTGGCCGGGAGCGGCCACTGCATTCCAGTCTGGGCGACAGAGTAAGACTCCAACTCAAAAAAAAAAAAAAAAAAAAAAAAGATTGAAATTCTGCCATGCACCTTCTCAGACCACAGTGGAATAAAAATAAATATCAACACCAACAAAGTTCCCCCAAAACCCACAAAGACATGAACACTAAACAGCATGATGCTAAGCAACTCCTGGGTTAACATGGAAATCAGAACAGAGATTAAATGCTACCTGGAAATAAATTAAAATGAAGAAACATCTTACCAAAACCTCTGGGATGCCATGAAAACAGTACTAAGAGGGGAATTCATAGCTGCACAAGCATACATGAAGAAAATGGAAAGATCACACGTTAACAACCTAACAAGTTACCTAAGGGTGTTGGAAAAGCAAGATCACCAAAACCCTAACTTCAGCAGAAGAATCCAGATCACCAAAATAAAAGACCAAATTAGGGATATAGAAGACAAAAAGATAATACAAAGAATCAATGAAACAAAAAGCTGGTTCTTTGAAAGGATAAACAAGATTGATGGTCCCTAACTAGATTTACCAAGGAAAAGAGAAAAAAAGTCCAAATAAACACAATCAGAAATGCAAAACATCAGGTTACTACTGACCCTGAAGAAATACAAAAGATTGCCAGAGACTACTATGTACACTTATATGGAAACAAACTTGAAAACCTAAAGGAAATAGAGGACTTTCTGATATCACCCAGCCTTCCCAAGTTGAAACAAGAAGAAATCAAGACCTTAAATAGACCAATAATAAACCAGGAAATTGACTGTGTCATAAGAAAACTAACTTTAAAAAAAGCCTGGACCAGATGACTTTCCAGCAGAATTTCTACAAAACATACAAGGAGGAACTGATACCAATCCTGCGAAAGTATTCCAGGCAATTGAGAAAGATGAAACACTCCCCAAATCATTTTACAAAGCTAACATCACATTGATACCCAAACCAGGTAAAGATCCAACAAAAAAAGAGAACTACAGGACAATATCCTTGATGAACATTGAGGCTAAAATTCTCAACAAGATCCTAGCAAACCGGATCCAGCAACACATCTCAAAAATTATCCACCATGACCAAGTAGGCTTTATCCCCATGATACAGGGATGGCTCAACATTCGTAAGACCATAAACATAATTAAATACATCAACAGATGTAAAAATAGAAACCACATGATTATATCATTAGATGCAGAAAAAGCTTTTGATGAAATCCAGCACCCCTTCTTGATAAAAACCCTTGAACATCTAGGCATAGATGGAACATACCTCAAAATAGTAAGAGCCATCTACAAGAACCCCATACCCAGCATACTGATAAACAGAAAGAAATTGGAAGTGTTTTCCCTGATAACTGGAACAAAACCAGGATGCCCGCTCTCACTTCTTTTCTTTTCTTTTTTTTTTTGTTTTTTGTTTTTTGAGTTGGAGTCTTACTCTGTTGCCCAGATTGGAGTGCAGTGGCCGCTCCCAGCCACCGCAACCTCGACCTGCTAGGCTCCAGCGATCCTTCCACCTCAGCCTTCCAAGTAGCTGGAACTACAGGCGTGTGCTACCACACCCAGCTAATTTTTTGATTTATTGTAGAGATGAGGTCTCGCCAAGTTGCCCAGGTGGGTCTCGAACCCGTGGGCTCAGGCAATCCACTCACCTCAGCCTCCCAAGGTGTGGGATTACAGGCTGAGCCACTGAGCCCGGCTTCACTTCTCCTTTTCAACTTAGTTTTGGAAGTCCTAGCTACAGCAATCAGATACAAAGCAATACAAAACAATAATCAAAACAATACAGCAATAATCAAAACAAGAGAAGGAGATCAGTTGTATTCAAATAGGAAAAAAGGAAGTCAAGTGATCCCTCTTTGCAGACGACATGATGTTATAAATCAAAAACTCAAGAGAATCTGTCAAAAACCTCCTTGCACTGATAAGGACTTAGGCAAAGTCTTAGGGTATAAAATCAATGTGCAAAAGACAGTCGCATTTCTATACACCAACCATCAGCAAGCAGAAACCCAAATAAAAAGCATAATCCCATTCACAATAGCCAGAAAAAAAAAAATCAAATAACCACGGCATTTTCCTAACCAGAGACATGAAATAACTTTACAATGAAAACTACAAAACACTGCTCAAAGAAATCAAAGATGACACAAACAAATGGAAAAATATTTCATGCTCATGGATTGGAAGAATCAACATTGTTAAATGACCATCCTTCCCCAAGGCAACCTACAGATTTAATGCAATACCCATTAAATTGCCAGCAAAAGTCTCCTCAGACCTGGAAACAACAATACAAGAATTCATATGGAAACATAAATGACCACAAATCGTCCAAACAATCCTCAGCAAAAAAAGAAAAAGAAAAAAAAAAGAAACAAAGCAGGAGTTATCACACTCCCAGACTTTAAACTCTATTATAAAGCTACAATAATCAAAACAGCCTGGTATTGGTACAAGAACAGGCATATAGACTGATGGAATAGGATAGAGATTCCAGAAGCAAAACCTCAATTTCTCAACCAACTCATCTTTGACAAAACCTCCACTATCAACCACTGGGGAGAGGAGAATCTATTCAGTAAATGATGCTGGGAAAACTGGCTGCCCACATGCAGAAGATTTACGTAAGACCCCTAACCATGCCCATACACAAAAATAAACTCTAAATGGATCAAAGACCTAAATGTAAAACTTCAAAGTATAAGAACCTTAGAAAATGCAGGAGACACCCTTATGGAAATTGGAACTGGCAACCAATTTTTGATCAACATCCCAAGCACCCATGCCATAAGAGATAAGGTAGATAAGTGGGGCCTCATAAAACTGACAAGCTTCTGCAAAGCCGAAGAAACCATCAAGAGAGCAGGGAGACAGCCCACAGACTGGGAAAAAAATTGCCAACTCCATGTCTGACAAAGGCCAAACATCTGGGATCTACAAGCATCTCAAATGTGCCAAAAAGAAAAAAATCAAATAGCCCCTTTACAAAGTGGGCAAAAGCTATAAATAGTCAGTTCTCAAAAGAAGACATATGAGCAGCCAACAGATATATGAAAAAAATGCTCAGCCTCACTAGTCACCAAAGCAATGCAAATTAAAACTACACTGAGATACCACCTAACTCCAGTCAGGATGGCCATCATCAATAACTCAAAAAATAATAGATACTGGAGGGGAAGTGGTGAAAAGGGAACACTTTTACACTGTTGGTGTGAGTGTAGACTAGTATAGCCTCTGTGGAAAACAGTGTGGCGATTCCTAAAAGATCTAAAAATCAACCTTCCATACGATCCCGCAATGCCTCTACTGGGAATATACCTGGAAGAACTCAAATCACTGTATAAAAAAGATACCTGCACACGTATGTTTGTCGCAGCATTGTTCACAGCAGCAAGAACATGGAACCAACCATGCTGTCCATCAAAAGAGGACTGGTAAAAAAAATGTGGTACATATACATGATGGAATATTACAGTCATAAAGACGAACAAAATCATGAACTTCACAGAATCCTGGGTGGACTTAGGTCTATCATACCGAGTGATCTTTCACAGAAACAGTGAACTAAGTATTACATGTTCTCACACATAAGCGGACCTTGAACAATTATTGTAATACTATAAGAAAAGGATTGGTAGTAGCGGGAAACTGCTGGGGGCAGGGGAATGGGGAATCTTGATTGGCAGTAGTGGGAATCTGCCTGGGGAAGGGTGGGCACATCTCATCAACAAGGGTACCTGCATAATGAACATTTGTATTCCTAACCCTGAATTGTGCCCCACATCTTTAAAATAAAAAAATTAAAATTAAAAGAAACAAATCAAAATATCAGGAATAAAAAGAGAACAGAGGATATTGTAAGTAAGTTTATTTCAATAATATTAAAATTTATAAAAAAGGACAAATTCCTAGAAATTTGCTGAGTTTATCAAACTGACACAAAAATACTCCAAATAATCCAATGTTTTTAAAGAAATCAAGTCCATAATTCAAAATCTTTCCTCAAATAAAATTCTAGATGCAGATGGCTTCACTAGCAAATTCTAAATGCTTTAGTTAAAAGTTATATGAGCAAAACCCAAACTCTGTCAGACTTTCCAACTCATGGTATGAGTTCAACATATTAATAAACCCAAAATCTGAAGAGACTGTTACAAGAAAAGAATATTACAACCAGTATCTCATAAACATAGATGTGAAAATCCTAGACAAAATATAGTGAATAAGATTCAGCAATAAATAGAAAGGACAGTACACCATGAGGGGGTTTATCTCAAGTATACAAAGTCAGTTTCACGCTTGAAAACTGCTCCTGGCATTTGACCATACTACCAGATTAAAAAACCCATGTCATCTCAATATACACATAAAAATTATTTGATCAAATTAAAGACCCATTCACAATAAAAAGGCTCATCAAACTAGTGATAGAAAGCAACAATCTTAATCTGATAAAGGATAACAAAAACACTAATAGTTAGCATCAAACTTAATACAAAATACTAAATTACTAGTCATTAGAAAATAAAAATTAGAATTTTTAAGAGTTGAGACTATGCCCAACAAGATAGCCTATTGCTTCTAGGCGACAAACCTGTACAGCATTTTACTGTGCTGAATATTGTAGGCAATTGCAACACAATGGTAAGTATTTGTGTATCTAAACATAAATAAGGTAATGTGTTATGCTACAACATCAAGAAAACTATGACCTCACTAGGTGACAGAAATTTTCAGCTCCATTATGATTGTATAGGACCACAATTGCTTGAGGAAACTTTAAAGGTTTGTAAACAAGGAATTAAAAGATAAAAAATACAAACTTTGATTCTTAACATAAGCACCATCAAGCACAAAACACTTTTGCAGGCAATGATAATTAACCATTTAGTTTGTCCCTAAAGAACTGAGCATCCTGGTAATTTAGTCATATTAATGAAGTCTTTTTTATTATTAATGGAAGAAAAATGGGTGCCTGTTAATGTTTTTTTTTAAGATTAGGAAACAAGAACAAGTCAGAAGCTAAATCAGGAGAGTTGGGTGGATACCTAATGATTCTCCATGGAAATTCTTGCAAAATTGTCCTTTTTTGATGAGATGAGCAGGAGCATTGTTGTGGTGGAGAATGCTCTGGCAAAGCTGTCCCAGGCGTTATTCTGCTTGAATTTTGGCCAACTTTCTCAAACACTCTCAAAAGTTGATGTTATTGTTCTTTGGTTCTACAGAAAGTCAACAAACAAACTGCCCTGACATTTGCTGTTGACTGGTCTATTTTCGCTTTGACAGGACCACTTCTACCTCTTGGTAGCCATTGCTTTGATTGTGCTCTGACTTCAGGATCATACTGGTAAAGCCCTACAGTCCTGTTAAAATTCTTCAAAGGAATGTCAGGATTTTGATCCTACTTGTTTAAAATTTCCATTGAAAGCTCTGCTCTTGTCTGCGGCCAATCTGAGCACAATGACTTTGGCACCCACTGAGTAGAAAGTTTGCTCAAATTTAATTTTTTAGTCAGAATTGTGTAAGCTGAACCAATTGAGATATTGATGGTGTTGGCTATTGTTTGTGCTATTACTCATCAAACTTCTTCAATTAAGGCAAAAACAAAATGATTTTTTCCCTCATAAATTGATGTGGGCAGTCTGCCACTGTGGACTTCAGTTTCAACATCATCTCGTACCTTCTTGAAGCGAGTCATACACTTTAAACTTTTGATTTCTTTAGGACATTGTCCCCATAAACTATTCATAAAGCACCAGTGATTTCACCATTATTCTGCTCAAGCTTCAGCATACATTTGATATTTGTTCTTGTTTCAATTTTAGCAGAAATCAGGTTGCTCAACAGAAGCTCTTTTCAAACTGATGTCTTCTTTTTCTATTTTTAAAAAACCATTTAAATTTTTTATTTTAAAGATGTGGGGTACAATTCAGGGTTAGGTATACAAATTTTCATTTTACAGGTACTGTTGTTGATGAGGTGTGTCCCTCCCTCCCCTGGCAGTTTCCCTTAACTGCTAATCCCACTCCCCCTCCCCTGGAAGTTTCCCACTACTGCCAATTTTTCTTATAGTATTATGATAATTGTTCAGGGTCCACTTATTAGTGAGGACATATGGTGCTCTGTTCTTTGTTTCTGTGATAAGTCACTGAGTATGATAGACTCTAAATCCATCTAAGTTGCTGCAAAGTCCATATGTTTGTTCTTCTTTATGGCTGCATAATACTCCATTGTGTATTTGCAGTACTTTTTTTTTTTTTTTTGAGTTGGAGTCTCACTCTGTCGCCCAGACTGGAGTGCAGTGGCCGCTCCCGGCCACTGCAGCCCCAACCTGCTGGGCTCTAGCAATCCTTCTGCCTCAGCCTTCCAAGTAGCCGGAGTTACAGGCATGTGCTACCACGCCCGGCTGATTTTTTGATTTATTGTAGAGATGAGGTCTCGCTGCCTAGGCAGGTCTTGAACCCGCGGGCTCAGGCAATCCACTCACCTCAGCCTCCCAAAGGCACGGGATTACAGGCTGAACCACCGAGCCCGGCTGTAGTACATTTAAAAAAAATGCAGTCCAGTTTTGATGGGTAGCATGGTTGGTTCCATGTTTTTGTTATTGTAAATAGAGCTGCAACAAACATGCATGTGCAGGAATCTTTTTTGTAGAATGATTTGAAGTCCTCTGGGTATATTTCCAGTTGGGGGACTGCTGGGTCATATGGAAGATAAATTTCTAGTTCTTTCAGAAATTGCCACATTGTCTTCCAAAGAGGTTGCCGTAGTTTGCATTCCCACTGGCAGTGTAGATGCATTCCTTTTTCTCTGCATCCTTGCCAGCATCTGTTGTTTGTTTTATTAATGATAGTCATTCTTACTGGGCTTAGGTGGTATCTCAGTGTGGTTTTGATTTGCATTTCTCTGATGATTAGTGAGGCTGAGCACTTTTTCATGTGTCTGTTGGCTGCCTGTATATTTTCTTATGAGAAGTGTCTGTTCATACCATTTGCCCACTTTTTAATGTTGCTGTTTTTTTTTCCTTTTGACACATTTGAGTTCCTTGTAGAACCTAGATGTTAGGTCTTTGTCAGATATACAGTTGACAAATATTTTTTTCCCATTCTGTGGGCTGTCTCCCCATTGTCTTGATGGTTTCTTTGGCTTTGCAGAAGCTTGTCAGTTTGATGAAGTTCCACTTTTCTGTTTTCTCTCTTATGGCATGGGCACTTGGGGTTTTGATCAGGAATTGGTTGCCAGTACTAACTTCCATAAGGGTGTCTTCTGCATTTTCTAAGAGTCTTATAGTTTTCGGTTTTATGTTTAAGTTTTTGATCCATTTAGAATTAATTTTAGTGTATGGTGATAGGTAGGGGTCCTGTTTCAATCTTTTGCATGTGATCAGCCAGTTTCCCCTGCACCATTTACTGAATAGGTTCTCCTCTCCCCTGTGGTTGTTGTTGGAGGCTTTGTCAAAGATGAGTTGGTTGAGAAATTGAGGCTTTGATTCTGGAATCTCTATCCTGTTCCATTGGTCTATGTGCCTGTTCTTGTACCAATACCAGGTTGTTTTGACTACTGCAGTCTTATAGTAAAGCTTGAAGTCTGGAAATGTGATACCGTCTGCTTTGTTTCTTTTGCTAAGGATTGTTTTGGCCATTTGTGGTCATTAATGTTTCCCTATGAATTTCTATATTGTCATTTCCAAGTCTGAGAAGAATGATGATGGTTATTGCTTTGACTCTGTAGATTGCCTTGGGTAGGATGGACATCTTAACAGTGTTGATTCTTCCTATCCATGAGCATGGAGTCTTTTTCCATTTGTTTGTGTCTTCTTGGATTTGTTTGAGCAGTGTTTTGTAGTTCTCACTGTAAAGGTCTTTCACTTCTCTGGTTAAAAAGATGCCAAGGTATTTCATTTTTTGTGTTACTATTATGAATGGGATTATGCTTTTTATTTGATTCTCCACCTGCTTGTTGTTGGTGTATAAGAATGCAACTGTCTTTTGCACATTTACTTTGTACCCTGAGACTTTGACAAAGTTCTTTATCAGTGCAAGCAGATTTCTGACAGATTCTTTTGGAATTTTAGGTATAGAATCATATCGTCAGCAAAGAGGGATAACTTGACTTCCTCTCTTCCTGTTTCAATACCCCTGATTTCCTTCTCTTGTCTTACTGCTCTAGCTAGGACTTCAAAAACTATGTTGAACAAGAGGGGAGAGCCTTATCTTGTCCCAGTTTTCAGGGGAAATGTTTCCAGTTTCTGTCCATTTAGCAATATGTTGCTGTGTGTTTATTGCAGATAGCGCTTACTATTTCGACATATACTCCTTCTATACCTAGGTGTTTGAGGGTTTTTATCAAGAAGGCATACTGGATTTTAACAAAAGATTTTTCTGGATCTAATGATATAATCATGTGGTTCTTGTTTTTACATCTGTTGGTGTATTTAATTACATTTATGGTTTTGCAGATGTTGAACCAGCTTTGCATCCTGGGGATGAAACATACTTGAATATGGTGGATGATTTTTGAGATGCATTGTTGGATACAACTTGCTAGAATCTTGTTGAGGATTTTTGCATGTGTGTTCATAAGGGATATTGATCTGTAGTTCTTTTTTTTTGTTGGATCTTTACCTGGTTTGGGCATAAGTGTAATGTTAGCTTTGTAAAATGATTTGGGGACAGTTCAATTTTTCTTGATTGCCTGAAATACTTTCAAAAGTGTTGTATCAGCTCATCTTTGTACATTTTGTAGAATTCTGATGGAAAGCTGTCTGGTCCAGGACATTTTTTGTGGGTAGTTTTCTTATGACAATGTCAATTTCCTGGTTGCTATTTGTCTGATTAGTGTCTCGATGTCTTCTTGTTTCAACCTTGGGAAGTTGTGTGACATCAGAATGCCCTTCATTTCATTTAGGTTATTAAGTTTGTTTCCATACAGGTGTGCATAGTAATCTCTGATAATCTTCTGTATTTCTTTGGAGTCAGTTGTGATTTGATCTTTTGTATTTCTGATTGGGTTTATTTGGGCTTTTTCTCTCTTTTTCTTGATCATTCTAGTTCATCATTTTGTTAATTCTTTCAAAGAACCAGCTTTTTGTTTTGTTGATGTTTTCTATAATGTTTTTGTCTTCTATGAGCTTGGGTTCTTACTTTGGTGATCTGTATTCTTTTGCTAAAGTTAGGGTTTTGGTGATCTTGTCTTTCCACCTCTCTTAGTTGATTTGTTAGGCTGTTAACTTGTGATCTTTCCATTTTCTTGATGTGTGTTTGTAGAGATATGAATTCCCTCTTAGAACTGATTTCAAAACCCAGAGGTTTTGATAAAATGTTTCTTCATTTTCATTTGTTTCCAGGAATCTTTTAATTGCTGTTTTGATTTTGGTGTTGACCTAGTAGTTGTTCATCATCATGCTGTTTAGTAGTGTCCATGTCTTTGTGGACTTTGGGGAAGTTTTGATGGTGTTGATATTTATTCTACTGTGATCTGAGAAGTTTCCAGTTTCTGTCCATTTTCTGTCCATTATTGCATGGCAATAACTGCATGGCAGTTTCTGTCTATTATTGCATGGCAATAATTCAACCCTATGGAATTTGTTTATGTTTGATTTATGGTCAAGGATGTGATCAATCTTGGAGTACATTCCATGTGATGGTGAATAGAATGTATACTCTATGGTTTTTGGGTGGAATATTCTGTAGGCTTCTATTAAGTCCATTTGATTGAGCATCAAGTTGAGGTTCTTGATCTCTTTGTTGATTTTTTTGTCTCAGTGATCTATCCAGGGCTGTTAGTTGGGTATTCAAGTCCCCAGCTATAATAGTGCTAGACTCAATATCTTTTTTAGTTTGCCCGATTGTTGCTTTATAAATGCTAGTGCTCCAGTGTTGGGTGCATATATGTTTAAAATGGATATTTCTTGTTGATGGATTGAACCTTTTATCATTATGTAGTTTCATTTTGTATCTTGTTAAATTTTTGATAGCTTAAAGTTTGTTTTGTCTGATATTAAGATTGTGACTCCCATCTTCTTTTGTCATTTATTTGCCTGGCACTCATTTTCCATCCTCTGAGTTTGAGTCTATGTGTGTCCCTTGGAATAAGATGAGTTTCCTGGATGCAGCAAATAATTGGGTCATGGTTTCTTATACAATTTACCATTCTGTCTTTTCAGTGGTGCTTTAGTCCATTTACATTCAGGCTGATTATTCAAATGTGGTTGTTTATCCCTCTCATACAGTTCTTATAAAGTTTTTTCTTTGTTTGCTTATTTTCTTTTAGCTTTGGGGTTGATGCATGTGTGCTTTTTTCAAGTTTGCTGTTGTGATGTATACTCTGTTGAGTCTGTGCTTGCTGTTCTCTTGGGAAGTATGTGGTCATTCTTTTCTTTCTTCTGTGCTTAATACCTTTTTAAGCATCTCCTGTAGAGCTGTTCTAGAAGTTGTACAATCTCTTAGGGACTTGATGTCTGAGAAGGATTTTAATTGTCCATTTCTGATGAAGTTGAACTTGGCTGGGTAGGAAATTCTTGGTTGAAATTATTTGAGGACTTTGAAGATTGGACTCCAGTCCCGTCTTGCTTGTAGTGTTTTGGCCTATAGGTTTGCTGCTATTCAGATTGGTTTTCCCCAGTAAGTAGTCTGTCCTTTCTCTCTTGCTGCCTTTAGGATTTTTTTCTTTTGAGCCTACTTTGTGTAGGTGAATTGCTATGTATTTAGGGTTGGTCTTCTCATTTGATGTCTTGTGGAGATTCTCTGTATCTCTTGTGTTTGGTTGGTCACATTTCTGGTAAGATGGGGAAAGTTTTCTTGGGTAATCTCCTGGAATACTCGCTCCAAGTGTTCTCCATTTCCCCTTTCTTTTCTTCTTGTTCAGGGATACTAATCAGGTGTAAGTTCAGTCTCTTGATATAAATGCACATCTCTTGTAGGTTTTGTTCTTTCTTTCTGAGTTTTCTTTCTATTTTTTTTGTAGATTGGGTTAATTCCATATTCTGGCCTTCAAGTTCTGAGATTCTTTCTTCTGCTTGATTAATTCTGCTTTCCATGTTTATCATCTTGTTATTTATTTCCTGGATGAAATTTTTATGACCAAAATCTCTGTTACATGTTCTTTCAGTGTTGCATCTTGTCTTTATTGAGTCTTATTCAGTCTTTCAATTCATTCCCTAGTCCCTGTCATATTCTGCAGCCAGTTGTTGATGACTTCCATCATTTGGGCTCTGAGGTCTGATATTTTAGGAGTTGTCTCTTTGTTTCACTTGAAATTACCTGTGGCCTTCTGTTGGTTTTTCCTCATTTGTGACAGATCTCTTTCTTTTCTCTTTAGTTTTGTTATTCAGTGGCAGTGGGAGAGACTTTCACTTCTGGTGTTTGCTCAGCCTTCTATACTTTCCTGATCTGGGCTCTGGATTTGTTCTATTTTGAAATGGGACTGTGGGTGGGAGGCTTTATTGTCTCTTGTAGTTTTGAGAGTCAAATAAGGTAGAGGATGGGGAGCTGAAATTCAGAAACTATTTGCAAATCACAATGTTCACTGGTTGTGGTGTGGGTTCCCTGAGATCCACTCCCCACTACCAATCTGTATGACAATGCAATGGGTACATATGTGTACCCCCTGAGTTCAAGATACAGTAATAGCAATGAGACGAACAGAGAAAAGTAGAATGAAATAAGATGGATAAAAATAAAAATAAAAAAACACAGAACAATGAAAACAGAAACGAAAGCAAAATACAATTGAACACACACACACACATACACACACGCGTGCAGGCGCGCACACGCACATGCCACAAAACAAACTGGAATGACAACTAAGCAAAATAAAAGACAACATCAAAAACCAGGAGAACCAAACACACACACACACACACACACACACACACACACACACACCCAGCACAAAATGAATGGAGAAGAAAAAGAGAAAGAAGAGAAAAAAATAAAAGAGAAAAAAGAAAAAAAAAGGAATTCAGATTGCACCCTCACACATATATTCTATACACACATTAAAGTAAAAAAGAGAGAGAAGCACAAAAGAGCAAAAACAAACCAACAACAGCAACCAACCAAAGTGAAAGATGAACACTCAATCATTCACATATACACATAGACAGAGAACCAAAAAAAAAAAGGAGAAAGAGAAAAAGAAAAAAATGGGGGTATTCACATTAAATCCTCACATACACATTCATGCACAAAGGAAAAATATAAAAAAGTTAGAAAAACTAACAACCAAACAAGCAAAACATTTTTAAAAATTAAAAAAATACCCTACCCTTTTGTGGCAGGTTCTGTAATTGTTCCTTCATCTGCTTCTCTACTGTCTCCTGCAGAGCTTCTGCCTCTTTCACGTTCTCCCCAGTGTCCAGACCAGGGAAGGTGGAGGGTCAGTGAGGTTGGGTGGAGCTGCTGTCCTCCCTGTCCCTCTCCTATGGTCAGGGGGATCCCTTCTGGTGGGGAGGTGCAGGATGGTCTCTTCCCCAGGTACTCACAGGAGGAGTGCTCCAGCCAGGCCTATCCTGGAGTGGAGTCTTCCTATTGCGCCTGCCGCCCAGGCTCTGCCTGGATTGGTCCCTCTCAGTCATGTCCCATCTGTGTGGGTCTGATGTTCAGAGAATTGCTTGGGAGGAGGGGGTTGGGTCAACTCCAGACTCACCACTGATCTCTTTGGAGTTTTCCTCATCCTTTTCTGGCTACAACTTTTGTCCCATGGTTGGATCACGGTAAGGGGTGAGGTGCCTGAGACTCAGCGCTTGTCAGGTCCCTCTGAAGTTCATGCTTTCAGGATATTCCCTCTGGGTCATGATCAACCTCTGACTAGTTGATCCACTGTTCACAGAGACTGGGTCTGTTGCTCCATGGTGGGCAAGTTGGAGCACTTTCCTGCTCTGTTTTCAAGATGGTGGCAGGGTGCCTCTTTCATCTTCTCCTGTGGAGTTCTGCTTCTGTACTCCCTCTGCAGCCCTTGCTGCCAGTGTCTGGCCAGGTGCCGCAGTGGCGAGGCAGAGTCCAGAGCCAGCAGTTTCTCCCGCTGCAGTGGGGAAGCAGAGCCTGGAGCCAGTAGTCTCTCCCTACCACTTCTTCCCAGGAAGACTTTTAGGTTAAAAAAGATGGCACTCGGCTTCTGCAACCAGGGAAGTGCTGGGGACCAAGCAGTGCAGCTGCAACCCCAGCTGTTTCACCAGGAGAGACCTGCTCATGAGCCCCTACTTAATCAGTCTCTCCCAGCATCCTCTTTCCAGGAAGAGTCTTGTTGATTTAAAAAAAAATGGCACTCCAGCTTTTGCCTCCTGAGAATCACTAGGGTCCAAGTCAAGCAGCTGTGGCACAAGCTGCTTCACCAGGAAAGCCCTGGCCACTTGCTCCCAAGTCCTCACTCAGTGAGCTACTCACCCACCCACTCACTCACAGACACACACATAAAATTTTCCATACACTCACTCAGCCACACTGAGACTCACAAAGTCTGACTGGTTTGGCTGCCGTCTTCCTGCTCCCCTTGTCTTATCTTTCTTAGCACCTCAAACTAGATCCCATCCAGACATGTTTTTTTTTTTTTTTGAGTTGGAGTCTCACTCTGTCGCCCAGACTGGAGTGCAGTGGCCGCTTCCGGCCACCGCAGCCTCGCCTGCTGGGTTCTGGCGATCCTTCCACCTCAGCCTTCCAAGTAGCCGGAATTACAGGCATGTGCTACCACGCCCGGCTGATTTTTTTTTTTTTTAAATTTATTGTAGAGATAGGTCTCGCTGCCCAGGCGGGTCTCGAACCCGCGCCAGACATGTTTTAACAAGCTATTGAGAGTTTATTTTGGTACAAGAACTTTAGAAATGCATGCATAGTCTTTTCATAATATGCATTTTTCTATTTTTTTTTTTGAGTTGGAATCTCACTCCGTCACCCAGACTGGAGTGCAGTGGCCGCTCCCAGCCACCGCAGCCTCGACCTGCTGTGGTCCGGCGATCCTTCCGCCTCAGCCTTCCAAGTAGCTGGAACTACAGGCGTACACTACCACGCCCGGCTAATTTTTGATTTATTGTAGAGATGAGGTCTCGCCAAGTTGCCCAGGCAGGTCTTGAACCCGCGGGCTCAGGCAATCCATTCACCTCAGCCTCCCAAAGTGTGGGATTACAGGCTGAGCCACCGAGCCCGGCTCATAATATGCATTTTTCACGATCCTTTTGAAGACCCATCACATGGACAGTTCATCATTGACTGAAACATCATTATGCAGCACATGACTGTAATCTGTGTGCCTTAAGGGACTCTGTTTTCTTTTAAGTCAAGGATTCCACTAAATAAATGAGTATGCATTTAAGTTTCTGAGTATTGTACTTTTCAAGGAGGGATGTATTAAGATAGGATAGGTTATACAGTGGTAACAAAAACAACACGCTTTGTGGTTCCTAATTATAAGGGTATTTTTCATGGTCTTGCTACAGGTCCACTGCAGGTTGGCTGGGTATTCTGTCCAATGTCTCCTTACTCCAGGGCCCAGGCTGATAGGGTATCTACCATCTTGAATGTTGCCAGTAGTCACAGAGGAAAAGAGCGCTGACAAATGTGCCCGATACTTCAAATTTCCTCCTAAAATTGTGACATGTCGCTTCCATCTGCATTTTATTATCCAAAGGAAACCATAAAGCCTCAATTAACCTCAAGGAGTCAGGAAAGTGTGATTCTATCATGTTCCTGGAAGTGGAGAGATTTGGTGAGAAGCACCCACAACTACCACTAGGGCCTAGGTAAGAACTGACACCCAAAGATATGCAAAGAGTCTTATACTGGCTAAAAGTAAAAATATTGATTTGAAAAAATTAGAAATAAATAGTAAATACTGATTCAGTCAGCATCAAATTGCTTCTCATCTGTAAACTCCTTGAAAGCAGGGATTCTATCTAAACTTTTTCATTGATGTGACATAGTCTAGTGACTTTGGAATCAGACAGACTCAACTCCAGGACTCATTTGTTGTGTGAACCCATGTTTTGTTTCTGGGGAGAAATGGATTATGCCAACCCCTTGCATTTCCCCCCAACCCTGTAGATGTATCCAGATAATGATATCTATTTTTTAAAAATTGAATCCACTTGGAGTCTAATACTAGAATTAATATGTTTTGGCAGAAAACAATTAGTTGGTCAATATAACTGTTCTCATTTTTTTCACACGGGCACACATCTAGACAATAAACAGATATGGCTACGACTAAGTTCAGAAGTATCCAGACTGGATTATTATCTCCTCCTGTGCACGATTTTCAGTGCTCTTTCTTCTTCTACTAACCTAAATGCAGGTGAGCATGGTGAACTCAGAAAATACGTGTAAGAGCAGCAGAGCCATAAGATGGAAGGAGTCTGGATCCCCAAATCTTTGCTTGGAGAAAAGTCGCCTACCAATCACCAACAGTCATTTTGGACTTAACTTGAACAAGAAAGAAACTTCTCACATGTTTGAACCATTATTCTTTTGGGCAGAATGTTCTGCAGTGAAAGGATGGTAGAACAGAAAAGCAGAGATAAGAGCAGAAGGTCGCTTTTGGAGATGGACACCCAACCCCGGCCCACTTCATCCCTTTGGAGAGAGCTGACTCTGTGAGGTGAAGAGCAGGATTCTCCTTACCCCTATGTGCACAGAATCTTAGGTCCTCTGAAGAATCTTGGGACCTTTGTGATGGCGAGCCGAGGGCATTGTGCAGGTAGGTAACAGCCACATCAAATGTGAGGGATGCATGCCCTCAAATGTTTTATCTGCCCCGTGTTGGAAATTCCCACTATTAGAGTACTGCCTCTGAGTTTTAGCATTGGCTGCAGAAGATTCTGGCAAATTGGATGTAAATTATCAAACAGCGTAACTAATAAACCCAGAAGCACGCTTCAACTGATAGGGAGTGGCTACAAGATGAGAAATCCAAGGATGAACTGGAGGGAAACGGGGCATGGCAAGCTCCTCTGAGAACCTCAGTTTTGGTTCTGGCCTGGCCAACTTGATGTGTTAGTTTGAGCAAGCCTTGGCAGCTCTGTTTTCTAACTTCCTCTTTTTATTCTTTTGTATCCTTCTAGATTCAGCTCTGATGTTACCTCCTCCCGGAAGTCTTCCCTGACCCCAGCCTGGGACGGGTACCCTAGGTAAAGTGTTCCCCTCCCTATTCTGTTGTGGTGTACTGTTGTGTCCCACAGGAAGAAGAAGGGATTGTGGTAATCTTCATTTCAAAGGGCAGGATCTTGGCTGAGACCTAAAGGAAGTGAAGAGAAGAGAGAAGAGAAATTCCAAGAAGTGTCACCGTTTTAGCAGGGCCCTCTTGAGACCAATTCCAGAACAGCATTCACAGGAGAGCAGAGTGACCTAGAAGTCCTTTGAATCTTGAGTGGTGCGGGCCTCTCTCAAGTTCGCTCCATGCAGACAATGGGAAGAGGTTGGTAAAAACAGAATCCTGCACTACTGACCCTAGGAATGCTCTGTCACCTCCTGAGCGGTCTGGCTGGTGTCCTTGGGCTTGGGCTGTCACCTGCAAAATAAATAAATAAAGTTATATTAATATCAGCTCCATTAGGAACACAGGAAATAAATTAATGTTTGCCAAATGGGAGAAGAAAAAAATCAATAAGGAAAGAAATATTATTTTTAATCTTCTGAGAAGGTTTTTTTAATAAACAACAGAAAGAGGAAAAAATAAAAACCATGAAAAAGGGTCTGCCAACATCCTTTTAACCTTTATTTATTATCACTCATTCTACATCATCCCGAACTGCATGATAATTTAAAATTTCATTTTAATTTCAATGTATCATATAATTCAACCCAGTCTTTTATAGCATTTTTTTTTTTTTGCTGAAAACTATAAAAATATCTCAGAAGGAAATACAACCGGGGAGAGAGAGGGAGGGTCAGAAGTAACCTTCTTGGGTAGTCATTTAATTTCTGAGATTAAAAGGTCTGTGCAAAAATATGATAACACTAAAAGCAACCAACACGAACAATGTGGCTTTTCCTCGATGGCATGCCAAATCACACAGAGTGGCGATGGCCCCGCTTGCTCTCTGCGTCCTTCTGTACCCTCACTTGAATTCAGAGGACTCTTGTCATTTTGGTTGTGTTAGGAGAATATTCCTTTATTCCTTTCTGCCATGTTTGGTATGTACTGAGGCAGTGGCTTCTCCTTTTGGGAACGTGTTCCATAGACCCCACTCGAGACATTTTTAGAGTCTAAGAAAATGTTCGTATCAGGAACTAGCATTTGTTGAGCACGTACTTTGTGCCAGACACCACAGTCAGTGCCTTACGTTCCTTTTGTTATTTAATTCTGTCTGCCTTGTGAGATGGGGACTATAATTGCCCACACTTTATAAAAGGAAATGGGAACTTAGATTGGTGGAGAAAACTGCCAGGGTCACATGGCTAGGGAGTAGCAGAGATGTGAGCCCAGGTCTAGCAGGTGCCCAAGGCTGTGTGCTTTTAGATTCATTGAAAGGGAACTGGGTTGTGTGAGGGACCAGGAAGGTGCTTGGCTTCCTTCCTTGCATTGTCTTACTCAGGTTGCTTCAAGGGAGGTTCCCTTCTACCCAGGCTGTCTTGAGAGGTGTATTTTCCAAGCAAACAACTTACTGAGAAGATACATGCTCTGTGCGACCTCTGGCTTTGGAGTGAGGCTGAACCAGTAACACGCCCCGTGAGACCTTCACTTTATCCTGAAGCCTCTATCCCGGTCTCATTGTCCTGGCCTTGACCTTGATCTTATTATACTGTTTGCTGTGGGGAAAACTGAGTTTGGCCTGTGGTAGCTTTTACGGGAGGTTCGCGATCAGGCTGAGCGGGTTATCTTACTATTTACTGTATTCGTTCATTCGTTTATTCATGTAGGCAACTATGTTAGGACAGGTTAGATTATACGGGGTAACAAACAACCTCCGCTCCAAACCCAGGGGCTTACAATAGCAAAAATGTGTGTTTCTGTGATGCATTTCCAATACTAGCTGCCAGAGGGTTTTCGCCCAGGTTCCATCTTGACATGTGCTTCCCTGACATGCAGGGAAGGGAGTACACTGCAGCGAGGGAGGGGGTGCAACAGATCACACACTGTCTCTTAAAGGTTCCTTTGGAAGTGAGATGTGTCACTGCTACTTACATCTCATTGGCTAAAGCAAATCACATGAGCAAATGTATCTGGAGGGACATGAGCTGCAGTGTGTGTGAACAACCGTGACACCAGGCAGTGAGAATATTGTGGAAAGTCTTCACACGGTGGGGCAACTAGTTGATGAATCTGTGAATAGATGAATAAACACAGAGGGCAATTTTAAGCTGAAGGAAGTGCTGTGAAAAATGAAAGCAAGGAGGAGAAAAGGGCGAGGGAGGGACTGGGAACAGGAAGCTGTTTTAGCTGTCTCTGAGAACATGGCAGTTGAGCTGATAATTGAAGCGAAGAAATGAATCCCAAGAAGATCTGGAAGAAGAACATTTTAGGAAGTGGAAACAGCAAGGGCAAAGGTCCTAAGGTAGAGTGGGCGTCACGTGTTGGAAAAACGGGCAGGAAGACCAGGAGGCTAGAATGTGGTGAGGGAGGGGAGGACGGCGTAAAAACGGGAAGGGTGGAGCTTGCAAACACTTTAGAGGCCAAGATAGGGATCGTGAATGCAATTTGAGTGTAATGAAAAGCCACCGGGGTGGTTTTAAACCCAGACGCGGTGTGATTTGATTTTGGAATGGCTCCTATGGCTGTCCTGCGGAAAAGAAAGGGGAGAGGGCAAGGGCGGAAGCAAGGAGGCCACCCAGGAGGCTGCCGCGTCGGCCTGGTGTCCTCATCCCTTCCCTGGGAAACCAGACGAGTGCTGATGGCTGGACCGGCTTGCTCCTCTGAGCTGCTCTCCTCGGGGAGGTCTGGCTTGGCGGGTTCTTCCTCAGGGATGCATGTCCTCCGCCCATGGCACAACCAAGAATTTTCAAGGCAAGTGGGGCACTGAGACTCCAGATGTCTTTCCTAATTCAGGAGTAGAGAGGACATGCCTATGAGGGGAAACTGAGTCCTGTGGAATCTGTTTACAGCGGCCAAGAGCCATCCTTTCATTCGATGCCACAAATTTTCCCTGTCATTACGACCAGAAAAATGCAATCCTTGCTTTAAAAAAATTATTATTGTAAAAACTCCTGAACAGTAATTTGCCTGATGCCACCTTGTCCAGACGATGTGTGTCTCGCGATGCCTTGGCACAAGAGACGGGCAGGAGACGCCTCATATGTTTGTGTCAGACTTCATCGGCAGTGGCATTTGTCAGGGGATGCTCGAGTGGCAGCCACGAAACACCTGATTGTATACCTAGAATTACCTGTTTTGGCAGTGTAGCTCACGGCTCTATCTGCCATCGGTGATTTGTATGTTTCAGCCGAAATGGGCACGGAACTAATCTGGAAGGAAGTAGATATCCAAATTAGTTCTCTGACCAACCTTTCACAATGAAAACAGGCCTCCTCTCTGAAAGTTTTTGTGTGGCAAGTTTACCTGGGGCATTCGTTTGCTGTCTCTGTTCTTTCTTCCGCCCAAGCGTAAGCACTTGGGCTTAGGTAAACCCAGGAGAAGGGGCCTGATTCAGGCATTGCAAATGATTTTCAATTAGAGAGAATTCATTTATGTTATTTCTGAATCCAGCCCAAATTGGCATTCAATCCTCAAGACAGGAAAGAGAAATAGATAAACTTCCTTAACATTTGTTGAATACCCAATTTGACATTTTCTTGGATTAAATCTGAATTAGTAAGGAAACAAAAACAAATGCATTAAAATAGCGGAGAATAAGAAAGACAGCAAATTTATAATCCTGCCGCCTTCAGAAGCGTATTGCAATGGATGCAGTGCCAATTTTAGTTTTAAATGTATTTTTGAATAGGTCATATTTTTACATGTGTTAGCAATGAAAACAGCATATCCGAGGCAATACCAATTTCAGATGCTTTTTACTTCGGGATTATTTTAGATTAACAGAAGAGTTGCAAAGATAGCACAGAGTTCCCAGTATATCCCACACGCTCAGCTTCCCCTAATGCTAACATTTCTTTTCTCTTCATTTTATTATTGAGATGTGAGGTACAAGTCAGGATTAGGTACACAAGTAGTCTGTGTGCAGGTCAAGTTTGGACCTCCAACTGGTCCTCACTGGCCCTGGTTTAGGATCAGGTACCCTTTGTGAGGCCATGGCCGTCCCCCTTCCCTCTCTCCCTCCCCCGGCGGTGTTCCTCGACTGCCAATTCCTCCCTTGTGGCATTGTGATAAATGTTCAGGACCCACGTATGAGTCAGAACATGTGGCAGTCAGTTCTTTATCTCTGTGATAGATCACTAAGTAGGATGGACTCTAAATCCATCCAGTCTACTGCGATGTCCATAATTTTGTTCAACTTTATAGCTGCGTAATACTCTATCGTGTATACATACCACATTTTCTTTATCCAGTCCACTTTCGATGGGAAGCAGGGTTGGTTCCATGTTTTTGCTATTGTGAATAGTGTGGCAATAAACATGCACGTATCTTTTTTGCAGAGTGATTTAAGTTCCTCCAGGTATATTCCTAGTAGGGGGATGGCCGGGTTGTATGGAAGGTCAATTTCTAGTTTTTTAAAAGATCACTACACTCTTTCCCATAGAGGTTGGGCTAATTTGCACTCCCACCAACAATACAGAAACATCCCCTTTTCTCCACACCCACGCCAGAATTTGTTGTGTTTTGATTTATTAATGATGGCCATCTTTATTGGAGTTGGGTGGTATCTTGATATGGTTTTGATTTGCCTTTCTCTGATGATTAGTGAGGCTGAGTATTTTTTCATGTGTCTGTTAGCTGCTTATATGTCTTCTCTTGAGAAGTGTCTATTTCATGACTTTTGTCCACTTTTTAATAGTGTGGTTTGTTTTTTTTCTTTCGGCTCATTTGAATTCCTTCTAGATCCTGGATGTTAGGCCCTTGTCAGATACATAATTAGCAAATATTTTTTCCAATTTTGTGGGTTGTCTTCTTGCTGTTTTGGTGGTTTCTTTTGCTGTGCAGAAGCTTTTCAGTTTGATGAGGTCCCACTTGTCTATCACAGCATTTGGGTCGTTCGCTTTTGGGTATTTAATCATGAGTTGGTTGCCTACTCCTAAGTGCTTCTTCTATGGTTTCTTCTGTGATTCTTACAGTTTGAGGTTTTATGTTTAGGTCTTTGATCCATTTAGAGTTGATTTTTGTATAGGGTAATAGATAGGAGTCCTGTTTCATTCTTCGGCATGTGGTCAGTCAGTTTTCCCAGTACCATTTGCTGAATAAAGTTTCTTCTCCCCAGTGGTTGCTACCGCTGGGTTTGTCGAAGATGAGATGGTTAAGAGGTCAGGTTTTTGTTTCTGAACCTCTGTCAGGTTCCACTGGTCTATATGTCTATTCTTGATTATTGTAGCCTTATAGTGGTATTCCGGTCTTTCAAGTTTGAGGTCTGGAAGTGTGATACCTCCCACTTTGTTCCATTTGCTGAGGATTGTTTTGGCTATTTGTGCTCTTTTTTGTTTCCATATGAATTTCTGAACTGTTATTTCTAGGTCTGAGAAGAATGGTGTTGGTAATTTGATGGGTACCATATACTCATTGAATTTGTAGATAACATCATACATAAACACAGTAAATTTGTCAGAAGTAAGAACTTAACATTGCTACAACACTATTGACTAAAGACTTTATTCAATCTCACCGGTTTTTTCGCTCATGTCCTCTTGTCTGTTCAAGATTCAATCCAGGATAAATATGCATTTAGTTGTCATGTCTCTTTAGTTTCTCTGATCTCTGGCAAGTTTCTCAGAGTTTTGTGATCTGCCAGTTTTGAAGAATACTGATCAGAGCTTTTGCAGAATGTCTTCTAATTAGGGACTGATGTTTTCTTATGATTAGATTGGAGTTGCAGATTTTGAAGAATACCACAGAGATAAGGGGTACATGATCTATGCTAACATTGATCACTTGGTACGTGATATATATGTGACCTGTGCTAACACTGATCACCTGGTCAAGGTAGTGTCTATTGTCTTTTAGATTCCTCCACTTTAAAGTTATTATTTTTCCCTTTCCATACTCTGTGATTTAGACACAAGTCATCAGGTCTAGCCTCACACTCTGGAAAGGGGGAATTCCATTCAACCTCAGAGAGGAGACTATTTATCTACAGATGTTACTTGGAATTCTTCTGTAGGTAAAACTTGCCCCTTAGTTCTCCATTTATTTGTTCAATCATTTGTTTATGTCAACATGGACTCGCGAATATTTATTTTATCTGGGGGGGATTAAACTGCAATACATTGTAATTAATGTTGTAACTCAGATTGTTTCAACTTTGGCCACTGGAAGCGCTTCTTGCTGACTCTTTGGTTCTCTTGGCATGGCTCTATTCTTCGCATTATTTTTCCTCCTCTCTTGATTGCTTTCTTGGTTTCTGACTCAATAAGTTGCTCCAGACTCGTCTGAGAGTTTCTCTCCCTCAGCCACTTCTCTAAGGAGCCCTGGTGCCTATTATTGGAGGATGATATTTAAAAATCAAATTCTGGGCAACGGGTATGCCTGTTACATAGTGGGTGCCACTATTTCTAGTGAGCAGAGATAGGAAATGTGTGTGTGTAGATACACACACACACACACACACACACACACACACACACACACAATATATATATATATATATAAACCCAGATATACATATATACAAACCTGTATCTCTCTGTCTCTTAAAATAGTCAGGAGTTCCCACTGACATCTCTGACTGTTATCCAGCAACACAGGACTTACTGTTGCCTCTCCCTTGTATATTTGTAACTCTTTTCTATGAGAGTGAGAAAAGTGGTCCATATTATCTACGTCTATTCATTTTGTTCAGTCCTAGCATATATGTAGTTTCATTATTGCTGACCCACATGACTTCTTTTTTTTTTTGAGTAAGAGTCTCACTGTGTCGCCCAGGCTGGAGCACAGTGGCACACTGACAGCCACCGCAGCCTCAACCTGCTGGGCTCAGGCGATCCTTCCGCCTCAGGTTTCCAAGTACCTGGAACTCCAGGCAGGCGTCACCACGATTGGCTAATTTTTTGATTTATTGTAGAGACGTGGTCTCGCCGAGTTGCCCAGGCTGGTCTTGAATCCCTGGGCTCAGGTAATCCCCTCGCTTCTGCTTCCCAAAGTGCTGGGATTACAGGCATGAGCCACCACACCCGGCCCCATATAACTCTGAGAAAGAAATTTATCAACTAGAAAACCAGCGTTCACACACAATTCTTGTTGTCGGTATCGCTCCACATGCCATTCTAAAACTACCTTGGTCAGCTTCTTTTTGCTCTCCTCCCTTCAGTGATGCAACGTCAGGCATTGGGAATACAGTTAGACTCATTCATCTCAGTCTGCACTCCACCCTGGGATCCCTTAACATTCTGGCTGAGTGTTTTTTTTAATTAGTACACAGTAGAGTTCATGCTTTATTGTGTGAAATCCTATGAGTTTTGACATGTGCCTTGGCCACCCCAAGACCCCGCAGAATTGCTCTTATGTGGTCCTTTTTAGTGACCCCTCCCTGACTCAAACGACCATTGATTTGTCCTCTTTCCCTATAGTTGTATAGGTGATTTAATTTTTTCCCTCCACATTTCTTTGAAATTCAGGTAGGCTCCTTGCTATGTGGACTTAGATGTATCAAGGTCCACATTCTCTCAGTACAGAGTGTGTTGGGTGACATCCCCCTGCAGTAAGAAGACAACACACATTGTGGGCTACGCAGTCACACTGCAGCCCCAATACTTACTAACGGTGATTCAGATGCCTGGCATCTCAATGTCTCTGCTTTTTTGTTTCTAAAATGAGAATAATAATAATACCTGTTTCCTTAGATTGTTGTGAGGAAAAAAAAAAAAAAGATGTTGCATGCAAAGTTCTTAGAATGGGACCCAGAACACAGCAGATACTCCAACAATGTTGGTTGCTGCTAGTATCTCTGTTATTATTACTATGACTAATCTGTAAGCTGGGTGTTCTCATTAAAAATGAACAGAATTCCTCTTCAGTAAGCATTTCATTTCCTAAATTACAAATAGAATATCTAGGGGCTGAGGGATGGAAACTTTGCTTTTCTTCCTGCCAATGGCTACTTCTTTTTGAGTCTACATCTTGCTCACTGCACAGACGAAACACACACACAAGCATTTACTCATGACTTGGTATTGTAATGAGTGCCAAATGGGTACGAGGTGTCTCCCTTTACTTGTTACTGCTAGCACGCAGTCGAGAATCAACACCTGGTTGCCGGGTGAATGGACGAGACCTTCCTGTGGGCTGGTGGTCCTTGGACACACCAAGCTGAATGAATGGGTTTTGGTCTTTCAGTTGAGCAAGAGAGATAGGCAGGCAGGTGCTAGGACCAGTGCCTCCCTGGGGTTGGTCTGTTTTGCTTTTCCCGGGTGGGACTCAAAGTTGGCACTTGGAGACAGGTCTCAAAGGAGGCTTAGAAAGCCACTATGGGATCAAGATGGGAAAAGGCATTCTAGGCAAGAACCCAACACACGGAGGCATCTGGACACTCAAGAGATCTCAGTATGCTCTGGGAATGACAAGCAGTCTGAGGTGGTATGCTTGGTAAGGAGAGGCGGGGTATGAGACCAGTGTGGAGGCCACATCTTGACGGTTCTGGTGCTTCACGCTGAGGAACTTAGACTCCTCTCTGAGGGCAGTGGAAACCATGGAAGGTACAGCAAGGCAATAAAAAGTCCAGATTTGTGTTCAGTGCATCAGTGAGCCTGCAATAGTGAGAACGGGTGAGGGGTGGGGGGCATTTCAGAAGTGAAGAAGCCAACTGGAAACGGCTGGAGATATCTAGAAGGGACGGCTGTAGTCTGACCCGGAAAACTGGGAGGGAGAAGAGGAGGGAGGAGGATATTTGAAAGACATTTTGATGGCAAATTTGGCAGGATTTTGAGATCAATTGTATACAGAAGAGTGAGGACTTGGCAGAGTCAGAGTGGAGAAAGCGACAGCCAATGTATCTACCTGGATGGTGCAGACCTTCCTGGACATCAGAATTAGACAGACCTATGAATAGGCTTTGGGGTAGAAGGAGGAAAGAAAGAATGAGCTCTGGTCCACACCGGCGCACACTTTGCGTACACTTGTGCACACATGCACACACACCATTTGTCCACCGAAAACAGGAGACCCAGAATACAGAGTGGCAGAGGACGTTGCATCAGAGCTTGAAACGAACGTGAAAGAAGTGTGTGCCTTCCAGCAGGTTCAGATGAAAGTGAAAGTGACGAGATGCATAGTCGCTGGGTGGTGAGATGACCTAGCCCTGCTGTGTCTTCAATCACCTCTGACTGGCATGACCTTTCCCCTCGAATGGTGTCTCTCCATAAGGTAACATCCTTTGTCTGCAGGTATGACGCTACTGCCCACAGCCCGCAAGAGAGGTCTTCTGAGTCCCTGTCATCCTTCAGATGGTGACATTTCGCTGTGGCAGCTGGTCTAGACAGGTGCAGCCAGAGACGGTGAAGCAAAAGGAGACTGCTGGATGCCCCCCATGAGAACGGGGCTCCATGAACTTCCCCTTGGCGAAGGTGCTCTAGTCGGCGGAGCAGAGGATGCTTTGTACTTGAGCCACTGCCTGCTTTCCTAGAATGACATGCCCCGTGTGACACAATGCTGACATGAAAAGCTAAGTTCAGAAGAAAGGCCATATGTGATGGAAATGCAACTCAGAGCACAGAGGCGGAGAGAATGAAGCCTTCACCCTGACCCCTTGAGGGAGGCAGGGAGGCCAGGGTCTTTCACCAGGTCAGGGCTTCCGCCTGCCTGTCACTGCACATGTGCATTGCAGGACAGGTGGGAGTCGGTCTACCCTCAGCGCTGCCAGAAATATAATAGGACGGCTTTATGTCAAGCAAAGAGGCACGTTTATTACACAGAGTCTCTTGCTCCAAGCTGCAGATGAGAAAAATCCTCTAATCTCACTCAGTTTTAATCCTGGATTAAGGCAGATTTGTTAATAAAACACTAGTAAAATCAAGAATAGCTTGCAATTATCTTTAACTTCTGTTACTTACATTACAGTATATGGTTTTAAAAATACACAGAGATGAAGTAAAATATGTTTTAAATTCCCTGTACCCTTGAAGAAAGAGTTCGGAAGAATTAAGAGTTCCAATGAAAAAGCCACTGCTGGAAAACTCAAGGAAGGGAAGGGAAGAAAGCAGAGGAGAATGGCTCAATTAGGACAGTATTTCCAATTTGTGGGGTCACAGGCTGATCCAAATCAGAGCGATGACCCCAAACAATGCTGACATGAGAGGCAGTGTTAGTCTGTTGAGACAAATGCGGTGTATGTCGTGCTGAGACACGGGTAATGCCAACCCAGCCTCTCTCTCCCACAAGAAAGAGCGGCACTCTCTATGCCGACAAGTATTTTTGGAGTAAGGCAGGGAGACTGAGCTGTCTTCACACAGCTCTCTGCACACCGAACTCAGCCAGAAAGAGCAGGCCATACCTGGCGAATCTGTGAAACCCTGAAAGGGACAGCCACGCTGAGACGAGGCTGAGCTTCATTCTCTAAACAGTCTGCAGCTCCAGGACATGCCTCAAGTGGCCCCCGCTGTCTTATTTCTAGAAACTGGGCTGCCATTGGCTCCAAAGCGGCACCAGTTGGGGGGACAGGCAGCCCCAGTCCTATGAGTCTCCACTAGGGGACGGGGGGGGCGCACCTCGTTGTCATAACTCATCAGTTGCCGGACACAATTTTGGTGTAAACTCGTCCACTTTTGTTTTTGCCTTGCTTTCCATTTCGTTATCCCTGCTCCCCCTTTCCTGGCAAGCAGCAGAAGCATCTATCTCTTCAAGGAGGACGGATAGGAAGGTGGGGCGGTGCAGAGAAACCGCCCTCGACAAGCAGGACCCAGCTCACATCTACCTTTGGTTTGCTAATACTGAGTTAACTCCGACAACGCTGGGGTGTGCAAGAATACACTTCACACAGCAAGCCAGGTGTGTGGAAAATTTGAGAGCCATGGTAACTCTGGGCTGCGTTCCCGCCAGGCCACAACCTGGAGCGAGCAGAGGCAGCTTTTCCGTGAGAGGAGGTGGTGTGCACACACCTTACCCCACTGGCCGCACCACTCCCCGCTGCACTCATCACAGAGGTGCGGGTCCATGCTGCTGTTCACCTTACAGAAAGAGGAGATGAACTCTTTCTTGTTCCCACGTTTCTCTCAAGGAAACAACAGACCACGAGGGCTGCATGCCTCGTCCCCACGCTTCACGCACTCATGGCACTTGCCTGGCTCCTGGCGGCGTCTGGTTTTGCGATCCCTGCAAGTCTAGGCAGGTGGATGGCCAAAAGCCCGTGCACTTGGAAATTATCGGTGCCATGCCAGCACATGCCAGGAGAGGACAGATTTCTCTGCTCAAAATGCTAAGTTTCAGTTGGGAGCCATCACTTTTTCTCCTCTCTCCATTTGCATCACCAGCAGCAACTGGCTCTCTTTTCAGAGTCATTTTCACAAGAAATAAAGTGTACAGTCACTTCTTGAGGATCATCATGTCTTGGACTTGGAGCAGAGGTTGACTATGGACTGTTGGCATGTGGGCAGCAGCTGGGCTCACGCTTGAGCTTGGTGACTGGCCACTGTCACCTTCATAGAGGAGTCGAAGAATTCAGTTACAGAACCAGTATCTCAAATTTGACTAGATGCCATGATACTTTGGGGACACCCAACTTGTTCAAATGATAATGTTAAAACCTGATATAATTGCGGAGAATAACTTCCTAGAATTCACGCATAGCTTTAGAGATTCAGAACATCCTGAAATTTTATACAAGATTTCATGTGAATAAAAGAATTTATTTTTTCCTGAGGAGACAGCTGATAACTTTCATTAGACTCTCAAAGTAGTCCATGTTTCAAAAGAGTTAATAGCTGTTAGCTATTATGCATACTGTGTGCATTTTCACCTCATCTTGTTACCCTCAATTTAAGGTTATTTACACAAAAAAGTCTGCAACTGTACAAATATAATAAATGAGAGCCAAGTGTTACAAACGAGAGCTGGTTCACCGATCTGGCTGGCTGGAATTAAAATCCCTTTCCTCTGACCTTGTCATATGTCTCTCTGGATCATTTATTATCCTTGGTTATTGGGGTGCTGGTGTATCTCGGTTGTTCCAGCAAGGTCTTAAAGGAGAGATGACTTAGATATCTGGGGCCTGTTGAAGAGAGGAGAACTAGTTAGTGATTCTTTCTCAGAAACAAATGTAGGACGTTGTGTGTATGCACATTTGTATATGTCTGAGTATATTTATTCGTGCATACAGCTATCGTTCATGTGGGACCGTGTGTGATAGAGTGCATATGTGAGTTAAAAATATGAGTGAGCGTGTGCGGTAATGTGTGCACAGCGACATGTGTGGGTGAGCTTCATTAATGTGTTTGTGTTCAAGTTTAAGCGTACGCACAGGTATGTCACAGTCCGGAAATATACAGAGTATGGGGCATGGGAGAGGGCAAAGCAAAGGGGAAACACACAGGCAGAGAGAGGAAGGAAAAATTATCTGGGCACAATTTTAAAGTAATGATGAGCATAAACACTATCTCAAGACATTTTCAATGGGCTAAACCTACCTGTGAGTTCTACTGGAGATAAAAATCACAGGTACTACTAAATGCAACTGCAGTGTGTTGTCTATATTAATAATAAAAGGAAACATTAAATTTCAGTTTCAGCTAGTGAAGGTAAAGATGCAAATTTCCCTGTTAAAATCTATGAATTCTCTGAAATATATTCACAGCTCTTGTTTAAATGCTCATTGACCCTGTGTTAAGATACCTTGATTGAGGGAGCGGTGACCAACCTTGTAAAGGGAAATAGAGAAGAGGGTGGAATGAAACAGAACAGAATGAAAACATTAGAAAATATTGCACAAAGGAAGAAGTGTTACATTGCATATATTGTTTCAATGACTATGTTGTGTGTGTGTGTTTGTGTGTATGTGCCGGTTCATGATGTGAAAACAGGCAAAACAGAAAAACATTGTGCCAGGGAATTAAGTTTTAAATAAATTCTAAAAATGGATGGGCATGGTGGCTCACACCTATAATCCCAGCACTCTGGGAGGCCAAGACAGGAGGTTTGCTTGTGGCCAGGAGTTCTAGACTAACCTGGGCAAAATAGTGAGACTATCTTTATAAACAATAAAATAAAAAAAAAATAGCTGGTGTGTTGGTGCATGCCTAAATTCCTAGCTATTCAGGAGGTTCACTTGAGCCCAAGAGTTTGAGGCTTCAGCAAGCTATAATCACACCACTGCACTCCAGCCTAGGTGACAGAATGAGATGCTGTCTCAAAAAAGAATGGAAAGATTTTAAGTGCAGGAGGCACCTGGTAAGGTTCAGTTTCGGAAGCTTTTCTTCAACAGTCATGAGAAGAAAGGAGCAGAGTGAGGTAAGGTGGAGGAAGGGCAGTGCTTAGGAGACTTCCATGGAACGCTAGGAAGAGGATCCTATCTGCGTGATGGCCAAAGCCAAGGGGAGGGGTTGGTTGCCTAGGCTACAGAGGAGGTAGAACCCAGGGATTTGGTGGCTCTCTGGAAGTGGGAGATGCTGCAGAGGAAGGAAGCTCTTATTTTGTTCTCTAAATGGACAGATGTGCCCAGCTGAGATGGAGCTCACAGGGGCAGGAGCAAGTCTGAGGGCCAAAAGGAAGAGTCTGGTTTAGAGATGCTGGGTTTGGCTTTTGGGGCTCCAATGTGGGCCATCACCACCTCTCTAGATTTCAGTTTCATCGTTTCTGAAATGTGGCATTTTTTTGCCTGGAAGGAGGTTTTTGAGGCATATTAAATATAAAGTCATAGAAGTATTTACTTGATGACCTTAAATGAGATTATATATGTGAAAAGGACTTTCTACCACTGTATCTTAAAAATCTTTTTACAAATGATAGCTACCTCCTGCATAAGTAAAGTCTTTTTTCCTTTGCAAAAAAACAAAACTCAAAGCAAACTAAATGGAGTGCAAAGGCAATGTTTCAGCTCACTTAAATATGAAGCATAGAGATAGGTCTGGCTTTCAGGATCCAGGGGTTCCTCATTTTGCTGCAGCTCAGCAGGGTCCTACTCTCCTCTGTGGGCTGGTTCTATTCTGAGAACCCTTCCTTTTGTGTGTTCTACTTGGTGGCAAGAGCTCTGTGTTCCAGTTTAGGATAAAAGAATCTCTTTCTCTGAGTTCCTGCAAACGTACTATTCTACCACATGGGTTCACTTGCCTCCCCCTGGACCAGTCAAGATGGCCATGGGAAAATGATTGATTAATAATTGTCTAGTGGTGGATCTCAGATCACTGGCTAGACAGAGAGGGAGGAGGGTCCCTAAATGAACACATTGGAGGCTATTGCCAGGAGGTAGAATGGATACTAGCAAGGCAAACATGGAATGTGCAGATATACAGACCAGAGAGACTGATAGCTTAGTGCAGAGCCGTGGTTGTAGATGTCGGGTATTCTTTTGCTGACCCGGATATCTCCATTTGTGGTTGAAAGTGCAAACATTCACATAGCTCTGAAGAATTGGGTTGTCTTTAAGAGATCAACTGGGATGAAAATTCACAGAGCCCTTAATAGCTGTGTGTCCTTGGAAGCCCCATGAAGGGAGGGAAATCAGGACTTAACAGGCGGAGGTGTATAGAAGAATCTTAATTCTCTTCTAGGTTATTGAATCGAGAGATTATCAAGCTGCTTCATGTGTCAGACATGGATCTGGGCTTGGAATCCCTCTGAGCCTCCACAGAAGGGACGGCAGTGACTGTTTCCCTTTCTAGCAGGACTTGCTCTCTCTGCTCCTGGAGTTTGTTCTGGCTGTTCCTTTGGTCTGTGGCCCCTAAAGGCAGACAGAGTAGACTTTGAGAGCTCAGTCTGTGGTGAGTACTTTAGCTCTGACCAGTGGACCATAAATAGATTTGTACACGTGCACACAGAGTCCTCTGATGGTCCACACGCACTTACAAGTGGATTTGCACGTGTGAGTGCACGCACACACACATAAACACACACACACACACACACACCCCGCACACACACACCCCTCAAAAAGCAATTTTCCCTCAGAGCATCAAGAAAGTTCCCCTTTCCACTTAAATGCTTTTCCAAATAGTCTTATTTTATTTTATTTTTTTATTTATTTCCCTGCCATATCCTTTTCAATCTGGAAAGTGACTTGGCCTCTTTTTCCCCATCTATTTTCTGCCTTCCTGCTATTCAGTTTAGGCATGAAACACAGAACTAGATTGAAAGCATTCAATGGCTATTCAATCGGAGAAGAAAAGAGCCCCTTGGAGCTTTATTAGATATGAAGATCCACAATAAAAATCAATTTCTGCCTCTTTATGCAGTTTAAATGACAAAGCACCCACCCATTCTGCGGCCATTGTGCTGGGGAAATGTAATTCAGTCCCCGAGCTGGGCCCGGAGCACCGCGGACTCCCTGACCTGGACTGACAGATTCCAATATGATACAGACCTTCGGAGATAATGACAGCCACTTCATCTCACTGCAGGAAAAAAGTTATCTGATATCTTTGAGGGTTAAAAGGCTATGTGGGCAGCATTTTCAATAACCCACTAAATCAGCATCTTAAAAAATACCTAAGCTTTGTTCCTTAAAAAAAAAAATTTTTTTTTTGCCCCTTACTCCTAATTCTGTCTCTGAGCCCCAGGTGACAGTGTCACAAGTGTCTCCTGCCAAATCTATTGAGCCTTCTTTGGCACAGAAGGGGACCCTCCTAGATAATTAGTCCAAGTGGAAACAAGGTGAGAGAAACGTCTTTATTTCTCCGAGGAATACAGATCTTCAGGTCTCCAGGTCTTGACAAAATAAATGAGATGAAATTGGTGAAAGAAGGGAAAAAAAAAAACATTGTCCCCAAACCTGTCCTAACCTGTTTAAAACGTTACTATAAAAAGTTTTCTTTGATAGACATGAACACACAATCCCTTTGATAGAAAGAAGTTTGTGTTTGAAGAAAGTTTGTGATGCAGTTGTTGCCAAGGGAACCACTGGAAACGTTGCCTTTGCGCATTGATTTCCATGGGTTAAAACCATCCTGACAGAAGGGGAGAAAGTCAAGGAGTGAGACGTGTATGCCCCCGTCCATTTAAAATGGGTAACTTATGGGAAATTGTGCAACTGGAAAACAGTTCTGGTGGCTCTTGCTCTGAGAGCTGCAGGGAACACTTCTGTGAACTTCATTCTCTATGGCCAAGGAGGCAGGAGTATAAAGAGAGGGTGGAAAGACACAGGCTATGTTGTCTGCTCTCTTGGAAGGACCCAAAGAATCAATGAGCTACAGGCTATCAAACAAGGATCACAGAAAGGGCTTCTGATGCTAAGTTGAGAAAAGTGCTGCACCTTACCCAACCCCCTGGTCACAGTCTATAAGCGGTATCAGGAGTTTAAAGGAGTCTCCACCATGATGCATTGCTGGGGCAGCACTGGGGAGCAGTGGGGAGTTGTGGGTCGGGATCCAAGAGCTCCGTGTGGCTTTCGGAAAGCTTCTTCATGACTTGGGCCTTAACCCCCTCATCGATGAAGCGGGATGACAATGGGGTTCATGGTCTTTCTTGCCATTCTCCAAATCGGTGATTCAATCCCCACGTTTGCAAAGTTATTTTCCACAGTGATATTGTCTTTCAGTTTTAAGTTTTTAAAATGTTTCCTACCAAGCTGTTCTAATAAAATGTTCTTTTAAAAATACAGTGGGGAATTCTCTATTCAGCTCCATCTCTGGGAAAACAGCACTGTTGCTCAGACCTGGCATTGCCAAGGGGTTTCATTTAGGGTGCCAACTCTAATTGCCTGGCAGTGGCTAACTAGGGCAGTACCATCCTGCAGTGATGCCAGAGACAGAGGTGAACCAATGTAATTTCCCATTTTTTGCATGCTACGTTTTTAGAAGGCTAGAAAGAAATGGGTACCATTAATTTTAAAGATATTATATTTAACCCAAAGTATCTAAACTGCTATCTCAATGTATATGCAATACTGAAAATTATTAATGAACTATTTTAGTTTCCTTTTGCCGACCAAAGTCTTTAAAACCCAGTGTCTTCACAGTCCAACTCAGATTAGCCACATTTCAGGTGCTTAATAGTTAATAGTCACAGGCAGCTTGTGGCTACCACATCAGACAGTGCACATCTACAGCTTTGTGTTGGGAAAGAGTGTGAGGTTGGTGTGAGGGCAGCGAGAAACAGTTCTTTAACTGATGGATAGCTTCTGCAGCGGATGAGCTTGGGGAGTGTGTCTGCATGCATGTTTCCTGGAATGTGTCTGTCTGGCTTAGGTCACAGCCTGAACTTAGGTTCCTGTTTTACCTTATTTTCAATTTGGGGTCTTTGTGCTGAGGTAACATTGGGGGAAAAGATCTGAGGTTTTGCTGAAAAAATAATAAGTTTAAGAAGTTGCAGTATTGAGGTAAGCTCTTCTCAGCAGATACAATTTTCCACTTTGGAGGAAAGTTCCTTTGTATTAAAAGGATTCCTTGGCTGGGCTCTGTGGCTCAGCCTGTCATCCCAGCACTTTGGGAAGCTGAGGTGAGTGGATTGCCTGAACCTGTGGGTTTGAGACCAGCCCGGGTAACTTGGCGAGACCTCGTCTGTACAATCATTCCAAAATTAGCCAGGCGTGTCATTGCACACCTGTAGTTCCAGCTACTTGGAAGGCTGAGGTGAAAGGATTGCTGGAGCCCAGCAGGTTGAAGCTGGGGTGGCCTTGAATGTACTGCTGCACTCCAACTTGGGCGACAGAGTGAGACTCCAACTCAAAAAAAAAAAAAAGATTCCTCCTAGGAACTGTAGTCCACGTTTCTTCTCTGTGGGTTAACTTAACAGGCTACTTCATCTTGAGAACAAATAGCAAACACCAATCCAGGCTTCACTTGCATATTTGGAGGTTCAAGTGGAAGAAAGGCAAGTTGACTTAGGATATCATTTTATTCTTGTCTACACCTCTAACTTGGTCATTATGGCATCTTGTTCTAAGCTAGAAAGAGTTTTAAAGGAATTAATCAGATTATTATTATTATTATTATTATTTTTTTTTTTGTTTGAGTTGGAGTCTCACTCTGTCTCCCAGACTGGAGTGCAGTGGTCGCTCCTGGCCACCGCAGCCTCAACCTGCTGGGCTCCGACGATCCTTCTGCCTCAGCGTTCTAAGTAGCTGGAACTACAGGCGCGCGCTACCACGCCCAGCTAATTTTTTGATTTTTATTGTAGAGATGAGGTCTCGCCAAGTTGCCCAGGTGGGTCTTGAACCCGAGGGGTCAGGAAATCCACTCACCTTGGCCTCCCAAAGCGCAGGATTACAGGCTGACCCAACAAGCCTGGCCAGATAATTTTTTTACAGGATAAATTTTAAGTAATCAAAGCATTTTCCCAGTTATCTAAACCTTTATCTGAGATCCTATAATTTTAATCTTTTGGGGAAGTGTTGAGATCAATTTGCACCATTTTATTGTAATAAAGGACAGTCAGAACTATGTTTTCAAAAATACGCGTGACGGTATTTTTGCTCATTATTGTTGTTTTCCTTGCTGGCTATCTTTGCTATCTCTCTGTCTTCGAGAGAAATCATGGTATAATATTTACATTTTTAAAAATTTATCTTCCCAAGTCCACTTTACTAGAAATAATGGATGATGATTGCATTCAAATTCAAAAAGGCCAAGAAAAAGAGACTGGAAGGGCAGCTGGAATAATTTGGTAGGACCAGCCTTTCCAGGTTTTATACTGTTTCTGGGAAGTTCAGTCTACATTGGTTCTTATTTTATGGAAGGGCTATTTTCTAGGGAAGTGATCTTCAGGTTTTCTGACTAATGAGACATACAATTTATTCACTATAGAATATTTCTTAGCCGGGTTCGGTGGTTCAGCCTGTAATCCCGTGCCTTGGGAGGCTGAGGTGAGTGGATTGCCTGAGCCCACGGGTTCGAGACCTGCCTGGGCAACTTGGCGAGACCTCATCTTACAATAAATAAAAAATTAGCTGAGTGTGGTAGCATGCGCCTGTAATTCCAGCTACTCAGAGGGCTGAGGCGGAAGGATTGCTGGAGCCTAGCAGGTCGAGGCTGCGTTGGGTGGAAGCAGCCACTGCGCTCCAGTCTGGGTGACAGAGTGAGACTCCAACTCAAAAAAAAAAAAAGAAAAAAAGAATATTTCTTGGGTAGACATTAAAAAACCTCATGGCTTCCTTCATTATGTAGCCTTGCAGAAATGATCTGGTTATACTCAACACAATGTAATTCAACTGAGGTAGACTTTGAAAAATGTTGGTGAAGCCCTAGAAGGAATATAACTTACAGAAGGAGACATTTCTTTATGAATTACTATAGATTTCTCTCAATTTGGGAAGCTAAGTTTCTTAAACTCAACTCATTCAAATCTTAACCTGCGGAGAGATCAAATACTTAACTGTGCACATGTGTTCACAGAAACTTTCCAGAGAATAAGAAAACCTAGCTGAACAGCTCCATCATTCAGGCAGTTTCTATTAGACAAACTCTTAAAAGAAGATTGATAAAATTGCTCATTGGGTTCGGATCTGATCTTTCCTTGTACCCTGAGTAGTAAAGCAGGGTTGGCTATCTTCACAGAACAATGAAGTCAAGGGAAGAATACTTTGCCACATCGCAGGCGATCGCCAGTTGGCACTGAAAAGGGCTCACAGGTTGGTAGATGAGGACTTACTTGACTAAGCTCTGGAAATAGAAACCCCTTCTATTGTCGTTGATATGGAAACTTAAACTTTGGTGAGATTGTCATTTGTCCAGCTTCAGATGAATGGCTGTCGTTTAAGGTGGACATATGAACCAGTTTTGGACAAAGAAACATAAAGAGTAGACTGTAGGGAATTTCAAGAATTCTCCTCCCTGGTAAAAAGTGAAAGGCCACGTGCATGCTTCCTAACTGGGGTTCACGTTTAACCAGGGAGTCTCAAAGTGTGGTCCCCAAACCTTAACATCAGCACCACTTGCAAACTAATTGAAAATGTAAATTCTTAAAAGTTAGCATAGCAGACCTGAGCCTATCTCCTTAAGAGATCTTGCTTACAATGTTAGCCCTTGTTGGTGCCTAGAAACTTGGATTTCTATTTTTATTTTTTTTAATCGGAGTCTCACTCTGTTGCCCAGGCTGGAGTGCAGTGTCACACTCACGGCCACTGCAGCCTTGACCTGCTGGGCTCAGGTGACCCTTCTGCCTCAGCCTTCTAAGTAGCTGGCACTATAGGTGCGTGCTATTACACCTGGCTTTTTTTTTCCTGTTTTTTTTTTTTTTTTGGAGTCTCACTCTATCACCCAGACTGGAGTGCAGTGGCCGCTGCCAGCCACCGCAGCCTCGACCTGCTGGGCTCCGGCGATCCTTCCACCTCAGCCTTCCAAGTAGCTGGAACTACAGGTGAGCGCTACCACGCCTGGCTAATTTTTTGATTTTATTGTAGAGATGAGGTCTCACCAAGTTGCCCAGGCGGGTCTCGAACCTGGAGGCTCAGGTAATCCACTCACCTCAGCCTTCCAAAGCGCAGGATTACAGGCTGAGCCACCGAGCCCTGCTTTATTGTTTTATTTATTGTAGAGACGAGGTCTCACCAAGTTGCCCGGGCTGGTATGGAACCTCTGAGCTCAGGCAATCCTCTCGCCTCAGCCTCTCGAAGTGTTGGGATTATTGGATTGAGTGACAGCACTTGGCCAAAATTGGATTTCAGGAACATCCTCACCAACCCTTGATTAAAGTGACTCACTGTACCTAAACTGTTTGTACAAAAAAATGTCATATATGCTGAACATCTGCTTTCCTTCTGGGAATCTGAGATTTTGGCATATGCTAGGCAGAGAATGCTTATGTGACCAGCCTCCAGTGAAAACCTTGGACACTGAGTCTCTAACAGGCTTCCCTGGTAGACAACATTTCACATGTGTTGCCACAACTCATTGCCGGAGACCTTAAATGCATTCTTTGTGACTTCTCTGGAGAAAGCTCTCAGAAACTTGCGTCTGGTTTTCTCTAGACTTTGTTCCATGTGCCTTTTCCTCTTCTGCTTTATATCCATTAGCTATAATAAGTCTTAACCATGAGAACTGAAAAAAAAGATGTAAATTCTCGGTTAACCTGCCCTCAACCCAGACCACTGGATCAGGAATTCCGGAGGTGGAACCAGCAACTGTGGTTTAACAAGGCCTCCGGGAGATTCTGATACAGACTGAAGTGTGAGAGCTGGGGAAGGCAGTGATGCCTGGAGGTATTGCAGCCTCCTTGGCCCTGGACCTCAAGACCCCAGTAGTGATGGCCTCAGTATGTAATTGAGAGGTTGAATTCATGTCTTTCCTTAAGGCCTTTCTCCCCTTCCCAAGGAGTAAGCCCTACTTGTAATTTCCAGGCAGAGGGGTACTCACCAGTCTGCCTATTGCTTTGTCTCTGCTGCACTGAGTGACTAGGTAAAAGGGCCCCACTGGGAGATCCTTTTCCTCTGCTGCCTTGAGGTTTTCATGGGTACAGATGCCAGACAGGCCTGGATAGTGTCCTCTCCTCTACGTCACACATCTGTGGCTAACCTCCACTTAGAGCCTCATTGTTATGCAGGGTGACGGGGTCCAGAGGGGCTGCCCGAAGCAGTCTTTCCCCCCAAACTCGCAGGCCCCTGTGTGACCTGGGTCACCACACCCCTTCCTCACAGCAAGTTCCTCTCTAGGGCCCTCGGTGTCCTTTCTGTCCATAGACCTTGGTCAGAATTACCATCATTCCTTCCCACAGTATTCCTGAACTACGAACCTTACTTTCCAGAAAGCCCTTAGGTTCCTCCTATGGGTTTTCCTGGATCTTCTTTAGAACTTTGGATAGCAATGAACAGGACAGATTTTGCTAAAACATGTGGAAGAAAAAATGTCTTATATTTTTCCCCTAAAGTAAGGGATGAAGGCTTCCTAAGTATCCTTTATCAGAACAAAAGAAATCTGCTTCAAGTTCACCTGTCCCTCTCCAAGACATGTCTAAATTGTTTAAAAAAAAGTCCCAAGACATGAACTGAGCTGGTACCATTGTTACCTGTAGTGAAAGGAAATTGACAGCAAATTCTTTGACATTCCTCCAATCAAGAGGGGACTTTTGTGTACTCCTCTTAAATCTGTGATTATCTGTGTCTGCTTCAATCCACGGAGTAAGGTGGAAGTGATGATGCGAAGCCAGTACTGGACCCAACTTTTAGAAGGACTGTTAGTTTCTTCTTCTTTCCTTACGGAGATTCAAGCTGCTGTGAAAGGAACCCAACAACCCCAAGGTCACCGTGCTGTGAAGAAGCTTAAGTAAGCCACATGAAAGGGTGGTGTGGAAACAGACTGTTCTGTGGCCAGTCCCTGTTCTCTGCCCCCTGCCGTTTGTGTCTTCCTGGCAGGGGCCCCAGAATCACAGAGCAGAGATGAGTTATTCCCATTGTACCTTGTCTGAACATCTTACCCACAAAGTCATGAGGTGTGATCATAAAAAATCTTGTTTGAAGCAACTACATTTCTGGTAGTTGGTTATATACATACAATTAAAAGTAAGAAATGAAGTGACCTTTATCAGTGCCGGAGACCAGCTCCAGCCTGGTTCAGGGTACCCCAAAGGTGGAGACGGCATCGGCAATTGGGCGGAAGAAGAAAGAGAGAAAGAGAGAGAGAGAGAGAGAGAGAGAGAAAGAGACTGGACTCCAGTCTAGTGAAGAAGCGATGTGTGTGTATTATTGGGAATTACAACGGGTCTTTTATACACAAAGTCAGATGTGGGAGGGGCGTCCCCCACCCATCAGAAACCTTAATCCATGAAAACTTAATCAATGATTGCCTTTAAACCCTTTTCATATGATAATCTTAAATCCCATAACAAAGGATGACCTAATCTGTGACTGACATATTCTATAAACCTTTTTCATCCTAAGCTGATTGATTTATGCCAAGTTAAACAATTCTATAGAAGCTTCAGTATTTACTTTACAAACGAAAGTGGCCCATCCCAGAATGTTTGGAATGTGGCCCAGTCCAAAGTTTGCAGTGGGCTACCTGCAAGTAACCCAGCCGCATTCTTTCAACAAAATGGCTGTCTTCTAAAACTATATTCTACAATTTACACCTTCAATAAATCCTAAGATCATGACCCAGAAGCCTGTGACCAATACTAAGGCTCTTAGATGTGACATGAGCTTGAATTATAAGTTGTGTGAAAGCCAAAACTGCAGTTTGAGGAAGAATGGGAGCAATGAGCTTCTAAAGTTAGCTTGTGTTCGTCCCAATCTCAGAGTTTCTATGTTTTGAGCTCACAGGAGCTTAATCTGGTCAGTGCTGAGTAGAAAGGAGGAGGAAATGGGGTCAATAGCTCCCGAATGCACCCTAGTGGTCTCGGGGTCAACGGCCCTTCCTGATCCTTAATGCTCAGTGGGTCTCCGTGGCCGGCTCCTAACATATCAGAACAAAAGAAATCTGCTTCAAGGTCACCCGTCCCTCTCCAAGACATGTTTAAATGGTTGGGAAAAAAATCCCAAGGCACGAAATGAGCTGGTACCATCATTACCTGTAGCAAAATAAAATTGGCAGCAAATTCTTTTTTTTTTTAACATCAAAGAAGTTTAACACATTGCAATAAAATAAGTGCCTTGATGAAGCTCATGGGACAGATGTCAGCATCAGAGAAATTCCTCCCACACGTCCTCTGGCTCCACACCGTGTCCCAGAAACCAGAGTCTGAAACACACAGGACTCCTTCGACCAAAGGTCTCAGTGAGGGCCCTTCACCAAAGACAAGAACACAACTTCCTACGGGCTAAGAAGCATGCAAAGCACAGCCCATTCAGCCTACTGGAGTGCAACAGTTCAGAGACATGGGACATACTCAAAACTAAAATAATTCCAACTTTTATAGCTATACATATATTTTTCAAGCAACTTAATAATATTTTAAAATTTCATATGTACACTCTCAAAGGTTTGTCAGGTGAGGTATGTAAACATCGTCTAATGAAAAATGCTCAATGTTTCAAACTAACAAATTCATAGCATACATTGAATTTTCATCCGTTACACTCGTGAACATGGTGGAACTCCAGGCCCAAGAGACACGCTGGTCCGCCAGGTGGCCGTTTGCTGGATTTCTTATTCCACGGCTTCTGGAAAGGCCCCCCCACACACAGGCCAGGAGCCACACTCGATGTCGGGAAGAGCAAGGCCCCCAGAGGCCCCATGGGCATCTGGATCATGCCTAAGACTCATGAGACAGCAAAGGAGCACATCTGAACAACTATGGGATCGATTTCGGCAATGGCAACGCCAGGAGGAACCAGAAAGGCCTTGACAGCACGTTCTTTGACGCTCCTCCAACCAAGAGGGAACCTCCGTGCACTCCCCTTAAATCTGGGATTACTTCAACACACAGAGTGGGACAGAAGTGATGCTGTGAGAACTTGGCTGAGATGCTGAACTTCTTTCCACTTTATTTTATTATAAAGATGAGGGATACAAGTCAGGATTAGGCACACACGCGGTGTGCGCGCAGGTGAAGTTTGGGCCTCCCGCTGGTCCCCACTTCTCCTGGTTTAGGATCAGGTACCCTTAGTGATGCTTCCTCCACCCCCCACGCTGCTGTCCTTGTTTAACACTGGTCAGAGGTAAGTTAAAAGCTGCCTTAAGAAGAAATTTCTTTCAAATGAGATCTGTAGTTTAGGTAATCGTGTTGTACCAATGTTAATTTCCTGGTTTTGATCATTGCGTGATGGTTATATCATGTTCTAACACTAAGGGAAGTCGGATGAAGCACAGAACTGAACTCTCTGAACTATTTTTGCGACTTCTCTGTGAGTCTAAAATGATTCCTGAAGAGAAAGTAAACTAAGAGTTCTCACTCTATGCCGCCTTCTCTTTTGTATCTGGGGTTGCACCTGCGGAACGCAGCCTTGTCATGGACAATTGTCACAGGCAGTGGTCTGCAGCCCGGTTGGGCCAAAGGGCCTGTTTAAACCTCCCAGAGGTCTTAGAGTAGTACTGCCTTGATGCAAGAAGTGCACTTCTCTAAATTTCTGCCTGGGCTGTATTCATCTCAGAACTCCGCACCCAGCACTTGGAGAGGACTTCTGAAACCTCTTTTACAAGGCTTTCCATGGCCCTGTCTAAATGGACAGTAAGTCGGGTGCGGTGGCTCACACCTGTCATCCCAGCATTTTGGGAGATGGAGGTGAGAGGATTGCCTGAGCAATCCAGGGGTTCAAGATCAGCTTGGGCAACTTGGTGAGACCTCATCTCTACAATAAAAAAAATCAAAAAGTTAGCCAGGCATGGTGTCACACATCTATAGTTCCAGCTACTTGGAAGGCTGAGGTGGGAGGATCGCCTGAGCCCAGCAGATCAAGGCTGCGGTAGCCATGATCGTGCTACTGCACCCCAGCTTGGGCAACAGAGTAAGACTCCAACTTAAAAAAAAAGGACAGTAAAAAGAGATGTGAGGAAAAACTAAATCAACTGAGAGTAACTGCCACCTACCCTGTAAAAGAGACGGCAACCAGAACGACGACTCCATTCAGTCACACAACCATACCTGCAGAATGTCTTGTGATGAAGTCCTTCTCTGCACAGAAACTCACTCTGCTTACATCAATCATCCCCTTAAGAAAAAAAACCACATCCAAAGACTCACTCTCTTCTGACATGTCACTTAAAAACTCCCAAGTCTAACCCATCAACGATAAAAACGGTGCACCCAGTTTTCCTAACGAGACACCATGTCAGAGTCACCTATGTGATACAATTCTTCACTGCTGTGGTCAGCCAGAAAGACTTAATCTGCTTCTTGTCTAACAAGTTTCTTCCTCTGAGGAGGAGTCTTCCAGCACAGAAGAGTGAGGAGGTTGAAATCAAAACTCCTTCACTGCATGGAGGTATTTTCTGGTGGGTAGTAGAGAGAAGAATTTTTCTCACAAAGAGAATAGATTTAAACCTGAACGAGAAGGAAAAGACTGGGGGCCGTCCATTCATTTTGTGTTTCATCTAAATGTAGCGTGTGCTGAGGATTCAGAGGATAGCTAGACATCTCTTTCTGTGTTGTTGGAGACAGATGCAGAAGTGATCAGGGACCGACAGTGATGGCCACAAAAATCAGGAGAAAGTGCGTGGTCCGGGGAAGACCTTTGGAGAGGCTGGGGAGGCTCCCTTTGCTGCCACGTCAGTGCCACTTCGTTGCTCCACTCCATCTGCGACAACCACATGGGCCTCGTGTGGTCCCTCCAGCGTGCCAAGTATGGATTCCACCTCAGGGCCTTTGTGCTAGCTGTTCTCTCTCCCTCTGGAACATTCTACTCTCAGGTATCCATCCTGTTCATGCCGTTTCCTTCTTTCTTTGCTTCAGATCTCCACTTGAATCTTATCTAGCTACAATTTCAACTTTCCCCATGCCCCAGGTCTCCTCTTCAGGCTTTAATTTTTTCCTAGCACCTATTGGACTTTTCTTATGTATTGATATTTCCCCTCACTGGAATATAAACGTAATGAGGATGTGAAATGTGTCCATTGTATTCACTTTGTTAATCGTCTGAGCCTGAAACAGGGCCTGGTTCTGGTAAGTGGTCAACTGACATTGTTGAACAAATAAGTGAGACAGCGAGGCCTTTCCTAATCTCCTCATCTCTTCCTATCATCCCTGCTGTGCTTAGTTTTCCTTCATAACACTTGACAAACTCCACATTTATCTCTTTATCTATTTTTTTGTTGTTTACTGTCTCTCCTCACTAGAGGATAAGCCTCATGGAATGCAGGACTTTATTTCATTTGTTGCTGTGTAACCCATGTGCCCGGAACAATGTCTGGAATTAGGTTAGTCTTCAATTTAAAAAAAAAAAAAAAAGAATGGGCTAATAAATGGGCAAATGAGTGGAGACGTGGATAAATAAATGAATGGACACAGTCATTTGGTGGCCATTTCCACCCATCTTGGGTACAAGTCACTAGTACTTGAGTCAAGAAGCTTGATGACCAAGCATCACTGAACCAGGCTTCTCTGAGAGTATTTTTTAAAAAAATTTTAATTTAAAGATGTAGAGTACAATTCAGAATTAGGTATACAAGTGGTTGTTGTATAGGTAAAGTTTGGGCCTCCATTCTGGAAGCCCAAACTTTACCTATACATTTGAGATTGTTCATGTACTTTTATTGATGTTATATGCCCCCTCTCAGTTCCCTGGCAGTGTCCTGCTACTGCCAATCTCTTTCTTATTGTATTAGGGCCCGTTTATGAGTGAGAACATGTGATACTCAGTTCTTTGTTTCTGTGACAGATCACTGAGTATGATAGACTCATCCAAGTTTCTGTAAAGTCCATATGTTAGTCCTTCTTTATGGCTCATAATGTTTCATTGTGTATATGTACCACATTAAAAAAAAAATCTTTAAGCTTTGATGGGTAGCACAGTTGGTTCCATTTGTTGGGCAGCACAGTTGGTTTCATTTTTCTTTTTTTTTTTTTTGCTATTGTAAATAGTGCTGCAATAAACGTGTATGTGCAGGTATCGTTTTTGTAGAGTGATTTAAGTTCCTCCAGGTATATTTCCAGAAGGCAGATTGCTGGGTCGCATGGAAGGTCAAGTTGTAGTTTTTTTAGGAATTGCCACACTGTTTTCCATAGAGGTTAACTACTTTTAATTCCCAACAGCAGGGTAGAAGTGTTCCCTTTTCTCCACATTCTTGTTAGCATCTGTTGTTTTTTGTTTTATTAATGATGGCCATTCTTACTGGAGTTGGGTGGTATCTCAATGTGGTTTTGATTTGCATTTCTCTGATGAGTGAGGCTGAGCATTTTTTCATGTCTGTTGTTCACTTGTATGTCTTCTTCTGAGAAATGTCTGTTCATGTCTTTTGCCCACTTTTTAATGAGGCTGTTTTTTTTTTCCTTTGGCACATTTGAATTCCTTATAGATCCTGGATGTTAGGCCTTTGTCAGATATGCAGTTGGCAAATATTTTTCCAATTCTATGGGCTGTCTCCCTGCTCTCTTGATGGTTTCTTTTACTTTGCAGAAGCTTTTCAGTTAAATGAAGTCCCACTTGTCAATCTTATCTCTTTTGGCATGATCACTTGGGGTTTTGATCAGGAATTGGTTGACTATTCCAGTTTTCATAAGTGTGTCTCCTGCATTTTCTAAGACGTTTCACGTTTGAGGTTTCATGTTTAGTTCTTTGATCCATTTAGAGTTGAGTTTTGTGTATGGTGATAGGTAGGAGTCCTGTTTCACTCTTCTCCATGTGGTAAGTCAGTTTTCTCAGCATTATTTACTGAGAAGCTTCTCCTCTCCCCAGTGGTTGTTGTTGGAGGCTTTGTCAAAGATGAATTGGTTGAGGAAATGAGGTTTTGCTTCTGGAATCTCTATCCTGTCCCATTAGCCTGTGTGTCTATTCTTGTACCAACACTAGGTTGTTTTGATTATTGTAGCCTTATAATAAAGCTTGAAGTCTAGAAGTGTGATACCTCCCACTTTGTTTCTTTTGCTAAGGATTGTTTGGGCTATTTGTGGTCGTTTCCACATGAATTTCTGTATTGTTCTTTCCAGGTCTGAGAAGAATAATGCTGGTAATTTAATAGTATTGCATTGAATATGTAGATTGCCTTGATAGGATGGGCATCTTAACAATGTTGATTCTTCCAATCCATGAGCAAGGAATGTTTGTGTCATCTTTGAGCAGTGTTTTGCAGTTTTTGTTGCAAAGATCTTTCGCATCTCTGGTTAGGAAGATGCCAAGGTATTTCATTTCTTTCTTTTTTTGTGGCTATTGTGAATGGGGTTGTGTTTTTTATTTGGTTCTTTGTCTGAGGGTACTTCTAAAAAACCCAAGGTAGCAAAAGCCAGCAGAATAAGGAGCACCTTAGCAGGCTAGGCCTCCGCTAAGCTCAGATACTTACCCATGGTCCTGCTAGACCTTTGAGCTGACCTGGACATGGGTAGGCAGGGCACGGGAACTCCTCCTGTCTCTACAGAGGGAAAGAGGCTTCATCCAGCAGATAATACAGACACTGGGATTTCTTCTCCTGAATAAATGCAACTATCCATTTCTCTTCTGCCATTGCCTTTGCTCTTGCTCCAAACCCTACCCCAGGTATAAGAGGGTGCAAAAGAGAGAGAAGGGGGGAAAAAAGATGCTGTTATTTATTCACTGCACCCTTGGCCTCATCAGCACATTAAAACTATCTGGACCGAAAGGAATTTGCCTGGTTCCCTCACTGGATCCTCACTCTGTCCTTTCCCTGCTTTAATTCCAGCCTTTGGAAGTGTTGCTGTGTTTTTAATTACAATCAAAAAAGGGCATGTCCAATCGTTAAGCAAAATAAAATAACAATACTTAAAATTACAATTGAGCCCCAAACGTTGGAAGGTTTACTCTCTGCCTTAAAATAAAATAGCTTTCATCTTTTCCCCCTTACAACAGCCTCCTCTGCCTAGATAATGCATTTCGTTAGATTTATTTGCTCAGCCCCGAAAACTTGACACTAAGGGGATTATTTAGTTTTAGATTTGCTGTAGTCCATAGTAATAGCCAACAGGGAAAGGAATGAAGCAGCAATATTAGCAGGGCGATGGGAGGGGAGGGGGCTGTGCAGTCTGCAGCTAAGCAAAACTGCTTGCATAAACACCATTAAGAAGATTTAGACATCGCTTTCCTTATCGTCAGCACTCCTGGAAGAAATAAAAAAAAAAAAAAGAAAAAGAGAAAAAAAAAGAAAAAAAGGAAAAGGGACAGGCCTTGACTTGCTGTGTATGCGTTTCCATTAAAGCTTCAATAGGAAATAAAACCAGCTGAGAGTCCAAATGCAGTGATGCTACAGACCTATCCACGCTACCCCATCACAGTCCAAAAGAGACATTTATTCCACATGTTACCGGAAGAAGCAGCCGGACAGAGAGGAAACACCCCGCATCGCCCCATCTGTGACGGAGAACAGGACGCTAAGGCTGCTGCCTGGGTGGGCACTGGGCTCCCACTTATCATCCCCATCCCTTCTCCACACACAGACATCCCAGGGTAAAATATTCCTGATAGCCTGTGTTCTCCCCAAATCACTAACTTTCAAGATACTGGGGAAACAGGAGGGACTTGTAAGCAGGGCTCGTCTTGTGTTCGGCTACAGAATTAAAGGGGTTGTGAGAGAGACATTTGAGAGCTGGGGAGAGAAGCGGGGGAGGGGACTGTGGTCGGATCTCTGGAGGGAAAGTGGGCACGATATCAGCAACTGAAAGTGGTTTTTTAAAAGTGCTGGTATCAAACAGGCCGCTCCCAGACAAGTGGCTGTTTGTCTGTCTGTCTAGGGCAATGGAAAAGTTGTAAGTAGTCCCTGGGTAGTCCCAAGAACAGTTAATAACCCTACTGTGGGGATCCAGAAGAGAACATTTGAGATTGCAACCATTGCTCCACTTTCTAGATACAGTCTTAGCAAGATTCTTCTAAATGGTCAAAGAGCATGTTTTTGTATACATCTATTTTGTGCAGACAAAAGGCTGGCGCGAGGGATTTCTAGTAATGACAGAGTTTGCAGTTTAGACTAAAAAACCAATTGGTACTAAACACACAACAATGCAAAGAAACACTTTTTATCATTAAGCTTGTATGTAAAATATCGGTATCTGTAGAGCTTTACACTTTTTTTCTCTCTTTCTGTCTCTCTACTCACCATTCTACCATTCGTCTCCTCTTCCATTCTGTGGGTTCATTATCCTGGATGGCAGATATTTCAGGGGCTGCTGAGGATTGGGCCCCAAAGACAATATGGGTCGATTGGATCATGTGTCCCATGGCAAATTAAGGGCAGCTTGTCACACTCCTTCATACAAAGATGAAGTCAGCAGACGCCATAGCCAAGTCAGAAGGAAGAAAAGATTGCATGAGCCTTGCTGGATAGGCGTCAGACCCACAGGAATGCTAATATAAACACAGTTGCAATTTATCAGTTCTCATGATTTGCCAGGCTCTGTAATCAGTGTCGTCAACTATTACCTCCTTTCCTTACAGATGCAGAGGAAATGTTTGGAGTTAAGTCAGTAGGCCCAGTTACTCAGAATACAGCAGCCTTTTCTCCTCATTGCCGAAGACTGTTCTAACAGTGACTTGTACTGCCCCAGCAAGGTGAGGGGCCAGTGTCTTCGGGGCTGTTCATTCTCAGAGCCAAGTATGTAGTCCATAGCAAATTCTCTTCAATAAACCTCTCCCAGGCTATTTAAGCTCTTACAGGGGTAGTAGTGAGGAATCCCAGATTTCAGACTCTCACAACGGTGAGAGACAGAAGTAAGAAAGAGTTACCTGGTTAGGATCATGGTTATAATTTAAGACCTCTGATCAGAAACCAAGACTGACCAGTCCAAGGGTCGCCCTCGTAGCCACTTATTCTACCTGATTCCAGAGGGCTCACCTCATTCATCTGAGCATGTCGAATGGGTAGACTCCTGCTACACTCAGCCTCAGGACATCTATTGGGTTTTCAAGGTCTGGTATGAGAAACACATGATCAGTCACCCGTGGCTTCCCATGGCCCTCAACCTCTCTTTAGCCCAAGACCCCTAGAGCCCCTGTATCTATACCCTTGGTTCCACACCCCGAGCTCACTGACAGCAGGGCCTATGCTTGTTCAGCTCTGTGACCTCAGCGTTCAGAACTTCTGGCGCAGAAAAAGAGCTCAGGAATCATTTCTTGAGTATCACTATCCATTTCACTGCATCCATGGGTTGACAAGAACTTTTCTCTGTCCACTGCTGCCAAACAAGACTGATTTAACCACCCCAGATAGGCAAGTACCTCTGCTCTTTTAAAATTGTTTCTAGTAAGAATTCTTCACCAGACTTGATAAAACTCTACATCATTTAATAACTCCCTTGTCAGGAAGCACTTTCCATTAGCCAACTTCTATTTCTCCTGTGAAATACCAAACCTACTTTCACTGTCCATCTGCTGTAGAGATGGAGAATAATTAACAATACACCATCCCTCATGCAATCATCCTTTATCTGCTTGAAGGTTATTTACTGGTCTTGTAAAAATTATCTTTCTATTGCCCTGGTCCCAGGGAGGTAGTATGATGTCGTGGTAGAGAAGTAAGGACTGATACCAATCCCAACCTCCAGTTCTTTGCTGCCATGGTTTTAATCAAATGTCAAGCAAAAAGATGGGCTGCTAACAGTGGTCCAGGTCAATACCCACCCATGCAAAGTTGTTTCTGTGCAGCTGTAACTCATGCTGACATTCTGCAAAGCCAACCTTCCCCCTTCCCCTGGGTCCCAGAGCACATTCAGTCTGGACAGGCCCTTGTCTTTTGGAGGGCCACTGCCATTATCTGGGATCCTTGAGTTCAACACAAATATCTCACATACTTAACAACCGTAGAGTAATTTTTGAGTGCTTATGCAAAAAAAAATATGTATATATATTACACAGACATAAAGACTACTAGTGTGAAGTACTTTTAATAACCACAGGGTTTGTAGGACAGATTAAAAAATAATTGGTACTAAATGTTATTAGCGAAACACATAGCAGCACAAGCAAACATATTTTCCGTTATCAAACTTGTACATAAAATGTGTCAGGGATTGTTCCATGTGCTTTGTACATATCATCTCTTTTGATCCTTACCACTAACTTTAAATTGGTTTTATTATCATCCCCCTTTTACTGAAAAGGAAATGTCTGACAAGATGAGTTAAAACTTGCCCCCAGTTCAGCAGTTTATTATTAGTGGAGCTGAGATTTGAACCAACAGCCTGACCCCGGAGCCCGTGTTTGTAGCCCAAGGCTTGACACCGTGCCTGCCACATAGTGAATGCTCAATATGTGCCTGGTGAATTTCAATGAGATGGGTGATATGTCTTCCAGAGATCTAGTGATCGATGAGGATCTTTCCCAATAAGTCTGTTTTCCTTTCGAGACATTATTCTGTCAGACAGTTAAAAGCAAAGCTTCCAGAATTTAAGAGTAGCAGTGATACAGGGAACATCAAATCCTTAAAGTTAAAGAAGCATAAATTCAAGGTTTTTGGCTTCCATATATGAGTGAACACATGCAATATTTGTCTTTCTGTGCCTGATTTATTTAACTTAGTATTATAACCTCCAGTTCCATCTATGTTGCTGAAAATGACATAATTTCATTTTTAAAGGCCAAATAGTATTCTGTACAAGCATGTGCGTGCATGTGTGCATGCGCGCGCGCGCACACACACACACACACACACACACACCACCATTTTCTTAATCTATTCATCTGTGGATGGATACTTAGGTTGTTTCCATATCTTGGCTATTTCAAGTAGTGCTGCAATAAACATGGGAGTACAAGTAGGTGCCTCTTTGATGTATGGACTTATCTTCTTTTGAATAAATGTTCAGTAGTGGGATTGAATGGAAGCTCTAGTTTTAGTTTTTTGAGACATATCCATACTATTTTCCACAGTGGCTGTACTAATTTATATTCCCACTAATAGTGTATTAGAGCTCCCTTTTTTCCACATCCTTATAGAACTGGTCATTAAAAAAAATCTTTTAAATAATAGACATTCTAATCGGAGCAGATGATATCTCAATGTGGTTTTGATGTGTAATTTCCTGAAGGTTAGAGATGCTGAGCATTTTCTTACATACCTGTTGGACATTTGATTGTTTTATTCTGAATTATTTGATTTTTTTGCTTGAGTTTCTTATATATTCTGGATATTAGTCCTTTGTCATTTACATGTTTTCTCCTATTCAACAGGTTGTCTCTTTGCTCTGTTTTCTTTGCTGTGCAGAAGCTTTTTAGTTTAATATAGTCTCATCTGTCTATTTTTCTTTTTGTTGCATGTGTTTTTAAGGTCTCAGACATGAAATATTTGCCTAGACCAGTGCTCTGAAGTTTTTTCCCTATGTTTTCTTCTAGTAGTTTTATAGTTTTAGGTATTACATTTAAGTCCTTCATCCATCTTCAGTTGACTTTTGTATATGGTGAGAGAGAGGGGCTTAGCTTTATTTTTCTGCATATGGATATCCAATTTTCCTAGCACCATTTGCTGAAGAGGGTGTCTTTTCCCTAATGCTCTTGATGCCTTTGCTGAAAATCACTTGGCTGTAAATACATAGATTTATTTCTGGGTTCTCCATTCTGTTCCATTGGTCTGTATGTCAGTTTCTATAGTAATACTATGTGGTTTTGATTACTGTAGCCATGAAGTTAGATAGTGTGATGCCTCCAGCTTTATTCTTTTTTTACTCAGAAATGCTTTGGCTATTTGGGCTCTTTTTTGGTTCCATACAAGCTTTAGAGTTTCCTTTTCTATTTCTGCAAAAAGCATTATTGGTATTTTGATAGGGATTGCATTGAGTCTGTAGATTGCTTTGGGCAATATCATTTTAACAACATTAATTCTTCCATTCAGTGAGCACAGATGTCTTTCCATTTTGTTTGTGTCCTCTTCATTTCTTTTCATCAGTGTTTTGTAGATTTCCTTGTAGAGATCTTTCACATCCTTGGTTAAATTTCTTCCTACATATTTTTTGTCATGGTCGTAAATGAGATTGCCTTTTCAAATTTCTTTCTCAGCTAGTTCATTATTGGTGTATATAAATGTTACTCATTTCTTTCTTTCTTTTTTTTGAGAAAGCATGATTTATTGAGAGGACAGAAAAAGCTCCCACAGTGGGAGGGGACCCGAAGGGGTTGTGCAGAAATGTATTTTTGCATGCTGATTTTGTATCCTGTAACTTTACTGAATTTGCTTATCAGGTCTAAGAGATCTTTTGGTGGAGTCTTTAGGTTTTTCTACTTGTAAAATCATCTCACCTGCAAAGAGGGACAGTTTGACTTCCTCTTTTCCATTATTGATGCCTTTTATTTCTTTCTCTTGCCCAATTGCTTTGTCTAGGATTTCCAGTACTATGTTGAACAGGGGGTGACGAAAGCTGGCATTAGGACGTGTAACTAATTTGATGAGTCAGTAAAAAGTATTTTCAATAAACAAAAGAAAGAAAGAAAGAAAAAAAAAACTGGTATCTTTGTCTTGTTCCAGTTTTTAGAAAAAAGGTTTTCAGCTTTTTCACATTCAGTATAATGCTAGCTGTGGGTTTGTCATATATGGCCTTTATTTTGTTGAGGTATGTTCCTTCTTTGCCTAGTTTTTTGAGTTTTTATCATAAAGAGATGCTAAATTTTATCAAATGATTTTCTGTGTCTATTGAGATGCTCATGTTTTTGTCCTTCGTTCTGTTTATATGATATATCCTATTTACTGATTTTCATATGTTGAGACATCACTGCATTCTTGGTATAAATCCCACTTGATCTTGGTTTGCTAGTATTTAATTGAAGATTTTTGTATCTATTTTTATTTTGGATATTGTCCTGCTGCTTTCTTTTTTGTTGCATCTTTGTCTGGTTTTGGGATCAGGGCAACTAATGCTGGCTTCATTGAATGAGTTAGAATTTCCTCCTCTTTAATTTTTTTTTTTGGAATAGTTTAAGGAAAATTGACATTAGTTCTTCCTTGAAAGCTTGGTAGAATTCAGCAGCGAATCTCTCCAGTCCTGAGCTTTTCTTTGTTGGGAGATTTTTAATTACCAATTCAATGTCATTGCTCATTATTGGTCCATTCAGGCTTTTTGTTTCTCCCTGATTAAATTTTGTAAGTTTCTATGTTTTCAAGAATTCATTTTCTCTAGGTTTTCCAGTTTGCTAGTGTATAGTTGTTTTTTTTATAGTCTCTGATGATCTTTTGTATTTCTGTGGTATCAGTTGCAATGTTCTCTTTTTTGTTACTTATTTTGTTTATTTGGCTTGTTCTCTCTCTCTCTTCCTGGTTAGTCTAGCCAGCAGTTTATCTACTTTGTTTACCTTTTTAAAAAGCAAACTTTCATTTTGTTTATCCTTTGTATTGCTTTTTAAATTTCTATTTCATTTAGTTCTGCTCTGATCTTTATTATTTCTTTCCTTCTACCAATTTTGAGTTTTGTTTGCTCTTGTTTTTCTAGCTCATTGAGGTGAGATGCTGATTATTTATTTAAAATCTTTCTTTTTTGATGTAGGTGTTTATTTCCTTTGGCACTACCTTTGCTGTCCCATAGATTTTGGTAAGCTGTGTTTTGATTTTCATCTGTTTAAATAAACTTTTAAACTTTTCATTTAGTTTCTTTCTTTAGCTCTAATAATATTTGCTTTATATGTTTGGGAGCTTTGCTGTTGAGTGTATATGGGTCTAGAACGGTTACATTCTCTTGCTGAATCGACCCCTTTATCATTATATTCATTATACAATAATCTTCATTGTCTTTTTTTTAACTGTTTTTAACCTAAAGTCTATTTTATCTGGCATAAGTATAGCTAATCCTTCTCATTTTTAATTTGCATAGAATAACTGTTTTTCCATTTCTTTACTTACAATCTATATTTGTCTTTATAGGGAAGATGAGTTTTTTTGAAGGCAGCATGTTGTTGGGTCTGTAGGAACATATTGTTGTGTCATGTTTTTTAATTCATTCAGCCAGATTTTGTCTTTTAAGTGAAAAATTTAATCCATTTGCATTTCAAATTATTATTGAAATGTGAGAACTAGATTTTGTTAATCAACCTTTTTTTGCAGGGTATAATTTACATACTAAGAAATTCACCCATTTTAAGGGTATAGTTCAATAAATTGTGATAGATGTGTAGTCACGTAAGCATGGTATAATCATGATGTAGAACATTTCCACCATCTCAAACTTCCCTCTTGTCTTTTGCAATTAACCCTCCTTTTCGCCCCAGCCCTTGGCAGTCACGAATCTGCTTTCTGCATATGTGTATAATTTCCAGTTTCTAAATATAATTTCAAAACATTTTAGTAGCTCTCTTATTTCAATTAATTTTATGGAGTAAAGGCTCCCCAGACACTTCTGTGTTTTCCTTGAACAGATGTATCGAGATATCATTGATATACAATAAGACACATATTTAAAGTGTACAATTTAGTGGGTTTACATATGTATATACCCATAAAGCCATCATTAACAAGCAAGAGAGTGGACATATTCATCATCCCAGAAAGATCCCTCATATTCTTTTGTGACCACTTTCTTTTCTACCTCCTTACCACTCTCCATGTCCAGGCAACTATTTACCTGCTTTCTGTAACTCCAGTTTTCACTTTCTAGAATTTTATATAAATAGAATCATAGTGTGTGCTATTTTTGTCATGGCTTCTTTCACGCAGCATAATTCGTGATTATGCATATTTTTGGTATTGAAACACACTATTCCTTTTTATTGCTGAGTGGTATTCCACTGTATGTATATACTACAACCTGTTTGTTCATCACTTATTGATGAACATCTAGGTTGGGTCCAGTTTTGAGCTATCGTAAATAAAGCAGCCAAGAATATTTATGTATAAGTCTTAGGATAGGTATATGCTTTCATTCTACGGGAAAAACGTCAGACCAAATAGAACAGAGACTCTGATTGCATTGCAAACACACACACACACACACACACACACACACACACACGTATATCAATTTAGACAGCTAATCAATGGTTGTTTGGGCATGGGGATGAAGAGGGATGTGAGGGAGGGTTTATAAAGAGGTATGAGGAAGATTTTGCAGGTGATAGATAAGCTCATTATCTTGACTGTGGTCATGATTTCTCAGGTACATTCTAGGTCAAAAGTAAACAATGTATGATTCTAATAATGTGTGACTTATTGAATGCCCATTATTCCTCAGGAAACGTTTAAACTTATTGGTCACTGATAAACAACACTCTCTTTCATGCATACCAGGAAGTTGTACTCAGAGAAATAGCAAGGAAAAGATGCTGACACATACAACATGGATGCGTGTCAAGAGCATTATGCCGAATGAGAGAAGCCGGACACAAAAGAACACAAAATGTGTAATTTCATTTACATGAAATATTATGAAAGGCAAAAGCCGTAATGGCAAACACCTGCCTCTAACTAAGAGGGAACAACAGGTTCAGATTTACTCTCCTGACTAAAGCAATAAAACATTCAAAGAAAAACATGCACCAGATAAAATATACAAAATCACAGTTTTATAACTGTAAATCTTTTTGTCCGATATATTTGAATCTTTATCAATACGAATCTAACCCTTTACAAAAAGGCAATTGTGTCTTAGCCACCCAGAACAAAAGCCAAAATCTTTACAAAGTCCTGCAAGATACATAAGATCTCCTTCGCCCCCGAGACCCCATCATAACTGCATTCAAATCACATCAACGATGCTGGCTTTTGGTGATTTTTTCCGAATACTTGCTTCAAATATTCAAAGCCTTCTGTCACTTTGGATTTCTGTATCTTGTCTGGCTGGGACACAGTAGTGATGACAAATTCATGTTTCAGGTCTTTGCTCAAACCTCACTACCTAGTGAGGTTGCCACTCGCCAGTCTCCTTGAGATTTTAACACCCTCACCTTTAACCCTCTTGATTCACTTCCCTTCTTTAATTATTCTTCACAGCACTTATTACGTATGATATCACACACTCTATATTTTACCTGATTACTTTTATTTTTTTTTAATTTATTTTTATTTTTAAAAATTATTATTTATTTATTTATTTTTCTACTGTGGGGTACAGTTAAGGGTTAGGTATATAAATATGCTCCATTCAGGTACCCTTGTTGATAACAGGTGTCTCCCCGTACCCAGAGAGATATTTACTACTGTTAATCCCATCTCCCTTCCCCTCCCACCCCCATAGTTTCCCACCACTGTCAGTCATTTTCTTATAGTATTACATTGGATGTTTAAGGTCCACTATATGCGTGAGAACAAGTAATACTCAGATCTTTGTTTCTGTGAGAGATCACTCAGTATTATAGACTCTAGTTCCTTCCAGGTTGCCGTGAAATTCATGATTTTGTTCGTTTTATGGCTGCGTAGTATTCCATCGTGTATATGTAACACATTTTAAAAATCCAGTCCTCTTTTGATGGGCAGCATGGTTGCTTTCAGGTTCTTGCTATTGTGAACAATGCTGCGATAAACATACGTGTGCAGGTATCTTTTTTATAGAGTGATTTGAGATCTTCAGGGTGTATTCCCAGTAGGTGGATTGCGGGGTTTCATAGGAGGTCAATATTTAGAGCTTTTAGGAATCGCCATACTGTTTTCCACAGAGGTTGCACTAGTTTACACTCCCACCAACAGTGTAGAAGTGTTTCCTTTTCGCCACATCCTCTCCAGCAACAGTTATTTTTTTGAGTTATTGATAATTGCCATTCTGACTGGAGTTAGGTGGTATCTCAGTGTGGTTTTGATTTGCATCTCCCTGGTGATTAGTGAGGTTGAACATTTTTTCATGTGTCTGTTGGCTGCTTGGATGTCTTCGAGAAGTGTCTGTTCATATCTTTTTCACTTTATAATGGGGTTGTTTGTTTTTTTCTTTTCACCACGTTTGAGTTCCTTGTAGATCCAAGATGTTAAACCTTTGTCAGACCTGGAGTTGGCAGATACTTTTTCCCAGTCTGTAGGCTGTCTCCCTGCTCTCTTGATGGTTTCTTTGGCTTTGCAGAAGCTTGTCAGTTTAATGAGGTCCCACTTGTCTATCTTATCTCTTATGGCCTGTGGGTTTCGGGTTTTGTTCAGGAATTGGATGCCAGTTCCAATTTCCATGAGGGAATGTCCTTCATTTTCTAAGGTTGTTATGGTTTGAGGTTTTACATTTAGGTCTCTGATCCGTTTAGAGTTAATTTTTGTGTATGGGGATAGATAGGGATCCTGTTTCAATCTTCTGCATGTGGTCAGCCAGTTTTCCCAGCACCGTTTACTGAATAGGTTCTCCTCTCCCCAGTGGTAGGTGGTGGAGGCTTTGTTGAAGATGAGTTGGTTGAGAAATTGAGGTTTGGCTTCTGGATCTCAATTCTTTTCCATTGGTCTATATGCCTGTTCCTGTACCAATACCAAGCTGTTTTGATTATTGTAGCTTTATAGTAAAGTTTGAAGTCTGGTAATGTGATACCACCTACTTTGTTTTTTTTTTTTGCTGAGGATTGTTCTGGCTATTCTTGGTCGTTTGTGTTTCCATATGAATTCCTGTGTTGTTTTTTCTAGGTCTGAGAAGAATGTTGCTGGTAATTTGATGGGTATTGCATTGAATCTATAGATTGCCTCAGGTAAGATGGACATGTTCACAATGCTGATTCTTCCAATCCATGAGCATGGGATATTTTTCCACTTGTTTGTGTCATCTTTGATTTCTTTGAGCAGAGTTTTGTAGTTTTCATTGTAAAGGTCTTTCACATTTCTGGTTGGGAAGATGCCAAGGTATTTCATTTTTTTGGTGGCTATTGTGAATGGGATTGTCGTTTTTGTTTTTCTTTTTGTTTATTATTGGTGTGAAGAAATGCGATTGTCTTTTGCACATTTATTTTATATCCTGAGAATTTGCCTAAGTCCTTTATCAGTGTAAGGAGGTTTTTGACAGATTCTCTTGCGGTTTCAAGGTACATGATCATGTCATCTGCAAAGAGAGATAGCTTGATTTCCTCTTTTCCTATTTGAATACCCCTGATTGCCTTCTGTTCTCTGATTGCTCTAGCCAGGACTTCCAATACTATATTGAACAGGAGGGGTGAGAGTTGGCATCCTTGTCTTGTTCCCATTTTCAGTGGAAATGGTTCCAGTTTTTATGTGTTTAGGAGTGTTCTGGCTGTGGATTTCTCGTAGATGGCTTTTACTATTTTGAGGTATGTTCCCCGTATGCCTAGGTGTTCGAGGGTTTTTATCAAGAAGGGGTGCTTGATTTTATCAAAAGCTTTTTCTGCATCCAATGATATAATCATGTGGTTTTTGTTTTGATTTCTGTTGATGTGTTTAATTACATTTATGGTTTTACGAATGTTGAACCAGCCTTGCATCCCAGGTATGAAGCCTACTTGGTCATGATGGATGATTTTTGAGATGTGTTGTTGAAACCGGTTCGCTAGGATCTTGTTGAGAATTTTAGCATATGTTCATCAAAGATATTGGCCTGTAGTTTTCTTTTTTTGTTGGGTCTTTACCTGGCTTGGGTATCAATGTGATGTTGGCTTCATAAAATGATTTGGGGAGAGTTCCATCTTTCTCAATCACCTGGAATACCTTCAGTAGGATTGGTATAAGCTCCTCCTTAAATGTCTTGTAGAATTCTGCTGGAAAGCCATCTGTTCCAGGGCTTTTTTTGTAGGTAGTTTTCTTAATACGTGGTCAATTTCCTTGATTGTTATTGGTCTATTTAGGGCCTCAATTTCTTCTTGTTTCAATCTAGGCAGGTTGTGTGAGAATAGAAAGTCCTCCGTTTCAGAAAGGTTTTCAAGTTTGTTTCCATACAAGCGTACATAGTAGTCTCTAATGATCTTTTGTATTTCTTCAGAATCAGATGTGACTTCATCTTTTGTGTTTCTGATTGTGTTTATTTGGGCTTTTTCTCTCTTTTTCTTGGTCAGTCTAGCTAGGGGACCATCGATCTTGTTTATCCTTTCGAAGAACTAGCTTTTTGTTTCATTGATTTTTTTGTAGTATCTTTTTGTCTTCTATGTCCTGGATTTGGGCTTTTATTTTGGTGATCTGAATTCTTCTGCTGAAATTAGGGTTTTTGTGATCTTGCTTTTCCAGTTTCCTTAGGTGGCTTGTTAGGCTGTTAATTTGTGATCCTTCCATTTTCTTCATGTGCGCTTGTAGGGATATAAATTCCCCTCTTACTACAGCTTTCATGGTGTCCCAGAGATTTTAGTAAGATGTTTCTTCATTTTCATTTGTTTCCAGGTATCTTTTAATCTCTGTTTTGATTTCATCATTGACCCAGGAGTTGTTTAGTATCATGCTGTTTAGTTTCCATGTCTCTGTGGGTTTGGGGGGGGAACTTGTAGGTGCTAATGCTTTTTTTTATTCCACTGTGGTCCGAGAAGGTGCATGGTAAAATTTCAGTCCTTTTAAATTTGTTTATGCTTGCCTCATGACCAAGTATGTGGTTAATCTTAGAATACATTCCATGTGATGATGAGTAGAATGTGTATTCTGTGGTCTTTAGATTGGGGGTTCTGTAGGTATCAATTAAGTCCATTTGATCAAGAGTCAGATTGAGGTTTTGGATCTCCTTGCTGATTTTTGGTCCTGATGATCTGTCTAGGGTTGTGAGTGGGGTATTAAAGTCCCCAGCTATGATGGTATTGGAGTCGATATCTTTTTTTAGTTTACCTAGGAGCTGCTTTATGATAGTTGGTGTTCTTATGTTTGGTGCATATATGTTTTTGATGGATATTTCTTCTTGATTGATTGAACCTTTTATCATTATGTAGTGGCCTTCTGTGTCTTTTTTAATTTTTGATAGCTTAAAAGGTATTTTATCTGAGATAAGATTGCGACTCCTCCTTTCTTTTGTGTTCCATTTGCCTGAAAATTTGTTTCCCATCCTCTTATTTTGAATCTGTGAGTGTCCTTTCTAGTGAGGTGAGTCTCTTGAAGGCAATAGATTGTTGCCTGTTGATGTTTTATCCATTTTGTCATTCTATGTCTTTTCAGTGGTGCATTTAGTCCATTCACATTCAAACTAATTATTGAGAGTTGATCCCTATCATAATGTTCCTACAGAGTTGTTGTTTTTCCTGTTTGTATGTTGTCTTTCTTTTGGTTTTAGAGTTGGATCATGTGTGTTTTTAATCTTTTGCCTGTACTCTTGTGAAGAACGTTGTTGTTCTTTTTTCCTTTTCTTCTGTGTTCAATGTTTTCATAAGTGTTTCTTGTAGTGGTAGTCTGGTGGCAGCGTAGGTTCTTAGGGATTGGATACCTGGGAAAGATTTCAATTCTCCCTCACTGATGAAGCTTAGCTTGGCTGGGTAGGGTTGAAATTGTTTATCTTTTAGAACTCTGAAGATAGGGCTCCAAGCTCTCCTAGCCTGGAGGGTTTCTGTAGATAAATCTGCTGCTATTCTAATTGGTCTTCCCTGGTAGGTAGTCTGACCTTTTTCTCTTGCAGCCTTTAGGATTTTTTCTTTTATACCTTCTTTGTTTAAGTGAATTATTATATGTCTGGGAGTTGGTCTTCTCATTTGTTGTCTTGCAGGGGTTCTCTGAATCTCTTGTGCTTGAATTTTTTCCCCCTTGATGAGATGAGGGAAGTTTTCTTGAATGATTTCATGAAATGTCTGTTCCAGTGTGGTCTCTGTTTCTCTCTCTACCTCAGGAAGGCCAATTACTCTTAGGTTCGGTCTCTTGAAGTGGTCATTCATCTCTTGAAGGTTTTGTTCTGTCTTTTTGAGCTTCTTTTCTATGCTTTTGACAGTTTGGGTTAGTTCTGTGTTTTGGTCTTCGAGTTCTGAGATTCTTTCTTCTGCTTGGCTAATTCTGCTTTCCATGCTTATTAGTTTGTTATTTATTTCCATCACAGTATTCTTTACTGCTGTCATTTCTGACATCAGCTCCTTCCTATTTTCCTCTTGTCTCTCAATTTTTTAAATTCCTGTATTAATGTCTTGATGTCTGGGTTTGTTGCATGTGACCAGTCATTCTGGGGGCTCTTCATTGTGTGTGTTCTGGAATCTGTTTTCCCAGTGTCAGATCTCCCAGGGGTCTGTGTGAGACCTATATTCTTCTTTTGGTTTTTCTTCATTTGTGCAGTTTTCCCCCCACCCTACTTTTTCCTTCCCTCCATGTCACCATCTTCTTTAATTCTGTTATTCAGGTGTGGAGGGGTTGTTTTTACTTCTGTTTGTTCAATCTCCTATTCTTGCGTATGTATGTCCTCTTACTTTGTTCAATTCTGTGGGTTGGGGATGGCCCTTTTTGGAGTTTTGAGATTTACTTAAAGGGGGAGCTGTGATTCAAAATCTATCTGCAGGTCCTGGTATCCACTGACAGGTGTATGAATATTCTGAAACCCACTTCCCACTGCCTTAGAATCTGTCCGCACAGTGGGGTTGTAGGTTTACTCCCTTGAATCGCCAGCAGGGGGTGTTATCCCTTGCTCCAGATTGTCTTTATCACAGCTGCTCGCCTGCCCCTAAGGGGAGGGAGATGTTGCCTGGAGGCACACAGGAGGAGACCTACAGCCTGGCAGGATGTCCCGGGGCTTCAAGGACTGAAGTCGTGGATTGCCTCAAGCACGGGCCGTGTGATGTGTAATGGCTGCCTTGGTGGTGGCGGCTGTGGCTCACCTCAGCACTGATGGTCCGATGTGGAATGGCTCGCCTCAGGCACTGGCGGGGCGATGTGGAATGGCTGCCGGCTGCAGTGACAGCGGCAGCAGCGACAGCCACAGTAGCTGCCCGGACCGTGGTGATGCCTCAGAGAGATCTACGGCCGAGCTCTGAGTGAAGAGCAGGCTGCCAACGATGGATCTGTAGCCTCCGGGGAGAGAACCAGAGTCTCTTTGTGATCTCCTTGGTGGAGAGTCTCACAGACCGAGCTGCTCCTTTGCCATCTTGCCGGAAGTCCCCTTACCTGATTATTTTTAGTTCGTGTCAATCCTAACCTTTAATGTACATTTCATGAAGCTTGAGTTTCTTTTTTTCCTGTTTGTTTTACTGCTCTCTTCCCAATATGTAGAACAGTGCCAGGCATATGGGAAGCATTCAATAAATATGTGTACAATAAGTGAATAAAATAAACAAAGAAAAAAGAGCATATAAACAATATTTATGTCTTGGTATTGTTGCAAGGATTAAATATGATAAACTATAAGTAGTGGCCAGCAGGAAAGCAAACTGTACCATGCTGTTAGTCTGCTTATTTTCCTATAAGTGGTAAATGACAGCAATAATAATAAAAATAATAATGGCTAACATGTATTAAACACTGCGTCAAGGCATTATTTTAATCGCTTTCTATGTATTAACTTATTTAATTCTCACAACAATCTTAGGAGATAGGTAGGATTATTACACTCTCTTCAGAGATTAGAAAACAGAGTAGGGTGCGGTGGCTACACCTGTAATCCCAGCACCTGGGAGGCTGGGACAAGAGAATTGCCTGAGACTAGGGGTTCAGGACCAGCTTGGGCAACTTGGCAAGACCTTGTCTCTACAGCAAATCAAAAAATTAGCTGAGCATGGAGGGGCATGCTTGTGGTTGCAGCTACTTGGAAGCCGAGGCAGAAGGATCGCTTGAGCCCAGCAGGTCGAGGCTGTGGTGGCTATGAGCATGCCACAGCACTCCAGCCTGGGTAAGAGAGTGAGACTCTGACCCCCCACCTCCCCAAAGAAAAAAGAAAAGAAACGGAGGCACAGAGAGTTCAGTAAATTTTCCAAGGTTGTAGAGCACAGCTGGGATTTGAACCCAAGCAATCTGGTTCCAGAGCTCATGCTATGCTATCCTGCCTCTTGAAATCCTACAGCTAAACGTTTTTCCTTCCATCTAAAACTTTCTCTGGCATTTCTATTAGAAAATATTGTAATTTAAAGGCACCAATATTCTCAAGGCCAAGTTTTAATACAAACGTTGAGTTTATTTTCCATTAATAACAGGAGCCTGAGGCAGTTTCTCCACCGTCAGCAGCATGGCTCGAAGGATTCTTTTGACCATAGTATGGGTCAGACTGATCACTGCCACTTCCATCACAGTGACTGGCAAAGACCCAGAGGGGCCAAGCCTCAGCTTTCTTCTGTCCCCACACAAGTCCCAATAGCTGAAGTGGCCACCAGGTGAATCTATCAAAGATATTCACATCGCTGTCACTGCTGTTAAGGATTTCCAGAATCCTGAGGACCCACATTCTCCAGTAAGCTTCCAGGGCCAGCATGTTGTCTCTTTCCCATTAGTGCTAAGGACTGACTTTATAAAAATAGTCTGGAATCCTTAGATACATAAAAGTGTGAACGAGAAACTCCTTCAATCTCAGCTGAAATGCAGTTTACCCAAGTTTAGGGTTCAGTTATGCTCTTGAACTGGTCTCAAGTTGAGATGTGTAGACAGTTTTATTGGCCTAATTTTCGTCCCTTTATAAAGTCAACCACATAGAACCTCTACAGTAGACTTATCGTAGATTTGAAGGGGATGGGGGCATTTGAATTAGGGATTTTGTGCAAAATATGAAATGTGACTTATAGGCATCATATTTAAGTTTACTGAGTATTTGCAATACAAGAGCCTACATGTAACCAAGTTAAATGTGAATAGAAAATAAAACCAGGATGAAAATAGATTTTGAACCTGGGGACTGACTTTATCTAACTGAAACATCAGAACATTTCTGGTTATGTTCTGAACCAGAAAATCTATTTCAGAGGCAACCAAATACATACCAAATCACTTCCTGATAAACTTGTTCCATAGATGGTCTCTTTCAAGTACAATTTACCACCCCACTCACATTTCCCTTTATCATAAAGTCACTCTCAAGAGTTCAGAAGTATAGTTTACTTTTTAGTGTAAATTCATGTTTTCTCAAACTATCATAATAAGAGCAAGATACTTGCCTGCCATGTTACTAAACTTTAACAAATAGCAGTAAAACTTGCAAGACCCAATAGAGCTGTTTCAAAACATTAAAAGAGCTGCTCTGCTTTCTGTGGGAGCACCACTCAGATTCTGTTATGAAACAAGGGTCAAGTTTGGGCCTCCTTTGGTCCCCACTTTGTCTGGATTGATATCAGGTACTTTACCTGTACGATATCCACTTGTATACCTAATCCTGAATTGTACCCCGTATCTTTAAAATAAAATATTAATAAAATAAAATAACATAAAACAAGGGTCTTCCCTGAGCAAAGAACGAGACCTGGAAATGGAGACATGGACAATTGCTGTGGGTCTGGGTTGGGGATGGCATGGAACAGAATTGTGGAAGTGTGTGTAACCTCTTGAGAACCTGGAAGCAGGTGATGAAGGAATAAAGAAACTTCAGAATAGAAGCAAACATGAGGATGTATCCTTACATTAACCCAGACTATACCAAGTACTTTGGGAGGTGGAGACAAGAGGATTGTCTGAGCCCATGGGTTCAAGACCAGCCTGGGCAACATGATGAGACATCGTCTCTATAATAAATTTAAAAATTAGCTGGGTTTGGTGGAGCACGTCTGTAGTTCCAGCTACTTGGAAGGCTGAAGTCGAGGCTGCGGTGGTCCTGAGCATGCCACTGTACTCCAGCCTGGGTGACAGAGTGACGCCAACTCAACAAAACAAAACAAAACAAAACAAAAGAAACAAACAAAAAACCCAGATTATAAACTCAAGTTTCACTTTACGGAAATCTGTTTGTGAAACAGATTAGGGCTGTTCCCTCTGGGGATATCACTGAATTGTATTTCCTTTCCCACTTGAAGTTAGCTGTGACCAGGGAATTTGCTTTGCTGACTATGATGTTAGCAGAAACTTTAAGAATCGATATGGGCTTTGCTGTTTCTGCTTTTCCATCTGGTATGGCGTACAGTAATATTTACAGTGTGGCTACCCCATAAGTCTGGGTCCTTTGCTAATCCACAATGGACATGCAAGGGAACAAAATCATTTGTCGTTTGAGACCACTAAGATTTCAAGGGATGTTTGTTACTGTGTATACTTAACCTACCCTGATTAATACATCAGAAGAGGCAAAAGATTAAAATATTTAAATGCAAGTTATATTTGGAATTAAAATGAGCATCGAGAACAAGATATTCAGGACTTCATTTCCTTTTAGAAGGATATTTCTTGCTCAGTCTACTGTATGAAATCAGTTGAAAACAACATGAGGAACTTAAAAAAAAAACAAAAAAATGCAAATTAGATGAGAGTTGAAAAGAACCATAATTCTGAAGCAAAACCATAAAAAGTGGCTGCCACATATCTTGAGAATTGGACCTTGGTAAGAGAAAATAAACACAAGCCTCTGCTCAGTACTTGGGGCTTTTAAAAGAGGTGACCCATCCCACAGAATCAAAATTTCCTTCCTTACTTGGAATAACATCTCAGGTCTACAGGCAGTCTGAAGTGGCATCTGTGGATCCTGTCTGATACATGAGTTGAGGTGCAGGTCGGACTGAACATGGAAGCATAAACATTACATTTGCAGGACAGATGTTGAAAGAGGGGCATGTGATGGTTGATCTTGGTCAACTGAAGACACATTTGAAATTATTCTCTGACTGTGATCCCCAGGGTGGCATCACCTGGGAATTTGTTAGAAACGCAGATTTTGGGTCCCCACCACAGACCTAATGAACCACAGGCCTGAAGCATTTTATGATCTATGTTTTAATAAGCTCACCAGATGATTTGGATGCAACTGAAATTGGAGAACTGCTGCTCTGAATAATTACCTGTTAAGAACTGCACTTGAAGCAGGAAGACCTATTCCCAAGTGACAGCATGAAATCCACACTGTGGCGGTTCCAGCTCATGCTCCTGACCCTTCTTCACACTCTTTTTAGTAAATACTAGGTCCTAGCTTCAAAATGTCCTCACAAGAAAGTACCAAAAAGGGAAAAATGACCTACAAAGTGTTACAAAATATCATAGTTAACAAAAATGATACAATAAAGCAAGTGAAAATAAGATACAGATATTTTATTATGAAAATAAAATACAAATGGAGAACAAAGCAATAAAAATAAAAATTATAGTCTTTCTAAAGTAGGAGTTTATAAAAAGATCTAGAGAGGTATGTGGATGTTAACTCCTAAGACAATGAAATATTTAATTTGCATTTTATTTTATTGTTGACTTCCCAGAGAAAGTCTACATTCTGCATGGTGCTACATCAAACACTGTGCCAAGGAATAGGATAGAAACAGTAAGAGAGAAGCTAAGCAGATAGGCTTGAGACAGTTGTACTTACTCCCTTAACCCTACATATGCCAGGCAGATGGTCCAAAAGTTTCCTGTCCTGGTAGGAAGAAATGGGAGAGCACAGAAAATAACTAAAGGTATTAGCTGGCAAACCCATCAGAGTGAATAGTGGTGCTATAAAATATAAGTGAGAATGAGACAACTCAAGCTAGAGATCAATGAGAAAACCTGACTGTTTCACAGAGGAGCAGCAGAATGAGAGCTGATCCAAAGGCTAAGTCCACAAAACAGGCAGCACAGGTCTTTACTGTGCCAGAGAACAGACCACAGGAACACTAGCCAGGAACACTTCAGCAACATGATGCATTGAGGACCTAAGAATGGCAGATGAGTATGATTCATTCTCCCCCACCCTCCCCTCATCACATAGCCACAGGACCCAACCTGGCAGAAGAATTTCCCAATGGACTGAACTTAAATCTAGTATCATCTTATTAATTGCTTGAAGGAGACTGAATTACATTTAATTGACAAAGAAAAAATTTGCCTCACTATTATTGGGGATGGGGGAATGGAATAATGGAACAATGAAATCAGCTATGAGCAATGAATAAAGCTGTATTCTTTGTGAGCACACATTTAAACAAATAAATATAGATACTGTCACATAAAGGCCACAAAACAACTACAACACCAACCAAAAACTAAACAGAGTGATGATGGTGATGATGATGATTTTTTGAGACAGGGTCTCACTCTGTCACTCAGGCTGAAGTTCAGTGGTATAATCCCAGCTCACTGCAGCCTCAATCTCCTTGGCTCAAACAATCCTCCCACTTTAGCCTCCTGAGTAGCTGGGACAACGGGCATGTGCCACTATGCCTAGCTAATTTTTGTAATTTCTGTATAAATGAGATCTAACTGTGTTGCCCAGGCTGGTTTTGAACTCCTGGGCTTAAGTGATTCTCCCACCTTAGCCTCCCGAAGTGCTAGGATTGCAAGAATGAGCCACCACACCCTGCCCAAATGGATTATTCAAAGCAGAACATAACATAAGATTAGATGAAATAAACAAGACCAAACATACATATCTCATGAATAAACATAGTAGAAGAAAGTCATCTAATAGAAAAAAATACTTTAACATATGAACAAAAGTTTTCTGAATAAAAAGATACATTAAAAGCAAAACAATGAACTCTGTGTTTAACTTAGTAGAACTTAAGCTTTCTGATAATAACAGTTATAAATGCTAGAAATGTTGCAAATATTTATAAACACTACTTGAAGATATTGGAAAATGATAAAAAAATAAAAACTTGAAGAAATATGGCCTCTGAAAGCAGGAAGCAGAACTGGTTGAGGTCTACATTTATTTAGTTCCTCTTCCCCCAAGAGCATGACCCAGTTAGCATAGTAAAGAGCTCAGGAATAGAACTCATGAAAAAAGCAGAACTCTTGCTGAGCTGAGAAATCAAAATTTTAGTCCAGAATGGTTGAAAATTGAAGTGGAAAATACAAGAAAAGTGGGAACAAAAGATTGTTCCATGCCAAAATTTTTATGTAAATTTTACTTAAATCTTTGCTTGACTCCTAAAATGCAGGTGTCCAGGGTAAGCCAGCAAGAAGACTAGCATAAAATGAGTGACAGTAGGAAAGCTGAAAGAACTGAACAGAGATTTTAGCAGCCACCACCATTTGTAAGATAGACTTGGTAGAACTCCTATCTTTTTAGAAGAGTTTGTTAAGTATCTTAGTATTTCCACTAAAACTTCTGAAAATTCACACTTTAGGGATACAAACCTAATTCTAGAAATATGGGATATGTCTTAAGATTGATAGAAAAATTACAATAGACTCTTACTAACAAAGTATAAAATAAAGCCTACACAAAGAAAGATAATCCATTAGCAATCAAACTTCTACTAGAACAAAGCACAATACTCTTCAGAGGAAGAGAACTAAAACCAGAATTGCTACAATTTATAATCCCCAATGTCCAGTATGTAATTAAAAATTACAAGCATATAAAGAAATAGAAAATGTGAGTTGTAGTCAAGAGACAAAACGGTTAATAGAAACAGATGCACAGATGAACTATCTGTTGGAACAATTCTGATAAAAATGGTAAGTTATGGTAAAGTATAATGTAATGAATGATGAAATGGAGAAAATCAGAAGATATATCAAAACTCTAAAAATAGCTAAATATAAAACTGATAATTAAAAAATATAACATCTAAAACAAAATATACATTAAATTAGATTAATAGCAGATTGGACACAACAAAAACAAGAAAAATCTAAAAATATTATGTAGAGGGAAAGATGCTGTACATAAAAGTTTGCATGCTGTATGATTCCATATACATGACATTTAAGAAGAGGCAAAAACTAATCTACTGTGATGAAAATCAGAATAGTTGTAGGGCTGAAGATTGACTAGAAGACACTGCAAATACACTTTTTTTGGAGTGATGGAAATGTTCTATCTCTTGATTAGGTTGGTGATTACATAAATGATTTTCTAAATTAAAACTCATCAAATTGATCTCTTAAAACTGATATATTTTGTTATATTTAAATCCTATATCATTTTTCAAAATGTCACTAGAGACTTAGGGGAAGAAATTGAACAAAGATATATTGACTAAATACAAAACAAAAAATAAAAACAGAGGTTTGGATCTGGGTGAAATAGCAAATGCATATTCCATCCTTTCTTTCTCATTATACACAACTATAAAACTTGAACATAATTTATGGGGCACTTTGAAAACTTGGGAGTTTTGAAAAGTAATAGCAACAGACAGATGGAGGAAGAATGCCTGAAATCAAAGTACCTTTGGAGAAGTGGTGAGTCTACCAGTTTTCCCCCTTCTTCTATTCTCCAACATGGAGTCAACATAGGCAGAAACCTAGAAGTGACTCCTGTGACTACAGAAATTTTCAGAAAAATTCCTCTAATTCTCACTTGACTAATGAAAGGGGACCCTAGTGCTCAGAGACCATGTGCAATCCTCTCCTTGAATTTTTTCATTTTCTTCTACTCTGTTGCATTCTAGTCCATTCTATTGCCATCCCCTAGGAAATTTTATGGCAGCAGCAACAGCAATAGCTAGGGGTAACTGGACGAGCCAAAACTCTGAAGAAGGGGGGCATTCCTTTCCATTCAATGTAGCTCCTATTCCAGGAAGAAGGAGTCAATACCCATTAAATTTTTTTCTCTCTTCTTTCTCTGAGACTCAAATGTGGTAATGTGGTACCATCATGAAAGTGATTAGTTTTTAGCCAGAAGACTTTAAAGGGGTACCCTAGAGAATCAGAAAGTACTAGGGTGATTACAAAGAGTGAGGAAATTGGAAGATGACCCCATAAAGCTTCTAATGAACTTTTGTTTTCACCTTTTAATTGTACATAAGTGAATTTGATTCCAATTAGCATAAAACAGGCTTGAAAAACAGAAATGAACACTAGATTTCCACTCAGATTATTGGCTGAACACTGTGTGAGGTACATGTAAGATCACTGCAAATAGCACTGCAACACCTTGAAATCCAAACTGACATTGGAATCAGAACCTGCAAAAGGCAAGTTAGAAATTCTGGCCTAAACCTAACCAGATCAATTGACATGATAAAGTAAACAATTCTCTATAGGATTTAAACAACACAAAGAATCTCCTAATGTAATAGTCAAAATTTCCAGGATCAATTCAAAACTACATGGCATATAAAGCACAACAAAACTCAACATGCATGTGGAAAAATATCAACAAACATCAAGGATGAGTTTATACAGACATTGCAATTATCTGTCAAGACTTTAAAGCACATTTAAAAGTGCTTCAGGACATAGAGGAATGAGGAGGACATGATACCTGCCTGATTACTGCAGTTGAAGGCCAGTGGTCCTCAGAAAGTCCATGTGGCACAGAGACTACTATCAGAAATTACTTCTAAGTGCCATCTACAGGCCTAGAGCCTTAATGATGCCATCTAACAAAAAATACCACTACAACTAGTAGCCTCCAAGACAGTCATAGCATGACTCTAGCTGCAACCATGGAATCTGTCCAGAACACTGGTTCCCTAAAAGTCCTCAGGAATGGAGTCAATCCACCATATACAACATATCCCATAGCCACACTTATACGGGATGAAAAAAAGATAAGAAAATGTAAAAGCCCTACTCCAACTAGAGGAAGGAGGAGCTAGAGAAGGAGGAGGAGGAAGAAAAGGAAGACAAAGAGGAAGAGAAAGAGGAGAAAGAGAAGAAGGAGGAGGAGGAGAAGGGAAGAAGGAGGAGAATAAGAAAGGAGAGCGAAGCATCAGCACTTTGAGAAGGGAAGAAGTCAGCACAAGAACTCTGGAAAAACAAAAAACCATTGTGTATCCTTACCTTCAAGTGATCTCACCAGCTCCCAAGCAATGGATCCTATCAAGAATAAGTGGTCTAGCAGTGGAATAAAAAAAAATACAAACTCCAAAAAAGTTCCCCACAACCCCACAAAGATATAGACACTAAATAGCATGATGCTAAACAACTCCTGAGTCAACATGGAAATCAAAGCAGGGTTTAAAAGATACCTGGAAACAAATGAAAATGAAGAAACATCTTACCCAAACCTCTAGGAGGTCATGAAAACAGTACTACGAAGGGAATTTATATATCGATGAACACTTATGAAGAAAATGGAAAGATCACAAGTTAACAGCGTAAAAAAATCACCAAAGGAAGCTGGAAAAGCAAGACCACCAAAGCCCTAACTTCAGTAGAAAATCCAGATCACCAAAATGAAAGCACAAATTCAGGCCATAGAAGACGAAAAGATAATTCAAAAGAATCAATGAAACAAAAAACTGGTTCTTTGAGAAGATAAACAAAACTGATGGACCCCTATAGACTGACCAAGAGAAAGAGAGAAAAAAACCAAATAAACACAATCAGAAATGCAAAAAATCAAGTCACAACTGACCCCGAAAAAATGCAAAATATTATGAGAGACAACTATGTACACTTGTATGGAAAAAAACTTGAAAACCTAAAGGAAATGGAGGACTTTCTGGCATCCCGCAACCTCCCCAGGTTGAAACAAGAAGAAATTGAGACCCTAAATAGACCAATAACAATTCAGGAAACTGACTATGTCATAAGAAAACTCCCTACAAAAAAAGCCCTGGAACAGACGGCTTTCATCAGAGTTCTACAAAACATACAAGGATGAACAGATATCTATCCTACTGAAAGTATTCCAGGCAATTGAGAATGATGGAACTTTCCCTAAATCATTTTATGAAGCTAACATCATATTGATATCCAAACCAGGTAAAGATCCAACAAAGAAAGAGAACTACAGGCCAATATCCTTGATGAATATAGAGGCTAAAATTCTTAACAAGATCTTCACAAACTGGATCCAACAACACATCTCAAAAATCATCCACCATGACCATGTAGGCTTCATCCCTGGGATGCAGGATTGGTTCAACATTCTCAAGACCAGAAACGTAATTAAATACATCAACAGATGTAAAAACAAAAGCCACATGATTATGCCATTAGATGCAGAGAAAGCTTTTGATAAAATCCAGCACCCCTTCTTGCTTAAAAACCTATGAACATCTAGGCATAGATGGAACATACCTCAAAATAGTAAGAGTCATCTTTGAGAAGCCCACAGCCAGCATACTGTCAAACAGACAGAAACTGGAGCCATTTCCCCTGAAAACCGGAGCAAGACAAGGATGCCCACTATCACACCTCCTTTTCAATATAGTTTTGGGAGTCCTAGCTAGAGCAATCAGACAAGAGAAGGAGATCAGGGGTATCCAAATGGGAAAAGAGGAAGTCAAGTCATCCCTCTTTGTAGATGACATAATTCTATACCTCGAAAACCCAAGAGAATCTGTCAAAAATCTCCTTGCACTGATAAAGAATTTTGACAAAGTCTCAAGCGTCAGGCATGAGGCTCCCAGACATTAAGCTTTATTATAAAGCTACAATAATCAGAGCAGCCTGGTTTTGGTACAAGAACAGGCATATAGACCAATGGAACAGAATAGAGATTCCAGAAGGATAACATTAATTTCTCAGCCAACTCATCTTTAACAAAGCCTCCACCATCAACCACGGGGAAAAGAAGAACCTATTCAGTAAATGGCATTGGGAAAGCTAGCTGACCACATGCAGAAGATTAAAACAAGACCCCTACCTATTCCCATGCATAGAAATAAAATCTAAATGAATCAAAGACCTAAATGTAAAACCTCAATATATAAGAACCTTAGAAAATGCAGGAGACACCCTTATGGAAATTGGAACTGGCAAGCAATTCCTGATCAAAACCTCAAGTGCCCAGGTCATAAGAGATTAGATAGACAAGTGGAACCTAATCAAATTGACAAGCTTCTGCAAAGCCAAATAAATCATTAAGAGAGCAGGGAGACAGCTCACAGACTGGGAAAAAAATATTTTCAACTGTATATCTGACAAAAGCCTAATGTCTAGGATCTACAAGGAACTCAAATGTGCCAAAAAGAAAAAAACAAACAGCCCCATTACAAAGTGGGCAAAAGATATAAATAGACACTTCTTAAAATAAGACATATGAGCAGCCAACAGACACATGAAAAATGCTCAGCTCCACTAGTCATCAAAGAAATGCAAATTAAAACCACACTGAGATACAACCTAACTCCAGTCAGGATGGCCATCATCAATAACTCAAAAAACAACAGATGCTGGAGGAGATGCAAGGAAAAGGGAACACTCTGCAGAGTTGGTGGGATGGTAAACTAGTACAACCTTTGTGGAGAACAGTTTGGCAATTCCTAAAAGATCTAAAAATTGGCCTTTCATATGACTCTGCTATCCCTCGGAAGAACTCACATCACTCTATGAACAAGATGCCGGCACATGCATGTTTATTGAAACATTATTCACAATAGCAAAACATGGAATCAACTGTGCTGCCCATCAAAAGAGGACTGGTTTTTAAAAAGTGGAACATATACACGATGGAATATTATGCAGACATAAAGAAGAACAAAATTATTAACTTCACAGCAACTTGGATGGATGTAGAGTCTATAATACTGAGTGATCTAACACAGAAACAATGAGCTAAGTATCACACGTTGTCACTCATAAATGGACCTTGAACAATTACCATAATATTATAAGAAAAGGATTGGCAGTAGTGGAAAACTACTGGGGGGTGTGGGACAGGATTGGCAGTAGTGAGAACCTGCCTGGGGGGGGCACACCTTATCAACTAGGGTAACTGCATGAGGAACATTTGTATACCTAACCCTGAAGTGTACCCTATATCTTTAAAATAAAAAATTTTAAAAGAAAAAAACAAAAAAAAAAAAAAAAAAAGGAATGAGTGGTCTATGACATATATAGAATTTAGAATGTGGATGGCAGAGAAACTCAATGAGATCCAAGAGAAAGTGTTTTCAAATCAAAGAGGCCACAAAAAGAGATTAAAAAATTGAAAGCTGATATGACCATTCTAAGAAAGAACTAAACCGAGCTTCTGAAACTGAAGAACTCATGATAGGAATTTCAAAGCACAGCCACAAACCTTAACAATAGACTAGACCCAGCAGAGGAAATACTTTCAGAACCTGAAGATGGATTTCTTGAATCAACTGAGTCAGACAAAAATCAAGAAGAAATAATTTTTACAAATAAAGTCCATGAGAGTTATGGAATTATGAAAAGAATCCAAGTCTATTTTTGATAAGCATTCCTGAGGAGCACTCTGAAGAAAGTAATTGCAGACCAAATCCATGCAAACTTCCTCTATCTTGCAAGAGAGTTTGACACACAGATACAAGAAAACCAGAAAACTCCTGCAAGATACTATACAAGACAACCACTCCCAAGGCAAATAGTCATCAGACCATTCAAGGTCAGCAAAAAAGAAAAAAATCTTAAAGGCAGTTAAAAGAAGGGTTAGAACACCTGCAAAGAGAGACAGAATAACAGCAGACCTTTCAGCAGAAACTGTACAAACCAGAAGAGATTGGACAAAATAGACAAGTAGGGCCTCGTCAAACTGAAATGCTTCTGCAAAGCAAAAGAAACCATCAAGAGAGTGGGAAGACAGCCCACAAAATGGGAAAAAAATATTTGCCAACTGTATATCTGACAAAGGCCTAACATCCAGTATCTACAAGGAACTCAAATGTTCTGAAAAGGAAAAAAACCCTACTTAAAGGTGGGCAAAAGATATGAATAGACACTCAAAAGAAGACATTCGAGCAGCCAACAGATACAGGAGAAAATGTTCAGCTTCACTAATCATCAAAGAAATGCAAATCAAAACCACACTGAGATACCACCTAACTCCAGTCAGGATGACCATCATTAATAGCTCAAAAAACAACAGATGTTGGAGAAGATGTGGGGAAAAGGGAACACTTCTATACATTGGTGGCAATGTAAATTAGTACAACCTTTGTGGAAAACAGTTTTAAATCGTCTATAAGATTTAAAAATCGGCCTTCCATATGACACAGCAATCCCCCTTCTGGGAATACACCAAGAGGAACTCAAATCATTCTACAAAAAAGATACCTTCACATTCATGTTTAATGCTGCACTAGTCACAATAGTAAAAACATGGAGCCACCATGCTGCCCACTGAAAGTGGACTGGCTAAAAAAAATATTGTACATATACACAATGGAATATTATGAGGCCATAAAGAAGGACAAAATTATGGACTCTGCAGCAACTTGAGTGCATTTAGAGTTATCATACTGAGTGATCTGTCACAGAAACAAAGACCTGAACACCACATGCTCTCACTCATAAGCAGACTTTGAACATTTTTCCTAATACTATAAGAAAGAGATTGGCAGCAGTGGGACACTGTCAGGGGAGGTAGGTGTGCGGGGAGGGCACATAGCGTCAACAAAGGTACCTGATTCCAAATCAGACAAAGTGAGGACCAAAGGGAGGCCCAAGCATCACCTGTACAATAACCACTTATGTATCCTATCCTGAACTGTACCCCACATCTTTACAGTTATAAAAGAAATGCCAGTCAAGAATCATTTACTCCACCAAACAAAGTTTCATAAAAGAAGGTGAAATAAAGTCCTTCTCAGACAAGTAAGTACTGAGGGAATTCATCACCTCTAGAGCAACTCCATAAAGAGATACATAAAATAAATGAAACACAGGAATGAAAGAACAATGCAACCTAACAGAAAAGCACAAGTAAGCACATAACTTACAGACCATATAAACCATCCACAAAAATGAGACCACAAAGTAACTTTTTTTTTTTTTTTAGTTGGAGTCTCACTCCATCGCCCAGACTGGAGTGCAGTGGTCACTCCCAGTCACCGCAGCCTAGACCTGCTGGACTCCGGCGATCCTTCTGCCTCAGCCTTCCAAGTAGCTGGAACTACAGGCGCGCGTTACCACTCCTGGCTAATTTTTTTTTTTGATTTATTGTAGAGATGAGGTCTCACTGCCCAGGTGGGTCTTGAACCCGTGGGCTCAGGCAATCCACTCACCTCAGCCTCTCAAAGGTGCGGGATTACAGGCTGAGCCACTGAGCCCGGCACAAAGCCACTTCTTAACAACACTATAACAGGAACAAATCCTCACATATCTATAGTAACCTTAAATCTCAGTAACCTAAAGGTGCCACTTAAAGGACACAGAGTGAAAAACTGGCTAAAAATGTAAGAACCATCCTTCATGTCTCTTGGAGACCCAGCTCATCTCTAATGACATGCAAAGTAAGTGGATGGAGAAGGTTCTCCTACACAAATGGAAAACAAAAAAGAGTAGGGTCACTATTCTTAAATCAGACAAGACAGACTTTAAACTAACAACAGTAAAAAAAAATTGAGGGGAACTCATTGAAAGTGGACTGGATAAAAAATGTACATATATATAGACAATGGAATATTATTCAGCCATAAAGAAGGACAAAATGATGGACTTCCCAGCAACTTGGGTGGATTTAGAGTCTATCATACTCAGTGACATATCACAGAAACAAAGAACTGAACACCACATATTCTCACTCATAAGCAGACCCTGAACATTTATCATAATACTATAAGAAAGGGATTGGCAGTAACAGGACACTGTTAGAGGAGGGAGTCCTGATTTGGGATCAGGTAACTTTATTGATGCTATGTGCCCTACCTCACATCTCCTTCCCCTGACAGTATCCTACTACTGCCTATAGTATACTCCCTTTCTTATAGTATTAGGAAAAATGTTCAAGGCCTGCTTATGAGTGAGAACATGTGGTGCTCATTTCTTTGTTTCTGCAATAGATCACCGAAATTATAATGATAATTCATCAAAAAAGTAATTGCTTTCCTAAATACATATGCACCCAACACTGAAGCACCCAGATTTTTAAGACAATTACCACTAAATCTAAGAGAGGACTTAGACAGCCAAACAATAATGATGGGGACTTCAACACCCCATTAATAACTTTAGACATATCATCAAGGCAGAAAACTAACAAAGAAATCATGAACATAAATTCAACTCATGACCAGTTGGATCTAACAGATACAAGGGAGTCACCCACAAAAGAAATAATATTTTGGAGGGTGTGTCCATTGTAGTACACTTGGACTTTGTTCCTCTGGATAAAACAATCAACCAACGCTTTTTTTTTCAGTCAGGATCTCACTCTGTCACCTAGGTTAAAGTGCAGTGGCTACTGCTCAACTTGTTGAGCTCAAGTGATCCTTTCACCTCACCCTTCCAAGTAGCTGGAATTATAGGTACATGCCACCATGCCCAGCTAATTTTTAAATTTAACATAGAGATGAGGTGTCACTAAGTTGTCTAGGCTTGTCTTGAACCTCTGGGCTCAGGCAATCCTTTTGTCTCTGCCTCCCAAAGTTCTGGGATTACAGGCATGAGCCACCATGCCTAATCAGTCACCCAAAGTTTTATCTGGAAGTTTTGAGAAGGTTGCATCACAATTCGTGAAAGAAACATCCTGAATTGCAGCAAACAGGTGACTGGTTCTTCCACCATTACAGTGCACCTACCTACACCTTGCTGAGTGTTCAGCAATTTTTGTCACCAAATGGCATGACCCCCACCCTCCCAATTCACCCAATCTCACCCTAAGCAACGTTTAAAAAATTTCCTCGAATGAGAAAAGTCCTCAAAGGTAAACATTTTGTTGATGTGGAAGAGGTGAAAGAACAACAACAACAACAACAAAAACCAGCAGAAACACTAAAAGGCATCAAAATTGATGAGTTAAAAAGTGTTTGGAGCAGTGGAAAGGAGTTGATAGGTTTATTGCATCAAACGGAGAGTAGTTTGAAGGTGACTGAAGTTTAAACATGTAAGAATAAATACACAATTTTTTAATTAAAAAATTCTGTCTTTTGGGCCCCCCTTGTATATATAGAATATTTTATGCCCAAACCACAGAGTATACATTCTTCTCATTCACACATAGAACATACTCTAAGATAGATACATGTGTGGCCATAAAACAGGCCTTAATAAATTTCCAAACATCAAAATCATACCAAGCACCTTCTCTAACCACAGCAGCGTAAAAACAGAAATCAACACCAAGAAGGATCCTCACAAGCTTGTAAATACATGGAAACTGAGCAATTTGGTCCAGTACAATTTTTGTGTAAATGATGAAATCAATACAGAATAAAAACATTCTTTGAAACAAATGAAAATAAAGACACAACAAACCAAAACCTCTGTAACACCACAAAACCAGTGGTAAGAGGAAAATTTATCATACTACACATCGACATCAAGGAGTTGGAAAGATCTCAAATAAACAACCTAATATCCCACCTAAGGGAACTAGAAAAACAAGACCAAACGAAACCCAAAGCTAGTAGAAGAACATATATCACCAAAATCAGAGCAGAATAAAACAAAATCGAGCCCTCTCCCTCCCTCAAAATACAAAAAAATCAGCGAATTGAAAAACTGGTTCATTGAAAGGATAAATAAGATTGACAGACTGCTAGCCAGATTACCAAAAATGAGAGAGAAAATCCAAATAAAGACAAACAAATGAAAAATTTGAGGTTGCAGCCAATCCCAAAGAAGTACAAAAGATCCTCAGAGATTATTATAAACATTTGTATGCATGAAAACTAACAAATCTAGAGGAAATGGATACATTTCTGGAAACACAAAACCTTCCAAGATTTGAAACAGGAAAAAATTGGAAACCTGAAGAAGCCAATAATGAGCCTTGAAATCAAATCAGTAATAAAAGGTCTTCCCAGTCCAGGACCAGACAGATTCACAGCTGAATTCTACCAGAAATACTAGGAAGAGTTGGTACCAATCCAACTGATGTTATTTCAAACAATCGAGAAGGTTGAGCTCCTCCCTAACTCACACTATGAAGCCAGTATCATCCTGATATCAGAATCTGTCAAAGACACAACAAAGAAAGAACATCACAGGCCAATTGATCTGATAAACACAGATGCAAAGATCATCAAAAGAATACTAGCAAGCCCCATTTGGCAACACATCAAAAAGATCATTCACCATGATCAGGTGAGCTTTATTCCTGGAATGCGAGGTTTCTTCAGCATACACAAATCAATAAATTCATTTTCAGCACATAAACAGAATTAAAAACAAGAACCATATTATCTCAAGAGATACAGAAAAAGCATTAGACAAAATCCAACATCCCTTCATGACAAAAACCCTCAAGGAACTAGGCATACCACAAAATAACAAGAACCATCTACGACAAACCCACAGCCAACATCATACTGAATGGGAAGAAGTTGGAAGCATTCCCTCTAGTAGCTAGAAAAATACAAGGATTTCCACTCTCACTACCCTGATTTAACATAGTAGCTGATATTCTAGCTAGTGCAATCAAGCAAGAGAAAAAAATTAAAATATCCAAATAGGAAGAGAAGGTTAACTAATTCCTTTTTGCAGATGATATGATACTATACCTAGAACATTCTAAATATTTCACCAAAATTCTCCTTGTGCAGCTAAACCACTTAAGCAAAATCTCAGGATACAAAACCAATACCCCCAAATCAACAGCATTTCTATATGCTCATAACATTTGAGCCAAGAACCAAATCAAAACCACAATCTCATTTACAATAGCCATGCCAAAAAAAACAAGAACAAAAACAAAAAAAACCTGGGAATACATCTAACAAAGGAGATGAAAGATCTGGTACAAAACATGACTTAAAGAAATCAAAGACAACCCGAACAAATGGAAAACATTACATGCTCATAGGTTGGAAGAATCAATATTTTTAAAGTGCCCATACTTTAAAGCAATCCACAGGTTCAAGGCAATCTGTATTAAACTACCAGCATCATTTTGCATAGATCTAGAAAAAAAAAACCAAAAACAATGCTTAATTTCATATGGAGGAGAAACAAAGCCTTCATAGCTAAAGCAATCCTAAACAAAAAGAACAAACTGGAAGCATCACATTACTAGACTTTAAACTTTACTACAAAGCTGCATGTACCAAAACAGCATGGCACTGGCTCAGAAATAGGCACATAGACCAGTGGAACAAAATAGAAGTAAAACCACTGACCCACAACCATCTAATCTTTGACAAAGTCAAACAAAACAAAACAAAACAAAACCACCACAATAACAAACATTAAGGAAAAACACCTTTTCAATAAATGGTGCTGGGAAAATTAGCTGACCATATGGAGATTAATGTAATTGGATCCCTTCCTCTTACCATATATAAAAATTAACTCAAGATGGGTTAAAGACTTAAATGTGAGACTCAAACTATAAACATTCTAGAAGAAAGCCTAGGAAACACTCGTGGACGTAACCCTAGGTAACAAATGTATGGCCAACTCCTCAAAAGCAAATGCAGTAAAAACCAGAATTGACAAGTGGGACCTAATTAAACTAAAGAGTTTCTGCACAGCAAAAGACACTATCAACAGAGTAAACAGATAACACACAGAATGGGGGGAAATATTTGCAAACTATGCATCCAACGAAGTCCTAATATTCAGAATCTATGAGGAACTTAAACAAATCAGCAAGAAGAAAGCAAATAACCCCAATAAAAAGTGGGCAAAGGAAATGAACACACACTTCTCAAAAGAAAACACATATGTATCCAATAAATATATGAAAAATGCTCACAATCACTAATCATCAGAGAAATGTGAATCAAAACCTCCATGAGATACCACCTCACACCAGTCAGAATGGCTATTGTAAAAAAGTCAATAAACAATGTACGTTGGCAAGGTTGTGGAGAAAAGGGAATACTCCCACACTGTTGGTGGGAATGTAAACCAGTTCAGTCTCTATAGAAAGTAGTTTGACATTTCTCAAAGAACTAAAAATAGATTTACCAATCAACTCAGCAATCCCACTACTGGGCATATAAATAAAGGAGCATAAATTGGTCTACCAAAAGGATACCTGCACTCATATGCTTATCACAGCATTAGTCACAAGAGCAAAAACATGGAACCAAGCTAGGTGTCTATCAAAAGGAGAATGAATTAAGAAAATTCGATACATATGTGAGGGGAGAACCACCAAAACCCCAAAACTTTAAAATAAAAAGTTATGCATTTATTCTTGCATGTTTAAACTTGTCTCCTTCAAAGTACTCTCCATTTAATGCAACACACCTATAGTGATGCTTTTTCCACAGTTCAAAAAAGTTTGTGATCTTATCAGTTTTGATACCTCTTAGTGCTTCTGCTATTCTGTGTTTGGCTTCTTCCACATTGACAAAATGTTTCCCTTTGAGGACTTTTTTTTCATCCAGGGAAACAAAAAAAGGTGCTCAAAGTGACACTTGGGTGCATATGGAGGGTGGGGCACGGGGGCATGCTGTTTTTGGTCAAAAGCTACTGAACATTCAGTGAGGTGTGGGCAGGTATATTGTAATGGTGGAAGAACCAGTCACCTGTTTACCACAACTCAGCATGTTTCTTCCACAAATCATGACGCAGCCTCAACATTTCCAGATAAAAACTTGGTTAACCGTTTGATTTGGAGGAACAAATTCTGAATGTATTACAAGGGGCCTGCCCTCCGAAAGATAATTCCAGGATTTGAGCTTTCCTCGCGTATACAGATTCATGGATTCTTAGTTTATTCAATATAATAATCCACTAATTCAATATATAACTCAATGTATATTAAATTATCATTGAGCAATATTAAATCTAATAAACCAATAGATAATAATGCATTATTGTCATTATTCATTTTAGCGTATAAATGACCTAAGACTTGGCCGATGGGACCCTGTTCAATCGAGGTCCTATGTCTTTCTGACATATCTTTGTTATTGTTTCTAATTCAAGAAGACATTCCAAGTTCATCTTATATTTACTCTGTCCCAATCCTGGGGATGGTCATTTATCTAAAGACCTTGGTTTCTATTAGTAGAATGGTATTTAGAAACCAATGTCTAGGCACCAGGTATGTTCATTGCTACCAGAACATCACTGCTTCTAGACCCTCCAGTTGATAAAGCTAGAAAAGCTTATATATATAAAATATATATGCACATAATACTCACAGCGAGATACACACATATATGTGAGTGTTAACTATTAATTAATTAAGGTGAAATACAAAACTCCCCTTACAGTTTAATGTCAACTAAATATAAAATAAATGATACAACTTAAAAAGTGGCAACCATCATAGTTGTAATAGATTCAGGCAAGGACCATCAATGAATTCTAAAACTGGCAGGTGGAAAATTTGACAAGAAATGGGATATTTTCATAGGCTTAAAGTATCTCTCCATGAATACTTACTAATAATTTGTTATTTAATAACTATAACATTCTTAATTACCTTTATAGATACAAATTGATTAACTGGTTACATATCATCTCAACCAAGTGATAAAAGTTCCCGTCATCAGTGATGGAACTAACTGGCATCAAGTGCTTTTTGATACAATGCGCTGAGAATGCAGCATCGCTTCTGTGAAAGTTCTGACAAAAAGCTTAACTCATGAAGAAATACGTGGAAAACTAAAAAAAACTGGTCTGTGCTCTTCAAAAATGTCAACTGCTTGAAGTCAAGAAAAACCTGGGCAACTCTTCTAGACAAAAGATAACTGGATGTACCAGAATCCTGGACCCATAAAGAACATTAAGATATTAGCAAATATAAATGAGACCTAGTCGGGCTCGGTGGCTCAGCCTGTAATCCCGCGCCTTTGGGAGGCTGAGGTGAGTGGATGGCCTGAGCCCACGGGTTCGAGACCCGCCTGGGCAGTGAGACCTCATCTCTACAATAAATCAAAAAAATCAGCTGGGCGTGGTGGCGCGTGCCTGTAATTCCGGCTACTCAGAAGGCTGAGGCGGAAGGATCGCCGGAGCCCAGCAGGCCGAGGTTGCGGTGGCCGGGAGCGGCCACTGCACTCCAGTCTGGGCGACAGAGTGAGACTCCAACTCAAAAAAACCAAACCAAAACAAACAAACAAAAAAACAAAATAAATGAGACCTGTGGATTAGATAATACTGTATTCATATTAATTTTTTGATTTTGATTTTTACAACTTTTACATAAATTTGAAATGCTTCAAAATAAAAGGTTAAAAAACATAGAAAAGCAGTAAAAATTCAATAAATTTTAAAGTCAATACAAACTTATTATCTAAAACCATAAATATGGAAACATAAATGACTACGAATAGCCAAAACAATCCTTAGCAAGAGAAACCAAGCAGGAGGTATCACACTTCCAGACTTCAAACTTTAGTATAAGGCTACAGTAATCAAAACAGCCTGGTATTGGTACAAGAACAGGCACATAGACCAATGGAGCAGGATAGAGATTCCGGAAGCAAAGCCTCAATTCCTCAACCAACTCATCTTTGACAAAGCCTCCAACAACAACCACTGGGGAGACGAGAACCTATTCAGTAAACAAATGGTGCTAGGAAAACTGGCTGACTACATGCAGAAGATTGAAATAGGACTCCTACCTATCACCGTACACAAAAATTAACTCTAAATGGATCAAAGACCTAAACGCAAAACTTCAAATTATAAGAATCTTAGAAAATGCAGGAGACACCCTTATGGAAATTGGAGCTGGTAACCAATTCTTGATCAAAATCCTAAGTGCCCATATCATAAGAGATAAGACAGACAAGTGGAACCTCATCAAATGACAAGCTTCTACAAAGCAAAAGAAACCATCAAGAGAGCAGGGAGACAACCCACAGAATGGGAAAAAATATTTGCCAACTGTATATCTGACAAAGGCCTAACATCTAGGATCTACAAGGAACTCAAATGCGCCCAAAGGAAAAAAACAAACAGTCCCATTAAAAAATGGGCAAAAGACATGAATAGATACTTCTCAAAAACCACATTGAGATACCACCTAACCCGGTAAGAATGGCCATAACTAATAAAACAAACAACAACAGATGCTGGCGAGGATGCGGAGAAAAAGGACCGTTTCTAAACTGCTGGTGGAAATGAAAACCAGTGCAACCTTTTTGGAAGACAGTATGACAATTTCTGAAAGAACTAGAAAATGACCCTCCATATGACCCAGTAATCCCCCTATTGGGAATATACCTGGAGGAACGCAAATCATTCTACAAAAAAAGATACCTGCACACGCATGTTTGCTGCAACTCTATTCACAGTAGCAAAAACATGGAACCAACCATGTTGCCCATTGAAGCTGGACTGGATTAAAAAAATGCAGTACAGATACACAATGGAATATTATGCAGCCATAAAGAAGGGCAAATATATGGACTTTGCTGCAACTTGGATGGATTTGGAATCGAGCATACTCAGTGATTTATCACAGAAACAAAGAGCAGAGTTCCATATGCTCTCACTCATAAGCAGACCTTGAACAATTATAATGCTATAAGAAAGCAATTGGCAGTAGTGGAAAACTGTCAGGAGGGGGGGTGGAATTGGCAGTTGAGGGAAACTGCTATGGGAGGGAGGGGCATACCTCATCAATGAGGGTAACTGCATGATCAGTGCTTATGTACCTAACCCTGAAATGTACCCCACATCTTTATAATAAAAATTTAAAAATAAAATCATAAATATATAGCTAGTAGATAAAGCCAACTCTGTACTAAAAAACAGAGAATATACATCTTTTTAAGAATATCTGGAACATTTGTAGCAATTCACCATATAGCAGTATCTTTAGCACTCGCATTTATTGATAAGAAAAAAATGAAAATAAGTGTATTTATAGCCGTCAGGATATATCAGGTTATTTTGCTCTAATAGGTAGTGGCAAAAAATGTGAATGACTAAAGGCAGCAGTGGTTTGTTTCTCCCTGTGGTCTTTGTTCTGTTCATTTCTAGTTCCTGAGTCTAATGGAGGTGTGCATGATCACCAGGGTGGAGGGATGAAGACATGAGAAAGTGTGCACTAGCTCTTAAGCCCTCCTTCTATTCCCGACAAAGGGCTAGACACATCACTTCCACTCCCATTTCTTTGTGCAAAGCATATCATATTTCCATATTTAGGTATGGAGAGGTGCAATTCTACTATAATCTCAGATGGAGCGTATTTTAAACATGCTACAAGCAGAAATCAACTCCGAAGGTTGGCAAAGCAATAACAGTAAGAACGAAAATTAAACAAAGCAGACTGACATGGTTAATTAAGAAAACAGAAATAATAATCAAATAAGTAAATAATGAAAAGAAATACACATGTCTGCATGTGTTGCAGATTGTAAGTCCCTTCCCAAATCTAATTTCTCCTTCTTTCAGAACAATAGAGCACATGGTGGCCTTGCAGAGACGACAATCTCCAGTCTTTACTGCAGCTCTGTGGGACACCTGATTAAGCTTTCACCCGTGGATGTGAGCAGAAATTATGGGCACTCCTTCTACATTCCTTGTGGTGAAGGAAATGTCTATCCTTGGGTTTTCTTCCTTTTCCCATTTCCCGTTCCCATTTCCATTCCGGAATGCAGATTTGGCAATGATCTGACATTGGTCATACAGATGAAAAAAGTACCCTAGGGATGGGTGAAGTTTCTGGGGAAGAAACCTCATACTTTGGATGACTCTGTGAAACAGAGCTCCCAATCACTCTAGACCAGCTGGATTGTTGTGTGAAAGAGAAACTTCTGTCTGGTTTAAGCCACTGTATTTGAGGGTATTTTCTTTATATCAGCTTAGCCTTTACTCTAATTAAAATTACACCTAAAAGCCAATCTCTTAAAAAGGACTATGAAATAGAGGAAGCTAGCTAACAATCAGGTAAATGAGGGCCAGCAAAAAACTAGAAGTAAGAGTGAGGAAGTAATCTCAAACAATGAAGAAGCTCAAAGATATATGGCATGTACTTTCTTTGACACTATGCCAATAAATAAGAGACTTAAATGAAATGATGTTTTTTTCTCTGAAAACATAAATTCTCCAAATCCACCTCAAAGAAAATGTATGACTGAATGGTTTCAGAGGTGAATGCAATAGAACAAACAAGACAAATAAAACCCCCATATTATGCAAACTTCCCTAAATCATAAAGAGAGAAATAACTCTTTTAAATTCTGTCTGCAAAATGAGCATAATTTTGACAATAGAACTTGACCCAGATGGCACAAAAATGGAAAGCGACATATCCATCTACCCAGAATATTATTATAAAAATCACAAGTAAAATATTATTTTCCTACTTGCAAATACAATTCAGCAGCACAATAAATGTAAAATGTACCACAATACAAGGATATTTTGCTACTAGGAAGCATTTTAATAGAATAATCTACATTAGTAGAAAAAAGGAGAAAATTTAAGAACATCAAAGGATTTTTTAACAAAACATAACATACATTTTTGATTTTAAATGTCTTATTATAATAAAATTAATAGAAACTTTCTCATTGTCATTTTATATATACAGCAGTATGATTCATTTTATATACATATAAGTAGGGTTATAGTTAATTTCACTAGAAGCCAATTTCCATTAGAGTAAGAATGCCACCATCAGCACTCCTGTATAGCATTGTTCTGGAAATTGAGGCAAACATAATTTAGCAAGAGAAGAAATAAGTGGTATAGCAATAGAAAAGAGGAAGCAAAATAATTATTTCTAGTTGGTGATGTGCTTTTTAACCTGGAAAATCTGAGAACCAACTGAAAAATATTTTAGAGAAAAGAGAGAATTCAGCAAGGTACCTAGCTGTAATATTAAACACACACAACATAGCTTCTCATTGGACAAGTACAATCTAAACACGGGTGGAAAAAATATGTTATTTAAAACAGCAACAAGAATTTTAAGACACTAAAGAAAAATTTTGAGCAATGTGCCATTTTTGTATGACTGAAACTTTTCTGTTCTGTCAAGAAACACAAAAGACTTAGCTAGCTATGATGATCAACTGTGTTCCTGTTTAGAAGGACTAGATGTGATAAAATGTTAATCCCTTTGAATTATTTTATCATTTCGATAAAAACTCAATAAGAAGCAAAACAATTTTTCTTTTAGATAATAGCATCTCAAATTTCAGATGAAAAAATAATTATTTGAGGATAACCAGCACACATCTCTAAAAGAGGAATCTGAAGGGGCACTATATCAAAGAGTAAACAGATGATAAACTTACAGTAATTAAAACAATCTGGTACTGGCACATGAATAAACAAGTTATTGGAAAAGAGAGCTCAGAAATAGATCCAAGCTCATATGAGAATTTAATTTGTGAAATGTGGAAAAATGATAGCATAGTCAGCAAATGGAATTGTGGCAACTGTCTAGCCATTTGGAACAAAATAAGCAGTAATAACTACCTTATTTATTACATCAAAATGAATGATTTGGATCAAAATTTTAAAACATGAAATCATAAAAGTAATAGTAAACAATCGGAGGAAGCTTATTTATAATACTTTGGGCAACCTTACTTAAAATTATGAAAATATGTATTGAAATGAAACCAAGATAGCATGCTTTGTCTATCAAATTAAAAATACACAGCGTAGTTGAAAAATAAGTATTTTCATAATTATTAGTGAGACTGCAAGCTCTTTACAGGGAAGTTTGGCAGGTTTCGCCCAGCAGTTTCCTGTCTAAGGATTTAACTTTCAGATGTACCTGAAAATTGTGTAAATATGTATGTATGTACAAGCATGCTTATTTCAGCACATTTAGTAAAAGCAACAAAACAAAACAAAACAAAACGAAAAACCCAAACATCCTCCCCTTCCAAAAAATAACTTGTTCCAAGAAAGGAAACAACTTTGTTTATGACTGGAAAATAAAATATGGCAAGTGTCTACAATGGAATGACACGCAGCCACAAAAGAGAATGTGTTAGATCTGTATGTGCTAATAAGCCACAGTATCTAAGTTTTACTGTTAGGAGAGAGAGGAAAGAGATATACAGAGCATAGTTTATTCCTGTGGCTTAGGTATATCCATTCCAACACATATCATATCTATCCCTTTGGGCTCGGGTCACACCAGATTCCCTGCTCTTCTGCCAGTGCTCCAGGAAGACTGTCTTTTGAGTATCTTCATGTCTTCTTCCTGCTCTTCTTACATCTTTGCTCGGAAGTTACTGTCAGTGAGGCTGACCCTGACTACCGCATACAATTACAATTCCTCGAGGACTTTTAATCTGCTCTGCTAATTCCTTTTCCTCCTATTTCAATTACCTGCTTATACTATTTGCTCACTTTTTCTATTGGATGTTTTTCTACTCCGCATTGATTTGTGAGAGGTCTTTTCATACTCTGGAAATTAATCACTTATTATTGCTTTTAAAAATCAATGGCAGATGTCTTCTCCCAGCCAGTGACTTGTTTTATTGAATTTTTATAGTTTCTTTTATCACACAGAGGGGTTTTGTTTACATTATGTTCAAATTTATCAATATTTTTCTTTATGGTTTGTGTTTATCCTATTTAATGTTTCCTTGAAGTCATGAAGATATTTTTCCATCTTTCTTTTGAAAGTTGCACAACTTAATTTTTTTTTTCCCTAATGTTTTTATTCCATCTAAAATTTGTATGTGGTATGGGGGCAGATCTAATTTGATCTTTTCAAACAATTTTCTTACCTCCACTTTTTTGGTTGCCCATTCCTCTCCTTCTGATTTGTTTTACCACCTTTGCCATGCACCCAATTACCATGTATGGGAACATTTTATTACGGGCACCAAGGTGCAGTAGTTAAAAGCATGGACTCTGAAGCCAGACTGAGTCTGAGTCCAACTCCATTACTTACTAGCTAAATGACCTTGGACAATTTACTTAACTTCTCTGAACTTCCTTCATCTCATCAGTAAAATGAGGATGATACTAGTACTTACTTCACAGGGCTGGTTTAAGGAATAAATGAGCTACTATTTGTAAACTTCTTAGAACAAGCAGGACATATAGTCAGTACTACATAGCACCATATGTAGTACTGATGTACATATAAATACACACCTATACATATATGTGTAAATACATATATATGTCACATATTGCCAGTAGGATTCTCCATAGACCCATTCTAAAACACATTATTGTTACTTAACAAGCACACATACACACACGTATGTGTATGTTAATATACAAGTTAATATACAATCAAGATGTCAGTAGGATTTTCCATAGACCTATTCTAAAACGCATTACAATCAAGATGCAAGTAGGGTATAGAATAGGTATATGGAAAATCCTACTGACATCTTGATTGTAATGCGTTTTAGAATAGATCCATGGAAAAACCTACTGACATCTTGATTGTATATTAACTTGGAAGAAGTACCATCTTTATAATATTAAGTCTTCCCATTCATGTACATGGTAAATGCTTTCATTTACTAAGGTCATCTTCACATGATTCAATAAAGGTTTATAACTTTTTCCACATAGGTCCTGTACATGTTGATTAGTTCTATCCCTGGGTACTCTAGAGTTTTTGATATTGGTAGAAATAGACATTGTGTAATGATGTTATTGTTCTCAAGGTTGAATTCACCAACACTGCCATTCTCTTTATTGGTTCTAATATTTGTAGACGCTTTTGGATTTTCTACAGAGACAATAATTTCTTTGTGAGTAAAGAATTATTTCTTTCCGGTTCTATGTATTTTACTCCTTTTCTTGTCTGATGTTTTGGTAAGAACTCCCACAAAAGTATTGAGAAGAGGACATTTTTGCCTTTGCTCCTTAAAGAATGGTTCTAACATCTCATCATTATCTAGAATATGATGCTTGCTGTAGATTTTTTGGCAGGCGTTTTAGTTTCCAGTAGCTGCTGTAATAAATGACCACAAAACAGATGCCTTAAAACAACAGAAATTTATTTTCTTACAGTTCTGAAGGCCAGAAGTCCAAAATCAATATATGTCAGGCGACAGCAGGGATGCATCAAGGTCTCAGCAGGGATACTTCCTTCAATAAATCCAGGGAGAATCTGTTTCTTGACTATTCCAACTTCTCCTGGCTGTGGGCATTCTTTGGTTTATGGTCACACATCACTCCTGTCTTCATCTCCGTCTTCACATCACCTTTCTCTCTCTCTCTCTCTCTCTCTCTCTCTCTCTCTGTGTGTGTGTGTGTGTGTGTGTGTGTGTGTATTCATAATCTCCCTCTGCTTTTCTCTTCTAAGGGTACTTGTGATGGCATTTAGGATCCATCTTGACAACCCAGGATAATCTTTCCATCATAAGACTTTTAGTTTAATCACCTCTGTAAAGACCCTTTATCCAAATAAGATCACATTTGTAGGTTCTGAGGATTAGGATTTCATAGCTTTGAGGGGCTACTTTTCAGCCTACTATAGTAGATAGGCTTAAGAAGATTTCCTTCTACTCCTAGTTTGCTAAAAATTTTTATTTCTTTTTAAAATGTCATGAATAACGACTGAATTTCACTGAATGCTTTCTCTGTATCTATTGAGATGAACATGTGGTTTTTCCTTCTTTAATCTGTTATTAGAATTTATTAAATTAATACACTTCTTAATATTACACTTTCTTTTATTTCTTTCCTACTTATACACGTTATGATTTTCATGAACAATGCTAGGTTTGGCTTGCTATTATTACATTCATAATTATATTTAGGTTTTGAATGTGTGTGTGTGTTTCTTTTGGCAGATTTGGTTTTTAATGATTTCTAGTTCTTCTTGAGTCAGTTTTTTGGTTATATTTTTCAAAAAATTATTGATTTGTTTAAGTTTTTAAGTTTTTTGGCATAAAATGTGTCATTTAAAAAACTATAAAAGAACACTGTGAAGTTTAAGTAGCCATAGATTTGTATCCACAGTTATTTCTAATATAGTTTATTCTCTCTCTTCTCCTAATTTATCAGTCTTATTATTATTCATTTTTGTATTTCTCTAGACTTTTTAAAGAATTTGCTTTCAGTTTTATTAATTCAGTCTATTTTTTGCCTTATCAACTTCTGTTTTTATTTTATTATTGCCCTTATTTTACTTTCTAGAGCTTCATAAGACTATTCATTCTCTAACCATTTAGTTATATGCTTGGTTAGTTTAAAAGTCCTACTTGATCATCTGCCATCCTTTTAAATTATTATTATTTTTTTAGTTGGAGCCTCACTCTGTTGCCCAGGCTGGAGTGCAGTGGCACACTCACGGCCACCCCAGAGTCAACCTGCTGGGATCTGGTGATTCTGCCTCCTCAGCCTTCCAAGTAGCCAGAACTACAGGCACTTGCTACCATGCCCAGCTAATTTTTTATTTATTTTAGAGATGAAGTCTCGCCAAGTTGCCCAGGCTGTTCTTGAACTCATGGGCTCAGGCAATCACTCGCCTCGGCCTCCCAAAGTGCTGGGATTACAGGCTGAGCTACTGGGCCTGACCCTGTTAAATTTTAATTGAAAAAAAAAGCATATCACTTGAAAATCAAATTTTGTCAGCATCATTGTAAAAGGACAGCAGGTATATAAACATATGTTTTTTCCTACTGGCCACCCCTTCCAGGTCTTTTAGTTGTTTATGCTGTTTTTAGTCTCCGGTTCTTTAAATGATATGTTGCTACTTTTGATTTTTCAATTTTAGACATTACACATGATTTCATTCTGTGAAAATTAGTGTTATTATTTTTATGCATACGGTTTCCTGCCCTTCACACCCAACTCTGTTTTAATTTAGCTAAGCCATCATTCGGTGTTTGCAGTATTATAATCACACAAATTCTCTTGATAAATGAACCAAGTACTTATTTTGTAGTAAACCAAGATACATTTTGTCTTGCAAAACTTTTTAATCTGAATTTTATGATTATCTTGGTTTTTTTATTTGCTTAGTTGTCTATGTCCTTATCACTAATTTCTACTCCCAGTCATCTAAATCTTCTCTTGATACATTAAGACAGATCAAATACTAATCTCATCTTCTTGAGTAAATATTTCCCAGAGACATTCATCTTCTTCGATCCGGACAGACTGTCCTCGCTGTTCAAATGTCCTTCTAGGAACTCTCTTAACTATTACCCAGGGATTCTCTTTTTCCTCAATCCTGAATGAATCTTCTATTTCCTATTCGTATGCTCATTATCTTGGTGAAGCACGTCTTCCATTAGTTTTTTGAGAAAAGTGCAGGTAGACAAATGTTTTGAGGCCTTGAGTGTCTAAAAATGTCTTTAACCTAACCTCATATTTGGTTTACAGTTTGAGAGGGTAAATAATTTATAAGTTATTGACATTTTTTCTTCACAATTTTGTGGCATTTTTCCTTTGTGTTCAGTTTTTAGAAGGGCTCATATATTTTTTATTCATTGTTATTCCTAAGAAATAATTCTCCGGGTGCTAAAAGAAAATCTGGAGTACTTACTTGGGTTCCTCATCTTTAGTGAACTACAATCTTCATCTCTTGTGACCCGTGGAACTACTAAAAGCTCTGCTCAGCTTCTGTCTCTCAACTAGTCCTTTCTTATCTTTTTAAACTTTCAACTACCGTTTCAAATTAGCAGATGTCACAAGAGAAAAAGCCTTGGACTTCTCTTTATTTTGGGGTATTGGTCCCACAAATATTCACTACCTTACTGCTTTAGTAGGTCTATGATGAATTCATATTGGTTAGAGAGATGATAGACAGAAAGATGATGGAAACAGAAAGATAGGCCGGGCTCGGTGGCTCAGCCTGTAATCCCGCGCTTTGGGAGGCTGAGGTGAGTGGATCGCCTGAGCCCGCGGGTTCGAGACCCGCCGGGGCAGCGAGACCTCATCTCTACAATAAATCAAAACATCAGCCGGGTGTGGTAGCGTGTGCCTGTAATTCCAGCTACTTGGAAGGCTGAGGCGGAAGGATTGCTGGAGCCCAGCAGGTCGAGGCTGCGGTGGCCAGGAGCGGCCACTGCACTCCAGTCTGGGCGACAGAGTGAGACTCCAACTCAAAAAAAAAAGAAAGAGAAAGATAAGAGTTAGATAGATATTCCAGCATTTCTCAGTGACAGTAAGGGTTCAAAACTAGCTAGTCCAATTTGTTGCCTTCCCAATAGTAAAAACTTCTCTCCGTCTCTAACTGCCTCTTAAACACATTCCCAAGCAATTCTGTTTGAACCTCACGTTCAGTCTCTTTTCCAGAGTTACCTGTTCTTCTCATTCTTGAGTTTTCTGTGTCTCTGTGGTCCAGATAGTTTCTTTTTTGTTTCCTCAACTGACAGCTTATAATTTAAATTTTGGGCTTTGTTAAGTTATTACTACTTGTTCATCTGCTTTTCAGCTTGTAACCTTATATGGCTGCTTTCTGCTCTTCCTTTTACCTGTGTGTCAAATTTAGTGAGGCTTTTCCATGAGCATAATTCCTCAATTCACTAAATTCTAAGCTAATTTTACTTTCATAAAAAATATGCAAAAGTCTCCCTCTTAGTTCTGCTTTAGCTTCATCCCATAAGCATCAAGCTATATAATTTTATTTTAAAATTTTTATTTTATTATTACTTAGTTCTAAGATTAAAAAGCTATTAAAATTAATTCATCTGTCCATGAATTATTTTTAAGTTTCTTATATAAATTTCGAAATATTTGAGGTTTGATTATATTTTCCTTATTCATTTATTGTATTTCTTACATTTTGTCAGAACATACTTTCTATATAATTTATATAGAAAGTATTTGAAATGTATTGAGATTTACTTTGTGACCTGTGTGTTGTCAATTTTTGTGAGTGTTCCATGTGCTCATGAATTATACGAGGTGCCAAAAACTGTATACACATTTTAAGAGATGCTTTCTATGTATTCCTTTTTGAAGCAGAATTGGATTATGGTAGCAATGTGCAGTACAACATTCACTCAACCATGCTTCCACTATTTTCTTTGACTTTTCTGCTTGTCTCATGGTGATGTCAGCACTCATTTGATTAGGGCCAGCTTTTGAGCAAATGTCATATTTAAAATGTGTATACTTTTTTGGCACCCCACGTTTGAATTATTGGATATACAACTCTTTAACTTATACTATTGAATCTTTAATATCTTTACTACTTTTTTGGTCTAGTTGATGTGTTAGTGAAGAGGTATAATAATAGACATTTAAAATCTTTTTATACTATAAATTGGCTTTTATCTATCGGGCTATGGTAGTGAAATGCAGGTTTGCAGTTGTTTTCATCTTCCTAGTAAATTGTTCCTTTTATATTTTCTATTGATCCTCTTTCTCTTTTTCCCTAAAGTCTATCTTGCCGACATTAATAAAGTTATAACAGCTTTCATGTGCCCAGTATTTGACTTGGAATATCCTTTTTCATCTCATTATTATCATTTCTATCATTATATATATATATATACATATATATGTGTGTGTGTGTGTATATATATATATATATTTTTTTTTTATTTATTTTTATTTTTTTTTGAGTTGGAGTCTCACTCTGTCACCCAGACTGGAATGCAGTGGCCGCTCCCGGCCACCGCAGCCTCGACCTGCTAGGCTCCTTCTGCCTCAGTCTTCCAAGTAGTTGGAACTACAGGTGCGCGCTACCACGCCCGACTAATTTTTTGGTTTGTTGTAGAGATGAAGTCTTGCCAAGTTGGCCGGCTCTTGAACTCACAGGCTCAGGCAATCCACTCACCTTGGCCTCCCAAAGCACTGGGATTACAGGCTAAGCCACCGAACCTGGCTCTATCATTATATTTTAAGTTCACATGCTTCAAAAGCATGTGGACTTAAAATGTGAATATGTAGACTTTAACCATATTATCCAATCTGAAACTATCTTTTTAAACCAGAGTATTTGATTTGCAGGCATTTATTGTTATTGCTTGAAATACCTGCACTTTTTGAGAAACTTTATTGTTTTCATATTTACTTAATTTCCTTTGTATCTTTTTCTACTTTTTTTGAGCTCTTTAAATTCTTTTTCATTCTATTGTTTTGAAAGTTTTGTCTTCTATTCCTATATTTTTAATGTCTGTAAGAATTAACAAAGCAAAAGCTAAACAATACCTCTAGATTTCTCTGCGCAACACAAATCTGGTAAAAATGCACTAATTTCAATTTTCTCCATTTCAATTATTATTGTGTAGTATTTTAGTTCTGTCTCCTTTTTTGACAAAATCCATATAATTATTAACGTTTTATTTAGTCAATGCTCACTTAAATTTGGCCAAATATTTAGCATTTTCTTCAAACATCATTGCTCATTTCATTACACACATCTATTCTGGGTTTATTTTCTTCTTTCTGAAGTGTATCCTTTACTAATTCTTTCAAAGGGAGTCTGGAAATAATAGGTTCTTTTCATCTTTGTTTTTCTAAAATTTTTCTTCAATTTGCCCTCCCTATTGAGTAATAATTTACCTGGGTATAATATTAGTGCTTTAGAATTATTATTTTCCTCTCTTCAAGTTCTTATTGTTGTGGAATGCTAATGATAGTCTTTTGGTTATACCTCTTTAGGTATTTTGTCAATTTTTTATTTTACAGTTTTCCCCTTACATGTGGTGTTTTATACTATCATTACCATATATTTAGGTGGATAATTCTTTGTATTTATCCTGATTGAGGTTCACAGTATTTCTTCCGTTGGAGGATTTATGTCTTCTATAAAGTGTGAAAAAATTTCAGCCTTTATCTTCTCATGATATTGAAATATCATCTTTTCCTATTCTCATTGTGATATTATTCTTAAAATCTACCTGCTGTATCTATCCTACAAAGTATCTTAATATCTTTCATGTTCCCTAGATATTTTTGTCTATTAGTACTGAGTACTGATAATTTTCTCAGATCTACCTTCCACTTCCAATTTTTTCTATAGCTATGTCTAATTTATGTTCAACAGTCTGTGTAGTTTATAAAAGTTATATCTGGCCATTATAAGTAAAGCTGCTATAAACATCCATGAGTATGTTTCTACTTTTTAATAAAAACAAGATTAACTAGAAAAAATAGGCTGTTCAATGAAACATGTGCATATGTACATAAATGACAAATATAACACCGTAAACCTATGATGATAATAGCTAGCATTTTTTTGGTACTTACTCCTTCCAGGCAATATACTAAGGCTTTTACATATGTTACCTTATTTAATCCTCACACAACCTTATTCCAGATAGGATACAACTAGCACTTGGAAATGTAATGAAAACTTAGCATCCATAAATCTCTTAACGGATCTAAGTATTATTACCTCTCAGTCTGCTGAATAGGGGTCTGAATGGGTAGGTAAAGACAGACTGAACGTGGCATTTATCAGCATCTCAGGTAGTAAAGGACTTAGCACTTTGGAGGGATTCAATAAGTATCAATGTTTGAATGAATGTTGACAAGATATAGTAATAGCCTAAGTAGCTACAATGTGTTGAGTGTGTGTCTATACATCTAGTACTAGGTGCTTTCCATAAATATCTTCTCCCTTAATCTTGTTAACATACAGCTTTCCAGGTAAACTTTTTAAAGAAGAAACTTGGCCTCAAAGAGGCTAAGTGACATGTTCAAGTGAACACAATTGGTAAGCGAGAAAACTATGTTTAAATCATAGTCAAGAACAGTTTGTCCATTACCTCCCAACACCCTCAAATGGGCTGTAGAACTATAAGGGGGCTGGTGCCTTGATCTGGAGAGGCATTTGAGATCATCTGGAGCACCTGCATTTTTCAGGTTACAATGTAGATCACAGTTCCTGAGTACCCATGCACTCTGAGGATGTGCTGGGGTTCAATGAGGATGCTCTTGGTGAGTCGCCTCTGCAGTGTTCACACACCTCTCAGGTATTCAAATGGTTTGGACGAATTTCTCTTCGCCTTTCCTTTCCTTTCCTTGACCTGCTGGGCTCAGGCGATCCTTCTGCCTCAGCCTTCCAAGTAGCTGGAACCACAGGCATGCATCTCCACACCTGGCTAATTTTTAAAACTTATTTATTGCAGAGATGCAGTCTCGCCAAGTTGCTCAGGCTGATCTCAAACCCCTGGACTCAGGCAATCTCTTGCCTCAGTCTCCCAAAGTGCTGGGGCTACAGCGTGAGCCACCATGCCTGGCTTCTATTTTCTTCTTAAAACTCTGACTTACTCCGCCTACCATAGCCTAAACTATAATTGAATTGACTCTTCATAAAATGACATAGATTTTTAATCTATCTTCAATATAGCTTCAGGAATTATTGGCTGCCAAGTTTTCTGGGTCAGATGGCATTTTGTGTCAGGTGATTAGTGAGACATTCTGATGTTATTCATTTTTTTCTTTGTATCTCTCTCAGAAAAGGGAGAATTAAGATACCAAGACTGTGCTGTAGAAACATATTAGCTTAGGTTTATAAGGTTGTGCTAACAAGTATTTGAGACCCAGTTCAAATTATTTCACTTCTAAGAAACCCTATCAGATTTCTCTATTTCTCCTTCCTTCAAACTCCCATAGCACTTTGCTTGTATTTCACCACTAATCATAGCTCGACTTTTCTGTTAAAATCACTTATATATCCCCTTGGACCTAAATCGTGAGTTCCTTCCATGTGAAGAGCACCTCTCTTGCGTTCCTTTGGCCCCTCATGGCATTTTGGCACCATTCTTTGTATATGGAATTTGTTCAACAAGTATTTGAATGATAACTCCTATTTCAAGTTAGAATCCCTATCACAGCCTGATTTGGGTAGATCACTTTTTGAAACAATCACCTGAGAACATTTACTCTTTTAGTTTCCACAGTTTTAAAAATTTGTTTATATATTTGTTTGTTTAACAATACACACAAGATTAAAACTAATCCCAGAGATTGGCATCTCTCCAAACCCACCAGTGACTGCTTTGCCTCCTTCAGCTGCATTGGACTCAATCGTCCTAATCTTTCATGAAACCCAATGGTGAGAGACGAGCAGATTGGTGAGGCTATAGAGATTATTGATTTATAATTGCTCCAAATCTCCCACGATAAGCTTTCTCTTGCTCACTGTTAATTTTGAAAATTCTTCATCTTATTAGCCTTGGGCATAACTGGTGCCGTGTAACAGGCACCCCATTAATGTTCAATGAATTATTCTTAGTTCCGGGACCCATTTAACAGAACCAAACTAGTGTGTCCTAGAAAGCTCTATAATAAAGGGTTAACCTCTCAGTGAAAATCCAGAGTGGGCCTCCACTTTGTGACCAACCTAGTATCATTGTAGAATCAAAAAGTCTTCTTTAAAGCCACAGATTAGACATCTTGCCATGGTTCTCTTCTATCACAACTTAAATCCATATTTTCCACATATTGTAAGACTCCTTCTATGTCCAAATGACGTTTAAACATTTTTAAAAATTGGCAGCTGAAAGGATTCTTGGCGTATTTCAAAATAATTAGTGAAATTGATCTGAAAAAAATGTAACCAATATATGCTGGAATGATTATGGCCAAGTGTTGTGGATCAGTTTGACTGTGAGTTACCAAACTGTCCTCACAAGCAGTCTAGAGGCCCCATTGAAAAATGAAGCTGCAACATCCACATGGAGAATGCAGTCGCTTCTGATTCATTTTTTTTCCCTCCAACGTTCTCTACGATGCTCCTACCTGGCTGTTGACTTCACATACCTGAAGGGTTGTCATGGGAAATAGGAGAATTGTCTGTCTAAACCAAGGATTAAAACTAGAAACAGACTGGCAGCGTGACAGAGACACACATCGTTTGGGGTTTAATATTTTACAAAAGTTTTCATGGTGCTCAGAATTTTACCTAAGTCTATGAGCATAGGACTTTTGTACGAATATGGGAAATACGAAAAATCACTCAAAATCCTTTCAACCAGAAATAACCACTACATAGGTGACTCTCATATATGTACTTAAAAAAAGAGAATTTCCTTTTATTAGAAAACCCCAAAGGGGTTAGTCCATACGGGAAGGCAGAGATATGCCTCATCTTTGGAGGTAGGCAAACAGTAGCTGACCTCCTTGCAAGCCTCTAGGGGGATAGTTGGACATATGATCCCAGGTAAACCTTATGAGCTGGAGACTTGGGTACTGTGAGGGGTCTTAAAATCCATATACTGTGTGTGTACACACACACACACACACACGCACACAGACATCCCACCACCTCTTCTGTATGGCTGACAAATACGAAGAACTAAGAATGAAGTTACGATTTAAAACATTTGGGGAAAAAGTTATTATTGAGCTTTACACACACACACACACACACACACACACACACACACACACACACACAGTTTATGGAACCCTGTTCTAGATCAGTGGTCTTAGGGGAAACTTGTTAGAAGGCAAATTATTTTCCCCATCTATTGCATAAGAAACTATAAGTTGGGACCCAGCAATCTGATATAAACAATAGTAATCTATCATCTATCGATCTATAACAATAATAATAATATTATAGTAATCCACATACATCATAGCTTTCTCTCTGAATGTCACAAACGAACCAGAGGGCTTTGCACACGGCGCCCTTACATGAACGAGCACCCCCCACCCTCGAAGCCACACAGCCCTCCGACTGAGCACGACTGTGTGCAGACTTCGCCCGGGTTCAGGGGCCTGGGGCGACCCACTCGGCCCTTCCACCGAGGAACAAGCCCGCTTCCCTCCCAGCGTGTGCAGCCGCCTCCTCTGGCCCCGAGAGAGTCCGGGATGCGGAGGTGGCCGCGGCGGCGCGCGGGGACCCTCGGAGGGACACGTCGGAGTCGGAGTCCCCGCGGCAGGAGGAGCCTGGCCCGCGCTCCGCCAGCCCGGCGCGCTCGGACCCGCGGGGCTCCGGGGACCCGGCTGGGCCCCGCCCCGGGGGCTGGCCCCGGACCTCGGCCTCGGACCCCGCGCGCAGGGCGGTGCTGGACTCCGAATCCGCGACCCGCCTCGACCCGCGTCCCGGAGAGCGATCGGACCCCCTGGGGCTGGTGATGGGCCCGGGGCTGCGGGCGAACCGCCCGTCCTGTCCTGGAAGGGGCGGGGTCGTTAAGCCCTCTAATGGCCCCGGGCCTCGGATCATTAGTCCCGACCTGGAGCTGGCGAGCCCCTCTCACCGGACACCAGCCTCCCCGCCCGCCGGGTCGCTAATCCCCTGCACAATGAGAGCCGAACTAATTCGCTGGGTAAACACCCTCTCCAGTTACTTACAAGCTGTCTTATTTCAGCCTGAAACCAAATAGAAAGGCGGCCAGTGACTGGGGGGCGGGAGGGAATCAAATATTTAAGGACTCATTTTGCCTGAAACCACCCCCGGGAGGCTTGTTATCGCGCGTGGGGCCGCTTTAGGCTGCTGCTTTCAGGACGTGCGGCTGCTTTGCAAGGGGGACCACCTGCCCCGCCCCCGAGAGGGACTTCCCGGGCGTCTCGGACGCTGAATCCAATCCCAGCCTCTGAACCAGGGCCTCGTCCACTTACGCACACAATAGGTGCTTACAGAATGCTTCACGAAGATCCGTTTCTGTCTCTAACTCAGAATATGGGACCTCAAGGGTTCCAGACCAGTGGACCTCGAGCTCTAGGCTGTTGACATTCAGGTTACTGGGCCCCAACCTACAGTTTCTTCTTGGATGGGTGGGGAAAGATAATTTGCACTCTAACAAGTTCCCCATAAAACCGTTGGTCTAGAACAGGGGTCCGTAAACATGTGTGTGTGTGTGTGTGTGTGTGTGTGTGTGTGTGTGTGTGTGTGTGTGTGTGTGTGTGTAAACAGCGCAACAGTAATTTTATTTAAAGTTTTAGGTTTTGCAGATCATACAGTCCCCATCCCAGCTACTCATCCCGGCAATGGCACCCGTAGACTGTACTTAAATGAGTGAACAGAGCGCTGAAATGTAAACATCATGCAATTTCTGCATGCTGTGAACTATTCTAATTTAGACTTTCCCCCCCTAAACGTTTTAAAACGTAAGTTCATTCTTAGTTTGCAGGACATACAGAGCTGCGTGGGCTAGGTGTGGCCCTTGGTCCATGGTTTGCTGACTCATGGTCTAAAATGACTGCGGTTAGATAATAACTGATGATGGCAGAGACAGTGGCTCAGAGCCTGAAAAAAAAAATAAGGTGGAATAATTTCATTTTGAAAATTCCTCAGCCGGGCTTGGTGGCTCAGACTGTAATTCCGCACCTTTGGGAGGCTGAAGTGAGAGGATTGCCTGAGCTCGCGGGTTTGAGACCCGCCTGGGCAGCGAGACCTCATCTCTACAATAAATCAAAAAATCAGCCAGGCTTGGTAGCGCATGCCTGTAATTCCGACTACTTGGAAGGCTGAGGCGGAAGGATCGCCGGTGCCCAGCAGGCGGAGGCTGCGGTGGCCGGGAGTGGCCACTGCACTCCAGTCTGGGCGACAGAGTGAGACTCCAACTCAAAAAAAAAAAAAACCCTCTATGCTTATAAACCTGATTTCTCATTTGCGTATATGCCTGAATTACAAATATTTAAGAATGTTTTATTGTATGCCAGGTGCTCTTCTAGGCATTGGGATTAGGATCATACCATCAGCACAGCCCTATTCTAAGCTCAATGGAGAGCAATTGAGAAAGACAGACGGCTCAACCCCCGGCATGTGTGCTAGTGGCTGCATTTTCTCAGTGCCGAGTGCCTTGACTTGATACAGGAACAACGACATCCAAAACTTTCAGTAGAGGGTGACGGTATTATAAAAAAGAAGAGTCTTTGTTCAAAAAGCCAAGATGAGAGCCAAATCTCACTTTCTAGGGTGACACATAAAAATTGTTGTCCTTTGAAAAGTAAAAAGATGCAAACTATCTACATTCCTGTGCTTGTGGCAAGCTGGACTTAAAACAAACGCTGCCTATGTTTATCCTGTTAATCTGGAAAATCAGAAAAACATCATTAGAACATTTGTGAGATTTTTATCTTTCACAAATTTAGCAAAACGGAAAGAAGCATTTTGGTAACCACTATCAGCATTCAAGAGGCATTATCTTTCAAAAGCAAGCCATTCACTCAAAAAGGATTATTTCTTTCTAAAGATGTTTTCTATGGTAGCTTCTACAGAGCTCTAGAATCAAATTGCAATTGTTAGGTTTCTTCTGGATCTGCTCTTGATCTGATTTGAGGTTTTCTGAAGTGAAGGATGACACGCATCACCTCTTGGACACAGATGTGGTCTCCAGTTGATGGGTACATATCAGCGGACTTTCTATTTTTTTATTTTTAGTTTAAAGATGTGGGATACAATTCAGGGTTAGGTACAAAAGTGGTCATCACACAGGTAAAGTTTGGGCACCATTATTGATGTTATGTGACCCCCACAGCGGTGTTCCAGTACTGCCAATCGTATTACAATAAATGTTCAGGGTCTGCTTATGAATGAGAATGTGTGATACTCAGATCTTTGTTTCTGTAATAGATCATTGAGTATTATAGATGCTAAGTCTATCCAAGTTGCTGCAAAGTCTGTAATTTTGTTCTTCTTTATGACTGCGCCATATTCCATCATATATATATATATGTATCACATATACATATATATGTATATATATATATTCACATTTCTTTAATCCAGTCCAGTTTCACTGGGCAGCACAGTTAGTTCCGCATTTTTGCTATTGTGAATAGTGCTGCAGTAAACATGCGTGTGCAGGTATCCCTTTTTGAAGAATGATTTAAGTTCCTCTGGGTATATTCCCAGAAGGGGGATTGCTGGGTCATGTGGAAGGTCAGATTTCTAGTTCTTTTAGGAATCACCATAGATCATACAGTCTCCAACCCAGCTACTCATCCCAGCAATGGCACCCATAGAGCTTGGACTATTTTGCATTTCCACCAACAGTGTAGAAGCATTCCCTTTTCTCCGCATCCTTGCCAACATCTGTGGTTTTTTGTTTTGTTAATGATGACCATTCCTACTGGAGTTAGGTGGTGTCTCAATGTGATTTGATCTGCATGCTTCTGATGACTAGTGAGGTTGAACACTTTTTCATGTGTTTATTGGCCGCTTGTATGTCTTCTTTTGAGAAGCCTATCAGTGGACTTTCAATCACTATTTGCTGAGCTCCAGTGGGTACAACACATTCATCTGCATCCTAGATGTGGATTGCCTGGAGGCAAATGAGATACAACCCTGCTCTCTGATGGTTTCCAGTCTAATGCCAGGGACAGGCAGACTGGCAGTCAGGCAAACATAGGTGGGTGGCATTGGCATAGCATCAACCTGGAATGATACAAAGTCTGACAATTAAGTTCGCGGATGCGTCCTAGAAAATGTGCGACATACCCCATTGCTGAATATCACCAGGGCTGCCTTCAAAGTACTCCCCTTGGGAAGCTAAGCTCCAATGCCAGCACCTAGTCCATCTATCAAAGCAATTTTGGAATTTGTTTTCCAGAATGGCTGTCAGTTGTCTTATCACCCTTGATGTCCTGAATGTCATCAAAATGTCTTCCTTTCAATATTTCCTTTATCTTTAGGCAAATAAAAAAGTTAATGGGGGCCAGATCAGGTTAGTAGGGAGGGTTTTCCAGTACAGTTATTTGTTTACTGGCTATAAACTTCCTCACCAGACAGTGCTGTGTGGACTGGTGCATTATTGTGATGCAAGAACTCCTTTGGGATCATTTTTGCACACACCTTTCTCATGCCAAGATTTTCAGTTAGGATTTTCCTAACTGTTTCTCTGTCGTTGTTCATTTGGTCTGCTATGCTTCTCACTGTGAGCTGATAAATTTTTGCGATGTTTTTGTCAGTTCTGGTCATTACTGACCATCCTGACCTCTCTTTGTCAGTGACGCTTTCCCTCCCCTCAGAACAATGTTTAATCCATCTGTACTCCGTCATTTTCTTCATGGCATTATCATCACAAACTTGGACTAACATGTCCCTGATTTCACTTCCACTCTTGCCACGTTTAATAAGAAATTTAATGTTTGCCCATGGTTCTAATTCAAGCTCTGACATTCTCATGACGGCACGCAAAAACATGCAGCAACAATAATGAACGCCACTCAGACAGCACCACACGTCAACACAAACACACTGATATCACAAGGTTATTAAACCCTCTCAGTTTGTTTGTATAGTGCTGCCAATGTGAGCACATGGTAGCAAATTTGTGAACTTAATTGTCAGACCCCATGTTCATCCCAGAATACAGAGAATCATGGAATGGACACAAGTGTTTAAGTTGGGTAAAACTTAGTTTGAATTCTGGCCAGGCTATTTCTTGGCACCTGTCTGTGCCTTGGTAGCCTCATCCGTCAGATGTAAGGAGCACTGTCTAAAACCAAATGGGGGTAATCAGCATGGAATGATAAACTACAATCAGCGTGTCTAGCACACTTCCTGGAACTTACTGGAAGCCCAATACATGTTAGTTCTCTCTCTTTCAAATACGTATCCATGCCATGTGTATAAGTGACTTATTGGACCTGACTCTGTAACCACCCCCCAAGCGTTCAGAAATGTAAATTTATTGTGGACTGTCATGTGAGAACTAGAGTGTTTCTGGTATTATGCTCTAACCTTGGCTTGACTTTTCAGAAAGTTGTGGATTGGGATGTGGCCCTACATGGATCCAGAGGAAAGGACAGTCAGGGAGGGGCTCTAACAAAAGGGCAAGTGTCCCTTATCCAGAGAGTGTGGGTTCTGGAGCTGTGGAGTCAGGAGGTCTGCAGTTGTCATCACCATGAGGTCCTTTGTTCTCAGCTTGGTATCTCATGAGTATGAGTGGCCCTGGGACCGAGGAACAGGGTAGAAGGTGGAAGGGGCATGGAATCCCACCAAGAAAGAGCTACAGCCTGCAATGTCATTAAGGACTTAGGGGCCAAAGGTTAGACAGGAACTTCAGGTGCCATCGTGTGTGTCTCAGGGCCATTAACAGTAGGGACCAGGCAGAGAAGAACAGGCAGTCTAATGGTCTCTGGTTGCTTCTAGCTAACCATTCACAGGCCACCGGAGACTCCCTTTGAGAGCCATGGCGCTTGCCACTGGACAATCAGTTTTCCCACACCTACCTGACTCAAAGACATCCACTACCCACAGGCACTCATCTTGCGACTCCCAACTTCAATTTTCAGCTTACTTAATCTGCTCTTGTTTTGAGACTTTCTTCATCTCACAATCCGAGTTTTCTAAATGTCAGTTTCTGTTTTGAATGGCCTGCTTGGAAGCTCTGCTCTGTTTAAACTCTCACTTAAGTCCACGAGGTTGGGGTCTTGAGTGCTGGGGGACTGGATTGGGCAGCGCTGGGATTATCTGGCCCAAACTGTGGTCATGGAGGTAGTGACAATCTGAGAGACTATGTCTGGGGGGAAAATAAAAATAAAAAATAAGCACGAAATCCACCCATGTCATCACAGCCAAACTGTCACAAAAGAGGAGGGGACAGGCAGAGGGTATTTTAATAGCATGGTAGGAAAAAAGCTGCTTATGAGCACTGAGCTGTTTTGAACACACCCACGGCCCCATGTTCTCTGACTAATAAGTATGCCAAGATGGATTTAGACAGGGCAGACTCACCATTCAGTTTCAGACTCCTCATATCAGCTGTGGGCCACTACATCCTTGAAACTGGTCCTGGGCTTGTGGTACTTTTTCTGTTGCTAAAGCTAGCTCCCAGACTCAGTGGATGCCGTAAATGGAGTCAGCCTTTGTCAGGATTTCCAACCAGGTAACCCCCACAAGCACGCATTCTAAGGGCTCTCACTGGAAGGCAACCACAGAGACTCTCCTTGTTCACTGGATCCAAGGGGTTCCATTCTCAGCCCACTGTTGGTAATCTTCTGCCTTCGAACCCATTGTACATTTGTAGAAGGGACATATCAGGATACAGGAGCTGTCTTTCTGTTCACGTGTTTCTGCCTTCATGGTGCAACTCTCAAGTTGCTTGGGGGTCACATTCACCAGAAAGACAACTGAGGGAAGTGATGAAGGAATTCCGAAGGGCTTATTTTCGGCACCCCCAGCTCTGAAATAGGTTGCACCCGTGAGTCAGAGGGGCAGGAATAGTTGCGGGGTCCGCACTGCTGAGTCTGTGTTGGGTGCCTTCAGAGAACACTGGGGTCACATCAGGTCTATCTTAGCAATAGCCACGGAAACCCCAAAATGATGGGCATTGATGGACACAGGACTGTCCCTGTGTCCTTTGGAATCTGTACACATCATGATCCATTGACTGACATAAGCAGACAAGTTAAGGTGACACTTTGAAGTCTTAGCCACATCAACTTTTTTGTGGGTCTCCAAATTCCACTAAAGCCCAAAGGCGGCAGCGTCAGGGTGGGTTAAGGGGAGGGCACAAGTGTTGCTGAACATCTTCCTTCCCTACCTCTCCATAGTTTGGTCCTAGCTTCTGCTGATTCCCCATTTTAGATGTGTAACTTACAACTTCCCAGAGTCTCAGTTTTCTCCTCTGTAAGGGAGATGGAGCTGATAAGACTGACCTGTATTTTAGGATTTTGCTGAGGATCCAGGAAGACAGTGGATGGAACAGAACTCTGTCAAAGTACTGCACACATGCAAGGCATTATATTTAAGTAAGTGCTTAATGACGAATTTTACACGAAGATAGCAATGTCATTTCATGTTGATGTTTGCTTGGCATTTTCTAGATTTCTGTGTTAGACAAGTTAATCCCCAATTCTATGTTACCTACTCTTTTAGCCAAAAGAGGGAATCTTGGGCTCTTCAGGAAATGTAGTGAACAGTGAAACAAGACACAAAAGCATGATTTGAATATTTCAAATGCAAAGACTTGTCTAAAGCATTAACTTCTTTTTTTTTTAGAATGTAATTGCTATTTTATTATAATCAACTCATATCTATTTTATAGATTCTGGAAATTTCAACTGTAGAACTGTTTTTTTTTAATTAGCAAAATAAACAAATACATTCAATGGAAAAACTATACAATTAAAATGTTGATATATGAGTACTTCAAGCATTAACTTCTTATAGAGAGCTTACATCAGGTACTTTTTTCAGTTTATAATGCAGGATTGATGGATTTGGGGGGAAAATAACTTCTATTATTATTCATGGAAATGCAAAGTTATGTTGTTACATTTAATGCTGGTCCTCTGAGCATTTTTTATACGCACACATATTTATATTTGCCCATTTATCAACTCTGGGGTCCTCACCTAGTATTCTTCTAAGTAGGTACCACGCAAGATATTCATCCAATCAAAGCAGATCTCCTACCTAGGGAGCCAAAGCCCCTTTCCTGATGAGGATGGCTCAGAAAACTCTAGACTAAATGCTGGAGGACATGTGAGTAGCCATTGGCGGCGATCTGATTTATCTCAGGAATCAAGACAGAGTACCATTACCCCATTGTCAAGTTTCTGAGGGCCCACCCCTACTACCCTACCACCCCTCTGTACTTGACTCCTGGCCATGCTGCTTAATAACTCAATGGCTTTAGACAGGTCTCTTAACTCCTCTGGGTAATTCTTCCATAAAGTGGTAGTAGTAAAAACGGCCCCACTTTCTTCACAAGGCTACAGTAAGAACAATATCTGGGAAAGAGCTTCTAAAATCATAATATACAAAGGAAGTACTAGCATGAATACCAGGCGACTTTGTCTTGCCTTCTCTGAGTCCAGTGCCTATGATAATATCATTATGTCGCTATTCTCATATGATGATGATGATCTCGAAACACTATGAAGTCTCTGCTCCTGAATCCATTTCATCTTTCAAAAGTCAAGAAAAGGATTTCAGCTCCACCATTTTACAGGGAAATTAGGATGGGTTTGATGTGAGTGATTTGTCCACATTAGGATTCAGAGGCAAGGGCGCTTGATTAAAGGGACTTTACAGGAACTTAGTGGTACTAAGAGATGCACAATTTGCTATAGGTGGATGCAGCCAAGAATGGCCGAATCAGAAGCTACTGTCCTGCTTCAGAGATCATCAAATCGCCAACTGTCAGAACCTGATTCACCATCAGAAGTGAGTCACTAGGCTGGGGCCTGGATGGGCCCCTTGTAGAGACCTCTTAGACATAGAAAATGGGCAAATAGGCAGGAAAGGGTCTCTCGGGAAGTAGTATAAAAGTGCCTGACATTCAGGGAGGCCACAGGTAGGCAGAAATCGCTACCCAGGCCAGAAAGGGCATCAGGAAGTTCTGAGTGGGACCATTGGGAAGGTGTCGTAAGAATAAGCCAACAGTAAGAATAAATGTGGCCATTCACATTCTGATGCTAGAAAGACCTGACCTCAGAGACTGGATATGACTGGATGGGTGTCAGGTGTAGGCACTGGACTCAGACATCGTGGAGCAAAATTAGGGCTATGGGGTATAGGCTGAGAGTTTAGGACACAGAAAATATGGCTAGAGATTCAGTTCTAGAACCTGGAGTGCAGGCTAGAATGTAAATAGTAGCAAGCCCCAAAAGACTAAAAAATAAGACTGCTTGAAGCCTAATGGATACAAAGCCAAGATAGGGCCAAGTCTTAGGCACCAGTAGTTGGAAGAGAGCTGAGAGGACAACTTTTAAGCATTGCATGAGTCTGGAGAAATATTCACATAGCATGGCCTTGGGCTGGAATAGCAGGGAATACACCAGTCAGATGGTCAGTTACGGCAGAGGTCCCCAACACTTGGGCCATGTGGCCTGTTAGGTACTGGAATGCACAGCAGGAGGTGAGCAGTGGCAAACAGCAAGCTCCATCTGTATTTACAGCCACTCCCCATAGCCTGCATTACCACCTGAGCTCCACATTCTGTCAGATCAGTGGAGGCATTAGATTCTTGCAGAAGTGTGAACCCCATTGTGAACTGTGTCTGCAAGGGATCTAGGTTGCAAACTCTTTATGAGAATCTAATGCCTGATGATCTGAGGTGGAGCTCAAGCAGTGATGTTAGTGCTGGGGAGTGCTGCAAATACAGATTAACATTAGCAGTGAGGTTTGACTGCACGTGCCCCCACACTCCCCACCCTCTTGTCTGTGGAAACACTGTCTTCCACGAAACTGGTCCCTGATGCCAAAAGGGTTGGGAACTACGGAATTGCAGGACAACTGGGCAGAATGAGTCTGGGCAAGTTAAGTTAGACTTATTACAGACACACCCTGAGAAGGCAAGGCAAAGACCTCAGTGGGCCAGAATCTGTGCCAACAAGGCGCCAAGTGGCACTAATACCAGCCCAGTGATGACTTTGTCTTGCCTTCTCTGAGTCCAGTGCCTGTGATAATATCATCATATTATTCTTCTCACATGATGATGATGATCTCGAAACACTATGAAGTCTCTGCTCCTGAATCCATTTCATTTTTCGAAAGTGAAGAAAAGGATTTCCGCTCCACCATTTTACAGGGAAATTAGGATGCTTATGATGTGATATCAGCTATGGATGATTTGCCCTCTGTAGGAACATCTACATGTTGGGATTCAGAGGCAAGGGAACTTGGTTAAAAGGACTTTACGGGAATTTGGTAGTATAAGGAGTTATTGGGGCCTGAGGCTTTTGTTTTTGTCCTGGAGGTCTGACTTTGCTCCTGTGGGAAATTTCCGTCAGGAACCTCAAACCTGGGGTAGCTGAAGATTCTCTGATTCTTTTGGTGGAAATGCCTTCTCACGCTCCAGCCAGGAGCTTTTAGTTTCCAACTCTTATGGTCATAAGCTTGTACCTCAAGGTCTGTATCTCTGTCTCATGGCCAATGACTAGTTGGTACCTAATGTCCACACTCCTTTTCCTTAATAGCTAACTCTGATTTTGTTGGGGTTGAGGGTCTGCCTGTATTAAAAATGAAAGCACATTTTCAAGTTTTCTTCATGAATAAGAGTGGTTATATGATGTTCTGGTAAGCTGAAGTTTGAGTGAATAGAGACTCCCTGAGCACTGAACATAGTTGAGTCGTGTGTTTCTGAGAAAAGTGCCTTAAAAGGGGGACAACTCCCTGGGCATGTGCCTTTCTTTTTTTTTTTTTTTTGAGTTGGAGTTTCACTCTGTCATCCAGACTGGAGTGCCTTTCTACAAGCCGCTTTTTACTCTGCCACCCTTTCCTTCCCTCTCCTCCCCTCCTCTTTTCTCCTCTTCCTCCTTCTTGCTTCTTTCCTGGAGCTCTGATGGCATTGACAGGGCTGCAACAATTAGTCTGCATCCCCACGAGGCAAGCCTGAGGCCAGAGACCAGGCTCTGAAGGTTGTAGGTGTAGCACCAGCAGCGAGAGTCTCGGTGCCAGACTCCAGGCTTCACATGAGAGAGTAAATCCTTGTCTTACTTCAGTCACTGTAGTTGGGCATCTGTACTTCGTAGCTGAGCCTAATCCAGATGAATGCACATATCTTGCAGCTGAGTCACTTATGGCCGGGCTGGGAGGTTGGACAGAGGGAAGAGTCTCTTTCACTCCAGAAGACCTGTTGCCTTTAGTCCTCATTGAGGAATGCCATGATCTTCCGTGAGGAGGGTCTTGATTCAGTTATCCTCTCCAGTTCATGGGCATTCTAGAGGAAGCAGTGTCTGGAGGACCTGGCAATCAGAACAGAACAAGCAGATGTAGACACTTGCCTCAGAAGCTCCATTCAGAATGCACCACTTGTGTGTCTGTCTCTCGGTTTGCCCAGAGAAGCCTGCCCTTCCAGGGATCACTGACTTGGCCTTCCATGAAACTTGACAGATTTTTTTCAATCTTCTTGGGATGCCTCCAAATTTAGGAAATTCTCCCTTCAGTGGTGAAGGAACTCAACCAAAATCTTCCTAAGACTCTAAAGGCCGTATCTCATAGCATTGAGGAAAAAAAAACATGGCTGTTTTATTTAAATTAAGAACACACAATCCAGAGAGTGAGACCTTCTGAGGGCCTGATAGGTCCTGGTCATGTTGCTAGATCTGGATGTTTTTGAGTTTTCAAACTCTAGTTCTCTGGCCCTGTTTCTAGAGCTGCTATTTTTTTTTTCTTTTTAGCAGAAAGAGTTCTGTTTTTGTGGAGTTGAGGTTAGAAAATAGTACAGAGTTGCTAAAGGTTAAAGGCCTTCTCCAAACTTTCTGCCAGCACGAGGCGGCCTGATTACAGACACATCCGTACTTGAAAAACACACCCTCCTCTTCTTTGACTCCTGAATTAGCATAATTCAGCATAATGCGCATTTGCTATAAATTACGTTTTTCTGGGAAGCTGCTATGTGCTACCTTTCAGCAGCACCAGCAAGCCCCTTCCAGTGTTCCAACGTCTTCACATTTTCTCCCCCTCCCCACCTTGTTCGCCCACGTCCCTGTGCCCGTGGAAGGCCCATTAAAGACATCATTTCCCACCCCACCCCCCGCAGCGCCACACACCTGGTAATAAATAATGTGATCATTGCCTAACAGGCTCTTGGAAGAGCCGGGTGATAAATAAAGAGACTTCTCATCTCTCCACAGGCTCTCGCAGCCAGGGCTGGCAGAGGAGAGTTAGCTATTAAAGAACTCACATAGCCACAGGCAAATTCTCTTCCCAGCGTCTCCTTGTGGAGACCTTTTCTTAAAAGCTGAGATTGCTCTGATGGTTCAAGGTGCTATTGAGCTCTAACCAGGGACAATTACAAGACTGCGGTGGCAGCATCCGAGGTGATGGCTGTGTCTGATAAGGTTGCAGGAGAATAATGTGAAGGAGAGAGCCTGATAATGGTTTGCTGAAAGGGTGGGCTGAGGCATCTTTGCCCAGAGCCCCAAGACGCTGTAGCTGCTGTGGCAACAAGGCCTCCCCTCACCCCGCCCTCAGATTGTTTTCCATTTTTATTGCATTAAAAAACTACCCTCTAAACATGCACTTCAGAAATGATTTTTTTTTCCTAGCTTCAAGCCGCTAATACTCCTCACCAACTGATTTCATACCGGGAGAGGTTCTGAGAAGAGTTTCTGCTTTTGTCAATCAGTATTTGTCCTTTCTGTTTTGGCTTGAGAAAACCAGAGACCGAACTGTTGCAATTTGTCCCCTCCCTTTCTCTGGTTGCATGGCTATTCCATATAATTTTCCACCCTATCTTATTTCTTGACTTTAAAAATCTTTCACAGAAACAAAATCTACAGCCTTGTAAAAAAAATGGTATTTTTCTTTTCTCTTTTCATTTTCTTGCCTGTTGTCTGTTGTCTTTGGTCTCTCTCTGTCTCTCTCTCTCTCTCTCCTTCTCTCTCTGCTAGAATTTGATAAAAGGGAATTCCCCAGGGTCAGTCAAATTAAGAAATGCAGGTCGCTTTGTGCAAATTGTGTGAAAACACAATTTAAAAGACAAAAGGATCTCAAACCAGGTGAAGTGGGGACCAAAGTGAGGCCCAAACTTTACTTATACAATGACCATTTGGATACCTAACCCTGAATTGTACCCCACATCCTTAAAATCAAAATAAATTAGTTAATTAAAACATAATTAAAGACAAAAGATGTGGACTTCTCAGTGTGTCTGGAAGACTGGATTTCCTATCTGGCAAAGCCAAAACCAGGTGAGGAGACGCAGTGGAAGGTTTTGGGGGCTGGACTGGGATAGGGGTCAGTATTAGTCATGTACTTCTCTTACCCGTTGTTTGAAGTCACTTCTAGAGGCGAATCAAATTGAGAAGAATACCTTCTCAGACCCAGAAGGTGTGCAAGAACTGGTTGCTGACCTCTAGGACCATAAGTGTGGTACAAAATGAACACAAGTGCATCAATAATGAATAATGACTCAATAAGGAATAAAACACAGACATAGGATAACAGTCAAGTTCTGAGCCACATGTCACAAATGCCAGGTGCTGGTAGCACCCATAGTATCAGGGAAATGGTGAGGGCTTGGGTAGTCAAGGCCACCATTTAGGACAAGGACGGGGCTTAGTCTTGAAAAGACCATGTCTTGACCATGGGCTTTCAGAGAGAAGCTATCTACCTCCAGTACTTTCTCCAAGGTGGTCTCTATGACTTTGGGTAATGTCTGGAGTCTGCTACTACAGCGTGAATCAGGAAGGTGACACTGCTTACTACAGGTCCAGTGGAATGAGGAAGGGCCCAGAGAGGTCATCTTGCTTCCTTTGTACAATGAGCCCAGCACAGTAGTAAACTCAATGGGATCCAAACACAGAGTATCTGGCTAAAATGTCCAGGTACTTCCAATTTTAAAGCATTTTCTAGTACTATTGCCTTTCGTCTGACTCACTTCACGATTTTTTGTTGCTCTGAAATCATGGGCATCAAATACATAAAATATGTCTACGAATTTTTGGCTCCTTCATTTCAATGCCAAGAGTATGTCTTAGACTGATAGTCTCTGCTGTCCCGGGAGGTGGGAGGGTGCTGAGCACCGCCTTGGCCTTCCAGGAGTGATGATGTCCATCCATTCATGGAGGTAGTCCCAGGCATAGTACTCCATAAGATATTTTGTCAGGCATTAGAAGATTCAATCTTTGTATCTGGACACAAACAAATGAGCTTCTCAACTGTAATTTGTGGGTCAAACTGGTGACATTTGTGGGCGCAGGCGTAACCCTCAGGAGTCTGGTAACTCAACAGTGGCCCAAAGATGCATAAAATGTTTCAGTTGAAAATTTTTGCTGAGGGACTTGGTAGGGACTCAGTTTTAATATGTGCCAAGGAAATATAATGTTTAGAATAACAGAATTTGTTAGCACAGTTTGTGTTTGGGTAAAGGGATTTGTAAAGAATTTCTTGCTCATAAGTCAATTAAATATTTGAGACATCAAGTAGTTAAATGCTACCTTGAAAAGGTCAGATTTATAAATTCAATGACATTTCTAGGTTTTCAGAAATGATTTATGAATTGCTTTTTATCAGAAAACTTTTTTTTAAATGAGTCTCTGTTGCCCATGCTGGAGTGCAGTGGTATGTTCACAGCCAGCCACCTCAGCCTCGACCTACTGGGCTCAGGCAATCCTTCTGCCTCAGCCTTCCAAGTAGCTGGGACTACAGGTGCACTCCCCCACACCTGGATAATTTTTCTTGATTTATTGTAGAGACGAGATCTCGCCAAGTTGCCCAGGCTGGTCTTGAAGCCTTGGGCTCAGGCAATCCTTTCTCCTTGGCCTCCCAAAGTGTGGAGATTATAGGTGTGAGCCACCACGCCTGGCTAGAAAACTTATGTTTAAAGATTCCCTAGGTCTTTAGTGTTAGAACACGCCAGGAATTTCACAGTGATCATCTCAGCAAACCCCACTTCATGCATCAAGTAGACTCCTAGACTCCGGTTTTGTCCTTCAGGGTCTTCAGATCGAGCCTCTAAAATGAAAGCCAATGCTAGAACTCAACAGTGGTGAGACCTGTGTTAGTAAAGGAAGAATAAGCAGTTGCTTTTCCGGTGGAGACATGTGCATTCCTGAAGAACTTTTGAATACCAATACAATCTCCTCTCCACATTGTCCCTAAGAGGAGAGGGTTTCTTGGAGTTCTATAGCTTCCATCCAAAAAAACCAGGCTTCTTTCAAAAATGTGCATGTGCTGAAAGTCCTCACCGATTCAAGAGCTTAACGTTAGGGAAGTCTCTCATGTCAAAAAAAAAAAAGGCAAGTAAGAAAAAAACCTCTTAATTTTCGAGAGTTCTAAAACTTATTTTTTAAATTAAAAATTTTAAGCTGAGGATTTACAAATCGGCTATTAACTTTTAAGAGTTTCATTATAGTTTTAAAAATCATAATTACTTGAGGTAGGGGAGAGGGGTGACTACTTTATTCCTAATGGAAACTATACATATAGATGAAGTGTCTATATAAAAAAATGGGAGCCATGATTATATTAATACTGTCTAACTGATATTCAATAACTCACCCTTCTATTTCCTATTGTCCATATTTAAATACTTCAAAAAGAATTCTAATCAAGTGTAAATTAATAGGGGAGGAAAGACTGGGGCTGGCAGGAGAAGGTTCTAATCCCACTATCTCTTAATATTTCAAAGTCTCTTTTATTTTCTTAATAAAAGGGCGAGAGAAAGAGAGGGAGAGAGAGAAAAGGGAATTAATCCAGTGCTCTGAACTGTCCTCTCATCTTAATGCTTTAAATAAATTCTAAGAGAATATTACACACGAGAAGGCTATTTATGGCCAGGGGCCAGGCTTTACATCTGCTTCTCAACTTTTCCCGTCTTTCTTTCTTCCTTCTCTTTATCCTACCTGTCTTCTCTCCTCTCTTACGTCCATTCCCAAGATCTTCAAAACCCAGCGATGAAAGCTATATTTAAATTCCAAGCTCTCCCTGACACAATCTGGCCACACTTCTTCCCCCACCCTTCTCTTTCTTCCCCAACCTCTCCCCAGGGTGAAGGTTCCCCCCAGTACACCCTGGGCATCCCTGTCTGTGTCTCTGGACTTGCTCACCTCCTCATTTTGCCCGTCCTTACTTTCTCCTTTTCTCTTAAATCCTATTGAGTCTTCCAGTCCCACCTTATCTATGAAAGCATCCCTATGGCTGGGCAAGGGGACCCACACCTATAATGCCAGTACTTTGGGAGGCTGAGGTGAGAGAATTCCTTGAACCCATGAGTCCGAGATCAGCCTGGGCAGCTCAGCGAGACTTCATCTCTACAATAAATCAAGAAAAAATAGCCAGGAGTGATGGCGTATGCCTGTAGTTCCGGCTACTTGGAAGGCTGAGGATGAAGGGTCACCTGAGTGCAGCAGGTTGAGGTTGCGGTGACTATGAGTGGGCCACAGAGTAAGATTCTGACGCAAAAAAAAGAAAGAAAAGAAAAGAAAAGAAAGTATCCCTATATAGCTTCCCCAAATTTATAATAATAATAAAATATCATAACCATTGATATTTGTTGAGCAATTCCAGGGTGCTGGACGATTACATAGTATCATTTAATACTCTCGTTATCCTTAAGGGATCTTAAGGGATTATCCTCACTTCATAGGTAAGGACTGGGGCTAGCCAAAGGTCACATCAATTTCGAAATTCTAAGTTTTCTATTTCATATGACAACGGCAAGTTTCTTCAGAAAAACGATAAGCCTTGTGAAGAGGACTACTATGTCTAATACAAGTGAATATATACTTGTATCTCCTCAGATCTCATTCAGGGTTAAAGTATATAGTAGATTTTCAGTGCCTACTTGATAATGAAGGTCTGTGTTTTATCCTATGAACATCACCACTGTATTAATGAACTCAATCACCATGTAAACCCAATTTAGGTCTTCTAAAGATACACATTATTCTGCTTTTCTTCAAAATTAAATGAAATTAGTCAATATTGACACACTAGAAAGCTGCTATCTAATGCATTTTATTGATTGACTGATTGATTTATTAAAAGAAACCCCACTTGTTGAGCACATTTATGTGCCAAGCACTGCTGTAGATACTGGGGGAATCTTTATAATGGTGAAAAAATATATATAAAATTTTTGCCCTCATTGTGTTGCCTATATTCTAGTTGGGAGAGAAAGATAAACAAAATGAATAAGCAAAATACGTGTTAGAGGGTGATAAAGCTATACAAGAAAATAAAACAGGAGATGAGGTAGGGACTTGGTGGAAGAGAAAGGGGGCGGCAAATGTAAATATAATGACCAAGGAAAGACTCGTTGAGTACAGATCTGAGGGAGGGGCAAGGAAATCTGGGTGAAGAGTAGAGCAAGCAGAAGACACAGCAAATACAAAGATGAAACGTGCCTGAAATGTTCAAGAACTAGCAAGGAGGTCAGCAAAGCTCACTTATTCCTGATTCTAGAAGAGAGACGATATCTTCTACCTATATCTGTCTTTAAGCATTGGTACATTTGCATTTGGACCTATGGAAGCAGGCAGACCCCCAAAGTCCACACGTTAATTTTGAGCAGAAAAATAGGAAAAGAGAATTAATGTGTGGCTATTTTTCAAAAGCTGGAGTAGTCAGCATGTGAGTCCAGGTTTCCTAGAAAATGATGGCTGAGACAAGGATGAAAAGCTGTCTTTATCTGAGAGGTTAAACTCCAGGATAGAGAAAGCATCAAGGGAAGTAGGGCAGGGAAGGAGGGCAAACCATGCAAGGTGGGGCCTGGCTTCCCTGGCCTCTGTCTCACTGGGAGCCCGGGAGACACAGAGCAGGTGAACTGGCTCCAGCATCTGCACGGCCGTGCTGGGCATCTCCAGAAGCTGTGCTTGGTCCAATCCATGAGAGGGATAAAGGAGAGAGAATTTATCAGTGGGCTTCCGGCCTTCACCTGTTCTCGTTGATCAAACTTAACACTGCAGGTAAATAAACCCCACCCCCCTACACACACACACACACACACACACACACACACACACACCTATCTCCCTGTTCCCTACACTTGACTTCTCAGTTATGAAATCTGGCTTCCTTGTCCAGCGCCCACGCCTGTAGTATAGCATTTCATTAAAGTCTGTAAGGGACAAGGGGAGGCCGAGCCCAGACAACTGCCCAAGGGGAGGGGCCGGTATTCACAGGCAAGTGGCTGATTGGCTTCAGGCAGCGGGAAATGTGGGGTCTGAGTGGGGTTGGTAGGTAGAAATAGGATGGAGGCTTCCTAGCAATATTTAACAAGAGCAAATGCTTTCCCAACCCTAAAAACAAACGAGACGAAGCCTATTTCCCCTAAGTTTGGGATAAATTGCGTAGAGGAGATTAGTAATGTGTGTATACGTTTGTGTCGAGAGGAGTGAAAGATGAATTGGTATCTGATGTCGAAAAGTCCTCCGTCTCATTTAAGTCAGGATGGCCATCATCAATAACTCAAAAAGCAACAGATGCTGGAGAGGATGATTGGAAAAGGGAGTGCTTCTACGCTGTTGGTGGGCGTGTAAACCAGCACAACCTCTGTGGAAAACAGTGTGGTGGTTCCGAAAAGATCTAAAAGTCATCCTTCCATATGATTCGGCAATCAATCCCCATTCTGGGAATATACCTGGAGGAGCTCACATCACTCTGTAAAAAAGATATCTGCACATGCATGTTAATTGCAGAATTGTTCACAATAGCAAGAACATGGAACCCACAGTCCTGCCCATCAAAAGTGGACTGGATAAAGAAAATGTGGTACATGTACACGATGGAAAATTATGCAGCCATAAAGAAGAACAAAAGTATAGACTTCGCAGCAACTTGGATGGATTTTGAGTCGATCATACTCAGTGATGTATCACAGAAACAAAAATCTGTGTACCACATGTTCTCACTCCTAAGCAGACCCTGAACATTTATTTATAATACTATGAGAAAGGGACTGTCAGTAGTGGGATACTGCCAGGGGAGGGGAAGGACATAACATCAATAAGGTTACCCAAATTTTACCTATATAATACCACATATGTGCCTAACCTTGAGTTGCACCCCACATCTTTAAAATTAAAAAAAGTGGAAATAAATAAATAAGAAAAAAGAGAAGAATGGTTTGGGAAAAGCACAGCCTGGACTATAACTGGGGAAATACAAGGCAGAAGGATGACTTTCTTATGAATACCGCTGAGCTACATCAAGTTACCTTCAAGATCAGTTCTAGCATGAGAAATGTCCTGCAAAAAGAGAGAGCCAATGACAGAGCACAGAAACCTAGGTCAGAGGATTAAATAAACATCAAACTAGTTTAATTGACTTAATGTCACTGAATCTCCTTTTATAAAGTAGGAAAATTGGGGAATTTGATGGCTTTAATCATAGCTGAAAAATCACTGAGCGAAAATTATAGGTTTCTAAAATACTATATAACCTATTCTACTTTTTTCCAATTTTCAAATCATTTTAGTTATTGAGGAGAGATGTAGAATAAACTCCAAAAATTTAATTTAGTAAAATATAATATTACTTATGAAGTGAAACAAGTCTAGAAGGAACAGAGGCATAAATATATAATCAAATATATCACTAAGACTGAACTGTGTGCAACACAATTTGGGGTATGTCATGAGAAACCTCTTCATAAAGATTGAATTTAGAATTTGTGAATTATCTACCTTCTCTTGAGGTTTTTTTGGTTTTTTATTTGCTCTAGTCTGCCTTCTCTCTGAAAAAGAGTTTTATGAAAAGTTGGTCAATGAAACTGATCTGTTGAAACTTAATTCAAGTGCTGTAGTGAGATCATGTGTGTTTTGTGTTGGCAGCTAGACAGGACCTTGGGAGTGTCAGGGCAACCCTTCATTTTACACCTGAGTTAACCAAAGTCTAAAGAGTAAAAAAGACTCACCCAATGTGTCACAACAAAAAGAAATGCCTCCTGACTTCTGTCAGTATCGAGTTTTAAAATATCTGCATTCATTTCTGCACACAGGTAGGAAGCAGAAATAAAGAAGAGTTTTAAGATTCAGTTGAAATACACAGCCATAAAGAAGGACAAAATTATGAACTTCGTAGCAACTTGGATGGACTTAGAGTCTGTCGTACCGAGCGATCTATCACAGAAACAAAGAACTAAGTCCCACATGTTCTCACTCCTAAGTGGACCCTGAACAATTATCATAATACTATAAGAAAGCAATTGGCAGTAGTGGGAAACTGCCACGGGGGGTAGGAGGGGCGGACACACTTCATCAATAAGGAAACCTGATCTCAAACCAGGTGAAGTGAGAACCAAAGTGAGGCCCACACTTTACCTGTACAATGACCATTTGTGTACCTAACCCTGAATTGGACCCCACGTCTTAAAAAAAAAGCAATACACAACTCTCATGTGATTTATTCACTGATGAATAACAAATTACCCTATAGCTTAGTGGGTTGAAACAATAAACCTTTTCCATTTATCATTTCTGTTGCTCAGGAATTCAGCAGCAGCTTACGTGAGTGATCCTGGGTCAGGGTTTCCCGCCTTGCAGTCAAGATATTAGCTGGGACGGCAGTCACCTGAAGACTTGACTAGACGAGAGGATTCCCCTCCAAAGTTGTTCACTCCCATAACTGTCATCGGGAAGCTTCAATTCCGTGTACATAGGCCGCTCCATAGGAGTGCTTGAGTGACCTCATGACATGGCGACTGGCTGCCACCAGAGTGAGTGATCCAAGAGAAAGAGGGAGCTCACAAGGCTTTTTTTTAATGGGAAAGTTGATAAAACTTTATTAAAAGATAATAAATAAATGTTCAGCCACACACAATGCTTTTTATGAGAAAATACAAGGCTAGTCTTGGGAAGTCACATACCATCATTTTCGTCACATTCTGTTTGTTAAGTAAGTCAGCTCTATTAAATGTGGGAGGGTTCTACACAAGGGTGTGAATACCAGGAGGTGGAAATCCTTTGGGGCCCCTGGTGGGGGCTGGCTACCACATCTCCTGTAAATTACAACCAGAATATCCTTCAATGTGTTTGGCGACAAACTCCAGTGCTTAATAACTATCATTATCAAGATGCCCGATCCTTTCTCTGACCGGTTTTGCTGCCTTTCTCAAGTTGCTTTTCCGTTTATCATTCCACTTGACTCCTAAAACAGCCTTTGAATATCAAAAGTGGGGTGGCAGTTCCTGCTTAAGCACAGGCATGTAGAGACTGATTGAAGGCCACTCGATAGCATTGCAGAGGGTTAGAGATCTCTCCACTGGGGTTCCTGCCATTTGACTATATCACCCTCTTCTTCCCCTTCCTGATCATCTTTCTTCCATTCATTGAGTAAAAATTTTATATCATGGCTTGTATTCTTTCTATCATACCTGACAGAATCTTAGATGACTGTATTGTCCAAGTGAATGAGTCCAGACGTTATGCTGACCTTCACATCTCCAACAACCTTCTTCTCATCAGCCTAGTTATCCGTATCCAACATTATTCCATGAGCTCTAGCATACTGCTCTGCTTCCACATTCACCAATTTAATCATCAACTTTCTTGCCATAATCTCCTCTCCTTTTAGCGCTATCTGTGATGACGAATTTTCTGTGTCAACTTGGCTAAGTATGGTGCCCAGTTGTTGGGTCAAACACCAGTCTAGATGTTTCTGTGAAAGTGTTTTACAGATGTGATTCACACTTAAATCAGCAGACTCCGAGTCCAACAGATAACCCTCCAGAATGTGGGTGGGCTTCATCCAATCAGTTGAAGGCTTTAATAGCAAAGCTGAGGTCTCCAGAAAAAGAAGGAATTAGACCTCCGGATCACCACACAGAAACTCTGCCTAAGGTTCCAACCTTGAGACTCAAGACTGCAACATCAGCTCTTACCTGAATTTCAGGCCTGTCAGCATGCTCTGCAGATTTCACACTCACCAACCTTTACAATCATGAGACAATTTCTTAAAACTTGTCTCTTGGCTGGATACAGTGGCACAGCCTGTAATCCCAGCACTTTGCGAGGCCTAGGTGAGAGGATTGCCTGAGCCCGGGGGCTCGAGACCAGCCTGGGCAACGTGGTGAGACCTAGTCTCTACAGTAAATCACAAAAACTAGCTGGGTGTGGTGGCATGTGTCTGTAGTTCCAGCTACTCGGAAGGTTGAGGTGGAAGGATCGCCTAAGCCCAGCAGGTCGAGGCTGTGGTGGCTGTGAGTGTGCCGCTGCCCTCCAGCCTGGGCGACAAGAATGAGACTCCAACTCAAACAAACAAACAAAAAGTTTGCCTCTCTCTGTCTCTGCATAGTTTTTTCCCTCTTTTTCTCTCTCTCTTTTTTCTTGTCTTTTTTAATTTTAAAGATGTAGGGTACAATTCAGGGTTAGTTACATAAGTGGCCACTGTAAAGGTAAAGTTGGGGCCTCCCCTGGATCCCCACTTCACCTGGTTTGAGATCGGGTACCCCTATTGATGTTATGTGCCCCCCTCCCCTAGCGTGTCCCACACTGCCAATCCCTTTCTTATAGTATTATGGTAGATGTTCAGGGTCTACTTATGAGTGAGTACATGTAGTACTCAGATCTTTGTTTCCACGATAGATCACTGAGTATGATAGACTCTCAATCTATAATTTTGCTTTGCTTTATGGCTGCATAATATTCCATCATGTATATGTACCACATTTTCTTTATCCAGTCCACTTTCAATGGGCAGCATGGTTGGTTCCATGTTTTTGCTATTGTGAATTATGCTACAATAAACATGCCCATGCAGGTATCTTTTTTATAGAGTGATTTGCATTCCTTTGGTCCTCCACATTGAACTATACATTTTTTCAAAATATTAATCATCTTTCTTTACTTCCCTCCTTATTCAACTTAGATATCATGATCTTTCTCTCAAGATGCTGTTTCAAAGATGCTAATGTACACAGTGAAAACAATGTTCAAATACAGTCTGACCTCCTATCTGTGGGTTCCGCATTCATGGGTTCAAACAACCACTAACTGAAAACATTTTTTAAAAATTCTATGATTTCATCTGTACTGGACATGCACAGACTTTTCTTGTCATTATTCCCTATACAGCAGGGTATAACAATTTATACACAGCATTTATATTGTATTAGGTATATAAGTAATCTAGAGATCATTTAAAGTATACGGGAGGATGTGCACAGCCCATATGCAAATAGTACACCACTGTATATAAGCAATTTGAGCATCCACAGAGTTTGGTACTTGAAGGTGATCCTGTAACCAAGTCCCCACATATACCAAGGGTTGATTGCATTTGTTGTGCACTACTATGTGCCATTCGTGTGGATACGTACTTTTTTAAAAAAGAAAGAAAATACTTCTGTATTTTAAATAAAGGCTCTCCAATAAATAATAGCTCTCTCAACCTGAATGAAGCCAAGTATTTACTTTTTTGTGCCTCCTTAAGTCACTTAGCAGAGCAGATTGGTACCACTCCATTGAAACAGATCCCCATGCTGCTGGCAATTTTTTAACAGTTCTCTGACTCACTCTCTCATGTTTTTCAATGACTACAATGTTTTAAAATGTTGCTACTCCCACAGACCTCTAATCTACACAATTTTTCCCTCACCCGTAGAAGATGATCTCGTATGTAGTTTCATAAAGAGAATAAAAAGCATTTATCAGTACTTATTTATTTCCTGCCTTCTAAACTCAAACTCTTATCTGCACCCATTCTCTTGCCTCCAAAGAAATAGAAAAAATGCTTCTGTTGCTTAAATTTCTACCACTTAAAAGAAATATATAACTTTTACCCATATTTCTTGTAGATGGTACTCTCTAGCCTCTCTTTTATAATTTATATGATTTGGGGAGACAGTTATCAATCAATGGACAGCAAAGGTTGAGATGAAGCATTGTGAAGCTGGCTTGTTGAACAGGGTAGGAAGATTCCAAATGCTGAAATCTCCCCAGATGCCAGAAAGTGTGACAGAGGCGAGGATGACTAAGATCCTAATGCCAGTCTTGAGAAAGTGAAAGGAAATGCCTGAATGGCTGATAATCCACGATTGGGCTGAGAATGTCAGGTTTACAAGACCATGGGGCAAAAGCTTCAACGGAAGAAGATCCTTTTTCAGAGTGAAAGATGAATGGTTTAGAGACAGTAGTGCAACCTGAGCTGAATGCAAACATTTCTCTTCGGGCTTTAAGAAGAGTTGGTAAATTGCCCTCTGCCCCAGAGGCGAAGAGGAGAAAGGGAGAATACAGTGAATGGGGCACCGTGAAGAGGCGGGGGAGGTGGTCAAGGAACTATGGGTGAGGGATTATAGAACAGGAGACTGTGAATGTTCTGAGAGTGCCCAATGGCTATGACACCAGATCTGGCTGATAATCCCAGATGTGCAGCTTAGGCCACAGAGGCAGTGAGAGCTTCTTCTCAAGGTGAGGAGGAGCTGTTTCAGGTGAATGTTATGGGACTTGCTTGCTGGGAAGGGACTTGTTCTCCTTCGCCTCCTGGGACAGACACTAACTTGCCATGTTATTTCCAACTGTTAATACAAATCAAAGCCCCTACTATCTTCAGTGGTATTAGACTGCCTCTACTGACTCCCCTTCATATGCAAATTCTCCTCTTTAAAAAAGGGATGTATCTGTGTCCAAATAAAGTTGCTCAATCCCACTACGGTGACCTCCTCTAAACCTAATTATCTCCCAAGGGCCCCCACCTCCTAACCCACTGAGGGTTAGGGTTTTGACATATACACTTGGAGCAGACAAGCATGCGTCCATAACAAACATATTGTGAGGCAATAATGATCATCAGAATTAGCTTAAATACAGAGAAACAAGAGTTGTACACATCATCCTTCCTTCATGTTTCACCTGAAAGAGTCAACAACAATCTGTGGCATTGTCTTCTTACTCACCTTCAAGCTTCAAGGGTCAAAGCAAATGCCCTATCCTAGAAACCCTGACTGGAGCTTGAGACTTTAAATACTTAAAAAAGAAAGCTATGCTTTTGGAGTGTCAGTGAGGGCTTTGATGTGTTTAAAGCAAACCTGAAGAACAAGCTATCAAGATGTCACTTGTCTGCTGAGCCAGAGCCACCATTAGAAGCCACCTGCTGGGAGGAACTTTGGAGAAGAAGCTGACCTTCTACTCTGTGGCTCTTAAACAGAGATGTGCATCAGTGTCTTGGAACTTTGGGAGATTTCCCCAAAATTTACTTACCTAGAAGCCACTCCAAATCTGATAAATAAGTATCTCAGAGGGTGGGAGATTTTAAAAGGCAAATCTGAAGTGTGAACATTTTCAAAAGTTCCCAGGAGATTCTGATGTACAGCACTGTTCCTATAACATGGTACCACAAGTGGGGTAGCTTAAAACATCAGAAACGTATTCACTCACAGTCACACTTTTGGAGAATAGAGGTCTGAAATAGAAGTGTTGGCTAGGTCATGGTCCCTAGAAATCTTTAGGGGAGGATCCTTTCTTGCATCTCCCAGCTTCTGGTAGCCCCAGGTGTTCCTTGGTTTGTGGCAACATGACTCCAGTCCTTGCGTACCTCTTTACACAACCTCTTTCTTCTTTGTGTCCGTGTCTCTTCTTATAAGGATACCAGTCACATTGGATTAAGGGCCTACCCTATGCCACTATGAGCTCATCTTTACTAATTGCATCTGCCATGATCCTGTTCTTAAGTAAGGTCACATTCTGAAGTACTGGCTTTAGGACTTTGATATATCTCTTTGAGAGACACAAGTCAACCTGTAACACCTGGCTTTGCCCTGTTGTTCTGCATTGGCCAAAGATACACGAAATGAAGAGACATGGGCGATTGTTGAGAACATGCCTTCACAGCCATCTTTTCCTTCTCCTATCTTTGTGTTCCTCTGCTGTTAGACAAACGTGTGGCAGATAAGGGCTGCTCTTTTAGTCTTGCTCCTGGAATGAAGACAACACAGCTGACTCCCATGGGGCCAATACCTTAAACAAGAGGCAGTCTATTGTTGGAGAGCTGATGAGATGTTAGAAGACTTATCACAGCATAGCCTAGTAAAGCCTGACTAACACAACGTCCTTTGCTGGGTGTCCCGAACGCTAGTTCCTTCTTCTCATAGGCTAAAGTAAATCCGATTCAATTCCACTAGCAAACTCCCCTTTACTACGTTGTGTTCTTAATTTCAGAAAGTGACACTGGGCTCAGAGGTTGAGAAAAACCAACACTTCATTTACTATTTAGCTGGATATCAGAACCTAAGAAACGTCCATTCATTCTTCAGTGTAGATCAGTGTCAGAGCCAAATATCCTGGGATCCCAAATAAGAAGTCAAAAGAGCTTTCTTCTCCTTTTTCAACTGTGATATGAATTGTTTTCTGACCCTTCTGGGACACAGGGCCAGCCTGGGCCAGCTTTCTGTATTGTCAGGCACTGTCTTCATTTCCCTCCTAGTCAAATGCATCTTCTGAGCTTGGCTAAATGTTTTTAATCAATGAATATAAGCTATGATTGAACAGAAGTTTACATGTTCTGTAAACAACACAAATATTCTGAAGTTAACAGGAAGATAACTAGAGTGGGCACTCATTTTGTCTACTAAGACTTTTGGACTCCCCAGTTCAACCAGGACTGTTTAGATGGTAGCTGCTTATGCAGTGGAAATATCCGTACAGAGAGAAATACACCACGGCCCCTACCCCTAAAGAACTTTTAGAACAGTAGAGAAGATAGACCAATATAACATAGTCTTTGAGGTGTGATGTTAAAAGATATATACAGGGAAGAGCATATCACAGTTGAGGTCACTTATACCCATAGAGAGGCACTGGAAGTCGTCAAGAAAACTCTTATAAGCTGCCATCTTGCAAGTGGTGGTCTACACCTAGGGTGAGTTTTCTCTTGCTTGAGAGGAGGAAAACACCAGCTGGAGAGTCAAGGGCATTTTAGTCCCAAAACTATTCGCAAGAAGCCATTCAACCTTGATGCATTTATTTCACCACCTGGAGCTTTAGTTGTCTCAACTAGTAAACCAAGCACACTGCACTGGCTGATCTCTGACATTTTCCCTTGTTTCATGATTTAAGACTCAGACCATGTATAAAATCTTCTCTGCTACTATTTATTTTAATGGGCTTCCCTGGTGATCTCAAGTAGCTTACCATCATAGCTTTGGAGGAAAGAAAAATACATTTTTCTGTGTACTTTGCCCATTCTAACCAACATTTTCATGATTGTAAAATAAGTCAAGTAAGTATTCTTTTCTGCACTGCATTATTATCAGCACTCCCATTTTATAGATGAAAAAACTAAGCATCAGGAAGAATGAAAAGCTTGCATAACGTAACTTGATAAGTGAAATACGTTTTAGCTAAAACTGTGCTCTCCGAGTACCTGATTCCAAAGCCTGGGGAAGCAGGTCTTTATCACCTTGAGGACAGAATGCTGTAATTTTCCTTTCTTGGGAATTTCTTTGAAAATCATCTCAACGCAACAATTCTTGCAGAATATAGAAGTCCAAATTTTCTTTGACACAATCTCTGGGGAGCTGATCATTTCTTTCTCACTGATGGCACTGGTCCTATTGGAAAAACAGAGTCTGAAATCAGTAATTTCATTCTGCAACAAAATGATAACTAGTTTAAAATTTTTTCCCCCTTGAATGGGGACAAAATACTCCATCTTCTATTTCTCCTTCCGAATGACATGTTATCTAAAAGCTAGAGAAGTACATTGAAAAGTATTGCTGCGTAAAATATTTCCTAAGTCTTCAGCTCCAGAATTGGGATTCTATTATACAGTTTGGGTTTTTGTTGTTGTTTTTCTATGCTGAAGATAGAGAAACCAAGCAATGACATCCATTGAATTTGAGGCTTCAAGGATCATTTTCCTGCTCACAACGTTTGCCTCGATCCCAGTTCCAAGACCAGTAGCTGATTCTAAGCCAGTTCCTGTTATGTCTTCTTTGTGGCTCAAGAACTGTTCCAGGCCCTTCTCTCACCATCTCCTATGTGTCGTCTCTGTGTTCAGCAACCCTGAGTTTTCACCATCTTACTGGATTTCAAATTTGTTAAAAATCCTTTTGAATTGAGAGTGCATTTATTTTTATTTTTTATTTTTATTTTTGTAGAGACAGTGTCTCGCTGTGTTGCCCAGGTTGGTCTCAAACTTCAGGCCTCAAGCAATCCTTCCACTTCAACTTCCCAAATTGCTGGGATTACAGGCATAAGCCACCCAGCCCATACTTATTTCCATGACTCAGAGTGAAACTTCTTTATATTCCTAAATAAAGAATACATTTTTATTATGAAAAATTGAACAATGTGCAAAAGTATAAGAAAATAGGTGGAAAAAAAATTACAGGAAATCCCAACTTCTGAGGTATCCATTATTAACAAAATGCTTGTGGCCATTTTTTAGTACATGTCTTAATGCACTTTAATTAAATTGGGTATGTTACATGCTATTGTTATGCAATCATTTATTTTTTTATTACCTGTCCCTTCTCTACACATTCTTTCTCTCTACCATACCTCCACATAACCAATGGGAACAATTGTTTATGTTTTCCACAACTAACTGCATGCCTATATAATTATATTCAGATATATAACTGTATTGAAGTGTCTTGGTCATTTAAATGTATTTTTTCCCTTTATTTTATTTTAAAGATGTGGGATGCAAGTCAGGATTAGGTACATGAGTGATCTACATGCAGGTGCAATTTGGGCCTCCCGCTGGTCCTCACTTCCTCTGGTTTTGGAACGGTACCTTAGTGATGTGATGTATCCCCCTCCTGGTAGTGTCCCACCTCTGCTGATCCTTCTCTTGTAGTGTTGTGACAAATGTTCAAGACCCACTTATGAGTGAGTCCTTTTTAAATGAAACTTGTTATCCTGTTTTTCTGTATTTTCATGCCATCATTTATTTATTACTATGGTTTATAGGTATAGAAATGTATGTAAATATTTAAGTATGAGCATAATATATTTATATCATGCTTTTGTCAGAATTTTAAAAATTCTTTTAAAAAAAATTTTTTTAATTTAAAAATTGTGGGGTACAACTCAGGGTCTTGTATACAAATATTCATGGTGCAGGTACCCTTGTTGATGAGGTGTGCCCCCCCACCCCCCAGCAGAATCCCACTACTGCCAATCCTGCCCACTCTCCCTGGTAATTTCCCACTACTGACAATCCTTTTCTTATAGTATTACAATAATTGCTCAAGGTCCACTTATGAGTGAGAACATGTGATACTCAGGGCAGCACGGTTGGTTCCACGTTCTTGCTATTGTGAACAAGGCTGCGATAAACATATGTGTGCAGGTATCTTTTTTATAGAGTGGTTGGGTTCTTCTCAGCATATTCCCAGGAGGGGGATTGTGGGGTCATATGGAAGGTTGATTTTTAGAACTTTTAGGAATCGCCACAATGTTTTCTACAATGGCGATACTAGTTTACACTTTCACTAACAGTGTAGAAGTGTTTTTTTTTTTTTTTTTGCCACATCCTTTCCAGCATCTGTTATTTTTTGAGTTATTGATTATGGCCATTCTGACTGGAGTTAGGTGGTATCTTAGTGTAGTTTTAATTTGCAATTTTTTGCTGACTAGTGAGGCTGAACATTTTTTCATGTATCTGTTGGCTGCTTATATGTTTTCTTTTGAGAACGGTGTATTCATATATTTTGCCCACTTTGTAATGGGGCTGTTTGCTTTTTTCTTTTCAGCGTGTTTGAATTCCTTGTAGATCCTAGATGTTAGACCTTTGTCAGATATAGAGTTGGTCAATATTTTTTCCCAGTCTGTGAGCTGTCTCCCTGCTCTCTTGATGATTTCTTTGGCTTTGCAGAAGCGTGTCAGTTTGATGAGGTCCCACTAGTCTCTTATGGCATGGCACTTGGGGTTTTGGTCAGGAATTGCTTGCCAGTTCCAACTTCCATAAGAGTATTTCCTGCAATTTCTAAGGTTCTTATAGTTTGAGGTTTTACATTTAGGTCTTTGATCCATTTCGAGTTGATTTTTGTGTATGTTGATAGGTAGGGGTCCTGTTTCAATCTTCTGCATGTGGTCAGCCAGTTTTCCCAGCACCATTTACTGAATAGATTCTCGTCTCCCCAGTGGTTGGTGGTGGCAGCTTTGTCGAAGATGAGTTGGTTGAGAAATTGAGGTTTTGCTTCTGGAATCTCAATTCTGTTCCATTGGTCTATAAGCCTGTTCTTGTACTAATACCAGACTGTTTTGATTATTGCAGCTTTATAATAAAGTTTAAAGTCTGGGAGTGTGCGACCTCCTGCTTTGTTCATTTTGCTGAGGATTGTTTTGGCTATTTGTAGTCATTTATGTGTCCATATGAATTCCTATATTGTTGTTTCTAGGTCTGAGAAGAATGTTACTGGTAATTTGATGGGTATTGTGTTAAATCTGTAGATTGCCTTGGATAGGATGACATCTTAACAATGTTGATTCTCCCAATCCATGAGTATGGGATATTTTTTCACTTGTTTGTGTCATCTTTGATTTATTTAAGCAGTGCTTTATAGTTTTCATTGTAAAGGTCTTTCATGTCTCTGGTTAGGAAGATGCCAAGATATTTCATTTTTTTCTGTGACTATTGTGAATGGAATTGTGCTTTTTATTTGGGTTTCTGTTTGTTTATTATTGGTGTTATAAAAATATTGTCTTTTGCACATTTATTTTATACCCTGAGACTTTGCCAAAGTCCTTTAATAGTGAAAGGAGGTTTTTGACAGATTTTCTTGGTTTTTGAGATATAGAATCATGTCATCTGCAAAGAGGGATAACTTGATTTCCTCTTTTCCTATTTGGATACCCATGATTACCTTCTCTTCTTTGATTGCTCTAGCTAGAACTTCCAAAACTATGTTGAAAAGGAGAGGTGAGAGTGGGCATCCTTGTCCTGTTCCAGTTTTCAGGGGAAATGGTCCCAATTTCTGTCTATTTAGCAGTTTGCTTGCTATGGGTTTCTCATAGATGCCTCTTACTATTTTGAGGTATGTTCCATCTATGCCTAGATATTTGAAGGTTTTTATCAAGAAGGGATGCTGGATTTTATCAAAAGATTTTTCTGCATCTAATCATGTGGTTTTTGTTTTTATGTCTGTTGATGTATTTAATTGCGTTTATGTTCTTATGACTGTTGAACCAAACTTGCATCCCAGGGATGAAGCCTACTTGGTCATGATGAATGATTTTTGATATGTGTTGTTGAATCCAGTTTGCTAGCATCTTGTTGAGAATTTTAGCATCTAAGTTCATGAAGGATATTGGCCTGTAGTTCTCTTTCTTTGTTGGATCTTTACCTAGTTTGGGCATCAATGTGATAGCTTCATAAAATGATCTGGGGAGAGTTCCATCTTTCTCAATTGCCTGGAATACTTTCAATAGTATTGGTATCAGTTCCTCCTTGTATGTTTTGTAGAATTCTGCTGGAAAGCCATCTGGTCCAGGGCTTTTTTTTTTTTAGGAAGTTTTCTTATGGCATAGTCAGGTTCCTGGATTGTTATTGGTCTTTTAGGGTCTCGATTTCTTCTTATTTCAACCTGGGGAGGTTGTGTGATTTCAGAAAGTCCTCCATTTCCTTGAGTTTAAGTTTGTTTCCATACAAGTTTACATAGTAGTCTCTGATAATCTTTTGTATTTCTTCAGGGTCAGTTGTGATTTCATCCTTCATGTTTCTGATTGAGTTTATTTGGGCTTTTTCTCTCTTTTTCTTGGTCAGTCTAGCTAGGGGACCATCAATCTTGTTTATTCTTTCAAAGAACCAGATTTCTGTTTCATTGATTTTTTTTTGTCTTTTATGTCCCAGATTTGAGCTTTTATTTTGACGATCTGGATTCTTCTGCTGAAGTTAGGGTTTTGGTGATCTTGCTTTTCCAGCTTCCTTAGGTGACTTGTTAAGCTGTTAACTTGTGATCTTTCCATTTTCTTCATGTGCTTTTGCAGGGATATAAATTCGACTCTTACTACAGCTTTCATGGCATCTCAGAGGTTTTGGTAAGATGTTTCCTCATTTTCATTTGTTTCCAGGTATCATTTAATCTCTGTTCTGATTTCCATGTTGACCCAGGAGTTGCTTAGCATCATGCTGTTTAGTGTTCATGTCTTTGTGGGTTTTGGGGGAACCTTGTTGGTGTTGATGTTTATTTTTATTCCACTGTGGTCTGAGAAGGTGAATGGCAGAATTTCAATCTTATGAAATTTGTTTATGCTTGATTTATGGCCAAGGATGTGGTCAATCTTAGAGTACGTTCCATGTGGTGATGAGTAGAATGTATATTCTGAGGTCATTGGGTGGAGTGTTCTGTAGGTATCAATTAAGTCCATTTGGTCAAGTGTCACATTGAAGTTCTGTAACTCCTTGCTCACTTTTTTGTCTCAATGGTCTGTCTAGGGTTGTTAGTGGGGTATTAAAGTCCCCAGCTATGATAGTGGTAGAGTCAATATCTTTTTGAAATTTGCCTAGAAACTGTTTTATGAAAGTTGGCGTTCCTATGTTGGGTGCATATATGTTTAAGATGGATATTTCTTGTTGATGGATTGGATCTTTTATCATTATTTTGTGATCATCTGTATCTTTTTAAATTTTGATAGCTTAAAGGGTATTTTGTCTGATATTAAGATTGCAACTCCTGCTTTCTTTTGTGTTCCATTTGCCTGAAATTTTGCTTCCTATCCTCTTACTTTGAGTCTGTGAGTGTCCTTTCTGATGAGTCTCTTGGAGACAATATATTGTTGCCTCATGATATTTTGTCCATTTTGCCATTCTACGTCTTTTCAGTAATGCATTTAGTCCATTTACATTCAGGATGTATTGTGATTGAAAAGATTGACAGTTTGAAAAGTGACAGTTTATCCCTGTCATAAGGTTTTTTATACAGTTGTTTTTTTCTGTTTTTTGTTGTCTTTCTCTTGATTTTGGGGTTGATTCATGTGTGTTTTCAATCTTTTCCCTGCACTCTTGTGAAGAAAGCTGTCGCTCTTTTTTCCCTTTCTTCTGTGTTTAATACTTTCTTAAGTGTTTCTTGTAGAGCTGGTCTAGAGGTAGTTTAAGTTCGTAAGGATTGGATGCCTGAGAAAGATTTTAATTCTCCCTCACTGTTGAAGTTTAGCTTAGCTGGACAGGTTACTCTTGATTGAAATTGTTTTTCTTTGAGAACTTTGAAGATTGAGCTCCAAGCTTTCCTAACCTGAAGTGTTTTGGTAGATAAATCTGCTGCTATTCTAATTCATCTTCCCTGGTAGACAGTCCGATCTTTTTCTTTTGCTGCCTTCAGGACTTTTTGTTTTATACCTACTTTGTTTAGGCGAATTACTATGTGTCTAGGAGTTGGTCTTCTCATTTGTTGTCTTGTAGGGTTTCTTTGAATGTCTTGTGTTTGAATGGTCGCATCGATGATGAGGGAAGTTTTCTTGATTAATTTCATGGAATGTTTGTTCCTGGGTGGTTTCTGTCTCTCTTTCTGCCTCAGGAAGTTCAATTACTCTTAGGTTTGGCCTCTTGAAATAATTGCTCATCTCTTGAAGGTTTTGTTCTGTCTTCTAAAGCTTCTTTTCTATGTTTTTGAGTTTGGTTAGTTCTGTATTTTGGTTCTCAAGCTCTGAAAGTCTTTCTTCTGCTTGACTAATTCTGCTTTCCATGATATCAATTTGTTATTTATTTCATTCACAGTATTATTTACTGCTGTCATCTCAATTATCAACTCCTTCCTATTTTCCTCTTGAATCTCCTCAATTCTTTTTATTCACTCTATTAATGTCTTGATAGCTGGGTTTGTAGTTTGAAACCAGTCTTTCTAGGGGCTCTTCACTGTTTGTGCTTTGAAGTCTGTTTTCACAGTGTCTGACCTCCCAGGGGTCTGTGTGAGACCCATAGTCTTCTATTGGCTTTTCTTCATTTGTGTAGATTTTCCTCCCTCCTACCTTTCCCCCACCCCTTCTTTAATTCTGTTGTTCAGGGATTATGGGTTTTTTTTTTTACTTCTGTTTGCTCAGTCTCCTATTTCTTCTTATGTGGATCCTCTGGCTTTGTTCAGATCTGAAGTTTGGCTGTGGGTTGGGAGCTGTACTTTTTGCAGTTTTGAGATTTAATTGAGGGAGGAGCTGTGATTCAAGATCTATCTGTAGATTCCAGTATCCATCAACAGGTGTATGGGCACCCTGGAACCCACTTCCCACTGCCTTACCATCTGTCCATGCGGGGGGTATAGCTCTGTTCCCTGGAAGAAAAATGAGGTAATTAAAAGGAAAATAATGGAAAAAGGAAGGAGGGGGGCAAGAGGAAAGTGAAGAGAGAGAAGAGTAAGAGAGAAAACAGACAGACATACCAACTAACAAATGAAAAGAGACAAAAGGACAGAAAAGATTTTTTAAAAACCCTAAAACATACAATGAATTATACAAACACACAGTTCAACAAAAACTTTCCTGTTGACATACTCTTCTCATATACAAACAGGAAGTCTAAAGAATAGAGGGAAAAATTCAGTAAAATAACAGAAACAAAATATGAAAACATTATCATAAACAGAAAGAGAAAAAAGCTAAAACAAAAATGAGCAAAACAAACAGACAAAAAATAATAAATAAAATAAAAACAAAGAACCAAATTCGTTGTAAGGTTGTTCCTGTAAGTCCAATGTCTTTTCAGTTTTGGTCTCTAGCCCCTACCCTCTGCTCTCAGTGCAGGCAGTTAGGGTTGCTCACAGCTTGGGTCAGATGTCCCAGGCCTATTTTTGGAAGGATTGTGGTTCAGATCTGGACTCACCCAGCTTGCTGCCTGTTGAGTCTGCCACTCAGATCTGACCTGTGTCCAATCCAGTATGGGGGATGGACTTCTGTCTATCTGAGTGTGATGAGATTACCTTAGGTTCCAAGTTGGAGGCTGGGCAGAGCTGGGTGGAGCTGGGTGGGACAATGCAGATCTCTACCTGGTCCTTAGATCCAAAGTTGAAGGCTGGGCAGAGCTGGGCAGAGCAATGCAGGTCTCTGCCTGGTTATGGGACAGAGAAAATGGCTGTGGTTGGCATCTCCTCACCTGGTATGGGGCAAGTCTCTGGCTCTCCCTGATCCTCTCTTTCCACTGATCAGATTCCGGGGTCCAGCTGATCCGCTATAACAGGTGATGGTGTGGCCCAGGCGTCAGGCAATGAGAATCAGTTGGATTTGGCAGGCTCTTCTCCAAAGAGTCCCATGAGCAGCAGATGATCTTGAGTATGGCTGTGCTCCTATCTCAGGGTGGTGGGGGCTCACAGTCACCCCAGCAGGGGGGCCCAGGTGCGTGAACCCAAGTCTCCCCTCAGACAGACTTTCACTCTCCCACCAGTGCACGCCTATTCATGCAAGGAGTCTTTACAGACACTTGCTTTTGCAGACACTCTCACAGTCTGACCCGTCTGGTCACCATCGTAAGCTCCACCAAAAATTCTTTGTACAGTCAAATATGTTCCTCTTTTAAAAATAATTTTTGGTTGTGTTATTTTGGTTAAAATGGTGTCTTCAACTCCACATTTTTAAATCTTATTTTTTGACCTTTGTCTTACATACATCTGAAATTTTTGAATCGTGTAAAAGTATCCAATTTTATTCTTTTTCCATATAGATTGACAATTGTGCCAGAAATGATCTATAAATAAATTATTCTTTTCTATTACATTGCAATAGCTTTGTTTCAAATGTTAAATTCTCTCATATAGTAAGATCAACTTGGGGGCTCCTAATTATCTTTCAATCATTTGTTTTCTTTTTAAATTTTTATTTGCTACCAGTATGGAGTAATTCCCTGAATATTAATAAATTTTGTAATAATCTTGGTTATACTCAGACATTTACTCTTTTATTTAAAAAATTTATGATGATCCTCTATACTATCTCCTAAATTCAAAAACAATAAATCAAAAACAAAAACAAAATAAAACAAAACCAAGCAAATATTGACTGAATTGACATTTTGGTGTAATATTAAATCTTCTTATCCAAGAACGGGGTATGTCTTTTAGTTTAGTCAGATTTTATCTCTTTTTATCAAGGTTTGATACTTCTTTGAGCATATACTTTATACCTTTTATGTTAAATTTATTTCTAGAAACTGTACAATTTTGGGGGGGGGTTGGAGTCTCACTCTGTCACCCAGACTGGAGTGCAGTGGCCGCTCCCAGCCACCGCAGCCTCGACCTGCTGGGATCTGGTGATCCTTCCGCCTCAGCCTTCCAAGTAGCCAGAATTACAGGCATGCACTACCACGCCTGGCTGATTTTTTGATTTATTGTAGAGATGAGGTCTTGTGAACTTGCCCAGGTGGGTCTCGAACACGTGGGCTCAGGCAATCCACTCACCTTAGCCTCCCATGTGCTGGGATTACAGGCTGAGCCACCGAGCCCAGCTGAAACTGTACAATTTTTAATCTACAATGTGGAAGGAATAATTTCTTATTTCTTATAGTCGTTTATAATTAGTATATAAAAATTTATTAACTTTGCATATTTATCACATATTAAGATAAATTGTTAATTTTATTACTAATACAAATTCTTTTACTAGCCTCTTTGTTTTTATATTCACGCAACAACACTATTAACAAAAGTCAATTTTACTTTTTTTACATTGGTCTTATTTTATTTTTTAATTTACTAAAACTTCAAAAATAGTGTTGATTTTAATGAAAATGATTTTAGTGTTAGAGTGGTATGGATGTTAAATTTTGGTAAATATTTTTTATTATGTTTAAGAAGTTTCCTTATATTTCTAGTTTTAACTGTAGCTTTTATTAAGAATAGCTGCTCAATTTTATCAACTGACTTTGAGATATATTAAAATCATTATACAATTTTTGTCCTTTAAGTTTTTTCATTAATCAGTTACAGTCATAAATATCAGGCACAAAGCCACCTTTGTATTCCTAGAATGCATCCATCCTACCTGGTCAAAAAATAATTGTTCTTTTGAACATATTGCTGAATTCTAGTAGGTAATATTTTACACACTATTTCATATTTATCTCAAGACAAATTAGATTCGTCTTCAGTATATTTCCCCCCACAGTTTATAAAGTTTTTGTGCTAAGGTTATATTCACCTCATAAAATAAGTTGCAAGAGCTTTCCCTGTCTTAATTGTTTGGAATAGTTTTGTTTTTGTTTTTTGAGTTGGAGTCTCACTCTGTCACCCAGACTGGAGCGCAGTGACCGCTCCTGGCCACCGCAGCCTCGACTTGCTGGGCTCCAGCGATCCTTCCACCTCCACCTTCCAAGTAGCTGGAACTACAGGTGCGTGCTACCACGCCCGGCTCATTTTGATTTTTTATTTATTGTAGAGATGAGGTCTCGTCAAGTTGCCCAGGTGGGTCTCAAACCTGCGAGCTCAGGCAATCCACTCACCTCAGCCTCCCAAAGGCTGGGATTATAGGCTGAGCCATGGAACCTGGCTTGGAATAGTTTTAGTAACACTGAAATTATCTGATTAGGAAAATATATTAAATAGAACTCAGCTTTGAAACTATCTGGCAGATCTCTTATCAACTTTATAATCTCTTCTTTTATAATTGGTTTAATGTTCCTACTTTCTTGGGTTAGAATTGGTAGCTTGTATAGTGCCATGAAATCATTCATTTCGAACTGGATGAGAATAAAGTTGCAATTTTTCAAAATTTGGGGAATGCAGCTGAAGTATTGCTTAGAGGGAAATTTATACCATTACGAGCGTACATAATCATGCACCATTTAATCTCAGGACATTCCTTTGGAGAAATGCATCGTGAGACAAATTCAACATAGTGTGAACATCATAAAGACTGCTTACACAAACCTAGATGGTCTAGCCTACTACATACCTAGGTTAGACAGTGTAGACTATTGCCCCGGGCTACAAACCTGTACATCACATTACTGTACTTAATACTTCAGGCAATTGTAACACAATAGTGAGAATTTGTGTATCTAAACATATTTACCATAGAGAAGGGACAGTAAAAATATGGTATAAAAGATTTTTTAAATGGTACCTCTGCCTAGGGCACTTACCTTGACTGGGGCTTGTAGGACTGGAAGTTGGTCTGGGTGAGTCAGTGAGCTCGTGGTGAGTGGATGTGAAGTCTTAGGACAATTACTGTATGCTGCCATAGATGTTATACACACCATACACTTAGGCTGCACTAAGTTTATTTTTAGACTTACTGTAACATTTTTCCTCATAAACTTTTAAAGTTTTCAATCTTTTTGACCCCTTTGTAATAACACTTAGCACAGTGCATTGCACAGCTATACAAAAAAGTTTTCTTTCTTTGTATTCTAATTCTATAAGCTTTTTTTCCTTTCATTTTTTTTAACTTTTTAAACTTTTTTTGTTAAATACGAAGACACAGAAGCACACACTTTAGCCTAGGCCTTTGCAGGGTCAGAATCCTCAAGATCACTGTCATTCACTTTCACATCTTGTCCCACTGCAAGGTATTTAGAAGCAATGACAGTCATGGAGCTGTCATCTCCTACGGTAACAATCAACGCCTTCTGGAAAAACTCCTGAAAGCATTGCCCAAAGTTATTTTGCAATTAAGTTTTTTGAAAGGCTTATATGCTGACACAATGATAAAAAGTATAGTGTAGTAAATACATACATCAGCAACACAATCATTTATTATTATTATCAAGAATTATGTAGTCTTCATAATTGTCTGTCCTGTACTTTTATACTACTGGAAGCACGGTAGGTTTGTTTATCCTAGTAACACTACTAACATGTGAGTAATACATTGTGCTACAACATTTTGACAGCTACAACATCACCAGGCAATAGGAATTTTTGCACTTCATGATAATCTCATGGGATCACTGTTGTATATTGACCAAAATGTTGTTATACTGCACATGACTCATAATGGAAAAGAAGAAAAGTCGCAAATCGTGAATCTAACCTTCTGCCATAAGAAATTTTAAAAAAGAGGAGCAAATACCAACTGAAAGTAAGCAGAGAAAATAAAAAATGAAAAGCACAAATCAGTTAATTTAAAGAAAAAAATCAATGAAACAAAAAACTATTTAAAAAAATTTTTAATGAAGTTGTTACTTTTGTAACCAGTTTAAGGAAGAAAACAGAGAGAAGGCTGAAATTATTGATACTGGGAATAAAAAAGCATCTCATAGATATTTTAAAAACCCACAGTACTAAGAGAATATCATGACAAACCATATGCCCATACATTTGACAATTAAGATGAAAATTGACCAAATTCTTAAAAATCACAAGTTGTTAAAACTCAACTAGAGGAACAGATAACTGAAAGTACCCTGTGTCTGCTAAATAAATTAAAGTTGTAGTTAAAATCTTTTCAAAAACAATAAACAAAAAAGTCTTTAGACCCAGATAGTGTCAACAAGTAAATTCTACCAAACATATAAGGATGAAATATTATCATTTTTACACACTATCATCCCAAATAGAAGAGAAAGGAACACTTTTTATCCCAATCTAGCCAGTATTATCCTAATTCCAAAGCCAGGCAAAGACATCACAAGGAAAGAAAACTGAAGATCTTGACCCCTCATGAACAAGGATGCCAAAATCATCAACAAAATATTAACAGATCAATATTACATTGTATGAAAAAGGATAACCAAGTGGGGCTTGTCTCTGGAATGCAAGGGTAATTCACCATATTAACAGACTATAGGGGAAAAATTGTATGATTGTCTCAATAGATACAAAAGAGCATTGAACAAAATTCAACATCCATTCATGATAAGGACTCCAATTAGAATTGAATAAGTAGAAAACTGACATAACTTGATCAAGGACACTTATAGAAACCCTACACAAACATCATATTCAATAGTGAGAAATTGAATGTTCCTCTCTACCCCTGATCAGAAACAAGGCAAAGATGTCCTCTCTCACCACTTCTATTCAACACTGTATGGAGAGTCCTAGCCAGGAAGGCAAGAATGGAAAAAAAGAATGTATATGGCTTAGCAAAAAAGAAAGAAAGAAAATTTTCTGCAATCACAGATTTCAATATTTCTTATGTAGAAAATTCTAAAGAATCTAAAAAAAAACCTTTTAAAACTTTTTTGAGATACAATTCAATTTTTAAAGCCTCAATTATATTTATATATACTAATAGTAAGTAATTGAAATTTAAAATAAAAAATTACTACTTACATTAGCACCAAAAAAGAAAAAAATTATGTTTCACTATAATAAATTTCATGCAGGACCACTCTATTCTGAAAATATTTATAAAAGAAACAAAAACAGACCCCAAACAAATGGGAGGCATACCATGCTTATGGATTAAAAGATTTAACAATGTTAAAATGTTAATTACCTCCAATTTGGTCTATAATTTTAATGCAATTCCAATCAAAACCTTAATAAGTTTTTACATGGAAATTCCCAAAGTGATTCTAATATGTATATAAAAAACAGTGGAACTGAGTTCCCAAAATAATGTTTAAAAAGACCAAGTTGGAGCATTCACACTATCTAACTTCAAGACTTACTGTAGTCCTATAATATAAATCAGTCTGGTAAGGACACACACATATATCAATGCAACTGAACAGAGAGTCCCAAAATAGACCTACACAAATATGTCAACTGATTTTTAATAATGGCACAAAGGCAATTTAATAGAGTAAAAATAACATTTTAAAAATAGAGTGACATTAAATTAACTCAAAATTAATTTAGATCTAAATGCAAAAGGTAAAACTTTATAACTTCTAGAAAACATCATAGACTGAAATCTGGATGATCTTGGTTTGAAAAAGTGTTTTTAAATACAACAGCAAAAGCATTATTTTAAAAGAAAAATATACTAACAAAAGACAATTTTAAGGAACTGAAAGAACAAATTATACACTGGGAGAAATATTTTCAAATTCTATATCTCACAAAAAACTGATACCCAGTATATATAAGGAACTCTCAAAATCCAACAGCAAGCAAACAACCCAGCAAAAAAAGGCAAAAGAGCTGAACAGACACTCCACTAAAGAAGATATATGAATGGCAACTAAGCACACAAAAAGATGCTCAACGAAGATGCCAAAAAAAAAAAAAAATTTTAAGTGAAGCCATGTCCAAAGCACAATCAAAGAAATGGCTACCAAGAGGTGAAAGTGGGCCAATCAAGAGCAAAGGTCACGACTACAGGTTTTTGGGAAGCTCAAATTGTTTTGTTCATTGACTTTACGAAGGGTCAAAGAACTCTCATTATCTGCTTATAATGAGAGTGTTTAGAGAAAGTTAGCCAAAGTTTTAGCAGGAAAACAACCAGCAAAATCTTCACCAGAGAATTCTTCTACATCTTGACAATGCTCCTGCTCTCTCCTCTCATCTAAATGGGCCAATTCTGTAAGAGTTTCACTGGGAAATAACTAGGCATTCAGCTTATGGTTCCGATTTGACTCTTCCTTTTTATTTCCTAATGTTAAAAGTCTGTAAAGGGCACCCACCTTTTCTCAATTAATAATGTAAAACACAGACACACACACACACACACACACACACACACACACACACACACACACTCTACATCGACATGATTGAAGTCCCAGAACCCTTGGTTCTTTAGAAATGGACTGAACGGTTGATATCAACTCTTACAAAAGTGTCTTGAACTTGATGGAGCTGATGTTGAGAAATAAAGGCTATGTATTTTATTTTTCTCTATTAATTTAATTTTTTCTATGAACTTTTTGAATCTCTCACATATATATCAAGACATCATGTTGTATATCTTGAATATATACAATACAAAAAGAATATTTATGAATATCTAACTTGCATAGAATGCTGACAAGTATCACCCACCAAGGAGGCCACAGTGATACTACTGACTGCATAAAAACTAGAAAAAAGGATTGTGTAATAGCATACTCTTCAAAAATTAGTGGTTATTAATGAAAACTTTTTTTCAAGCCAAGTCCTTCATGAGACTTTAGAGAGTGCACTTGCAAATTACTCTTTGCATGACCTTTCATCTATATTAAACAAATGTTTTTTTTTTTTTTTAAAGTAAAGTCATATCAAAAGGACAAAGAAGTCAACATGGAGAAGCTCCCAATTAAGAAAATGGAACAATTTGAGCAAAATGATAGCATTGGATTATAAGCTAGAGAATAAAATAAATAAATATCCACAAGTCCATACTGACACAAATAAATGATTGAATAAATAAATAGAAGAGAAAAGAAAACTTATCCATAGGAATTTTAGTTAATAAATGTAAAAAGAACAAGGGAAATAGAAAGTCACCACTAAAATGCTATAGTCCTAATTAATCCGGCAAAATCCTCCAATAAAATCAGTGAGTGAAAGTTTAAGGAGAAACAGGATATCCAAAATATTTAAAGAACTCTCAGTAAGTAAGCAGACAACCCAATACAAAATGAACAAAACAATTGAACAAACCCTTCACTAAATAAGATATTTAAGTGGCAAATAAGCACACAAAAAGTTAGCCTCAATGTTATCTCTTTCCCAAATATTTATTCGTTTCAAAGGGAAAAGTAGCTTTGGTGTAGAAAAACTGATCAGACACCACTGTAAGGAAGTGATCAAGGTTAGCACCAAAAATATGTTAACATCACATCCGACATGATGCACTGAGGTGGTATTTCTCTCCCAAATCCATAGCTTGAATCTAACCACAAGAAAGCATCAGGCAAACACACTGAGGGTCAGTCTATAAACCACCTGACTCGTACTCCTGGAAAGTGTCATGGTCAAGAAAAACAAGAAATGATTGAGAAATTGTCATAGACTGGAGACTAAGGCAATCCAACAACTAAATGCAATGCAGTGTTCTGGATCAGAGGCCAGAATACACATACACAAACAAAAGACATCTGTGGAAAAACTGACAAAGTCCAAATAAAGTCTGTAGTTTAGTTACAGTATTGAACCAGTGTCAACGTTTTATTTTTGATAGTTGTACCATGGGCGAGCTAGATACTCTCTATACTGTGTAACTATGTGTAGCTGAATTTAAATGAGTAATAATAGAGCAGCTGGTGATGTTTGTAATATAACTATCACAACTATTACATGGTCATGCAGGGTGAGCTAGATACTCTACTATGCAACTCCCTTGTAAGTCTAACCTTTTTCACACTAAAGTGTTAAAAATGAAATGATTTACAGCTATATCTATACTTACCTAGTTTATATATTGGTTAGTGTATATAGCTTTATAAATCTTTATGGTTTCCAAAAATTCTACCTTTATCATTATATAACATCATTTTAAAATCCTGTTTAATTTAATTACTCCTATATTCAACCTTACCTGGTATTAGCATTTTTCATTTGCCTCGAATTGTTTTACCTCTCCCTTTGCTCAAGTGTTCTTTATCACTTTGCCTGTAATAATATAAAGTAATAACATAAAGCAAGTGATGAAAACACATATTATAAAACAAATAAAAACAAGGCAAAAGACAAAGATAGTGCTCAGTGTTTTAAACCCAATCTGGTAGTATGTCCTAAGAGGAAAACTGAGCATATCCACATTTAGGGTAAAAATGGATGTACTTACTCTTATCCCTTCCAACTTAATACATTTTCTTTATTTCATTTGTCACTTTCTCTTTTTACTTTTCTTCATTAGTTCTGCTATGGTCATACTACTATTTACTCTTTTTCATATATGAACTTGCAAATTCTATCACACACTTGTGGTACTTTTATGACATGTATGTCAAATACGCGTTTTGTTCTACTGCTCCATAGACACCAACTCCTTCTATCACCAATGAGTTCACTTCTATCACTGTCGTCCTGCATTCCAGTATGATGCGATCCTTAGAATGCGTTCCACGTCTTTGACTCCCCTACTAGACGAGGCCAAATGAGCGTATGCTTGCTCTCATGTTTCAACCACAATTCCTGTTTTGCTGAGATACTTTAAGACTCTTCGTCCTAGATTTTAATTAGGTTTTCCCTTAAAATGTGATTCTTCGATCCTGACAATCCTTATCTGGTAGTTATACAAACATCACCAGCCGCTCTAGTGTTTCCCATTTAAATCCAGCTATACACAAGGCATGGTTCATGGCTCAATGCTCTTGTAGTCCTTCATTTTTCCTTCCTGTAGGTCTCTGTTCTGCTCATTTGTTTGGCTGGAATTCTTCCTCTCACATTTTCCTCAGCTAGACGTGCAGAGAGTATTTATATTCTGAATTCTTGTGTGCAAATGCTTTTCCACACATGAGAGGTAAATGATATCTTGACTAGAAATTAAAATCCCTGGATTGCAGTCACATTCGCTCATGATCCACAGATATGATGTCACTGTTTGTCTTCCAGTCTGATCTACTCTTATTCTTTTTTTCATTGTAAGAAATTTGCTCTGTTTGAATGTTTGTAATATTTTCTTATTAGCTTTGAAGTTCAGGACGTTTTCTAGAATGTGCCTAAGTGCGTTCCTTCTTAAAAATTAATTCTGCCTGAAACTTGAATTTCTGGATTCAGTCTGTGACATATGGTCTGTCTTCAACTTTTTTTTCTTATTATTTGTTTAATTATTGCTTCTTCATGTCTTCTTTTTTCTCTTCCCGGAACTCTTATCATTTTCTTGTTAGATCTTCTGGTTCTGAACTCTAAGTCTTTATTTTGTCCTTCTCTATATTTTTACTGTGTGAAATAGTCCTCCTACTTGGTCTTCTAGACTTCTAATTTGGTTAGCAGTAGTGACCATTTTAGATATTTAGACATTCCTTTCACTGCTGTCATTAAATCCCTCTAATTGCTGTATATTTTTGTGCATGTGTGATCAGTCTCATCCAGCAGTTCTCTCTCATCAGAACTTTCTCTTTTGAGCTTTGGGCTTGTCCTTTATGCCAAGGACTTGATCTACTTGAGCTACATACATGTGTTGTTCATTTCATCTACTCTTTAGAACTCAGATCCAGCTGGTGACCTTAAGTTACTACAGTCTTAAGACTGATAGACTGGTGGTATGACATCCAGAAAGTCATACTCTGGCTGAAGTACCAGGATGGATCCTCTCTTCTGATCAACTAAACTTCAAAAGCTAAAGTTCCCAACCTCAGAGTGCTCTCTGTCATTTTTGCCATGGAGATGGGCAGGTCCTTCCAGAAACATGCACAAAAGCTGGTTCTGTCCTTCCTTGAAAGAATACACAGATTTCTAAGGGTCAAAGCTTTTTCTAACTCTCACCTCACAAATCCCTTACCACTAGTTTCCAGGACCTTACTAAGCCTAGAAAGGAAAAGTACTACTCTTATGCTCTCCAACTGGTCTGGCAGACCTGAACCTGGTTCACATCCTCTATGACCATCTGTCTACTGGACCTTACAGTTTGTTGCTCAAAGGAGAAAACTAGTGGGAAATCAGAGTTAGAAAGAGGGGAAAGTCAAAATTATCCAAAGATATTACCTGCAAGAACTACTTTTTAGTCCCACGAACTAAACACTGCAAACACACACAAGGCCACTCCCTGCTGTGTATGGGATAGCTCTGTGGATTGGAACTCCCAGTTTGTTCCAATTCAGTCATATTTCCAGATTAGAAAGACCTTAACTTTTCATAGCCCATCTATTCTGAGGAGGTGGATTGGACAAAAATATCAACCTTTTAGTTATCATTATTATTATCTATTGTCTCTACCCATCGCCTTCCTCTTCTCTCTTCAACCACATTGCCCTAATTGTGGTTTCATCTTGTTTGTCAATTTCAGTTCATTCATCTGCCTACAAATAATTACTGAGCACAAAGAAGTTTTCAGGAACTGTCTTAGGTATTACAGACACATAGGTGAACTGGAATCCATTAGTAATTCCCGCCAGAAGTCCTATATTAAAGAGCTCTTTCCTTTATTAATTTTTCCTTTCCATTCCCTAAGAGGCAACCTGAATACTAAAAAAATCTGAGAGAAACCTTAGGATTACTCATTGTTGAAAAAGTAAATAAAGTGTTCACAATGTCCAACAAGACTCAGCAAATCTCCTAATTTTGCCCTATTGAAGAGAAATAGCTTTCTCCCAAAGAAAGATAAATTTTAAGTTATATTTATTAAAATGGTTGAATGACACATTTTGTATTTTTTAGAAAGTCTGTCTGTTTAATATAATGCATTGTCCAATTTAAAATAAGTGGTCCCTTATTAGAGATATGATGTATTCTTAGATAAATCACAGATTTATGGCTCACTGGGGTATATTTAATACTGTCAGGATATGAAAGGACACCCCAAACTATCTGCAGTGCCACAGCCACTCGTTCTGAAAAGGATCGGAGGCAGCAGAGACCCCTGGGTGTTAAATGTAATCTTTGCCTAGGATAAAAGCATGGAGAACTGCTGGTCTTTATAAAAAGATCTGTCTCTACCCACTGCCTTCCTCTTCTCTCTTCTACCACAGCACAGTTCATCATCAGAAATCTCAGGATTGAAAATTAAGGGAGAAAACGGGTTGTGTTTGTGTCATTTAAAAAATTCTGCAGCTCGACATGACTTTTTTTTTAATGCCTGTGAGAAGAAAGTTCATCACTAAAACAAACATAGCCTCCTGGTGGCAGTGCATACATTTGACTGGAGTACGCAAGGACAACCTATAGAAAGACAGAAAATATGTTTTCCCAACCTTACTGTTATCATCAATTGAGTGGAATGTAGAACTGGATGCCAAAACACAAAAACTATAGAAAAAACTCACGTAGCACCAATTTCCAACTCTTAGAGTCAGAACTTATGTCTTTATTTTCACCAAGACCTTACTCACTTTAATCTGTGTGGATTTGGTGTTGATGACTTTTATAATTGCAGCTTTATCCTGACCTCTCACCTTTTCAGAACATCCTCATTTTAAGGCATTCTAATGCTTTCCATTGGGATATTCAACAGTGACACCAGACACAGCCTTGCTCCTTTTCTTTCATGCTGAATTCTCTTTCGACTTTACCATTTTACTCAAGGGTACCAGAACTCTTTTGGTCTCCCAGTTGAAAAAAATTGAAGACATCTTTCACTCGATAGTCCCTATTATTGATTTGCCACAAAATCACATTACTCTTTTTTTGCCCTATTGAAGAGAAATAGCTTTCTCCCAAAGAAAGATACCCCTCGGATGTGCCCCCTACCTTCGTTCTCATTGCCAGCATCTTAGCCCAAGCTTGAGTCTCCTCAGGCCTCGACTGGACTTTTCTGCTTAGTGCCTTGGCTTTATCCACTCCTGGCTCTCTGACTCCTTCCGGTTATCCTTCCACACTCAACTCCAAGTGCTACCCTGAAGAGTGTCTGCCCTCCTGCTCCAGCAGAATATCCTGTTTTCCCCACAGGTAGCATTGTGTAAGTCCCTACATTTCACCACGTCGATTCCCACCCTTGCCTTTTTGCGTGTTTTACTTTCCTTGCTGGGCATATCAGCCCTCTCGTTTTCCAATATCTGCCTCATTCTTCAAATTCGCAAATGTAAACTTAGTTAATGCCATGTATCATGCATTTTAAAATGTAACAATTAATTGACAGAATGACCAAATCCAGTTACTTCCCATTCCCCACCCCAGCCCCAAACCACTATATCTAAATAGTATACAAACATGGTTCTTTCCTCAGTGGCTGAGCAGAGCCATAGCTTTATTTAATGGAATTCTGTGTGAAAAGAATTTCTTTCTTCCTCTCAAGACGGCCAAGTCATGTCTATAGCAAACCTCTCTGTTATTATACTGATGCCAGATGTAATGTAATGATTCTATTGTACAGTGCCTAATGTTTGCAATGTTTCATAGACCCTACCATTCAAGGGTGAGACAAAGGCCAGTTTTGAACTCTCAGGTTTGGGCAGAATGTCACAGGCACTCTTATTTCTAAAGATTGGGGCCTCACCAATGAGCTTCCTTCAGTGTCTCCACATACTCCCTCCCGGTGGATTTGGACCTCATATTCTGGTTTCATGGGGCCCGGACACTATATTTGCTTTAAGGTATGACAGAGGATACATTCTAAGTCAATCTTAGAATAATCTGTTTTCCCAAAAGTTATCCCCTGAATGATTTCCTAAGTCCCCCTGCAGGACAACTGGCATGGACAGCCCTTATTATAGAAATATGAAGTGAACCCTGCCTCAGAAAAGCCTCATGGATTCCTGTGTGAAGAGTATCCATTGTGTAGTCCTACAATTTCAATTGTATGCTCTGAAGGTCTTCAGAAACCTACCCAAGAAGAGCAAATGCCAGAGGTTAATTTTGGTCTGGCCTGCTGGAAATCATAAGGATCAAGTGTTGAAACTGTAATAGCTTCCCATGTTTGCTGTAGTGTTTTATACAAACTGAAGAAGAGAGAGAGAGAGAGAGAGAGAGGCTATATTTATTTGAACTTTTAATCTTATTCCAAACAAAACTTAAACTAACTCTAATAAATACATTTGGAATAACTGGCTGAATAAATAAATTTAAGATTATAAGTATGATAATTTTATGAGCACATTAAGTTTTATGTATATAAAGCTTGTAATATACACCATTCATAAACTAGTAATGCACTTCAGTGCTATAAAAATAGTATAGGAATAGCTGTCAACTATCCTACACGTTTCCACTTGAAAAAAATAATTTTGAATCTTTGGGCTTTTGGCCATAGAAGTTGTGGAAAATGTTTCCCTCCAGAGGAAGGATATCTTGGGTTGGCAGCAGAAGGGGCAGATCGTGACCAGGAGACACAGAGGGTGGTTGGTGTGAACATCACACATAAGCATCATTAGTTAATGTCAGGACCAAGGTTTGACAAAGCTGGTTTTGTTCTTCCTCAGCCTTCAAACTTGTCACAAAACTTAGGCCTTCACCACTATCTTCCACAAGAAATGTAACTCCACAGGCATACTGTGCATTCAATAATTTTGATGAAAATTTCTAAGCCATGGCTGCAAAACACAGGGCATTTCCCTGGAAAGATCCCCACTGGGTAAGTCGCTTCTGGGGGCAGGCTAGGCCAGGGGCTCTCTCCTCTCTTGTTTTCTCCTCCCACACACATCTTAGTGTCGGGCCTCAGCCGGCCCGTCTCCTTCCTGCTGGATTTCTCCAACCCACCTCAAGTACTCTCTGCACCTCACCACACAGAGCAATTTAACCCTGCCACAGCCTCTCTGCCTGTGAACTTGCATCCTCTACTGTTCGGGGCATTTGGCTTCGAAAGGGCCATCCTGCTACCAGGAAGCACCCTAGCCCACGAGGAAGGGGGATTAGAAATAGTTTTAAGTAGTTTTTTAAAAACCTGTACAAGCCTTTCTTTATTGTATCTGTCATATGCTGCAAGTGGACAAAGGGTCTATTTAGGTGACTTCTGCTTCCCAGGAGACCACACCTAGGCAGGTGGCATCCTGGCTGCCTTTTGTAGCAGGGTCACCTGCTGGGAAAGGAGTGGCACAAACTGGGTAGGATGAAGCTGGAGAAAGGAAGAAAGAACAGACTAGGGGAAAAGGGCAGCATTTGCTCTTTTAAAATAATTTAAAATGACGGATACAAGGAAAAAGCACTGCTTCCCTGATGGTTATGACACGAAAAAAGAACCCATGATGTTCGAGAAGCAAGAGGATGCAACTTGGAGAGAACAGGGGGTCGCATGTGGAGCCCAGCTGGCTGGCAGCGGCCAGGGAGGCACCCTGCAGGGTACCCCGTAGCCCTTCCCATGCACTAGTGTGAGTGCTTGTTTGGGGAGCTGGGACACAGGCAGTCCTGGACAGCCTTTCCCAAGTCACCCTTTAGCCATGGCATTCTCACATGTTGTTCCTGGAGCAGCTTCTGCGTGAGGAGTCCAAAGAGAAAAACATTCGAATTGCGAAGGCAAGAGAGGATGTCACAACATCTAGCCATCTATGCCAGAGAGCCAGTTGACTCGTAGTTGGCGTTTAGAGATGATCCACTCAGTTACCATCCAGTTACTGGAAGACCCTGTGCTGACATTGTACTGGAGACAAAGGTAGACACTTCATTTTCAGAAATCATTTAGCATTGGGAGCGATTATTCTCCTTATGGTTTCCGACCTCTCTTTTGTCTTTGTTTTAGCTGTGATGCCTTTACCTCGTGGGAATTTTGGGGGCATCTAAAGCTTTCTCAAACAAAGTGGAAAGCAGATTCATTAAACCTCATTAGACCTGCATGAAGAAAACCAAGAGGTGGCCCCTGCTTTAGGAAAACTGCAGTCCACTGAGGGATATGGGCGTGTTCAAGGCAGACTGACAAGGCAAATAAACGATCTAGTGAGCACGGAAGGCAGGCTGCACGGAAGAGGAAGAGGGAGTCTTTAAGACAGGAATGGAAGTCGATAAGAGTGGGGGAGGAGCAGCTCAGGTGAGGGGATGAGCGGGAAAAGAGCTTCACTGGTTCGAAGAGCTGAGAGCAGACAGGTGTCGCTGGAACACAGAGACTCCGAAAGAGAGTGGCAGGCAGTGCAGTTGCCAAGACAGCAACTGAGGGAAACTGTCGTGGGACGCATAGGGTGGCCTTGATGATGAGCTAATGGAGGCAGGAAAGGCAGTGGCAGCTGCATGCCTCCTTGTCTCCTCCCGTAAGACTCCCAGGATCTCTATTCTCCTAGAACATTTTCATGAGATTAGCTCCTACTAACTGGTGAGTGGTCAACTACACTGGTCAGTGGATGAGTTTGTGCCAACGCAACTTCCTTATGAATACATATCCGTTCTTTTATTTATGTATCCACCCATAACTTATCAAGCGGAGTCAGTCTCATATCCTCATTCAGTCAGTTTATCTGCACTTAAAAAGCATTTATTTGCTGTTGTTGTTACATAGCGTTCGTCCTATCTGACCAAGAACATTCCCAACAGAAACGAAGAGGGAGGGGCTTGGTTAGGAGGGCAATCTCGGGGCATAGAGTAGTTTCAGTAGGACAGTCTGGGACTCCTTGTGATGATTTAATTGGTGACAACGTTTCAGGCACATAACCCATCAAATGTGAAAGGTTATTTGCTTTAGAAAAGTGACTTGATGTCAAAAGATATTTCATCTACCGTCCTGCAGTGTTGAATAGAATGAGTTGTGTCATCAAGATAACATTGGGGTAAAATAAGAGGAGGGAGAGAGAAATTCTGGTTTTAAAATGTAGTCAACTGCCAGAAGCAAAGGGAAAATGGGTCATCAAAACATAAAATCCGTGTTCAGTGAAATTAGAAAGCAACCAAACTCTCCAGTCATGATTCCTGGGAAAGTAATGCCCAAGCCATGAAAGTCAAAGGCAGATCTAGAAAGACACCTAAACAGGACTCTGATGGGTGCAGGCTCAGATAAAACCATCAGACCCATTTCTCCAAAGCAGATCACATACTCTGTACAGCGAGCCTCTGCCTAGAACATTGAGGATAAATGTGCAGGATGATGGCAGGGCTTCCCTGAGTCCATTTCGGTCTCAAGTTCTCAAGAAATAGAGAAAGGATTACATAGGCAGGCTATATCTGCAAGGAGTAAATTGTCAGTTGGGTCAGGTAATAGGAAGAAACTCAGAGAGCAGCCTGACAGTCCCAGTCTCAGCTAGCTGGCAAGGGCAAAAGAACCCTCAGGAGGAATTCAATCTTACTTCAGAGGAAAGTTCTCACAAGCTTGGAAATAGCCCAGGAATCCTTCTTACACAAATCTTTGGCAAATAGTTGATGTGGAAGAATATTCATACTTAAGATAAATGATGTTAAGAACACTTGAATAGGATTTAAGGAGAAATGGTGCCAATGGTAAGAGGGGGGTGAAGAAAAGAATAAAGCAATAACAAAGAAAAATAACTCAATAAAACGTTGCCACAGTAGGATAAAAATGGTGACTCACAGGTTAGCAAGAACTAAGACTCTTAAGTCAAGACTCTGAATAAAACAGGAAGGGAGTGTATGAACCAAGAGTGGTCAGGGGAGTATTTTTTAAATATCTAAAAGTAGAATTATTTACTCTAGAGAGTAACATCAATATACAACTATTTATTTTTTAAAAATTTTGTGCTGAACAAGACTTTTCTCTACTGGAAAATTATACTGTGTTTAGATGCCAGATCAAACAAAGAAAAATTCATTTAAAAATTATTCTTGAGGCTGAAGGCAGCATATTACTTGACTTCAAATTATATTACAAGGCCATAGCAGCCAAAACAGCATGGTACTGGTATAAGAACAGATACATGGACCAATGGAATGGAATACAGAATACATGGTAAAATATTCAGTCCCCCAAAAGAGTGAAATAATATGTTTTGGAGCAACTTGAATGGAATTGAAGACCATCATCCTAAGTGCATTAACACAGGAACAGAAAACCAAACATGCATGTTCTCACTGATAAGTAGGAGCTAAACTAAGGACCTGCAAAGGTAGACAGAATGGTATAATGGATACTGGAGACTCAGAAGGGGAAGATGGAAAGGGAGGAGATTAAAAAAATATCACCTGTTGGGTACATTGTGCACTGGAGTGGTGAGTACACTGGAAGCCCAGACTCCTTGGCCACTATTCAAAGTATCCATGTAATCATGTGACCAAAAACCATTTGCACCTCACGATACTATTAAAATGCAAAATCAAAAAAGTGTTCTTGTATACTTTCATATTCCTCAAAAGGAAAAATAATGTGACAGCAATAAATAGCTCTTATTATAAGAATTTTTTATTTTAGTTCAGAGATTTTCAAATCAAATGATGGCCTTCAATTCCATTCAAGTTGCTTCAAAAGAAATTATTTCACTCTTTTGGGGGGCTGAATATTGTACCATGTATTCTGTATTTCATTCCATTGGTCCATGTGTCTGTTCTTGTACCAAATCAAATGAGACATACATATCATGGTGTTGAAATTGATTTGGGTAACTCTAATCAAGAAACTTTATCTATTTTGCACAGAGTAAAAACAATAAAAAGACAACCATAAATCTTTTCTTGGAGGCAACAGCTGTAGCTTTTTGATTGATTAAAAACAACTGCAGGACTTCCGGCAAGATGGCGAAGGAGCAGCTCAGTCTGTGAGACTCTCCACCCAGGAGAACACAGAGAGACTTTGGTTCTCTCCCTGGAGGCTGCAGATCCCATCGTTGGCAGCCTACTTTTCACACGGAGCTCAGCCGTAGACTTCGCTGAGGCATCACTGCAGTCTGGGCAGCTACTGGGGTGAGCCATAGCCGCCGCCTCCTCCGAGGCAACCATTACACATCACACGGCCCATGCCTGAGGTGATCCATGACTTCAGACCTTGAAGCCCCTGCAAGCAAGATCTGCTGAGGTCTACTACCACCGAGACATCCTGCCAGGCCGTGGGTCTCCTCCCATGTGCCTGGAGGCAACATCTCCCTCCCCTTAGGGGTGGGCAAGCAGCTGAGATAAAGACCATCTGGAGCGAGGGATAACACCACCTGCTGGCGATTCAAGGTAACAACACCGAAAGGGGAAAAATGGAAGCCTGACAGACACAGGCCAGATCTGAGTGGTGAACGGGGCAGTCGTGAACTGAGTGATGATCTGAACTGCCTTTCACAACAGGCCAGGGGCAACTGATCCTAACTGTGAACAAACTTACCAGCCTGAAAAGACAGCTATAAATCAGAGCTGAAAGGACATTCGACTTAAATGAAAAGTCTCAGAGTGTGCTCGATTGGTTCTGTTAGTCTACTGACTTGATTCTATTCCTTCTGTTTTGTTCCCCACCTTTTTTTCCCGCCTTCTTTTCCCTTCTTTTCTTCTCTCTGTAAACCATATCTTTGTATAGAGGAATAACACACCAATAAGGAGGTTGGTAAGCTTGTACGTTAGTAACATTGTATGTTTTAGTTTTTTTTTGTATGGGAGTTGGTTAGTTTGTAGCTGTAGCCCATTGTTTTTATATGTTTCAATTTTTGTCTCTCTCTCCATTTGTTGGTACACACTTCTGTTTTTCACCCTTACTCCTCTCTCTGTCCACATCCTCTGCCCCCAGTGCCTGCTCCATTCTCTTCCCTCTGTTAAGCGCACTTTATTTCAGGGAGTAAACCTACAACTCCACTGCATGGACAGATTCCAAGGCAGTGGGAAGCAGGTTTCAGATCATTCATACACCAGTCGGCAGACACCAGGACCTGCAAATAGATTTTGAATCACAGCTCCCCCCTTAAGTAAATCTCAAAACTGCAAAAAGGACCACTCCCAACCTACAGTGCAACTCCAGAATTGAAGGAAGTAAGAGGGCATACATAAAGAAGAATAGGAGAATGAACAAACAGAAGTAAAAGTAACCCCTCCACCCCTGAATAACAGAATTAAAGAAGATGGTGATAAGGAGGGAAGAAAAAAGTAGGGAAGGGGGAAAAACAACCACAAAAAAAAACCCCACACAAATGAAGAAAAACCAAAAGAAGAATATAGGTCTCACACAGATCCCTGGGAGGTCAGACACTGAGAAAACAGACTCCGGAACACAATCAATGTGGTGCCCCCAGAATGACTGGTCATATGAAACAAACCCAGACATCAAGACATTAATAGAGAGAATAAAAAAACAGAAGGGAGACAAGAGGAAAATAGGAAGGAGCTGATGTAAGAAATAACAGCAGTAAAGAATACTGTGATAGAAATAAATAACAAACTAATAAGCATGGAAAGCAGAATTAGCCAAGCAGAAGAAAGAATCTCAGAGCTCGAAGACCAAAACACAGAACTAACCCAAACTGTCAAAAACATGGAAAAGGAGGTCAAAAAGACTAAACAAAACATTCAAGAAATGAATGATTACTTCTAGAGACCGAACCTAAGAGTAATTGGCCTTCCTGAGACAGAGAGAGAAACAGAGGCCACACTGGAACAAGCATTTCATGAAATCATTCAAGAAAACTTCCCTCATCTCATCAGTGATGCAAAAATTCAAACACAAGAGATTCAGAGAACCCCTATAAGACAACAAATGAGAACACCAACTCTCAGACACATAATAGTTTGCCTAAACAAAGTAGGCATAAAAGAAAAAATCCTAAAGGCAGCAAAAGAAAAAGGTCAGACTACCTACCAGGGAAGACCAATTAGAATAGCAGCAGATTTATCTACAGAAACCCTCCAGGCAAGGAGAGCTTGGAGCCCTATCTTCAGAGTTCTAAAAGATAAACAATTTCAACCGAGAATAACCTACCCAGACAAGCCAAGCTTCATCAGTGAGGGAGAATTGAAATCTTTCCCAGATATCCAATCCCTAAGAACCTACGCTGCCACCAGACCACTGCTACAAGAAACACTTAAGAAAGCATTGAACACAGAAGCAAAGGAAAAAAGAACAACAACGTTCTTCACAAGAGTACAGGCAAAAGATTAAAAACACACATGATCCAACTCTAAAACCAAAAGAAAAACAACACACAAACAGGAAGAACAACAGCTCTGTAAGAACATTATGATAGGGATCAACTCTCACATCTCAATAATTAGTTTGAATGTGAAGGACTAAATGTACCACTGAAAAGACATAGAATGGCAAAATGGATGAAACATCAGCAGGCAACAATCTATTGCCTTCAAGAGACATCACACAACCTACCTAGGATGGAACAATAAGAAATTGAGACCCTAAATAATAACAGTCAAGGAAATTGACTACGTAATAAGAAAACTACCTACAAAAAAAAGCCCTGGACCAGATGGCTTTCCAGCAGAATTCTACAAGACATTTAAGGAGGAGCTGAGCACAATCCTACCGAAGGTATTCCAGGTGATTGAGAAAGATAGAATTCTCCCCAAATCATTTTACGGAGCTAAGATCACATTGATACCCAAGCCAGGTAAAGACCCAACAAAGAAAGAGAACTACAGGCCAATGTCTGTGATGAACATAGATGCTAAAATTCTCAACGAGATCCTAGCAAACCGGATTCAGCAACACATCTCAAAAATCATCCATCATGACCAAGTAGGCTTCATCCCTGGGATGCAAGGCTGGTTCAACATTCGTAAAACCATAAATGCAATTAAATACATCAACAGATGTCAAAACAAAAACCACATGATTATATCATTGGATGCAGAAAAAGCTTTTGATAAAATCCAGCACCACTTCTCGATAAAATTCCTCGAACCTCTAGGCATACAGGAAACATACCTCAAAATAGTAAAAGCCATCTACGAGAAACCCACAGCCAGCTTACTCCTAAATGGACAAAAACTGGAACCATTTTCCCTGAAAACTGGAACAAGATAAGGATGCCCACTCTCACATCTCCTGTTCAATATAGTATTGGAAGTCCTGGCTAGAGCAATCAGAGAAGAGAAGGCAATCTGGGGTATCCAAACAGGAAAAGAGGAAGTCAAGTTATCTCTCTTTGCAGATGACATGATTGTGTACCTTGAAAATCCAAGAGAATCTGTCAAAACCTCCTTACACTGATAAAGGTCTTTGGCAAAGTCTCAGGATATAAAATAAATGTGCAAAAGACAATTGCATTTCTTTACACCAATAATAAACAAACAGAAACCCAAATAAAAAGCACAATTCCATTCACAATAGCCACAAACACACAAAATGAAATACCTTGGCATCTTCCTAACCAGAGACGTGAAAGACCTTTACAATGAAAACTACAAAACTCTGCTCAAAGAAATCAAAGATGACACAAACAAGTGGAAAAATATCCCATGCTCATGGGTTGGAAGAATCAACATTGTGAAGATGTCCATCTTACCTAAGGCAATCTACAGATTCGATGCAATACCCATCAAATTACCAGCAACATTCTTCTCAGACCTAGAAAAGATAACACAGGAATTCATATGGAAACACAAACGACCAAGAATAGCCAGAACTAATCCTCAGCAAAAAAAAAACCAAAAAAAACAAAGCAGGTGGTATCACATTACCAGACTTCAAACTTTACCATAAAGCTACAATCATCAAAACAGCTTGGTACTGCTATGGGAACAGGCATATAGATCAATGGAATACAATTGAGATTCCAGAAGCAAAACCTCAATTTCTCAACCAACTCATCATCAACAAAGCCTCCACCACCTACCACTGGGGAGAGGAGAACCTATTCAGTAAATGGTGCTGGGAAAACTGGCTGACCACATGCAGAAGATTGAAACAGGACCTCTATCTATCCCCATACACAAAAATTAACTCCAAATGGATCAGAGACCTAAATGTAAAACCTCAAACCATAACAACCTTAGAAAATGAAGGACATACCCTCATGGAAATTGGAACTGGCATCCAATTCCTTAACAAAACCTGAAACCCACAGGACTTAAGAGAGAAGATAGATAATTGGGACCTTATTAAACTGACAAGCTTCTGCAAAGCCAAAGAAACCATCAAGAGAGCAGGGAGACAGCCTACAGACTGGGAAAAAGTATCTGCCAACTCCAGGTCCGACAAAGGCTTAATATCTTGGATCTACAAGGAACTCAAACATGCTGAAAAGAAAAAAACAAACAACCCCATTATAAAATGGGCAAAAGACATGAAGAGACACTTCTCAAAGGAAGACATCCAAGCAGCCAACAGACACATGAAGAAATGTTCAACCTCACTAATCATCAGGGAGATGCAAATCAAAACCACACTGAGATACCACCTAACTCCAGTCAGAATGGCAGTTATCAATAACTCAAAAAATAACAGCTGCTGGAGAGGGTGTGGCAAAAAGGGAACACTTCTACACTGTTGGTGGGAGTGTAAACTAGTGCAGCCTCTGTGGAAAGCAGTGTGGTGATTCCTAAAATCTCTAAATATTAACTTCCCATATGACCCTGCAATCCCCCTACTGGGAATATACCCTGAAGAACTCAAATCACTTTATCAAAAAGATACCTGCACCCAAATGTTTATCGCAGCATTGTTCACAATAGCAATAACTTGGAAGCAACCATTCTGCCCATCAAAGGAGGACTGGATAAAAAAATGTGGTACATATACACGATGGAATACTATGCAGCCATAAAAAAGAACAAAATCATGAATTTTGCAGCAACCTGGATGGAACTAGAGTCAATAATACTGAGTGCTCTCTCACAGAAACAAAGATCTGAGTATCACATGTTCTCACTCATATAGTGGACCTTGAACATCCACTGTAATACTATTAAAAAAAAAGGACTGATAGTGGTGGGAAACTATGGCAGGGGGAGGGGAAGGGAGGTGGGACTAACGGTAGTTAATATCTGTCTGGGAACGGGGAGACACCCCTAATCAACAAGGGTGCCTGAATGAAGCATATTTGTATACTTAACCCTAAACTGTACCCCACAATATCAAATAAAAATATTGATTAAGGAAAAAAAAAAACTGCAGCCAGAGTTTGCTGCCTTAGATGTAGAATGTTAGAACCAGGGTCACTCCTTCCCAGTTGGCTCAAAAAGGCCAGATGGAGCACAGAATCATAGCTGCTTTTTAACTTGCTGGAGATTTCTGGCAAAAAGTAGCTAGAAACCCAAATAAAAATGGGGCCTTCCAGGAGAGACAAGGCATAGCATTGGTCACCTGTGGCAGAACACAGGAGGAAGACATAGCGAGAACCATGTAAGAAAGTACAAAAATGCAGTTAATTTTGTTTAATGAGCTGATAAAGGCCAAGTGTGAGCAAGTTTGAGAGTACAGAATCCCAAAGAGCTGGAAATGCAAATGGAATTCATACTGACTCACAAGCTACTACCCACAGACCTCCACTCGGTCTCACAAAAAAAAGGTGAGAAGTTGATTTCACCCAGCAAAAGAAGCCATCAGGAGAGCAGGAAAAATATTTGCTAATTTTGTATCCGACAAAGACCTAGCATCCAGAGTCTATCTGCAAGGAACTCAAATGAGTCGAAAGGAAAAAAACAAAGAGTCCTACTAAAAAATGGGCAGAGGACATGCATAGACATTTCTCAGAAGGCATATGAGCGGCCAACAGATACGTGATAAAATGCTCAGCCTCACTAAACACCAGAGAAATGCAAATCAAAACCACACTGAGATACCACCTTACCCCAGTAAGAATGGCCATCATTAATAAATCAAAGAACAACAGATGCTGGCGCAGGAGTGGAGAAAAGAGGATGCTTCTGCACTGTTGGTGGGAGTGCAAACCAGTTCAACCACTATAGAAAACAGTGTGGTGATTTGTAGAGGAACTAGAAATTGTCCTTCCATATGATCTAGCAATCCCCCTCCTGGGACTATACCCAGAGGAACACAAATCATTCTACAAAAAAGACTCCTGCCCATGTATGCTTATAGCCGCACTGCTCACAATGGCAAAACCTTGGAACCAATGCTACTGCCCATCAGAAGTAGACTGGGTAACAAAAATGTGGTACATATACACGATGGAGCATTACGTAGCCATAAATAAGGACTGAATCACGGACTTCTCAGCAGATTGGGTGGAATTGGAGATAATCATTCTTAGTGATCTATTACGGAAACAAAGAACCCCAAACCACATGTTCTCACTCATAACTGGGACTTGAACACTGATCACAAAAACAAGGGAGGGATCAGTAGTCGCGGGACACTGCCGGAAGACGAGGGAAGGAGGGACACCTAACAACACCAGGGGTGCCTGGTCCTAAACCAGGGGACGCGAGGACCAGGCGGAGGTCCAAACTTCACCTGCACATACATTACTTATGTACCTAATCCTGACTTCTACTCCGCATCTTTATAATAAAATAAAGTACTGAACAAACAAACAACAAAAGATGAAGATTGAGCAGGTGAGAATGGGCAGGGGCTCCCCCTGGGAGAGGGGAGTGATTGCTCCTGCAGGAAGCGCTGGAAACCCTGCCTCAACCCACTTACCTTTCTTAAGAGTAAATCCATTGTAGCTGGCAGAAGAATAAATTCTTTTGCTCATGGAGAAGGACCAGTGAGGACTTCTGACAATTATTTTGCATTTTCCTAGTAATTATTGTTGAGCTTTTTGTGTGTGTGTGTGTGTGTGTGTGTGTATCTTTATTTTTCATTTCTATTTCTTCTTTGGTGAAATAACTGCTCATATCTTTGCCCCACTTAAAATTTTGTTTTCCCATTATTCGTCTGAAAGTTAAAAAAAAAACCCATATTGTGAAGACAAGTTGCTTATCATATGTGTTTTGCAAATACTTTTTGCGGTTTATAATTTGACTTTTTGTTCTCATGTGAGTGCTCTTCGAAAAGCAGAAGTTTTGAAATTTTGATGAAGTACAGTTTATGATTTTTTTCACCCTTTTATGAATCATGCTGTTGTGTGTTCTTTTGAAAGAAATCTTTGCCTAAGAAAAGTTTACTAATACTTTCTGCTATTTTTTTTCCTAAGGGGTTTTATAGCTTACATTTAATTATATTATCCATTACATGTTAGTTGTTAAAAATGGTGTGATCGAGGTTTGTTTTTGTATATTGACATCTATTTTTTAGCACCATTTAAAAAGGCTTTCCTTTTCCCATCGAGTTGTCTTTGCATCTTTGTCTGATGTTACTCCTACGGTTCCTGAGCATAGGAAAAAAGATAGCCTCCAATTCTCAAATTAATTTTATGAAGTTATGATATTACTGATAACAAAATCAGCAAAACCAGCTCCCAAATATCCCACAGACCAAAATTTACATATGAATACTGATGCAAAAATGTTACATGAGATTCCTCATTTGAGGTTATTTTAGAAATGCAATATTAGGGGTATCTAAAAATAAATTCAGTATATTAACACTCAAATGAGAAAAATCACCACCAGAATAAATTGTTCCAACTGACTTTAAAACACAGTCGTGTGTATGGCCATTTCTTTCGGAAAATCCCCCAGTTTTATTAAGAACTGCAAAAATATTTTAAACTTTTAAAAACAATCATATTTGGGAGAATACTATTAGTCACGCTCCCCTCTGGCTTCTGTGTTTAGTGTGGTATTAAAAAAGTGGGTAAATTATATACCTAACCCTGAGTTGTACCCCACATCTTTATCATAAATAGTAATTTTTAAAAATCAGATAGCAGAAGAAAAGTGCCACAAGTAAAAATATTTTTTATCTTAAAAAAAAAAGCAAGTAATGATACTGGTGTTATTAAGACAGGAGGCACCCAGGCAAGATCAATGAAATTAAGTAAAAATCCAGTCATCCTGACTTGGCACTAGAAGGAGCAGTATGAGTTCACGATGTATTTTTTCTTTTTCAAAAATTTCCTATCTTTGTTCACTGAAAAGGCCTAAAAGTAATGGCCGAGGCAGATGCAACGAACACCTGTGGTTCCCAGGTCATGTTCTCTAAACACTTCAGGACTCCTTGGGGAAATGGCAGATTCAGATCTGAGGCAGAAAATGTTAAGGATGAGTCTGGAACACCTTGGTGGACCAGAAAGAAAGGAAGTGGTCAAACACTGCTAAAGTCGCATCTAAAGGACTTGGGAGTCAGCTGGCATAAGTTCCCAGTAGCTCTGTTGTAGGAAAAGGTATGTGCCAATAGGATAGTAACGGTAATGGACTTGGAACACGCCACGTGTGTGTTCATGGTGATTACAAGTTCATAAAGACACTTTAAGAAGTATCATTGGGCATCATTTGAGACTTGCCAGACTTTTAAATTCATCCTTTTAAAATGGATCAAGAAAGAGAAAAAAATCAAGCACCTCTCTTGTCTTTCTTTTATGAACCATACCTCAGGGAACCCTGGTAGTGGTTGAGGAGAAGCTTCCCTTTAGCTGGAGTATTCTGGCAAATAAAGAAGTTAAAACAGAACATCACCCGTTGGGATGCCTGTGAGCTAATGGATCTAAAAAATAATCATCAGTGGTTGCTGCAATCCTCCCAAAGGGAAAAAAAATCAGACAATATGTATGTCCTGCTAGAGTACCCAGCACAACTTATTAAGTCATCTTGCCAAAATAAATTAAATCTACCTTTAAATTTAACTACCAATTTAGAGTAAAAACAGGGCGAGCACATTCATCAACACTGTGGAGACACAATCAACAAAATCCAAAACTGTGGAATACTCTACAGGCCATGATAGCTTTAACAAACATTGCAAGGGAACAAAGGAGCTGGAAGAAAAACCACAAGTTGAAAGAAAGGTAACAAATGCAGTCACACTTATGAAATCACATATGGATCCTGATTCTGACAAATTGCTATTTACAATCAGTCAAAGAAATGCAATACAGGATGTTTGATGGTATTGAGTACTTTATTAATTTTGCTGTTTAATCATTGTTATCACAGCTGATTTTTAGGTATGATACTGATGCTGTACTTATGCTTATAAAAAAGAAACTCAGCTGCAATAATCAAAACAGCCTGGTATTGGTACAAGAATAGGCATATGGACCAATGGAACAGGATAGAGATTCTGGAAGCAAAACCTCAATTTTTCAACCAAATCATCTTCAACAAAACCTTCAACAACAACCATTGGGGAGAGGAGAACCTCTTCAGTAAATGGTGCTGGGAAAATTGGCTGACTGCATGCAGAAGATTGAAACAGGACCCTACCTATCACCGTACACAAAAATCAGCTCTAAATGGATCAAAGACCTAAATGCAAAGCCTCAAACTATAAGAACCTAAGAAAATGCAGGAGACACCCTCATGGAAGTTGGAACTGGCAACCAATTCCTGATCAAAACTTCAAGTGTCCTGCCATAAGAATTAAGATAGACAAGTGGGAGGGACCTCATCAAACCAAAAAGCTTCTGCAAAGCAAATGAAACCATCAAGAGAGCAGGGAGACAGCCCACAGAATGGGAAGAAATATTTGCCAACTGTACACCTGACAAAGGCTTAACATACAGGATCTACAAGGAACTCGGATGTATCAAAGGGAAAAAAAAACCAAACAGCCTCATCAAAAAGTGGGCAAAAATATAAATAGACACTTCTCAGAAGAAGATAGATGGGCACCCAACAGACACATGAAAAAGTGCTCAGCGTCACTAATCATCAGAGAAATGCAAATCAAAACCACATTGAGATACCACCTAACCTCCGTAAGAATGACCATCATCAATAAAACAAGCAGCAAAAGATGCTGGCAAGGATGTGGAGAGAAAAGAGTGCTTCTACACTGCTGGTGGGAATGCAAACTAGTGCAACTTCTTCGGAAAACAGTGTGGCAATTTCTAAAAGAATTAGACATTGACCTTCCATATGACTCAGCAATCCCCCTACTGGGAATATACCCAGAGGAACTAAAAGCAGTTTACAAAAAAGATACCTGCGCACGCATGTTTATTGCAGCACTATTCACAAGAGCAAAAACATAGAACCAGCCGTGCTGCCCATCGAAACTGAACTGGATAAAAAATATGTGGTACATACACACAGTGGAATATTGCACAGCCAGAAAGAACAAACATATGGACTTTCCAGCAACTTGAATGGATTTAAAAGTCGATCATACTCAGTGATCTATCACAGAAAAAAAGAACAGAGTACCGCATGTTCTCACTCATAAGCGACCCTGAACATTTAGCATAATACTATAAGAAAGGCATTGGCAGTAGCAGGATACTGCCAGGTTTACCGCAGGGGAGGAATGGGGAACACAACATCAATAACATCAATAAAGGTACCTGATCTCAAAGCAAAGTGGGCATCAACGGGAGGCCCAAGCTTCACCAGCATCACGGCCACTTGTAGACCTAATCTTGAATTGTAGCTCACATCTTTCAAAATTATATACATAAATAAATAAATAAGAACCTCTCTCATCTAATATAGAAATATTTACAGATGAAATGATATTGGGATTTGTTTCCAAATAAACCTGAGAGGTAAGAGGAGAAGGGTAGGTAGAGTCTACACAAAATGACCTTAGCCACGAGTTAATAATTATTGAAGCTAGGTGACGGGCATGATGGGCTTCATGAAACCATTCTATGTTTGTATATGTTTAAAATAATTAGTAAATAAACAACACATGTAACCAGGTACTACAAAAAAATGAGTGGTTAAAAAAATAGAAGTATTGCTAGTTGCTGAGAAATGTATTATCCATCCATGGTTTTTTAAAAAAAACCTTTGATAAAATGATAGTCAATAACTATCACTATCACGATATTCACGAACATGATTAGAAATATGCATTTATATACTTGTATGTATATGATCAACCTGAAAGCAAAATGTATTCTTAATAAAGAAACACTTAATCACATGTCATTAAAGGAACAAGGCAAGGATTTCCTTTACCACCACTACTGTTTAATGCTGTTCTGGCAGTATTAGCCAGTATCTTTCGGTAAAAGAAAAACATTAAAATATAAAAACTGGAAAGAAAAAATAAGATAATCATTATTTGCAGATAACATTTTTGACCTAAAAAATAGAATCTGTGGTAAAACTATTCTAAATAATAAAAAAAATTGAGTGAAAGAGAAGAACAATCACTATCCAGAAATCAAAAGTCATGATATAGATAAACTACAGCCAGTCAACAAATCTTGAGGTAAAATGACTCCATTTCATAACAGTATTTAAAGAAAAACAGGAATAAAAGAGGAACATGAGCAAGATCAAAACAAAAAAAGTTACTTTTTACTGAGGGACACAAAAATGATTTAAATAATTTTAATTAGAAAGACTCAAAAATTATTTAAAAAAAAACTTCTCCCAAAGCTAATTTTAAATTTAATGTGCAATAATAAAAGTGCCAATAAAACATTTTTCTAGAAATAGATAGCCTCTTAAGTTTATATAAATAAATAAATCAATCAAAATGCACACCCAAAATCTGAAGAAATATCAATATCGCAATTACTCAAATAAATTAAAGTCACAATAATTAAAAGATACTGGTGCATCTAGAAAGAGACCCAAATACACATAGAAATTTAGAATGTGACAAATACAGCATTTTCCTGTGGAGGAAAATGGAATATTCAAAATGGTGTTAGAACAATCAGGAAGCCCTATTGAAAATTTAAGCTAGATGCTTACCTCACATTTTTACCAAAATTAAAATCCAGATGAATGAAATCTTAAGCATGAGAATAAAACCATAAAATTACAAGACAAAAACAAAGGAGAATTAGCTGATAATCTAAACTTATCCACGAGAGTGGAGGAAAACCTTTAAAAATATGACAAAAAGTCCAGATTTCCATAAAGTAAAAGATTAATTAATCTAACTATATAAAACTTATTACAAGGGGAAAAACAAACAAAATTAAGAGACAAATGATAAACTAAAAAAGCACTGGAATCAACTCGTGGAAACTCCATTAATACATGGAGAGATGCTACCATTCTACAAGGAAGAAAAAAAAGCAATGAAATTTTTTTTAAAGAAGGGAAGTTGGGCGACACCTTGGCTCACACCTGTAATCTCAGCGGCAAGATTATTATGGGAGTATAGCTAAGTACTGATACGTATATGGGTATTGATTCAACCCGTATAAAGGACAATTTGGCAACATTGGCTAATGATACAAATGCATTGACCCAGCAATTCTGATTCTGGAGATTTATTCTCCAATGTCTTGCAAATCCACATCCACAAAATGTGGCATGCTCTAGTTAATCATTGTAAAGTTGTTTAAACAGCAAAAGAGTGGAAATGATTGAGACATTCATCAGTAGGGGCCTGGTTAAATAAATTAAAGTACATTACTTACAATGGAATGCCATGAAACCATTTGTTAAAAAGTAGCTTTATATATGTGTATATATGCTTGTGCAGCATCTCAAAACCGCAACACACAATAAATTAGTAGTAGTAGTTGCTTCCTGAAGCAGCCAGTTGAGTATCTAGGTTAAGGATTAGAAAGGAGGCTTATTCTTCAAAGTATATCCTCCTGCACCTTTAGAATTCCTAATTATATGCATTATATTACCTATTCTAAAATGGCAAATACAATATTGTTTAAAATGCACTGAAGGGCCAGACACGGTAGCTCAAGTCTGTAATCCCAGCACTTTGGGGGGCCAAGACGAGAGGATTGCCTGAGCTCAGGAGTTCGAGACCAGCCTGGGCAACTTGGCAAGACCTCGTCTCTGCAACAACAACAACAACAAAATTAGCTGGGCATGGTAGCACACGCCTGTAGTTTCGGCTGCTTGAAAGGCTGAGGCGGAAGGATCGCCTGAGCCCAGCAGGTCAAAGCTGCGGTGGCCGGGAGCGTGCCACTGCACTCCAGCCTGGGCAGCAGAGTGACTCTCCAACTCAAAAATAAATAAATATATATATATATACATATATATGTTTAATTTTTTTTAATTAAAAAAAATGCCCTAGGGGTTTGGAATGAGCTGGGCATACAATGTGATTCACATCACACCCACCCCTGACACACACACACACACACACACACACACACACACACACACACACACACATACACACATTTATGGATAGTCCTAGGAAGCATTGCTCATAATAATGCTAGAATGTATCCAATTATTCTAAGGTGACTTCTGAATCTTCTAAGAAATACATAATTAGTGGAAAGTAAATTAAACATTTTAATTAATTTTTTACCAACATGTAATGTACATATAGAAAAGTGCAAAAAACCATGTGTAGGCTTGACACTTCTTTACAAAGTGTATATGCCGGAGACACTAGCATTCAGACCCAGAAAGAGAATATTATCAGCACCCCAAAGCCCTCTTTATGCTCTCTTTTAGTCACTAACCAGTCTTTCCCAAAGGTCACTACCACCCTGACTTCTAACATTACATATTGGTTGTGACTGTTTTTTAAGATTACGTACAAATAAAATCTTACACTGTAGGGTTTTTGTTGTTTTGCTTTGTTGTTGTTGATTGTCTGTTTCTTTTGCTGAACATTAGGCTTGTGAGATTCATCCATGTTGTACTATATCATTCATGATCAGCGTTCCATTGTGTTATTACACCACACTGTACTCATCCATGCTGATATACATTCCAATTATTTCTAGCATTTGGCTATAATGAATAGTGCTGCTTCAAATGTTCTTATAGCTGTCTCAGTGAACATGTGAGCACTTTTTTGTGGGGTTTATACCTAGGAATGAAAATTTCTGGGCCATAGAATATGTAAACATGTTTAGTTGATGTTACTAAACAGTTTTTCAAAAATGGTATCACAGCCTCACAATCATTTTGTATAATCAGTCTCTTACATGTTAGTCAGTCTGGAAAGTACAAAGTGATCACACTGTAGTTTCCATTTGCCTCTCTTTGAGAGCTAACAGGATTGAGCACATTTTTTAGCGAAGTACCTGTTTGGGTTTTTGCCCATTTTTCCATTGGGTTGTCTGCCTTTTAGTAGCCATTTGTATGATTTTTTTTTTATATTATACATATAAACCCTTTGTCAATTACATAGTGCAACTGTCTTCTCCAACTCTGTGGCTTGCTTTTTCGCCCTTTTAATCGATATCATTTTATAGACAGCTAATTATATTTTAATGAACTAAAATGCTTTAAAAATAGTGAGTTATGTATAATTACATGCATAATAACTGTTCTAAGAACTGAATTACTAAGTAAAACACCAAGTTGTAGGAATATAATTTACATAATTTACTATCTATGTATGTGTATATAGATCTGTTGTTTTCCCTCTTTAAAATACACTTGTTTTTACTTTTTTATTTTTGGCATGAGGATTTCTTTTTTTAAAAATTATGATTTATTTATTTTTTTAATTATAAAGATGTGGGGTACAATTCAGGGTTAGTTATACAAACATTGATTATGCAGGTACCCTTGTTGATGAAGGAATGCAGACTAGTACAACCTCTCTGGAAAATAGTCTGGAGATTTCTGAAAGAACTAGAAATTGACCTTCCATATGATCCAGCAATTCCCCTGTTGGGAATATACCTGGAAGAAGTCAAATTATTCTACAAAGAAGATACCTGCACACGAATGTTTATTGCAGCTCTAGTCACAATAGAAAAAACACGGAACCAACCATGTTGCCCATCAAAGCTGGACTGGATTAAAAAAATGAGGTACATATACACAATGGAATATTATGCAGCCATAAAGAACGGCAAATATATGGACTTTGCAGCAACCTGGATAGATTTGGAGCCGATCATACTCAGTGATTTATCACAGAAACAAAGAACAGTGTTCCATATGTTCTCACTCATAAGTGGACCTTGAACAATTATAATGCTATAAGAAAGCAATTGGCAGTAATGGGAAACTGTTGGTGGGGGATTGGGTGGAATTGTCAGTTGAGGGAAACTGCTAGGGCAGGGAGGGGCATACCTCATTAACAGGGGTACCTGCATGATCAATGACTGTATACCTAACCCTGAATTGTATCCCACATCTTTACATTAAAAATTTTTTAAAAAGAAAGAAATCTTAAAATATTGCACTGTTGTAGATTTCAAGTAACAAAATGACAAGTTATTCCATTCGTAATGGAAAAATAATCCCAAATATAGATAAAATTAGTTTTAGATAATATTAAAATACCTCTGCATGTTCTGGAGTGCAGCTAATGTTTACATTCATATTAGAAAGTGACTTTAAATAGATATAATAAGAGACATGAGAAGTAAAGGATATGCAGGATTAGAATAAGAGTGATAAGTTCAAAATTCATTTACCTTTACGAGCATCATTCAGTAATACCTGACTATACATAATTAATAATAATGATATATGGCTTTATTTTATTTCACATCTCCTGAATTGTCCAATGAAATATAGTAGAGAAAAAACTTGTTACTAAGAGAAAAATAATTTAAAAATAAATAAATAAATAATTATTTACTTATTTTTTTAATTATAAAGATGTGGGGTACAATTCAGGGTTAGTTATACAAACATTGATTATGCAGGTACCCTGGTTGATGATGTATACCCCTCGCTCCCCTAGAAATTTCCCTCAACAGCCAATCCCATCTTCCTCCCCTGACAGTTTCCCATTACTCCCAATCCTTTTCTTACTGTATTATAATTGTTCAAGGTCCGCTTATGAGTGAGAACATATGGTACTCAGTTCTTTGTTTCTGTGATAGATCACTGAGTATGATTGACTCCAAATCCATCCCAGTTTTGTTTTGATTGTTATTATCCTCATAAATAGGTTCTCCTTGTAAACTAAATCTTAAAACAAATTAAGAAACCTCAAATTAATTCAAACAATTCATTAGTTATTTATTGACTACCTGCTATTTTCCAGGCACAAATTCTCTATTGTCATGAAGCTTATATTATATTTTGGGAGGAACATACAATGTGTATGTAAATAATTAGACACAAAAATGTTAGGTGATGAAAGATACTATCAAGAAAATGAGAAGTCACAGACTGGAAAATGTATTTGCAAAAGACATATCTGATAAAAGACTGTTATCCAAAATATACAATATACAAAGAACTCTTAAAACAACAATAGGAAAATGAACAATTCAACTAAAAATTGGGCAAAAAAAAAAAATCAAAACAAACTTCTTACCAAAGAAGACATATTTTGGCAAATATAGACTTAAAAGAAGCCTATGAAAAGACATTCAACATCATATGTCCTTAGGTAATTACAAATTAAAATGAAATATCATGATATACCTACAGAATGGACAAAATCTAGAAAACCGATAACATCAAATGTTGACAAGGATGTGGAGCAACAGGAACTCTTATTTCATGCAGGTAGAAATGCAAAATCATACAGCTGTTTAGAAGACAGTTTAGTAGTTTCTTATAAAACTAAGCAGTTAAAGTCCTTGGCATTTACCCAAATGAATTCAAAGCTATGTCCACATACAAACCTATGCACAGATGTTTATAGTGGTTTTAATCTTATAAGTGGATCCCTTCAATAAGTGGATGGATAAATAAACTGTGGTACTTCCAAGCAATGGAATGTTATTCAGTGTTAAGAGAAATTCATGATCAAGCTGTGAAAAGACAGGGAGGAACTTTAAATGCATATTACTAATTGAAAGAAGCCAGTTTTAAAAGGCTACATGCTGTACGATTCCAACTATATGACATTCTGGAAAAGGAGAAAGTATGGAGATAGTGTTTGATAGAAGTTTGGTGGGGAGGAAGAGATGAATAGGTAGAGCACAGAGGATTTTTAGGGCAGTGGAATTCTTCTGTATGATACTAAAATGGTGGATACTGACATTCCATATTTGTCAAAATCCATGGAGTATACAAAACTAAGAACACTCATGTAAACCATGGACTTTGGGTGATAATAACGTGTGAGTGCTGGTTCATTGACTGCAACAAGTGTATCACTCTGGTGTGGGCTACTGATGGCAGGGAAGGGTGTGTGTGTGTGTGTTTGTGTGTTTGTGTGTATGTGTATAGATATATGGAAATGTCTTGGTCAGCTCAGGTTCTATAGCAAAAATATTATAGACTGGGTGGTTTAGGGAAAAAAATGCATTTTTCATGGTTCTAAAGCTAGAAAGTCTAAGATCAAAGTGCTGGATAATTCAGTTCCTAATGATGGGCCTCTTCCTAGCTTGGAGATGGATGACTCCTTGCAGTATCCTTACATGGTGAAGAGAAAGAAAGAGGGAGGTAGAGAGAGGTGTGGGGGGAGAGAGAGAGAGAGAGAGAGAAAGGGAGGGAGGGAAGGCTCTCTCACATCTCTTTTTACTAGGGCACTGATTCCATCATGAGGGCTTTACCCTCATGACTTGTGACCTAATTACCTCTCAAAGGCTCCATTTCCAAATACTATCGCATACCCTACTTTGTAGCCTGCTTTTCACTTAACAAAATACCTTACCTAGCATTAATTCTCAAGTCATTATCACAGAGACTCAGAATGACTGGAGTCATCATCCTTGTTTCATCGAAGAGGAAACTGATATGCTAAAAATGTGAAGTTCCCCTGAGGTCCCGGGGGAGAACCCTCGGGCTGTTATACCACAAGTGACACAGTACCTCCACAACAAAAACTCCTCTTTATTACTGATTCTGTGTCCTTTTATTGCCTAACTTCAATCAGGTCATTCCTTTGCCCCTAACACTCTCCCAGGGCCCTCCATTTCACTCCCAGAAGGAAAGCCAAGATGCCTCCAATCTGCCCCCATTCCACTGCTTCTCACTCATACCTCACTTCTCCCTTCACTGGCCTTCTTGTTACTTCCTGAGCAAAGCATGTGACAGCTTAGGGTTTTCTATTTACTGATTCCATCACCCCCAAATAGTTTACCCGGAATACTCCCAGATATTCACAGGGCTCACTCCTTCGCTCTCTTCGGGCCTCTGCTCAGATGTCACATGATCAGTGAAGCCCACCCTATCCCTTACAGCAAATCTCCTGCCACCCCCAGAGAGAAAAGACAGGGACGATGACAAAGAGCGGAAGAGGAAAAGACAGAGGGACAGGGGAAGGGACAGGGAGACTCCCCATGTCTGTTGCCTGCTTTGATTTCTCCTTTGTACTTATCACCACATGACGTGCTATATAGTTACTTGTTCATACGTTCTAATTTCTCTTTTCCTCCCACCTTATGGCAGAGATGTGCTTTGTTTGCTGAAGTGAATTATAACAAATGTCTGGAAAGCAGCAGACCCTCAACATATTTTAGGTTGGATAATGGGTACAGTGGGTACAGGCTAGATACCTTGTTCAGTGATTTATATGCATTTTTTTCTGTCTCTCTGTCTCTGAGTCCCTCTGTGAGGCATGCTATTTTCAAATTCAAGCACATTTATTTGTAATAATAAACAGATTCTATTATCAAAGAATGGTGTTAGGTTTAATATTTAAGAATTGAAAATTAAAAGTCACCTTTGACTCCAGGAATCCCCCCAAATTACTTTGATTTCTTATCTGCTTGTTTTGCCGTGAAACTTCTGAAAAAAAGAAACATGATTGTTCTAGCATTGCATATGCCTTGAATGCATTACTATTTCACCAGAGAAATCAAAAGGAAAATTAACATCCTAGTTCAAGTACTCAGTTGGCTGTTTTAAAAATGTAATGATCTAATTAAGTCAACCACTAGAGAGCCACTTACAAGGGAACTAATTGCTTGACTGAATTTATCATTGTTTTCAAAACAGTTGTGTAAAGGTGTTTATGTGTGTTCGTGTAAGAAGTCAGCTAGTTTGAGGTTTGAAAACTTTCTTCATGACTGTGGGTAGATAGGGAGAATGGAGCTTCAGTTATCCCTCTTGAACAAAGCCTCACTTTGGATAACTCTAAGTTGTCTAACAAGCATTTACTAGACATTGCCTCTCTATACAGTGACCAAGCTTGTTTTCTGAGCTCCCAGAACTGACAGTCTAGCTGGGAAGAGAAAGTGTGTGCCAAACTAACTGGCACATGAGATTAGGTCACAAACAAAATGCATTACCATCACTTTCCTTCCATCTCAGCCTCAATTCTGAGCTGACCTGGGCTCCTGACTGCAGGCTGAATGAAGTTTCACTCTGTCACTCAGGCTGGAGTGCAGCGGCCACTCCTGGCCACCACAGCCTCGACCTGCTGGGCTCCGTGATTCTTCCGCCTCAACCTTCCAAGTACCTGGAACTACAGACGTGTGCTGCCATGCCCAGCTAATTTTTGATTTTATTGTAGAGATAAGGACTCGCCAAGTTGCCCGGCGGGTCTCAAACCCGTGGGCTCAGGCAATCCACACACCTTGGCCTCCCAAAGTGCTGGGATTACAGGCTGAGCCACAGATTCCGGCCCAGGTGGCTTAATTTAAATAGCTCTTCAGGAAGACTGAGTTGGGCCAACAGCGGGACTTCTTGGGTTTTCTCCATCCTGGGACAAGGCCACTCCTCACTGATCACTGAGTTTCTGAAATGTGATATGCTCTAACCATCCGAGAAAATTTACACAAAATTGATTACTACTTCACTTGCATGTTATTGAACTTGATGTATGAGTTTTAAATCAAGCAGCTCATGGCACTTAGTCAACAAAACACTAAAGTACCTCTCTTTTAAAATGATTTGGACGATGTCACTAAAGTTTCCTAAATTATTGAGACTATAAACCAATTTATCAAATTTAGTGAAAAAAATTTTCATATTAGGTAAAATGACTTTATTTATGCAAAACCTTCTTATGAGTGTTTAAATAACTTTTTCATCACTCTTTCAACAGCTAAGATAAATGGGCTTGGGTTAACAGATATTTAACTCAACATTCTACCAAAATTAAAAGCAACCTGGAAAAAGGGAGAAAGGAATGGGATTGAATGAAATAACCAGCACATTCATATTTATGCTGTGTCTGTTTAGATTTTTAACCAGACTGCAAATGATCACAAAAAGATTCGTTTTTTTCTCCCTCTTCATACCGTCTAGTCGGTCTAGTATGATGGCATTAAATCATGAACTACTGGAAAAGCCCAGCCCAGAGCAGGAATGTTGACCTTTGGCAAAGTTGTGAAAAGACAATGATTATTCCCTCCATCTGTTCTTTTCTCCCCTTTATCCTTACTAACGTTTTTACGTTTTTAAACACCCATGTTTTCTTTTCTCATAGAGAAAAAGAATACCTAGCATGTCCAGGTATTGTGCAAAGCACTCAGTTTCCATAAATAATAAAGAAGATTGATCTTGCTAGAAGATGTACACTATTAAAAAAGCATTTTATATAGAATATATAAGGATGTTTAAAAAACTATCGAAACAGAGAGGCAAGTTATAGTTTTCCTGGCAGAAATGTAATTAAAATAGAAATTGTTAATAAAATGTTATCTAGAACTTCCTTAAATATTTGGTAAGTAAATAATTAACTTCTATATAACCCATAAGTCAAAGAAGAAATCACAAAGGGAATTAGAAAATATTCAGAATCAGATGCTAAAGAAAACACACTATGGTACCAAAATATGCATGATGCTTAAAATGAACGTTAAGCTTTTAATGATTATATGAGGATAAAAAGAAAGGTTTCGAATCAATGATATCAGCTACTATCTTAAGAAACTACAAAAAGAAGGTCAGTTAACCCAAAGTAAGTGGAAGGTAGGATGCAATCAAGATTAGAACAGAATTGTGCCCTACATCTTTAAACTAAATTTTAAAAAATATTAGAACAGAAAGCCACAAAATAGAAAATGGTAAATATTCTGATATCCACTGTAGTACAATTCTGATGGCAACTACCTGGTGTCAGAGTCAGACTTCACAGAGCTAAAAGCCTCGTTCATAAAAATACTGCCTTTACTTCAGATGCCAGCCACATTTCAGGGGTTCCCAAGTCCCCCACACATCTTACTACCAGGACACGAATTCAAGAATTTCCCATGTGTTCCCACAGGACTGATAATCCACTGGAAGACCTCACAGAACTCTGGAAAGCACTGTGTGTATGATTACAGCTTTATCATAAGGGTTATAAATCAGGGACCAGCCAGAGAAGAGACACTCGGGGCCAGGTCTGGGATGGTACTGAATGCAGATCTTCCAGCCCCTTTCCCTGTGGAAACAGTCATGTCACCCTCCCTGGTACATTAAATGAAGTAATATAAATATGCTACGTCCTGGTAGGGAGATGGTTATATAGGTCAAAGCGCACTCAATTTTGCACCTAAGATCTGTGCATTGAACCGTCTGTAAATCCTATTCTTGTTACCCCCTTAGCAGTTCTCCCCCGCCAAAACAAAACAAAACACATAAAACAAAACAAAAACTAGAAACAAATATCAATCTCTATTTAGGAGACTTGCTTTTCTCACAGGTATGTATTACCAATTCTGAAACAACTTCCTCTGTATTCTAGGCTTAAGACAAATAGTAGATATATTGAGGATAATGGGATATAGAAAGAAGGAAGACTAGAATATACCCCGTGGTGTTGCACTGGAATTAAAGACATCAATGTAAAGTTTCTAAAAAGTATAGATATAGAGACAGAAATAAATGAATACATGTGTTATATTTATACACATCTATTTCCTAGTCATCACCTCTGAGGGATTCTATATGCTCATAGTACTCAAGAGGCAAAGAACATACCTAACAACAGATATTGGGTTTGAAACATCATTCTCCACTAAAATGAACTAAGTACACATGGAGAAATAGCTAATTTCAACACTAGGGTATGAAAACTACCAGATGAGCTTAGAACATCTACTGAACTGAAGGGTAATGCTCCAAATCGTTGGGACGTGTCTAAATTAGGATGTAGAACCATTTTGCATCAGTTCCCACTGGTCAGATCTGGAAAAATTCAAGTATTAAAATAAATATTTGTAGGCATGACTGAAGAAAATAAGAATCTATGGCTCATACTGATATCAATAAATGCACACCCAAAAATAAATGAAAAGGGAGAAGGAAAAACTCTTCCTCACAGTAGAATTCCATCTAATGATTAAATAGTGAATGCTGAGTTAGGAAATTCTCAATGGCTGTTAAAAGTAGTGGGCAAAAGTTTGATGAGGACAGAATACTTACATAGTTTCCAAGTATCTGCCTACAAATTACATATTATTTACAAAGGGAAAATTGCAATCTTCATGGAGAACCTGGGAGATACCACCTAAACAGTATGATCAAGACCATTATCACCAACACTGGGACAAATTGACATCATGTATTTCCCAATATGTTGCACTGCAAAGGACACAACATTACTTTTGTGGTATTCTTGTCGAAAACATGCAACCTGAATCTAATCATGAGGGAACATCAGAAGAACCCATATTGAGAGACACTCTATAAAAATGGTTGTACTGTTCAAACGTGTCTTCTTGATCCTTCATGTCAAGGTCAAGAAAACAAAGTAAGTCCAAGGAATTGTTCCATATTAAAGAAATCTAAAGAGATATGACAATTAAATACTTAGGCCAGACAAAAAATCTGTAATAGGATATTTTTGGACAAAAGGGGACAACTGACTAAATTTGAATAAGGACCATGGATTGTATAATAGTGCTGTATTCATGTTAGATTTCCTGATTTTAATAATTCTATAATGGTTATATAAAATAATGTTCTTGTCCCTAGTAAATACACCCTGAAATATTTAAGTGTAAAAGGGAGAAACCTTTATGCGTAAAAGGTAGGAACACTATTTCAATGGCGAAGAATCATTATTATTACTTTATTTATTATTGATAAAATATCCAAGGAAATCTCAGGATAAAGTAAAACCACCCTACTACCTTTTGAGCTTTTCAAAGACTTTAGGTTGAAAGTGGAGCCCAAAATTTACCATTAATTTGTACAAATGCTTGACGATAATACCAATAATGTTATAGATAAAACTGAATTTACATTCTGATTTTCCTAAACATGGATGCTGACCTAATTCCAAATTGTCGGAACTATTAGGATGAGTCTTGAAATCAGCCAACAAGGAGTGGATTGTGAAGCTACAGAGGAAGATAAAGCTTTGCAATACTGAGGCCTCCCCATATCCGGTCCCATCTGCAATCAGGAAACAGAGAAAAGGGTGAATTACAACCCATCCCCTTAATCGTCTCTTTGCAACTCTCCACAATGCCACCCACCTCTGCACTTCCACCCTCCTGCTCAACGCGCCTGTCCCTCCCTCCCCTACACCCCTTCACCCAGGAATGAACCACCGTCATTTTTCATACACGTTTTTGTTTTTAATATGAGCAGCTATTGAATTTCATCATACGCTTTTCAAAGTCCACACACTCTGGCAAGAGTTAACAGGAATTCTAGATACTATCAAATATATTTAAACATGATGCTTGAGTGGTCTTTGCAGCTGGTAGGTTATACATAAAATATGTTCAGCCAGCGATAGCGTCCTTATCTAAAGACAGAAGCTAGCAAAATTTCATCCTGTGCGCTCTGTCAGATTGTTCCCCTGGACAGATGGCAGAAGACTCCCCCGACAAGTCCGAGATGTTATCTGGGTGTCATGGCAGTGGTTTTCTCATTGCTCTGGACAGAGCGCCCTGGCCACTGTCTTCATTTGTAGCATGCAAATGAGTAGAGGCAGCGAGCAGAATGTGCGTGATCAATAAACTCATGTAATTAGAATCTTGCTGAAAGACGTCCCCCTGTGAAAGAATCTCCTCCAGGGCTTGGTCCCTCTGCCTAGTTGAAGGCTGACATTGTCTCAGCCCTCTTGTATATTTTCCCAAGTGACAAGAATAAATGGACAGCACAAATGACCAATGTTTAAAGTCCTGTCCACCTTACCCAGAATCAGGCCTTTAATTCTCTGACTCATGGAAGCAGCTGGGAGCTTACAGGGAAATCCAGACCCAGCACCCTCCTTAGTACATGGTCTACTTTTTTCGATCTAATCTCCCTGCTGCTAAAAGGCACGGCCACTCAATGCCCATGAACTCATGCACCCACGGTGCAGACGTTCCTTCACTGAATCATTACACTGCACCATGCTCACGCTCATGTGCATAGGGTCCCTCTTTAAACCACAGGTCAAGGCCACATGTCTTTTTCAAAGTCATCCCTGGGTGAACCTTCCCATTCACCCCAGCCATTGGCCCCTGACTAAATAGTAAATATTCTTCCAATGTTCTTTGACAGGTATACAAATGGTCATAGTACAGGTAAAGTTTGGGCCTCCCTTTGGTCCTCATTCCACCTGGTTTGAGACCAAGTACCTTGTTGATGACGTGTGCCCTCCACCCTCCCCTGGCAGTTTTCCACTACTGCCAATCCCTTTCTAATGGCACTATGATAATTGTTCAAGGTCTGCTTATGAGTGAGAACATGTGGCACTCAGTCTTTTGTTTATATTTACACACCTCTGTAATTGCTCATAGATAGATATCAATTTCATTTACTTGTTTATTTTTAGAAGTTCATAGTTTTTCTTTTAAAACCACAGAGCATTTTATTATGAAAGTTCTATGAATCATTCAACATTTGAATGTTCATTATATGAAGGGATAGAGAGGTGAAACGTTGGTACAACATCTACATTCAAAAATTGCTATAATATTTCACAATGATATGTTGAACAAAGTCCAGATTTTGACCATTTAGAAGATTACCCAGTTAATGCTGAATTTAGTAAAGCGAAAGAATCTTATGATAAGCCATTTAAAATACAAATTCTTATAGATAGGTTATTTTTTACAAGCAGGGGTGAAGACGTGTAACATAAAATTTACTCTCCTAACCATTTTTAACTGTGTAGTTCAATAATATTAAGTATATTCACATTGTTATGCAACACATATCCAGAACTCTTTTCAACTTGCAAAACTGAAACTTACACCCATTAAACAATTCCTCATCCCCCATGCCTCCAGCTCCTGGCAACCAGGACTCCATTTTCTGTCTCTAAGTGGAATCACGCAGTATCTGTGACTGGCTTATTTCACTTAGCATGTCTTCAAGGTTCATCCATATTGTGTATGTCAGAATTTCCTTCTTTTTAAAAGCTGAATAACATTCCATTGTATGTATGTACCACATTTTTTATTCATTGACAGATGAATGGGTTATTTACTCTATCAGACATATGTATATTAACTCCTTATCAGATACGTTATGTCCACGTTTTTTCTCCCATTCTGTGGGTTGCCTTTTCACTCTGTTGATTTGTTGTTGATATTTTAAAAAATTAGCACGGAAGCTTTTTGAGAGTGGAATCCAGACCCATTCATTCTTTAGCTGATATTTGTACCAAATGTTTAGAAACTCAGTAACATGTCTAAAATTCATGATAATGAATCATTGATAATGATGTGATCACTTGAGAAAAGCATACAAAATCATGAAGGGCTTAGAAACTCATTTTTCTTATTTTTTCCCCCTTTTGGCCAGAGTGACTAACTTTCTGGTGAGTTCAAATCTTACCACTTACTGTTATAGGCATGGGTTTCTTCAAATATATTTATGGTCTTGTGGGTGTCAATAGCTTTCTTGATACTCTCTGACTTCTTTCTAAGCTTGAGAGAAGGAATTTGGCTTAAAAACTGTATTTGCTCCAAGAAAAAGAAAAATTTCTAAAATTACTCATGAAATGATTCCAGTCACTAACATTGTTTTATAAGTTCACCTACCAAAAAGACACCTGAACTTGCATGTGTTTGGCAGCACTATTCACACAATAGCAAAAATTTGGAACCAATCTAGGTGCCCATCAACAGTGGACTAGATAAGGAAATGTGGGACACAGACACCATGGAATGCTCTGCAGTCATAAAAAGGATAAAATCATGTTCTTTGCAGCAACATGGTTTCAGCTGGAGGCCATCACTCTGGCGAATTATCACAGAAACAGAAAAATGAAAACTACATGTTCTCACTTATAAATGGGAGCGAAACACTGGGTACACACAGGCATAAGGATGGGAACAGTAGACACTGGGGACTCCCAAAGAGGGGAGGGGAGAGGGGGTTAAGGGTTGAAAAACCACTCACTGGATACCATGCTCACCAGCTGGGTGATGGGCTCAACAGAATCCTAAACCCCACTATTTAGCAATATACCCACATAACAAAACTGCATATGTGCCCTTAAATCTAAAAGTAAATTAAATGAAAATGTGCTTGGCTAATTGTAATGCTGGTAAATTACATCCAAAGAAAGGAATACAGGGCTCAATCTCTAGCATGATGGAGTGACGCCTCCAAAAATCCACCCCTTCATAAAAGCAACAAGAAAATTCACTGCTTCAGAACTCTCAAAATTAACTAAAGCCAGGTAACTATCTGAGGATTGTTAATTCAAGAAAACAACCAAATCTCTGCAAAAATAGTTACCTCATTTTTAAAAAAAATTTTTGATAGATTTAGTTGATTTCAATAGATGATGACGTCAAATAACAGCAAAAGGGGAATGAGGAAATTGGAGAGGACAATAGTGTCCAATTACCAGAAAGGTGTTTCCTGACAAGATTTTTCTGTAATGATACAATATTTTATGAACTGTCTGATATATGACTAGAATTATTTGTCTGCTTTTTTGGGCCACACACTTTCTAGGTCACTTCTTCACATGGCAACAATTTTGTGATAGTTCTGCATGGAGGAGGCAAGTCAGTCTCACCTCTATCATGTTTGGTCAAAATTATTTTCTTTAAAGAAATCATATCTTAGAATCATGGGGTACATGTGAAGATTTCATGAAGGTGAGATGGTTTGGGCTTCCAACAAGTCTGCCTTCCTGGGGAGTGTGGTACCCAGTGGGGGTCTTGTATCCCTTATTCCCTCCTCTCCCTTCTTCCTCCTTTAGAAGCACCCAGTGTCTGTTGTCCCCATCCTTGTGCCCCTGTGTGCCCAGAGTTGAGTCCCACTTATGAAGACAGGTGGCATTCAGTTTTTCTGTTTTAAAATTCGCCTCCAGCTACATCCATGCTGAGGCAAATGCCATGTCTTTGTTCTTTGTTATGCCTGTGTGGCATTCTATCATGTATAAGTACCACATTTTCTTTATCCAGGCCACCAATGACGGGCATCTGAGCTGGTTCCAAGTTTTTGCTACTGTGAATAGTGTTGCAACAAACATAGGAGTGAAAGTGCCTTTTTTGGTAGAACAGTTTATGCTCTTTGGGTATAAGAATAATTGCTGGGTCAAATGGTAGCTCTATTATTAGTTGAGAAATCCCCAAACTGCTTTCCACAGAGGTTGAACTAGCTTAAACTCCACCAACAGTGTAAAAGTGTTCCCATTTCTTCACAACCGTGCCAACACTGTTGTATTTTGACTTTTCAGTAATAGTCATCCTGACTGGTGTGAGATGGCATCTCATTGTGGTTTTGATTTGCATTTCTTTTATCATTAGTAATTTTTTCATCTATTTGTTGGCTGCTTGCATGTCTTCCTTTGAGAAGTGTCTATTCATGTCCTTTGCGCAGTTTTTAATGTGGTTATTTATTTTTTTTTTTCCCTGTCAATTCATTTGAGTTCCTTATAGACTGTGGATATTAGGCTTTCTTTGGATGCATACTTTGCAAATATTGTCTCCCTTTCTGTGGATTTTCTTTTTACTCTCTTAATGGTTTCTTGTGCTGTGCAGAAGCGTTTTAGCTTGATAAGGTCCCATCTGTCGATTTTAGTTTTTCTGCATTAACTTTTGAGGACTTGGCTGTAAATTCATTGCTAGGCTGAAGTTCGGGTGGGTGCTTCCTAGGCTTTCTTCTAAGATTTTTATAGTTTGAGGTTTTACCTTTAGATCCTTGATTCATTTTGAGTTAATTTTTGTATCTAGTGATAGGTAGGGGTTCAATTTTATTCTTCTGTGTATGGTTAGCAGTTTTCCATCACCATTTGCAGAATAAGGTGTCCATTCCCGATTTTTTTTTTTTTTACTTTGCCAGAGATGAGTTAGTTGTAGGTGTGTGGTTTTATTTCTAGGTCCTTTATTCAGTTCCATTTGCCTAAGTGTCTATTTTTATACTAATACCATGCTGTTTTGGTTACTGCAGCCTTATAGCAAAGTTTGAAGTCTGGCTGTGTGATGCCACCAGCTTTGTTCTTTTTGCTGAGGATTATTTTGGTTATATGGGTTGCCTTTTTTTCTTTCATATGAACTGTCTTTTCTAGCTCTGTGAAAAATGTTGCTGGTAGTTTGATGGGGATTGCTTTGACTCTGTAGATTGCTCTGGGTAGTATGAAAATCTTAACAATATTGATTCTTCCAATCTATGAGCATAGAATGTTCTTCCATTTGTTTGTGTCATCTTTGATTTCTTTAAGCAGTATTTTGCAATTTTCATGGTAAAGATCTTTTGTGTGTGTGTTTTACTTTCCCTACTTCTCCTCACCTCTTTAGTAGCTTGAAAGCCAACCGCCTCACAAATACAATAGCTTTGAGAGAGCCAACAGCTGAGCAGCCCTTGGAAAGTGGGGAGTGGGGCACAAATTTCAATCTCCAGAGCATTGTCACTAGTTGACCTGTCTAGAAGCTTGTTGAAACTTCCATTCTCAGGGTTTGCCTTTATTTTTCTTGAGCCAGAGTTCACTGTGTGTGAATGTTTCTACTCACAGGGCATTTGTCAAGAACAAACAGCTGCAATTATTTGATATCACAGCTACTTGAGTGAACAAATAACCAGATTTAAAAAATTAAATTTAAAAAATGAGCAAAAGATTTGGATATAATTCCTCTGAAGAAGAGGTCATTTATTAATAAGCCATGGGTAAAAATACTCAATATTATTAGTCATCTGAGAAATTAAGATCAAAATCACAATTGGACTTCAAGCCATGTTGCTATTAAAATATTATTACTTACATATGTTGGCATGTCGAGAAATTTGAACCTTTATATGTTGCTGAAGGAAATGCCAAATGGCGTATCTGCTTTGGAAAACAGTTTAGTGGTTCCTCAAAAAGTTAAACAGTTATATATAATCCAGCAATGTCACTCCTCAGCATATCACCAAGAGAATAAAAACATATGTCTACACAAAAACTTGCACACAAACGTTCATCACAGCATTATTCCTAATATCAAAAAAAGAAAGAAAATACCTATCAATGGATTAATTTATAAATACAACATGGCATATCCATACAACGGATTACTATTTTTACAAAAGGAACAAAGTTTTGATACATGCTACAGCATGAACGAACCTTGAAAATGATAAGAAAAGTGAAGGAAGCCAGACACCAAGAGACCACAACTACACGCTTCCATATGTGAAATGTCCAGAGTAGGTAAATCCAGAGAGATAAAAAGTTGATTGACTTAGTTGTCAGGAGGTGGAGGGGAAAATGAGGTGTGACTGCTAACGGGTAAGGATTTCTTTTGGAGCTGATGAAAATGCTGGAATGAGTGGCAGTCATGAACAACTTTGTGACTATTCTATAAATCACTGAAATGTACATTTTAAAAAAGTGAATGTTATACTATGAAGATTACATCTCAATAAAGTTATTTTTTTAAAAAGAAAATGGCACAAAAGGGGCCATGCTTTGCGATGTCTGAGATATCAACACTAATGACTTCAAAATACTCTTCTCTCCAAATCTATCACCTGCTCTTTATAATAAGGTATTGTTTTGGAGTTATCTATGATTGTGCTTTAAAAAAACATGCTTTTTAGCCTTAACTCTTGCCAAGTTTACTTGAATTATTTGACCAGCATTTGGGTAAAGATAGCCTTTGTTTTTCTAACAGCCCATTGAATAAGACCTGTATGTTGCCCTAGAACTACTCCTTTTGTAGTAGAGTGCATTAGAAATCTTTGAGAATAAGGCTACCTCCAAGAGCTGTTCTAGGGCCATGATAACGGGAGGTTCCAGTTCCAGACTGTACCACACCTTCTGCTACACTCCCATGTGATTTGACCCAAGGTTTAGAATATCTCGTACCTTAACAGAACAGTCTTTTATAGCCCTCAAGTTCTTGACCTCTTTGGTTCTTAGTGTGCACAGTTTCTTTCCAAGCTCATTGCCAGCCAGTGTTCTTCATGAGAAGTATTAAGAGTGGGCCTTTGGGAGGCCTGCTCTGTCATAGGTTATTTGCAGACCTAAAAGAATCTTTGAATCATTTTCATGAGTTAGATGCTCAACTTTGTTGATCTTTCATTGGGTTCTGTGGAAAGAATTAGTTATTGGCTAATATGCCTATACTGATCCTAAGTGATAGGCCCTTATGCTGAATCTGCATATGACAGTCCCATGAGACTCTGAGAGGTATTACCTGTGAGAACAGGCAATTTCCAGTGGACCAAAACAGATTTGTACTCTGCTCTCCCAAACCATCTTATCTTTAACTTTGACCTTAAAGGTTGGAGACCATAGTTACTTCAGCTGCACGCAAACCTCTCTACCCATATTCCACCTAACACTTTACCATAGGAAGCAGAAGCAGAAAATATTATTTTTTTACCATGAATGGGCAAGTCGTCATAGAGTGTTGGCCCTATTTTCTAACTACTATCAGTATGTGGATAATAAGATCAACTATCCCAAAATAAAATTCATTAAGTTTTGTAAATATTTTCCATCTTTTAATTGGCCTTAGCTAAAATTCAGAAGCAAAAAGCCTGTATCCAGGATTGGACTCAGGCCTTGTGATTTAACTTGACATTTTTATAAACAATTTTGTAAACTGCTGAAGCAAACATTTTGCTGCCATCTTCTCTTGGGTGGTTGACCTGAAAATACGCTGTTTAAAGTCAGGATGCTTTGCTGTCTGAGGTCTGCTTTTATCAACATGCACTTGGAGACATTCACAAGCCACAATGGTGTGGCCATGATCACCTGCTCACCCCAATATCAGCTCTGACCCCAAACTGCTTTTTATATAAAGTCTTGCCTCCAACTTGTGGGTATTTCACGTGGAGGAGAATTGGTTTTCTTTTCAGTTGAGGTTCCAGAAATGTTCCTTCCTAGTTGACTGTGAAAGCATCAGGCCTTGCATTCAACTGGCCACGTGTGTCTGTAGGCCAGTCACTTGACAGGAAAGAGACTCTTGAGCCCATTATTGCTCAATAATTATTAGAAGTTCACTTGTGTCATGCATCGAACTGTTTTTGCAGTGATCCTACATTGGGAAGCACAAGGAGGCTAATTGATGGGGCGTGACATTTACCATAAGAATATCACTGAGAATGTTTTTGGGACCCAGGAGAAAAAATTTGAATCTCTGAAAAAGAAATGTTTGTGCCTGTTCTAAGCAACTGGTTTAATTCTATGTCAAAGACACTCTAATCATGTCACTGATCCTGGTTCCTTCTTCATTCTGGCCATAAGAAACTCTGAGGAAGGTTTATAGTGGTGCCTAACAGTTATAGGGCATGAGCTCATTCTAACTACTTATTTTTCTCCACTATTTTCCCACTGACTAATGTTTTGTTTTTTATCTTTGTGTGTATTTTTTGTAAGCTGCTTCAAATACATCTTGCAACAAGGATGGATATAAATAAATACATTTTGTAATAATGCTGTGTGAAGGATGTTTCTACAAAGCAGTAAGATAAAAAATCTTATCAGAAAAGGGGACTTCTGTAGAATCTCTGTGGGTAGAAATTCTATTCTCATATAATTAAAAAGTCATAATAGGGATATGTTACAGCCCATCTGACCAGGAAACTGAGATAGAAATGTTAATTGAGATTGTGGAAACTGCAAAATTAGGCCAGGTAGTAATAATGGGGGACTCTAATTACTCAATCATAGATTGGCAAAGCGCCTCACTGGGACAAGAGTTGGAAGTGAGATTTTTAGATAAAAGAAATTAATGCTTCCCAGAGAAGGAAGAAGAGCCTATGTGGTCGGAAAATATTTCAGACTGGGCTCTGACACAGAACGGAAACTGGTCCATAAGGCGATGCCAAAACACTGACAGTGACCGCCACGCAATGTACTTCTATGGTCTTGTGGGTAAACTAAAGTCTGCAGTATGTCTACTTGATATTAGAGATATTAGAAAGTGCCTTATGACAAAAATGAAAGTTATAGTTTAAAAATTCAATAACAAGAAAAATCCCAAGAGATTATTTTCAAAGCAACTTATCAACAATTCAGGCAGAATTCCCAGGGATGCTAATCATCCTCAGTGGGTAGTTGACAGGTCAGATGTGTAACTGCTGGGGCAGAGAAGGGCGCTGTCTTCATAAAACTGGCCACAGAACTCAGGGAAGGAACATATGGACCCACAAAATATGACAAGTGAAGAATAACTTCAAAATTACATAAACCACCCCCCCCCAAATGGTATGTATCATGTAGAGGATTCCAAAAGCACTGGGAAAAGATTCTTTGAAACTATCAAAGGAAGGAAGAAAGCTCAAGAAACAATGAGACCTCCTTAAAATAATGGCACAAAAAAGAGGAAGAAGAAAGAGCAAAAGGTTGGATAAAGTCTTTGCCTTGATTTTCAGAGCTATTCCCTTTTACTCAATAGTCCTGGAATCCCGCATAAAATTAAGACTACTACAAGCTAAAATACCCAGAAATGTAAATAATTTGGAGAATTTGGGGAGTAACATACTCAAAGAAGAAACAGAGCAATTTTTAATTATAGGCACTGGGTGCCTGTCATTATACATACCTCTGCCTTAGAAATAGTGAGATTCATTTTTCTGTCTAACAAGGCAGGGAAATGATAACTAACTAGAGGCTCTTTCAATATTTTTTATGGTTTTTAAAATAAAACCTATCTGGAAGAAAGAATACATGGCTTATGAGTGGGCAAACAAATTAATATTTTTGGTGCCATATATAAATATGTTTAAAAAGTTTAACAAAGAAACTTTTTAAGATTTGAAACGTATATAAGATTATGAAAATATTTAAGAATTAAGATTTGGAAAAAGGAACTACGGGGAGACTATTTTAAGCAGCAGAAGTATGAAAACAACAGTGTGTCAAGGATTGGTTCCAGGCCCAGTGGCTTAATTTATATTTTTGCAAATGATCCTTTGAAATCCTCTAATAATGCTGGTTATTGGATAGACATAACAATCAAGAAAAATTTTACAAGTTTTTTTGACTATGCAAGAGAGAGAGAGAAATGGTAGGTGAACGATACCTGTAGGCATAAATAAGCCACATTTTTCTAATAAAGGGAGAGCTCCTATTTAAAACAAATTCCAAATAAAGTAACACTCAACTACCCAGCGAAGGTGTTCCCTTCTAACTCACCTGCTCACCGAGGTGGTTCACAGGAGTGGAGCTGTCTTCCTCAGGCATCCTCTCAGAAACACTGTGCCCTGGATCTTGAGGCTGCTGGGGATGGCAGGCGAACCCTGTCTGCAGCACAGTCTTTTTCAACAGAAGCAGCTTCGTTCATCGTTTGTAGGGCTTAGCCATTTACAAGTCACGTTCATGTTCAGGACCGCATTGCATCCTGACACAATCTGTTATTCATTTCATTTAGGGTTACGAAACTGTGGGTAGTAGGCACAAGTGGAGGCTGCTTGACTCAGCTCCACGTGTGCTTGCCGTGCTGGTCCATGCCCCTGCCAAACACCCTCTTCTGAAACATCAGGAAAAAGAGACACCCTTCGGAACTTGAGGACCGCTTGGGACAAATTTCAAAAGAATGCAGATCACACGGTGGATAACAAACTTAGAAGATACATCACTCCAGAAGCAGCTTTGAGAGAAATGGAGATAAGTGCACAGGGGTTTGGCAACATATGAGAGGGAGGGAGATATCGGGTTGCCCTGCGGGAAGCCTGTCTTTCCGTAAATCTCATATGAAGCTGCTCTTGCCAAGAGAGTCCAAAACTGAAGTTGGTTCTCTGGCCTTGAACGCCTCGCTTCTTTCAGATGCTCATTTCAGCTCTTGAGGTCTAGAGTGCTCCACCGTGACTGACTTCTACCATCCAGCTCAGACTCCCAGGTATAGCCTCCTCCTGCTCCCTTGTTCAAGCTTCTCTTTCTACTACTGGGGAATCCCCAGCTTATCCCTCCAGATGCCTCCGGCACCCCTTGATCCACCGCCTGTGCCTTCCTTGGCTGACACGCAGATCCTCACCCTGCTCACTGCCTCTGGCCTTTGTGTTGTCGTCCCATGGGTGGAGGAGAGGAAAGACCTCATTTCAAAAAACTAGGAAATGCAGGATGTGCAACCTTTCCTTCACATGAAGTAGAAGCTGCGAATCCATCCAAAGTCTGTAATCCCCCTGATTGCATCTTTTTAGGAGAAGTTTTATAACTGAAGTGATTTGCAGGAGGTCTCTTTGATGCAGATGGCTGGGACAAATTGGAGAGTCCCAGGTTGAAGAAGCAAAGCTGTGAAGGACTCAGCACTCTTGTTGTCATGCTGAGTATGTATGGTGTACACGAAAATCGTGTTTTCTGGGTCTGCCTTTTTCTCCCACCTGTGGAGAAACGACTACGTATCTTGGTTCTAAGACAGTTTTGTTCTGCTCCCTACACGAGAGGCAAAATTGTTTAAAAAGAAGGCTCCTAGAGGTATTCAAAGAAGTAAATGAGCACCTTACATATACTGCCAAATTATGAGAAAGAAGTCGGGGGAATTCTGACACTAAGCATATATGAGACCCTGACATAATAACACAGAGTTATGTACTGTAACATCTGCAAAGAACTGAAAGTAAAGGTTTCTCTCTCGACCTGGAAAGGTAATGATTTGTTAAATAATGATAAACAACAGATATAGCTTAGTCAGACACGTACCTAATTCCTAAGGAAGCGGGACTTCATTTTAAGAGTGTTGTGAAGAAACCTGAAAATTGATTGGATTCACTCTCTCCCCAAGGCAGTATAGTCAAGTGTATAAGAATATGGACTTGGAGCTAGGCAGGTTCAGGTTCCTGTCTGACACTTAACAGCTGTATGACTTTGGGTAAGGCGGTCAGACCCCCACTTTCGTCTTGCCTTTAACTGAAATTGGCCTCCTGATAAAATTCCAAGTATTAGCCTAGTCTGGTAACATAAAATACTCACTTTTCTGCATGGCAACCCTTTAAGCATTAAAAGATACATGCAGAACTTCCTTCTTTTTATTTATTATTATTTCTTATTTTAGAGTGGTGGGGTACAAGTGAGGATTCACTACATAAATAGGTTGCATGCAGGTGAAGTTTGGGCTTCTAGCTGGCTGTCTTCCCCGATAATGGACCAGGTACCCAGTATGATGCCACGTGCCTCCGTCCTCCTCCTTCCCTTCCTCCCCAGCAGTGACCAGCGTCTGCTGATCCCACCCCTGTGCTTGTGTGACCAGTGATCAGGACTCACTTATGAGTGAGAACATGTGGTATTCAGTTCCTTGTTTCTGTGATGATTCTCTTAGTACGATGGTCTCCAGCTTCACTCATGTTGCTGTGAAGGCCATGATCTTGTTCTTGTTTATGGCTGCGTGATTCCACCATGTATATGTACCCCATTTTCTTTATCCAGTCCACTTTTGATGGGCAGCTGAGTTGGTTTCATGTTTTTCCTGTTGAGAAAAGTGCAGCAATAAACATGCATGTGCAGGTTTGTTTGCTTGTTTTTCTTTTTTTCTTTTTTTTTTTTTGAGTTGGAGTCTCACTCTGTCGCCCAGACTGGAGTGCAGTGGCCGCTCCCGGCCACCGCAGCCTCGACCTGCTGGACTCCGGTGATCCTTCCGCCTCCGCCTTCTGAGAAGCCGGAATTACAGGCATGAGCTACCACGCCCGGCTGATTTTTTGATTTATTGTAGAGATGAGGTCTCGCTGGGCCCAGGCGGGTCTCGAACCCGCGGGCTCAGGCCATCCACTCACTTCAGCCTCCCAAAGGCGCGGGATGACAGGCTGAGCCACCGAGCCCGGCTGTTTGCTCCTTTTTTGGCAGAGTGCTGTGTGTTCTTCTGGGTGTATTCCCAGAAGGGATATTCCTGGATCATGTGGTAGCTCAATGTTTCGTTCTTTGAGAAGACACCACATGGCTTTCCACAAAGGTTCAACTAGGTTACAATCCCATCAACATTGTAGAAGCCTTCGTTTATCTCTGCAGCTGTGCCAGCATCTGTTGTTTTCTTATTAACGAAAGCCATCTTTACCAATGTTAGGTGGTATCCCACTGTAATTTGGATTTGCATTTCTGTGATGATTAGTGAGGCTGAGCATTCTTTCACGTGTTTGTTGGCTGTTTGTATGTCTTCCTTTGAGAAATGTCTGTTCATGTTCTTTGCCCACTTTTTAAATGGTGTTTGTTTGTTTGCTTTTCCCTTTAAATTTATTTGAGTTCCTCATAGATCCTGGATGTTAGGCCTTTGTCAGGTGCGTGGCTTGCAAATATTTTTCCCATTCCTTGGGTTGTCTCTTTATTCTTGATGGTTTCTTTTACTTTGCAAAAACTTTTTGGTTTCATAAGGTCCCACCTGTCAGTCTTAGCTTTTGCTGCATTTTTTTCTTTTCTTTTCTTTTCTTGAGGACTTGGCCATGAATTCCTTGCCTACTCCAGTGTCCAGGAGGGTGTCCCCTAAGTTTTCTTCTGAGATTCTTATAGTTTGGGGTTTCACATTTAAGTCCTTGATCCATTTTGAGTTAATTTTTGTACACGATGATAGGTATGGGTCCAGTTTAATTCTTCTGTATGTGGCTAGCCAGTTTTGCCAGCACCATTTACTAAATATGACTTCCTTTCCCAAAGATTTGTTATTGATGCTTTGTCAATGATGAGTTGGTTGAGAGACTGTGGTTCTCTTTTCTGTTCCATTGGATGATGTGACTATTCCTGTACCAATACTATGCGGTCTTGGTGACTGCAGAATGGTAATAAAGTTTCAAGTCTGGAAGTGTGATGTCTCCAGGTTTGTTCCTTTTGCCAAGGATTGCTTTACTATTCATGGTCCTTTTTGCTTCCAAATGAATTTCTGTATTGTCTTTTCTGTATCTGTGAAAAATGATGTTGCCAATTTGATAGGGATTGCATTGAATCTGCAGATTGGCTTGGGTAGGCTGGACATCTTGACAGTGTTGATTCTTCCAGTGTTTGAGTATGGGATGTTTTTTCACGTTTCCTTGATTTCTTGGAGCAGTGTTTTGTAGTGCTCATTGTAAAGGTCTTTAACTTCTTTGTTTAGGTGGATGCCAAGGTATTTCATTTTTTTGTGGCTATTGTGAATGGACTTGTGCTTTTTATTTGGTTCTCAGCATGCTTGTTTTTGGTGTATAGAAATGCAATTTTGTATGTGTGTGCATTGGTTTTGTATCCACAAACTTCATGAAGTCATTTATCAGTGTGAGGAGGTTTTTGCCAAACTCTCTAGGGCTTTCTAGGTATAGAATCCTGCAGCCAACATCATATGTTGTGGGTAGAAGCTGGAAGCTTTCCCTCTAAGAAGTGGAGCAAGATGAGGACACCCACTCTCACCCTTCCTATTTATCATAGTACTGATGTCCTACCTAGAACAAAATTGGGCAGGAGAAGGAAATCGGGGTTCTCCAAATAGGAAAAGAGGACATTACGACATACTTCTTTGAGAATTAATTTTTTTAATATCTTTTTTTACTGAACAAACACATTTCTTCAAATTTGTCTCAATATGTTGGCTAACCCAGCAGCTGCCTCCCACTTTAGTGCTAGAATGCAAATACTCACTTTTCCAGCCTCTCTTGTACCTAACAATAGATAGGTCGTCAAATTCTGACCAAGGAGACACAAGGAAGTTTACTTGGGTACTTTTTATTTTTTGATACAAGAGCTGGATTCACCTACAGTGTCTACTTTGCCCCGTCTTCCTGCCTTTAACACAGATGTGATCCCTGAAGCTGTGGTGGTCTTGCAACCATGAAGTGCCAGGCATAAGTATGTTAAGGATGGAGGAGCAGACATATGCAAGGAGCTTGAACCTTGATGGCCGGGTTGAACTGCCGAATATATGCCTGTAACTACCCATCTCTGGACTTCTTATGCGAGAAAAGTAGCTTCCTTTTTTGTTAAAGCCAATGTTAGTCCCAAAGCATTCTAATTAATACAAGGGGGACTCCCCCCCACAGAAAACAGAATTCGTTTTTGGAGGGGAGGTCTTTTAGAGCACCGGCTTTCCCTGTTAGTTAAGTGTCCTAAAAACCCATCGGCATCAGTGTATCAGCTAGTGTTGTTGCAAGAGGCTATATTCGGTCTCAGTAAATTTTTTTGTGGAGATTTTTTTCAATACTTTTGCCCCTTTCATGGTGGGTGATTTATGAGCACACTGCCCACACCATGCTCAGTGTTTAGCAGTTTTTGACCAAAAATGAAATGACTTCGCTGCCCCACCCTCCCTATTTACCAGATCTCACCCAGAGCGACTGTTTTTGTTTCCCTGACGAGAAAAGTCCTCAAAAGGAAATGTTTTGCCCATGTGGAACAAGTGAAACAAAAAAAGAGAGAAGCACCAAAAGGTGTAAAAATTGACGAGTTCAAAGACTGTTTAGAACAGTGGAAAAAGCATCTCGATAGTTGTATTGCATCAAATGAAGAGCGCTTTGAAGATGAATGAAGTTTAAACATGCAAGAATAAGTACACAATTTTTATGAATAAATTATAGGGTTTTTGGCCCCCCCTCATGTATAATTTAATTTAGTTTGTCAGGTTTCTTGTTCTTCTGTGTACATTCCCTTGAATGTAAGTTACTTTGAAATCATCATTTTGAAAGTATGGTTTCTATTGTCTATTCATCTGCCACTTTTTATAATTTCCTAGAATTCAAGGGTAGTCCTAAGTTCTCACATTTAAGATTTTTAAGGTTCTAGAACATAGCATTTATCCATAACTGGAAATATTTTAAAAGCCATTGTTAGGAAAATAACATTGACATTATATATAAAAAATTATCTTTTATCGTATTTTAAAAATATCAGTGATAGATTGATAGTCCAATTTATTTTTTTAAATTTTTTTATCAATATTTTTTATTTTGATATTGTGGGGTACAGTTAAGGGTTAGGTATACAAATATGCTTCATTCAGGCCCCCTTGTTGATAACAGGTGTCTCCCCGTCCCCAGACAGATGTTTACTACCATTAGTCCCATCCCCCCCCCCATAGTTTCCCACCACTGTCAGTCATTTTCTTATGGTAGTGCGTTGGATGATCAAGGTCCACTATATGAGTGAGAACATGTGATACTCAGATCTTTGTTTCTGTGAGCGGTCACTCAGTATTATAGACTCTAGCTCCATCCAGGTTGCTGCGAAATTCATGATTTTGTTCTTTTTTATGGCTGCATAGTATTCCATCGTGCATATGTACCACAGTTTTTTAATCTGGTCCTCTTTTGATGGACAGCGTGGCTGGTTCCAGGTTCTTGCTATTGTGAACAATGCTGAGATAAACATTCGTGTGCAGTTAAACAAAAGAAATTTGAAAAGTACAAAAAGAAAATATAAAAGGATATTTTTAAACTCTTGGTATTAGGAAGGTTTCAATGCATATAAAAAATTCTAGAAGACTAAAGGAAAAATGGATAGATTTGATCATGTAAAAATTAAAGTTTCTATGTGGAAAAAAAGTAAAACACAAGTAATGGAGAAGAAAACAATACTGTTAACGCATTTAATAATTTCTGCAAGTCAGTAAGAAAACAATCAACTATAAAAAGAGAACAGTCAATTCATACAAAAGAAATATAAATCTCTAAAAACATGGACTACAGATTTGACTAGATATTTAACTCTAAGATGCACGAATGCCAAATAAACCCACAAAAAGATGCCTGGGATAATCAGTCATCAGGGAAATGAAGATTCGCTCCAGGACAAAATAATACTACATACCTATCAGAGTGTGTAAAATTTAAAAAGACAAATCATACCAAGTGCTGGCAACGGTACAGAGCTACTGAAACTCTCATACACTGCGGGTGATCATGTAAAGTGGACAACCATCTTGGAAAAGAGTTTGTCAGTTCTTAACAAGTTAAAAAGGTACCTACCACATGACCTATCATTTGACTCCTAGGTATTTGCCCAAGAGAAAAGAAAAACAGACATTCGTACAAAGACATTCTTAGCAATTTTGTTTGCAATATCCCAAACTGGAAACTATCCAAATGTCCTTCAGCGGGTGAATGGACACTTGGGTGAGTCTATACAATGCAATATTACTTAGCATCAAAAAGAAATGAATTTTTTCATGCCTGCAACAGCATAGATAATCTCAAAATAGTCTGAGTGAAAAAGCTACCCAGTCTCCAAAAAGAGTACTTTAATCTACTTGTGCAAAGTCCTAGAAAATGCAAACTAGTCTATGGTAACCAAAGCTGAACAGTTGTTACATGAAGAGAGAGCCAGAGAAAGAAAATGTGGGGCAGAGTTTCAAAGGGGTACACATAGACTTTGGGGGTGATGGATATGACCATTTCATCTTCTCCGTGGAGATACCTTCCATGAGTCAAAACTCATTACACTGTACACTTTCAACATGTGTGGCTTATTTTATGTCAGTTATACCTCACTAAGACTGAAAAAAGTAAAGAGAGAAAGACATGACCATTCAACTTTAACACATGATCCTAGATCAGAAAATAAAATTGGTATAAAAGACATAATTAGGACAATTGGTGAAACTGTAAATTAAATCATAATAGTATAATTTAGATAGTAGCATTATTGCTGCTAAATGTTCATAATTTGGTAGTTGGACTATAGCTATGTAAGAGACTATTCATGTCCTTAGGAAATGCCCACTGAAGAATTTGGGGAGGAAAAGGTGTGATGATTGGAACGTACTCTTAAATGCTTCAGAAAAAAATGAGAGCATAGTAATAATTGTGTACAACACATATGAAGAGAGAGAGAATGTTCAGGGTTGGATGTGTCTGTGGGAGCTTTTTGTACTGTTCCAAAACTTTTCTGTATGCTTGAAATTACTTCAAAATAAAAAGGTGAAAGTGACATGTTGGCACAAGCATCTAAGAAAAAGCATATTGCAGCATTTGTCTTTTTGAGCAAAAGTTCACGATGACCGAAGTGGGCTCCTTATCTTTTTAAATAAATTACATATGCCATAATAAGTCATGCTATGCAACTTTTGAAAGAAATGAGATGTATCTTATTCTTTACTCACCTAAAAAGTTATTCAAAATGTATTAAAAAGTTTAAAAAGCAAGCTGTGTAACAACATGCCATCCACGTATGATTTACATGTGTGAAAAAACACAGAAAGAATGTTCTAGGTGAGTATGCATACATTGCTGGAAAATGGTTTCAAAGGATAGTCATAGACATCTACACTGATTACTTCTAAGAAAGAACATTAGATTGGGGGTAGAAGTGAGACATTTGGTGAAGTAAAACTTTTACATTTACTGTACTTTAAATCATCTTTAAATAAGTATGCATTATATATATATTTTTTCCTTTTCTCTGTCATATGTGAACATTTCATGAGCCTTTCTAAGTGATCAACCTTGTTCACAGTTTGTGCTAAGGTCTGTTCTGAGCTTCATTCTTTTTGGTGCTTTTTGACAGGGTTCTGCTCCTGTTTCTAATTCATGATTATTTGGGTCATTTTATTGTGATTGCATTTATCGCCCAGACTATGAGTTCGTGGAAGGCAGTTCCTTTTATTATTATTGTTCTGCATATCACCTGGGAGATGAGTCCATGGAGGCAGGTCCTTTTATGATTGTGGTTGTATGTATCATTCAGGATGCAAGTCCATAGAAGGCAGGCCCTTTTACTATTATTGTACATATCACTGGGATATCAGTCCACGGAAGGCAGGTCCTTTTTCATTATCATTGTCCATGTCTCCCTGGCCATGAGTCCATGGAAGGCTCTAGGAGAAGCTTCAGGGATGCCTTCCACGACCTGTCCTATTTTCAGCACCTCAGCTGTGTGGAATGCTGGGAAGAGCTTCAGGTTAGACCTAGCAAGGCCCATCTCAGACCCTGAGACTACATCTCTCCCTGAGAGAAATAAATGTAACTGTCAAAATTCAAATGAAAGTGTAGCCTTTTTTGCAGGAGAGAGCAGCCACACACATTTTATGGTCAAAGACTTCCTTTCCTCATGTTTGATTTTCTAAAAATCTCACAGGGGTGCAAAAAAATGCTTCTTTTCTTCATCATCTCTTCATGTTTCCTCATTAAAATGAAGAGCAATTCACATCCTAACAGTGCTGATTAATTACAGATACGAAGCATTTAAATGTGACCCTGTTTCTTCATCTAGGAAGCCTTGGAATGAGGTGGCAGCATTCACGACAGCGGACAGCGTTGTGAATTGTGGGGCTGCCTTTTTCTTCTTGTAAGCAGATGAGAGAGCTAGCTACTCATTTTCCTTCGAAAAACTGCTGGTTTCCAAATTCCCCAATCGGCCAATACAAATGGATATATATTCCCCGAAGGGCTCCATTGCCTACTTAACTTTCCATGTGTTGGAGAACGCATACTGGTCTTAGTCTCCACGTTGCTTACCTGTGTTTCAATCAAATTACAGCAATCCCTATCAATAACTCAAAACCATGCGCGGTGTCTACAACGTTCAGTTGCCACCAGTAGAGAGGCAGGAGAAAGAAAGAAGACAAATACAGGAGATTAAAATGGCTTGCTATTTTGACTCCCCAGAGTTAGAACGAGACTGGTAGCAGGAAGCAGAGAAATACAAGTCATCAAGCGCTCTAGGGGATGCACAATTCTCCCTCCGGTCTCCCCACTCCCCTCCTCTTTTTCTCTGCCTCTTCCTCTCCCTCCCTCATTCCTCCCTGCCTTCCCCTACCTCAGAAAGTAATCTCATCCTTTCGTCACATATTATTGAAATCCCCGTTCTTTAAAAAACTCTCATTTTTGCCCAGACTGAGAGCATGTCATTTGGAAGTGATGTGCAAGGGAAGAGATAACCAGGTAGAACTCAGCGATTCGCCACAGAAAATGGCTCCATGTTTGGCCGTCATGCTATCAGAGCCTGTCCCTCAACAGCTCTTAACTGCTGGGAGCTCAGAATCTGCTGATTCAAGACTTTGCCTGCATGGGGAGGTGTGAGGGTGAGAGAGAAAGGGAAGCCTAGCAGTGCAGGAAGAGTTAGGAAGAAATATTAATAGTCCTTCCCGAACACATAAGAAGTCAGAGGATTTTTTTTTAATAAAGAAAGAGTGCCCCCTCCCCTTCTCCTCCTCTCTCTACTGCTCCTTCCGTGTCTTCATTTCATGCTGTGGTTGTGTTGATTGGGAGGGAAGAATCTTCTCAGACTGCTGCTTAGCACCAAGCAGATACAGTTCAGTTGAAAATGGTTAGCGGTTAGGGGTTAGCCAAATACAGGCAGCAGGCGTGATGAAGGTAAGTATGGATGTTTGGGTGGTGCGGTAATGGGAATTCAAAAAATGAAAGACTTCAAATCACCCAAAAGCACATTGGCGCACCCGTGCATTTCCATTTGAATAGGTTCCAGAGAGAATCAACACACATCCCAAATGGGCTGACAGAACAGCAACATCGAGGAATAAGATAGATACGAGTCCATTTCCTTAACCATTCTTCTTTCAGTTCTAGTAATTTCATACAGATTCAGAGGAGGATACCAAACTTTCATTGTCTTGGAGCCAGAAAGATTTTAAATGGTTATATTTTTATTGATGATCTCCTTGTTTTAATGGTGGCTCCTAATTGTTCCTTTCATTTGAATCCAAGAGTATTTTCAATTCATAGACTAAATCAGTTGTCATTTATCAATAATGTTTTGCTCTCGCGTGGGTTTTCTAACTTTCCCTTGTGCTTAAATCATGGGCTTTTGGAGTCATGGCTGCATTCGAGGCCCCACTTACGAATGATAATCTTGAGAGGCCAAGCCCCATCAGGAGGAGGTGATACACGCACAAATTATATCTGCGTTTCAATGCATTTTAAAGTGTCTCATTTCACGTCAGGAAGCCAGACTCCTCCATATTATTCTGTGATGATGTCGCCAATCAAAAGAAGGCATTAATTAAGGAAACCGATAAGGAGCTTTGTGGATCAAAGTGAATGTAAAGGCCTAAGCTGACTGTTTACATTTTTATTCACTTCATTAGACATTACCCGATCTGCCATGCAAACAATTTATCGAGTACTTTGGGGAGTGAGAAAGAGAGGAGAGTCCAATCTTGGCTGCTTCCCCATCTAATAAATCGGCCCACCCCTCCTATGAGTTGCTTTTCCATCCTTATCTTTCCTTCCTACTTGGCCATTCCACCACTTGGCAGTTTTTGTCCTCCTTTTCTTTCCTTACAAGCCTCAAACCTAACGCCAAACCCCGTCTTCGATCAAGCGCCCTTGAGCATGCCTAACATTCTCTGGCTAACGATACGTTTCGAGTATGTATATGAACTAGAATCGTGCCTGCAAACGAGGAAAAGTTACAAGCAACTTTATCCATCATCTTTACACTTTAACTCCTGAAAAATCCTCCTGCATTTTGATGTGTAATCTTCACTGTCTATATCACTGCCAGCCAGTAATGACTATTAGGAACATGGTGCTCGAATTCATATTTATGTGTGAGTGGCATGGAATTTGTATTTCTTATCTGGGTTGTGGCTCCAAGCAGTTTTCCCAGTCTGACAAAATACAGGGGAGCTCACTTAAGCTAATACATTAAAAGGCAAAACAAAACACTGGGAGTCTAACTTACGAATATACTGGCCCAACACGTTGTCCCTCTACGAATAGTCAGAGATTTTCAAAATGATTGAGTCCCAATAATTTCAGTATCGAATCATTTATTTTTCTCCAACTTTTTTTCTTCAGCTGAAAGGCCTGTGATGTCTTCTTGGTTTTCTAAAATAGAGTAAAACGAACACAAAACGTCTCAAATACTCAAGTGGCTATTAGTATCATTAATTATTGCCTTTTTTTATTTTAAAAAATTCAAAAGAAAATAAAACATGGGCGCACTAGATATTTTTCAAGGATTAAGTCCAGAACAAATAAAGTAGTTTGGAGACAAACTCATACAGCAAGTTCGATAAGTCACATTTTGTGGACATACTGGGGGCAGAAACTAAATATCATCAGTCGGGTATAGTTGTGTTGGAGACAAGTAATGGAAATAGAGCAAGAAATATTAGGAGAGCAGTTAGAGTTCAAGCAAAGATGTCTCAGGACAGCGGAGATCCCCTTATCTCTGCTATCCATGACAATGACCACTTCTACCTATGTTAAGGCCATTTTTTTCATAAGTACCTCAAGAATAAGATAATCAGCCTCGCACCCTAGGAACTCCTAAATGACTTTGACCCTCTGCTAAGATCTTCACCGTGTTCATATCTAGGACACATGGATAGACTTTTTTTTTTTTTTTTTTGAGTTGGAGTCTCACTCGGTTGCCCAGACTGGAGTGCAGTGGCCGCTTCCGGCCACCGCAGCCTCGCCTGCTGGGCTCCGGCAATCCTTCCGCCTCAGCCTTCCAAGTAGCTGGAATTACAGGCATGCGCTACCACGCCCGGCTGATTTTTTTGATTTATTGTAGAGATGAGGTCTCGCTGCCCAGGCGGATCGCGAACCCGCGGGCTCAGGCAATCCACTCACCTCAGCCTCCCAAAGGCGCGGGATTACAGGCTGAGCCACCGAGCCCGGCATGGATAGACTTTTACCACCACTGTCATCGTCATCGTTACCATCATTTTAGCTGACGTGTGTACCAAGATATTTGACAGATTATCTTATTCAGTCTTTGCAACATCAATAGGAGGTCAACGGTTCTGTTTTGCAGGTGAGGGAACTGAGGTTTACATGGTTGTTTCTCACGGCCACGAGGTCATGCAGGTGGGACACGACATAAATGGGAAAACCCATGCTCATTTGGTCGTCCAGCAATACTAACCTTGGTCCTACAGATCCCCAGGCAGAGAATCTTTGTCCCCGTGAGATCTGATATTCCCTGGGTTAGATCCTTAACACCAACCCTCATGTTCATGTCCACATTTATTTCCATGACGCTTAAAATGCCTCACCTCCCAGGTTCATATCTACTTTCTACTCAATTCAACCCCCCTGTGTATCTGGCCTCCTATGCATTCCATCACCACGGGTGTGCCCCAGGTTGTAAGAGCTGGTTGCACTGTTCCCTCTCCCGTTATTGAATGAGTGCTATCATTAGTCACAGCCCGTTCAACTTTTCTACTTCCCCATTCACATGAAACGCCTTTCTCGCTGGCTGCCTGCTATGCCCTTCCCTGAGGTCCACTCACCAAAGTCACCATCGGCTTATCCAACTTCAACTTCACGAGCCTTCTGGCAACACTTATTCTCAACCCTTGGGTCAGCTATTTTCACATGGCCTTCAGCCACCTCAGCTTTCCAGATTTTCTTCATCGCAGGCTGCTATTTGTTTGTTTGTCTGAGTTGGAGTCTCACTCTGTGGCCCAGGCTGGAGAGCGTGGCATGCTCATGGCCACTGGCATTGACCTTCTGGGATCTGGTGATCCTTCTGCCTCAGTCTCCCAAGTAGCTGGAACTGCAGGCATGCACTACCACGCCTGGCTAATTTTTGATTTATTGTAGAGACGAGGTCTCCTCAAGTTGCCCAGACGGGTCTCAAACCGGCGGGCGCAGGCAATCCACTCGCCTTGGCCTCCCAAAGTGCTGGGATGACAGGCAGGTTGCTGTTCATAGCTCTTTCCCCTCCTCCTGCTCCACATGAAGCCGCTGAGTACAGACAAAGTCCACCTAGACTTGCACAAGAGTAAGATAAAGCCAGAAAACACCTGTCATTCTTTCCTAATATGTGATGCTTGGCAAAACGTTCATTCATTTCTTCATTTTCCCCTACTCCCTAAAATTAATCTTCTAAACCCCTTTGGTTTTCCTAGGCCAGAGCATGCAGGAAACCACCTCCAACTTAGAAAATATTCAAGTTGGCTGTGCTCATGCTTGTCATCCCAGCACTTTAGCGATGCCTGAGCCCAGGGGTTCGAGACCAGCCTGGGCAACTTGGCAAGACTTTGTCTCTAAATAAATTAAAAAATTGGTAGGGCATGGTGGCCTGTGCCTGTGGTTCCAGTTACTTGGAAGGCTGAGGTGGAAGGATCGCCTGAACCCAGCAGGTCGAGGCTGCAATGGCTGTGAGTATGCCACTACTGCACTCCAGCCTGGGCAACAGATTGAGACTCCTACAAAAAAAAAAAAAAAAGAATATTCAAGTTGCACTAATTCGCTCATTGTTTTTAACCCCTTGACTTCGGTGGTTACCTACATTCATACCTCTAATCTTTCCTTTATTTCAAAGAGAAAGAGGTGGTCTCTTTACTATCATCTGAACTCTCAGTTGTGTGCTACACAGCCCCGACACTCCCTCCCCTTCAAGAACTTTGCTCCTTGTTCATTATCCCCAGCCTCTCTTTGCTGGCCCCTTTCCTTCAAAGACACACAGTCCCCTCAGCCCTCGGAGGACACTGCCTCTTTGTCTCTGCTCCTCTTTCTAATGACCCCCCCATTCACTATTCCGTCTTGTGGCTACAGTTTTTGAATGAATTATTTTCTACAACTTGATTTCTGCCTCCGCCAACTTCCAGAACTGAATTCGTTCTCTCCTAAGACTCCAGCCAGAGTCTCTTCTCCAATTCAGTGTCCTTTTCTCTGCCGTCATTGTCCTAGGTCTCTCTGTGTTCTGTTCTTTGCGTTATTTTTCTCATAACTTCCTCTTCTACTTTCCCATTGTGCTGCGTTATTTTGTCTGAGCGGCTTTCCATTTCCATCCACAGTCCTCTGTTTCCTTTACTGTTCCTTCTTCATCTTTCCACTCTTTCACTCTCCCCTTGCGCAGGTGTTTAGTGACCACCACCTTTTTTTGGTTGATGAACTCTTCTTGTTCCAGCTGTACTGACAAAAGAAATCCTCCCTTGACAATGCCCCGACACCAGTCCTATACCTTCCGTCCCTTCCACATCTCCCTAGATGTGCTCTACCAGCTTAAGCTGATACAGCACAGTGTCATTTCTCACAATGATGCACAGGCACACACACGCACATGCATCATGAAGTCACCATTCCTCATCACTCTGTCCTGTTGTCCTCAGGTATTGTTGATTCTACCTTTGAAAAACTTCTCCCTCACATCCCCTCCACCATCTTCCCAGAACAGCTCAGACTGTCAGCATGTCATGGCTTTGTAACATCTTCTCTTTTTTATTTATTTTTTTTATTTTCAAGATGTGGGGTACAATTCAGGGTTAAGTATACAAATGTTCATCATGCAGGTACCCCTGTTGATGAGGTGTGCCCCCTCACCCCCGCAGTTTCTCACTACTGCCAGTCCATTTCTTATAGCATTATAATAATTCTTCATAATTTTGTCCTTCGTTATGGCTGCCTAATATTCCATCATTTGTATATAACTTCTTCTTCACTATATCCCTTCACTTCTATCCTTTCTGATTTAGTCTACCTTCCTAGTCTAGCTCCATCTTTTCTTTATAAAACAGTTTGTTTCATTAACAAAGTAATTCATTTTTTTAAGAAATGTTGATATAAAGATTAAAAAAGAAAACAATAAATGCCCCTTACAAACTTAACATTAGATATAACTACTATTAACAAGTCAATGTCTTGTCCTTCCGGTGTTTTTAGCACATGCTTCTAGAATATCTTTTAAAATGGCATCACACGTATTTAAAACCTAAACATGCATCATGAATATGGTTAATGTCAACAAGAAACCTTCTTCTTTGTCACGTTGTTTTAATGGCAGCAAAGATTTCCTTGCTTAATCATTTTAGATTTTATAAACAACATTGAGAAAAGCATTCTTGATGCTAAATCCTCGTACACGTTCACACTTTTACTTAACTACAATTGCTGAGTCAAAGTGGGTATTTTCTAAGGTTTTTGACATAATCAAAATTGCTCTTCAGACAGATTGTAACAGTTTGGAATCCCACAAACGCTGTACAAAAAGTGTCTACGTTTTTGGATCCTGTACAAACTGAGTAACATTTTAATAAACCTTTGCCAACTCCGGAGAATAAAATGATGGATTGAAGTTGAATCTTTTTTCTTACGTTTGCTAGTTATTTGAAGTCAACTCTACTAGAAAAAAAAAAGAATCCAATTGCATGCTAGTTGCATTTCGCAACTCGCGAAATGTGAAAGAGAAAAGAAGGATAGAGAGGAAGCTAAGAAGCCAAGAGAGGGCTGGAGTCCTCATAGCAGAGGGTCTCAATACTCTTTAATCCCCTCATTTTTTAACACATAGAACGTCTAAATCTTTTCATTGGAGGCTTCCCCCGTCCTCCTCTTACCAACCCAAATAAATAATGGCATCTGACGTTCTGAGGTGAAACGTGTCAAGGCAGCTCATGTGTGCGTGTCTTTGTTCCTTCTATTAGCTTCAAAGCACCCTCTGAAACGTGCCATTTCAATGAGAGTGTTACAGCTGTCAGTTCACCATCTCTTCCAACTTCTGCACAACGAGAGTGAACTCTCCAGCCATATGCTCATTATAGGACTCCACTCCAACTAAACAAGTTGGATACACTAGGAAGGTCCCTGAGCAGGGTTTGACCGGTATGGAAATGTATTTGCCTTTGATCCTGCCAAAACGTGTTTGTTGGAAATTTGGGATCTGTCAGAAAAGGAGGCTGTTAGAAATGAAGACGAGGTGAGGTGGAAAGATGTGATTTGGGAAAGACAGAGAATAATGATTGGTGTGGAGCTAGGAGGGAGGCCTGGATACACTGTAAACACATACTAGTCATCATTATTGCCCAAAGCCTGTATAGCAAACAACTCTAGACATATTCAACTTTGGATGGAGTTTCTTATAATTGAAGGCTTAAATTCTACCTTCTCCCTCATAGCCAGATTAGGGAGATGGCCTTAATCCTCTTTCCTAGGGGTTGCCAGAAATGATCTGGTATTTGAAATATGACACAGCATATGGACTGGGCTGTGGAAAAAGAATTGAACTAATGTTTAATTTTTTTTTTTTTGAAATCAGCGATAATGACTTTTCCATTCATGTGTAATTCCACATAAAAGTAAAAATTACATCAAAAAAGTCTCCCAAATGTGTCAGGATGTATTCATTGGGTCACCCTGAGCTTTTCGGTTCTAGAACCTTGAGCCTGGAAGGAAAATCATACGGCCTGGTCCCCTCGTTCTATGGTTAAGGAAAGAGGAGTCCTAAGTCGTGAGAATGCATTCAGCTTCCCTCTGCATCCCCCTAGGGACTAGATTCCTGGCTTCGGAATCTGTGTCCAGTACTTCGGAGGACACAACCCACTTTCTGGTACACTATTCCAGGGAAGCTTCTTTCCTTTATGGGCCTGAGGCTGGAAAGTGAAGCAGAAATAAACCCCATGGATTTAGGGGCAGGCTCTCTCATTGGGGGGCTTCAGCTCTCTGCATTTTCACCCCTCCCACACTCTCCCTTTAGAGAATTGATCTGAATCTTCCCGGCCTGCAAATTCACAGTCTAGAGCAGGAGTGGCTTTTACTTGAAAGGCTGTTATTTGATGATCTTCATAACTTTACTTGTAATGCTCAAATTATTTTTAGCATTTTTTAAAACTCATACATGATTAATCTTGAATGGTAATTTGACAGTTTACTGACATGTTTCTAAATACTCTGTAATTAATATAAATGCACAATTCATTTTTTTCTAATTTCACACTTACTTTTTTTCATTATAGATGTTGGATTAAAGATATTGATGTCCCATTTGAGCAAAACATATATTTTAAGTCTCACGTTGCCAGAATGAAGTAGGAACTTTGACAACCTACAATTACATTTTTCAAAATTTCTGAACATAAAATTTATATAAGCCCTCATCTTCCAAGTATATTTATTACACTCAATGCAAAAAAAAAAATCGGAAACTCAGAACCTAACAAAAATTCAATTCAGTCCTGAGACTAAGAACTAGATCTTGTGACTCTCAGCCCAAGTATATGTCCTGTCACACTTCTTCATTTGTAGTCTGATCATACACCTGCAACCCTAAAGGTTATTGCAGAGTGGAATGCACATCATCGAGTGTGTGGGTTCTAGGGATCTGAGACAAGCACCAAGAAGCACAAGAGAGATTTAAAACAGCAACTTCGGAAAGAAAAAGCAATACATATCAAGAATTAAGTAAGGGTTCAAGGTCAAGATACCATCAAGGACTGATACATTCAACTAAAATGTCATCCTAATCTTCTGGGAAGGTCAAACCCACTGAGAGGAAATTCTCATCTTCATTTGCCATGGACTGCCTCTTGTTCCTACTGTATGATGAGTCCTTCTGGTGCCTGTCACCCCTACCTTTTGCAGTTGTTTCTTGTATACGTATTTTTGAAGTGCGGTTTTGTTTTCAATATGATCTTGTGGACTCTTCATTTTTAAGGAAATCATTCACAATTTCCAGCGTACCAAAGAATCTTCTTACTTTTCCCAGTATGGTTAATAACAGACATTCTACTAACATGCTCTGTCAATACCAAGATGTCTTCGCAGACAAGAATCACCAAATGTTTGGTGAAACCTCACACTGTGACAACCAGTAACTTCAACAAATAGAGAAATGTTACCCAAGAAAACATAATTAATAGAATGGGTATAGCAGTAGATTAACTTCAATTAATTGCCTCAAAATATATGAAAAATATAGTATATGCCTGTACATATGAGTATACACGTGTGTGTAATAATCAGTTAGAGGTCATAGGTATCAAAAACTAGGCTGTTAAATAAGTAATTCAATAGATGGTCTACTTAGCAAATTTTACTTGGCAGAAGGGTCACTAACAAGCTAGAAGTTTAAATGGAGGAATCTTACCAGAATGTGACAGAAATGAATGAACACGTGATGATGTGATAGCTCAATGTGGAGACAAGGCCAAACGTCTTTATCATCTGATCATAAAAAGCTCAAGGAAAAAAAAAGAAATCATAAACATATAGATTAAATTTTCAAGAATTGGGAAAAAATGAATAAACCCTCCTAACTGAAATGGTTTAGCAAGTATCAAGTAGAATAAAGATTAAACGCACACACGTATACACATCCATTCACATCACAGTGATTTCAGAACACCAAGAAAAAAGAGAGGATTCTAAAATATTTAGTGGAAAGATAAAATGGATCATACACAAAGGAACAAGAATAAAAGAGGAAAAAGAGCATACTAGTTCAGAGCACTCCAGCTCTGAAATCAAATCCAGAGTGGATTTGAATCCTGATTCTACCACTGAAAATGATGAGACCTAGCCAGGCATGGTAGCTCACGCCTGTAATCCCAGCACTTTGGGAGGTGGAGGTGAGAGGATTGCCTGAGCTCGGGGTTTGAGACCAGCCTGGGGAACTTGGTGAGACTTCATCTCTACAATAAATAAATAAAAATTAGCCAGGCATGGTGGCGCATGACTGTGGTTCCAGCTACTTGGAAGACTGAGGCAGAAGGATCACCTGAACCCAGCAGGTCAAGGTTGCGATGGCTGTGAGCATGCCATTGCACTCCAGGCTGGGCAACAGAGTGAGATTCTGACTCAAAAAGAAAAGAAAAAAGAGACTGTGTGACTTAAGATATTTATCCTCTTGATTCTTCATTTTTCTCATTGGATAATAACAATACTTCACACATAGATAATAATAATAATAATACCTTAAAAACTCATGACTAAAGGAATAAATGAGTTCATATTTGAAAGCATATAGGACAATGTTTGATACGTAGTGTATTCATGGTTTTTTAAATAAAATTGAAACCAGACTTTTCATAAGTTATACTGGACAGAGGGGGCAATTAGTTAATATCTTTAAAGTTCTGAAGGAAAATACTTCAGAATACATAAAGCTACATCCAGTTAAACTGTCACTCAGTGTGAGGGCAAAATAAACACATTTTCAATTTAGGTCAATTCTTGACTCTCAGAAATTCAAGAACTCCCAAAGTTTACCATTCACTGACTGTTTCTGAAGGAAAATGCACTAGCAAGAGGAACGTATTCTAATCATATAGGAGTTGGAACAGATCTCATATTTAAACATCTTCATTGTGTAAGAAAGCCAACACCCAAAAAGGTCAAGCAATTTTCTAATAATCATGTAGCTGCTAAATGTAGATATCGATATCAGAGTTGAATCCACATGTCTTGACTATGGCCCAGTAATTTTTCTCACCATTCCGTAACAGGAATTCATAAATAGGTCTGTTAAGGTCTCAACTTCCTTCCATGACAGGAGACCCTAATGCTGTGAAACTACACATAGGAGTACAACAAGCCCCACATGGGTTTGAAATGTTAAAACTAGTTGTGCTCAGTGATAAAGTGGACATTGAATTAAGAAAACATCTATTGTCAACCTTAATTACAGCAACATCTTTATTTTTTATATACTAGAGAGTATGTGTATGTAGTATTTGCACTAAGCATTTAAGGTCATCATCGAGAAACATGGTTTAAATGATCCAAGTTGGTTCTCAAAGCTTTGCTAACCAGTCTTAGGGAAATTTGACTAGTGTGGCTTTCATCATTGCTTTGTTGATTTGTACTTTACTGTTCATTAGAAGGCTTGTTAGTCCTTGAGTTACTGTAGGCATTTTACTTAAAATCTCTAGCCTCAGTTTGTTTATCTACATTTTTGGGGTACCAACACTCCCCACCTCTTGTGTGGATTTAATGGCTTTAATGTACTATCATAGAGTGAAGGGAGCAATGCTTATCCCAGGGTGTCAGGATGGGTGTCAGCCAAATAACTGCTTCTTCTATTTTCTGCCTCCATGCACAAAATTCATGCACCAAGAGACTCCAGGAAAGGAGTTTTCCTTCTCCCTTTCTCCATTTTTTCTTTCCACTAACCTCAACTTTTTGCTACTGGGACGTGGGGTTTTTCTTATGGTCATTAACAAAAATATTGTATTTCTAAATATATAAGGTCCTAATGCTTTCTCTCCACTCAGAATTTTCAAAATATCTAATGGCCTTTGAAGATAGAAAGCAAACAGGAGTCATGAACGGAGCATCCCATGCAGAGAAAGAAAAAGTAAATTAGGATACTGAGATTTGCTTTAATGTTCATAGTTTGAGTTCCAGATAAATCTGAAAGTGCCTAGGAGTCATACTATGTTCTGTGGGCCTCATATTACAAACCGTTTCAAGATTATTCGGTGTAATGAATCTATGCCCCAACACAGATATGAAACTTCCATTACATATTCATATAAGAAATTCACGTGGGACACCTTTAACTGCAGCCTCCACATAGGACAGTCACTGGGAAGTATCTGCCTGAGGAGGGTCTTCTCCCATGGGGCACAAATACACATTCTATTAATAAACATTCTTTGCTTTAAAACCAAAGGGAAATCCTATCTTGAAATTATATTGTAAAAGAGAACAGCTATTCGGTGTTTCTTTTATGCCTACAGAGGTGTGACATATCTTAAGAAAAATCTTTCCCTTAAAATATTTTACCTACAGATTTTCTGTGTTAAAGGACATTCCTTATGTTCTGCAAGGGGTCGCCACAGTTGTATTCCTCTTAAAGGAAGCTTCCTTGAGCATCTAAAAATGACTAATTCAGCTACAAAAAAATCACTTTGCTTGCCCTGTTCACTTTATTTACAAGAATTATCCCAAACAGAATAGAGTGTACATTGCAGGACATATGCAAACCTGGGATATAAGTTTCTCTGAATTGGGAGATTTAAAAAAACAAATGAGAGAAAGGCAAGTTTTGTCCATCATGGTGTCCATATTCTCACTCTACTTAGTGACATGTCAGCATGGAGCTTGACTTGTTCTTTCCTTTCCACCCTAAGCAATCTGTTCCTCTACCACTCCCATGAAAATTCAGGAACACAAGGACAAGTGCTAGCGGTGGCTTCCTATACACCTGGGTGTCCATCTTAAGGATACATTTTCTTACCTTTCAACGTAAGATGACAGTGTTTTCACTTCTGCCTCTGCTTGAAAATGACCTCCAAATACCAAGGAGAAAAAAATAAGCAAGCAAACAAACTTTGTTTCCAATGATGCTTTGATTGGGGGAGAGGGACAACAGATGGGTAGATAGTAAACTACCTAGAGGAATGGCGAGGTAAATCTAATTTCTTGCAGAGGACAACAAGTAAGAAAGAAGCCAATTCAACCTCAGGACCTCAGAAAAGCTCAGCATCAGGTATTACAGAAGACAGAGTGGAAACAATGTGAATACAGATAAATTGCTTGTTCTACATAAGGAACAGTTAGACCCTCCAAACTCATAGCATCATCACTTCAGAGCATAGTCAAGTGATCAATTTCCCTACCCTGGAATATTTTTTAAAACTCTTTCCCTTAAAATATTTTAGCATAGTGAGAATGTGGATCCAGGGGTAGGTGAAATCTGTCTTTCCCTCACTTGCTTTTATAAATCCCTCAATTCAGACAAACTTACATCCCAGGTTTGCATATGTCCTGCACTATACACTCCATTCTCTTGAGGGTAATTCTTGCAAATAAATAGTGAATCAGGCAGAAGTGCATTCTCTGGAAAAATAGAACAAGAGAACTCCAAACTTGGGTTAGCTAGCATGGAGGAGGTAGGGGATGAGATGAGAAACAGAAATGGGAAGAGATGATTAAGTGAACACCTCTGAGTAGAAAAATCTCTCCCAGATGTTCTTTTCCACTCAGTTACGGAATGCTCTGAGCCCAGCTCATACATATAAGTGAAAGACAGAAGGACCCTTCTCTGGAGAAAATAAACTATCCCAGAGGCCAAGCCTCACCCACATCCATGAAACTTCCAATGAACTTGGATTAAATACTTACTCTTAAATACAAACGGATGACAATATTTTACCATGAAAGCAGAGACCAGAAAAACAAAAAGAAGGAATTGGAAGAAAACAGAGGCAATGCTAGGAATAGAAGAAAACACCCATAATTAATATTCTTAAAGATAAAATATTACATCTATGAAATAAGAGCAACACATTTTCAAAAGAATAATCAGAGAAGTGAGATCTTGGAAATGATCTAGAAAATCAATAAAAAGTTCAAAAGTAGAACAAAAAAATATGAAAGGTTGCTATTGTGAATAGAGCTGTAACAAACATACGTGTGCAGGTATCTTTTTGTAGAATAATTTGAGTCCTCCGGGTATATTCCCAACAGGGGAATTGCTGGATCATATGGGATGTCAATTTCCAGTTCTTTCAGAAATCGTCACACTGTCTTCCAAAGAGAGCGTACTATGTTGCATTCCCACCAGCAGTGTAGAAGCATTCCCTTTTCTCTGCATCCCCGCCAGCATCTACTGCTGCTTGTTTTATTAATGATGGCCACTCTTACTGAGGTTAGGTGGTATCTCAATGTGGTTTTGATTTTCATTTATCTGATAATGAGTGAGGCTGAGCACTTTTTCATGTGTCTGTTGGCTGCCTGTATATCTTCTTCTGGGAAATGTCTATTCATGTCTTTTGCCCTCATCAAGGGTACCTGTATAATCAGGTTTGTATAACTAACCCTGAATTGTACCTCACATCTTCAAAATTTAAAAAATTGAAAAAAATAAGAAAGACTGAAATTGGATGTGAAAAAGTAGGAAAATAAAAAATTACTTCTGGAGATTAAACACACTAAGATGAATTTTAGGATAAAAGAGGAGACAAGATTGTGGAGAGAAAATGATTTTTGTAAAAAAATACCAAAAAGTGTCCAAAACTGAATAACACGAGTTTTTAGATTAAAAGAGCCTGTTCATGAACTGCCAAATGAACAAAATAAGACTTGTGCCAATGTACATTATTATAAAATTTAAGAATCTAAAGGGAAGATCCAAAGAATTTCCAAACAGAAAAAGCAGGCTACCTGGAAAGAATCAAGCAAAAGAAGCTGCAGTTCTTCTCAGCAGCCGTTGAAGGAATATGATTGTCAACATAGAATTCTATACTTAGCCAAAGTATCAACCAAGAGTAAAGACAGAATAAGTACTTGAGGCAAAGCATCAAAGTTTTTTCTGTCATGAGCTCTTTTTTGATCCTAGAAACATGGGATCTAATGTACAACAATGGATATCCATAATGATAGTATAGACATCGTTGGAATGTACAACAGGAAACCAGTTAAGGGTGAGTGGGAAACAAAGGGTTTCAGGTTGGATGTGTCAGAGCAAACAGATGAACTGAGTTTTTACTATGTAGAGAGTTGTATTGAGAGGTAGTTTACTGAGCAGCTGAAAGTGCTGGAAAGCAGAGCATAGGATTAGAAAAAAATTAAGCAAATTTCCTAAGAGCCGATAATTAATTCCCAGAAAAACCAGAAATCACACAAGAAAGAAAATGTATACACTCTATGGTATAATTAACACTATCATATCCTGCCTTACACAGCAAGGAAGAGTATTTTCACAGTTACAATAATAAAAAACCTGAAAAGGTTCTTAACTGAAAATTGTAGTACTCATACAGAAAGGCAAATGAGTCAGTAATGGGGATAGTTGAGAGTGCTAAAACTTTCATCTTCAGTAATATAAATTCAATGTGTAAATGTGATGAAATGAGAAATGTCTATAGGTGTGTAGAGTAAATACCAGGAAAAGAAGTTAGAAACTTTAAAGTGGTTGCCTCTTTTTAGGATAGAGAGGGAAGGTGGTGGAGAGAGAGAGAAAACATCTACTTTTTGTTATAACCCCTTTAGCACTATTTAATGTAATATCTTGATAAATATAAAAATTAAACTTGAAGTGACAAACATATTTTTACCCTTATTTATATTAACTTGTTTTTATAATCAATATTTTTTATTATGATATTGTGGGGTACAGTTAAGGGTTAGGTATACAAAATACGTTTTGTTCAGGCACCCTTGTTGATAAGAGTTGTTTCCCTGTCCCCCGCCAGATATTTACTACCGTTAATCCCACCTCCCTCCCCCCACATAGTTTCCCAGTACCATCAGTCATTTTCTTATAGTATTACATTGGATGTTCAAGGTCCACTATATGAGTGAGAACACGTGATACTCGGATCTTTGTTTCTGTGAGAGGTCACTCAGTATTATAGACTCTAGTTCCATCCAGGTTGCTGCGAAATTCATGATTTTGTTCTTTTTTATGGCTGCGTAGTATTCCATCATGTATATGTACCACATTTTTAAAATCCCGTCCTCTTTTGATGGACAGCGTGGTTGCTTCCAGGTTCTTGCTATTGTGAACAATGCTGCAATAAACATACGTGTGCAGGTATCTTTTTTATACAGTAATTTGAGTTCTTCAGGATATATTCCCAGTAGGGGGATTGCGGGGTCATATGGGAGGTTGATATTTAGAGCTTTTAGGAATTGCCACACTGCTTTCCACAGAGGTTGCACTAGTTTACACTCCCACCAACAGTGTAGAAGTGTTCCCTTTTGCCACACCCTCTCCAGCAGCTGTTATTCTTTCAGTTGTTGATAATTGCCATTCTGGCTGGAGTTAGGTGGTACCTCAGTGTGGTTTTGATTTGCATCTCCCTGGTGATTAGTGAGGTTGAACATTTCTTCATGTGCCTGTTGGCTGCTCGGATGTCTTCCTTTGTGAAGTGCCTGTTCATATCTTTTGCCCATTTTATAACGGGGCTGTTTTTTTCTTTTCAGCACGTTTGAGTTCCTTGTAGATACAAGATGTTAAGCCTTTGTCAGATCTGGTGTTGGCAAATACTTTTTCCCAGTCTGTAGGCTATCTCCCTGCTCTCTTGATGGTTTCTTTGGCTTTGCAGAAGCTTGTCAGTTTAATAAGGTCCTACTTGTCTATCCTCTCTCTTATGGCCTGCGGGTTTCGGGTTTTGTTCAGGAATTGGATGCCAGTTCCGATTTCCATGAGGGTATGTCCTTCATTTTCTAAGGTTCTTATGGTTTGAGGTTTTACATTTAGGTCTCTGATCCATTTGGAGTTAATTTTTGTGTATGGGGATAGACAGGGGTCCTGTTTCAATCTTCTGCATGTGGTCAGCCAGTTTTCCCAGCACCATTTACTGAATAGGTTCTCCTCTCCCCAGTGGTAGGTGGTGGAGGCTTTGTTGATGATGAGTTGGTTGAGAAATTGAGGTTTTGCTTCCGGAATCTCAATTGTATTCCATTGATCTATATGCCTGTTCCCATAGCAGTACCAAGCTGTTTTGATGATTGTAGCTTTATGGTAAAGTTTGAAGTCTGGTAATGTGATACCACCTGCTTTTTTTTTTTTTTGCTGAGGATTAGTTCTGGCTATTCTTCATCGTTTGTGTTTCCATATGAATTCCTGTGTTGTTTTTTCTAGGTCTGAGAAGAATGTTGCTGGTAATTTGATGGGTATTGCATTGAATTTGTAGATTGCCTTAGGTAAGATGGACATCTTCACAATGTTGATTCTTCCAAACCATGAGCATGGGATATTTTTCCACTTGTTTGTGTCATCTTTGATTTCTTTGAGCAGTGTTTTGTAGTTTTCATTGTAAAGGTCTTTCACATCTCTGGTTAGGAAGATGCCAAGGTATTTCTTTTTTTTTTTTTGTGGCTATTGTGAATGGAATTGTGGTTTTTATTTGAGTTTCTGTTTGTTTATTATTGGTGTAAAGAAATGCAATTGTCTTTTGTACATTTATTGTGTATCCTGAGACTTTGCCAAAGGCCTTTATCAGTGTAAGGAGGTTTTTGACAGATTCTTTTGGGTTTTCAAGGTACACATTCATATCATCTGCAAAGAGAGATAACTTGACTTCCCCTTTTCCTATTTGGATACCCCTGATTGCCTTCTCTTCTCTAATTGCTTGAGGACTTCCAATACTATGTTGAGAGGAGGGGTGAGAGTGGGCATCCTTGTCATGTTCCAGTTTTCAGGAGAAATGGTTCCAATTTTTGTCCATTTAGGAGTATGCTGGCTGTGGGTTTCTTGTAGATGGCTTTTACTATTTTGAGGTATGTTCCCCATATGCCTAGATGTTCGAGGGTTTTTATCAAGAAGGGGTGCTGGATTTTATCAAAAGCTTTTTCTGCATCCAATGATATAATCATGTGGTTTTTTTTTTGACATCTGTTGATGTATTTAATTACATTTATGGTTTTACGAGTGTTGAATCAGCCTTGCATACCAGGGATGAAGCCTACTTGGTCATGATGGATGATTTTTAAGATGTGTTGTTGAATCCGGTTTGCTAGGATCTTGTTGAGAATTTTAGCATCTATGTTCATCAAAGATATTGGCCTGTAGTTCTCTTTCTTTGTTGGGTCTTTACCTGGCTTGGGTATCAATGTGATGTTGGCTTCGTAAAATGATTTGAGGAGAGTTCCATATTTTTCAATTGCCTGAAATACCTTCAGTAGTATTGGTATCAGCTCCTTCTTAGATGTCTTGTGAATTCTGCTGGAAAGGCATCTGGACCAGGACTTTTTTTGTAGGTAGTTTTCTTATTACGTAGTCGATTTCCTTGATTGCTGTTGGTCTATTTAGGGTCTCAATTTCTTCTTGTTCCAATCTAGGTAGGTTGTGTGATGTCAGAAAGTCCTCCATTTCCTTAAGGTTTTCAAGTTTGTTTCCATACAAGTGGACATAGTAGTCCCTGATGATCTTTTGTATTCCTTCAGGGTCAGATGTGACTTCGTCTTTTGTGTTTCTGATTGTGCTTATTTGGGTTTTTTTCTCTTTTTTTCTTGGTCAGTCTAGCTAGGGGACCATTGATCTTGTTTATCCTTTCAAAGAACCAGCTTTTTGTTTCATTGATTTTTTTGTATTATCTTTTTGTCTTCTATGTCCTGGATTTGGGCTTTTATTTTGGTGATCTGGATTTCTCTGCTGAAATTAGGGTTTTTGTGGTCTTGCTTTTCCAGCTTCCTTAGGTGGCTTGTTAGGCTGTTAATTTGTGATCCTTCCATTTTCTTCATGTGTGTTTGTAGGCATATAAATTCCCCTCTTACTACAGCTTTCATGGCGTCCCAGAGATTTTGGTAAGATGTTTCTTCATTTTCATTTGTTTCCAGGTATCTTTTAATCTCTGTTTTGATTTCATCATTGACCCAGGAGTTGTTTGGCATCATGCAGTTTAGTGTCCATGTCTTTGTGGGTTTTGGGGGGACATTGTTGGTGTTAATGTTTATTTTTATTCCATTGTGGTCCAAGAAGGTGCATGGTAAAATTTCAGTCTTTTTAAGTTTGCTTATGCTTGTTTTATGGCCAAGTATGTGGTTGATCTTAGAATACGTTCCATGCAGTGATGAGTAGAATATGTATTCTGTGGTCTTTGGATGGAGTGTTCTGTAGGTATCAATTAAGTCCCTTTGGTCAAGAGTCACATTGAGGTTCCGGATCTCATTGCTGATTTTTTGTCCTGATGATCTGTCTAGGGTTGTCAATGGGGTATTAAGGTCCCCAGTTATGATGGTGTTAGAGTCAATATCTTTCTTTAGTTTTCCTAGAAGTTGATTTATGAAAATTGCCGCACCTATATTGGGTGCATATATGTTTAAGATAGATATTTCTTGTTGGTGGAGTGAACCTTTTATCATTATGTAGTGGCCCTCTGTATCTTTTTTAATTTTTGATAGCTTAAATGGCATTTTGTCTGTAATTAGGATCGTGACTCCTCTTTTCTTTTGTGTTCCAATCCCCTGAAAATTTGTTTACCATCCTCTTACTTTGAGTCTGTGCATGTCCTTTCTAGTGAGATGGGTCTCTTGAAGGCAGTATATTGTTGCGTGGTGATATTTTATTCATTTTGCCATTCTATGTCTTTTCAGTGGTGCATTTTGTGCATTCACATTCAGGCTAATTATTGAAATGTGAGAGTTCGTCCCTCTCATAGAGTTCTTATAGAGTTGTTGTTCTTCCACTTGGTTTTTTTGTCTTTCTTTTGGTTTGGGGGTTGGTTCATGTGTATTTTATTCTTTTTCCAGTACTCTTGTGAAGAAAGTTGTTCTTTTTTCCTTTTCTTCTGTGTTTAGTACTTTCTTAAGTGTTTCATGTAGAGGTGATTTGGTGGCAGCATAAGTTCTTAGGGATTGGATATTTGCGAAAGATTTTAATTCTCTCTCGCTGATGAAGGTTAGCTTGGCCAGGTAGGTTAGTCTTGGTTGAAATTGTATATCTTTTAGGACTATGAAGATAGGGCTCCAAGCTCTCCTAGACTGCAGGGTTTCTGTAGATAAATCTGTTGCTATTCTAATTGGTCTTCCATGGTAGGTGATCTGGCCTTTTTCTCTTGCTGCCTTTAGGATTTTTTCTTTTATGCCTACTTTGTTTAGGCGAATTATTATGTGTCTAGGAGTTGGTCTTCTCACTTGTTGTCTTGCAGGGGTTCTCTGAATCTCTTGTGTTTGTTTTTGCATCACTGATTAGATAAGGGAAGTTTTCTTGAATGATCTCATGGAAAGTTTATTTCAGTGTGGTCTCTGTCTCTCTTTCTGCCTCAGGAAGGCCAATTATTCTTAGGTTCGGTCTCTTGAAGTAATCACTCATCTCTTGAAGGTTTTGTTCTATCTTTTTGAGCTTGTTTTCTGTGTTTTTAAGAGTTTGGGTTAGTCTATATTTTGGTCCTCAAGCTCTGAGATTCTTTCTTCTGCTTGGGTAATTCTGCTTTCCATGCTTATCTGTTAGCTATTTGTTTCATTCACAGTATTCTTTGTTACTGTTATCTCAGATATCAGCTCCTTCCTAGTTTCTTCTTGTGTCTCCTCAATTCTTTTTAATCTCTCCATTAATGTCTTGGTATCTAGGTTTGTAGGTTGAGACCCTTCATTCTGGGGCTCTTCATTGTTTGCATTCTGAAGTCAGTTTTCTCAGTGTCTGCCCTAATGGGTCTGGGAGAGACCCATAATCTTCTTTTGGTTTTTCTTCATTTGTGTAGTCTTTTCTCTCTCTCCTCCTTTCCCTCCCCTTCTTTAATTCTGTTTTTGAGGGACAGCGGGGTTGCTTTTGTTTCACTTCTGCAATATCCTGTTCTTCCTTATGAAGGTCTTCTGGCTTTGCTCACTTTTGAGGTTGGAGTGTAGGCTGTGGGCTGTACTTTTTGCAGTTTTGAGGCGTAATTGAGGGGGAAGTTGTGGTTCAGAATGTATATGCTGATTCTAGCATCCACCAACAGGTGTATGAGCACACTGGAACCTATTTCTCTCTGCCTTACAATCTGTCCATGCAGCAGTATGTAGGTTTGGTCCCTAGATTAAAAGGGGGTATAAAAGAGGAAAATAATGGAGGAAAGGTGTGTCCATAGGAAGTTAGAAAGAGAGAAGAGGGAGAGGGAAAATAGACATACATACCAACTATCAGGTGAGAGAGACACAAGACCGGAGAGAAGTGAAAAAAGACACATAAGAAAGAGTCCCTAAAGAATACTGGTAGCTACACAGAGACAGACCAATACAATCATGAAACAGTGTAAGTCAGAAAGCAAACAACAAAAGTGATCAAAACAAACAGTCAAAATGATAAAATCAAAAGTCAAAATAAGAGATCAGACTAAAGTCACTTCAGCTCTGATCTCCAGCCTCTCCCCTTTGTTTTTCATTGCAGGCAGCTAGATTTACTCACAGTTTGGGTTTGTTTTTTCTTTAGCCTGCTGCCTGGGAGTTGCTTTTGTCTGATTCAGCATAGGGCTGGGGCTTTGTGTCCTGTTTAGTGATGTTACCTTAGGAAGTGAGGTGGGGTTGTTGACAGGTGGGCAGGCAATGAAAATCTCTGCCTGGAGAATGGCCGAAGTGGCAGTTTCACTTTCACAGATCTGTTTCTCTCTGCTTGTCTGGGTCCCCAAGCTTGGGGTCACACGCTGAGTGCCTCAGCCAGGGTGGGCCCAGAACTCCAGAGCTCCAAAGCTCCAAAGCTCCAAAGGGCAGGCGGTGAGCGGTGAGTGTGGCCCTGGGCTCCCACAGGGTACTTCAGCCAGGAATGGGATCGGTGTGTCTGAGGGGCGGGTGCCCAGAGCCTCCCTGAGTGACCTGTACCTTGGTGCTGGGCGAGAGACTATGTAGCCAGGGAGGGAGCGAGACCCGAGACTCCCACACAGGCAGGAATTACGTATGGTGGAACAGCAGCAGCCGGGGACACAATATCCAGCCCTGGGTGGGACCGAAGGTCCCCGGGCCTCGGTCCAGTGCGGCTGGTGGTGGGCTGGGGGGAGGCCACAGCCTGGGACGTGTGGCTGAAACTCTGCAGGGCTCGGACATCCACCTCTTTTACAGCAGCCACCAAGGATGTCCCTTGGCACTTGCTGCTTGAAGTGGCAGCGGCGGCAGCAGTCAAAACCACCCTGCCGGACCCACACCCTTCCCACGGTGGGACACGGGCCGCAAACTCACTGTACCCAAGGGACTCCTCTGTGCTGTCAGCCTCCAGGGGGCGCTGCTGTGCCTGCCCGCCTGGGCCCACCCCAGCGTGCTCTTCCCTGCGCTGTCTGCCCCTATATTAACTTTTTTAAATTACAAAAGCAGGCTCACTGAAGATTTGGAAGAAACAAAATAATTTTGAAAAGGACATTTAAAACCATTCAGTTTTCTTATTCCTATGTGTATTGTCTTACACAACTGAAACTATTTTATAAATACAATGCATGTCCTTTTTCAGCTTGACATTCCATCAGTAGAGGCTTCCACATTTAAAAAATTTTGTCAGAAACATTTTTTTTTTTTTTTTTGAGTTGGAGTCTCACTCGGTCGCTCAGACTGGAGTGCAGTGGCTGCTTTCGGCCACCGCAGCCTCGCCTGCTGGACTCCGGCGATCCTTCCGCCTCAGCCTTCCGAGTAGCCGGAATTACAGGTGCGCGCTACCACACCCAGCTGATTTTTTGATTTACTGTAGAGATGAGGTCTCGCTGCCCAGGCGGGTCTCGAACCCGCGGGCTCAGGCAATCCCCTCACCTCAGCCTCCCAAAGGCGCGGGATTACAGGCTGAGCCACCGAGCCCGGCTCAGAAACATTTTTTTACTGGCTGCATAAGAGACCACTTGATGACATAAAATAATTTGACCGTTGCATATTTTTGGTCTGGCCTATTTTTTAAGGTTTCCCAATGATAAATAATGCTATTAAATATACTAATTCATTGCCCTCTCTCGGTGTTTTATTAGCTTTACCTAGGAAGGATTCCTAGAAGTAAAATAGCAAAGCCAAACAGTAAAAACATTTTTGAGGTATCTGGTCCATGGTATTACATTGCTCTATGGAAAGATTCTCCCAATTCATATTCCCACCAGTAATATGTGAGAATATCTCATTTCAATGCCACCCTGCTGGCATTGGATTTTCTTATTATAAAAAATCATTTAAAACTAAACCTAAAGTAAAATGGAGCATTTCCCCCCAAATCTTGGATTCTTTTTCAAATTTTTCAAAATCGGTGACAGAAAGATGAGCTCCTAAGAAAAGCCCACAGGAAAATGTGGTTACTTCTCTCCAGTATTCACACCCGCATGGTTATTTGTGGTGCAATCAAGACCTGGTGAAATAGTTTAGAAGAAGGAAATAGAAACAAGAGCTACATCATGCCATGTCAGTATTGACCTCAATAGAATAATTTTTTTTCCTGTAAACACATCCTGAATTATGGAATTAATGGATATATTCATTTGTAGAGATTTATAATCTCTCATTATTTAAAAGGATAGCACATGTTAACCAAGATTTTCGGTGATAACTTTCCTGTAACTGCCCACTTGGTTTCATGGAGGTCTTGTCAACACTACAGGAGTACTCATTTTGTAAAACTAGAAGCCGATAAAATAACAAGAGGCTAATGCTTACTGAAGGTTTCCAAGACGCCAGACACTTCACTTGGCAATATCTCACTTAATCTATACAGCAACTCTATTAGCTTAGCAGTTAGTCTCATTTTATAGAGGAGGGCCTTGAGCTCGCTTACCCAAGACCACAGAGCTTATGTGACTTAAAAGCCAGAGCCCTTGACAATGGCACTGCAGCCTTGGTCTCCCAGGTCTAACAGGAGACTGTTACATGGGCAAGGAGTCATTATACAGTGCAATACGAGTTACTTTTCTGAGGCAAATCCAAGGTAAATTTCTCAAGGTTTTTGTTGCCTTCTTTAGCAGCATTTGATGGAGGATTTTTTATACATTTGTAAGAGATAAAATAGACCGGGTTGCAAATCCTTTTCAAAACTCTTAAACCACATACTAAGTTTTTGGTTCAAATTGTGTAGGATAAGTTAAACTTAAATTTCATCCTACTAACCAATATGAGTGTATTTCTGTAAGCATGGTTATGTTGAAATAAAGTTTTAAAAAGAAAAAATAAAAGGAAACTGGAAAGCCTTCCCACTTTCAAGCCACACACGAAGAGGGTTTGAGCACATCATGTAGCCTTGTTAGGTTCAAGATGAATAAGCAAGTTAACACCTATCCTTTTTCAAAAAGTCTGCCCAGAATAGTAAGAGATTCACAATCAAGAGAGGGCAAGTAGGGGGATTCAGGCTAGAGACGGATGACCTAGGAGAGACAGTGAGGGCAAAGAAGGCCTTGTTCTGCGCTGTGAAGAGGAAATCTGAACCCACGAGCTAAGTTGCCGGCAAGGACATTTCAGTTCAATGTATTTGATCTGGTGTCTAATTACATTTTAAACTTTAAAGGAACAGATAATTAGAAGATTTTGGTATGAACAAGAACTTCGCAACAATGAGGCAGCCTCTCTCCTGAGGTAATGAATAAAAATTAATTTCTGATAATTCTTTGGAGAAAGGTCTACCTTCATGCACTCGGGCTGCATGCGTCTTGAAGGCGGTATGAGTTTGGAAAGTAGCCCATGTGATTTAATCCCTGTCACTGCCTGGCCTCCACCAACTGGCAGCAAACCAGTATCCCCCAAATTTCGTATCCCTACATCTCTCCCAGAGCCATCCTCATCTAAACGGGCATCAACTGTGGCGGGCTAACTCCAGGGCACAGCGCCTCACTCCTACACACCCAGATATATTTTAGGATATGGATTTTTAAAATCTTTTTTGTAGTATAAACTATTTAATACACACAGGAAAAATATTACAAAACTTTGTACACCCACTGCCAAGTTCTGCCAAATCTTATTTTGTTGTATTTTAAAAGTAATCACATGTTACAGATACAGTCCAAGCCTTCAGTGACCCTCTTCGTGTCATCTTCCTTCTCTGCCCGGAGATAAACGCCATCCTGAATTTGGTACTCAACGTCCCTTACATGTGTGGTTGTAGATACATTTTTTCATTTTAATTTATAGACACGAATATATCCATATGTTTCCTAGGGCTAACCAAGTGCCACAAAATTGGTGGCATAAAACCATAGAAATGTGTTCTCCCACACTTCTGGAGGCTAGAAGTCAGGGAACGGGGTGTCGGCAGGGCCAAGCACCCTCTGAAGGCTCTGGAGGAGGACCCTTCCCTACCTCTTCCAGTTTCAAGTAGCCCCATATATCCCTTAGCTTATGGAAGCGTAACCCCAATCTCTGCCTCTATGATCAGGAGATACTCTCCCTACCTGTCTCTGTCTTCTAAGAAGAACGCCTGTCATACGGAGTTAGGGCCCACACCAATGACCTCATCTTAACTGATGACATCCACAACAATCTTATTTCCAAATAAAGTCACATTCTGAGTACTGGAGAGAAGGATATAGACAACTATTTTAATTTGGGGGGGCGGGGAAGAGGACATAATTCAAACCATATCAATATCTGTAAACAAGACTTGAGTTGACTGGATATTTTTAAAACTTATATAAATGATATTATTCTGCAACTTATTTTTTTTTCTTTTACTTACAAGTTTGAGAGAAACCTGAATCAATGCTTATAACTGTTCATTCTAGCAAAAGTATAGCATTACATTGTATGATCATACCACAGTTGCTTCCCCATTCTCATTTTACAGGTATTTTTGTTGCTTCTGCTATTTCATCAGTACAAAAAGTACTGCAACAGACTCTGTACATTCTGCTTGCATAACTGCATGAAAGTCTGTCAAGGGTGTGATGCAGGAGCGTGGTATTGAATCTGCAGAGTTCGTGCATCTTTGATCTTTAGAAGATATTGTCCAGGGACTCTTTAGAAGTTATTGTCCAATGGCCCTAACCCTAACCCTAACCCTAACCGAAATAAGATTTTATTCTTGAGAGTACATCTTACTTACCAACAGATTCATCAAGCTGATAGAGAGACAGGGAATGCCAACGTCCCATTGTTGAAAATGGCCAGAAACAAAGCCAACAAACCAAAAAAACCACTCCAAAATTGGAAAGTTGTCAAACTAGGCTATTTTTCTACCTACCATGAACTAGTGCATATATATATCTATATGTGTTTTTGTGCATCACAATCTAGTGAAATGTTTCCTACTACTAATAATCTAGCAACTAATGATGTTAATACTAGTTGGAACAAACCAAATAGCCACCAGCTCTGTTCTAGAGTTCACAACGCTCAGTGTCTTTTTGGGACTTGATATGATTGGAGTTTTTCATTTTTTGCCTATATGGTTAGTGCTTTGATTTGTATTTTCCTGATTACTAGTCGGTTGAATAATAATGCACGTGTCATGGTCATTTAAGCTTTCCTCTCTTATCAGTTGCCTGTTGATATTTTTAAGTTTTTTCTTGCTGATTTTTTGGGATTTTTTAACATCTTTTGTGCCTAACTAGTTACAAGTTCTGCAATTGTACCTCAGTGTGTGACTTGTCTTTGCACCTTATGATCTTACCTTACACAGATGCCTGTTAAAAAATTTATATAGTCAAATTTATTCATCTTTCTCTTATGATTTGTATGTAATATGCGGATTTGTAAGTACAGTATTCTCCTTTATTTCCTTTGTTTAACTTTTCATTTTGAAATAATTTAAACACAGAGAAGTCACAAGCCCTGTTCATTCTTCACCCAGATTCAGAATTATCAATATTTGGTCATGTTTGCTTTATTGTTCTCTCTCCTTCTCTCTCTCTCTCTTCCTCTCTCTCTCTCTATACATATGTATAATTATTCTATTATTTATTAATATGGTCATATGTCATACATCTATGATAAAAATTAAAATATAATTATATACATGGCAATTATATATAAGTATAGTTTAAATTATATAATAATTGTATTATGTTTATTACTATATGTTCTTGTTCATATTTTTTCTAAATCATTTGAAATGAAGTTGCAGACATCATACCTGTTTAATTCTTCAGTGTGAATTCCTAAGAACAAAGACATTCACTTACATAACCAGAGTATAATGATCAAAATCAGGAATTGTAACACTGATACAAAACAATTATCTATAGACCATATTCACATGTTTCTAAAGTCGTTGTTAGAATTTTTTCTAGCACAGGATCAAGTTTCAGATCATACATTACCCTTAATTTCTTGTCTGTTCGGTCTCCTTGAACCAGGAATACTGCTTCAGCCTTTATTTGTCCTTACTGACATTGACTTGACTTTCTTTTTTTTTTTGAGTTGGAGTCTCGCTCTGTCACCCAGACTGGAGTGCAGTGGCCACTCCCGGCCACCGCAGCCTCAACCTGCTGGGCTCCGGCAATCCTTCCGCCTCAGTCTTCCAAGTAGCCGGAACTACGGGCGCACGCTACCGTGCTCGGCTGATTTTTTGATTTATTGTAGAGATGAGGTCTTGTCAAGTTGCCCAGGCGGGTCTCGAACCCGCGGGCTCAGGCAATCCACTTACCTCGGCCTCCCAAAGTGCTGGGATTACAGGCTGAGCCACGGAGCCCGGCCCATTGACTTTCTTTTAAGTGTACAGGCCATTGATTCTGGAGACCATCTCTTAATTGTTAAATGTTTTGTCATGATTACATTCCGGTTATGGCAGAAATGCTGCAAAAATTATATTTCATTTTTTCTTTTTAGTATTGTGCTTTTCTCATTTAATCAATATCGATTTCTCTATAATTAACATCTATTAGTGTATGAGATGTGAGGTAGGGTAGGGAGCTATTACTTTTGCATATGGTAAACCTTATCATTAATCAAAATGAATTCCTAAAATATTTTAATTAATATGCTGCTTCTGCCATACGTACACACATATATACATACATATATATATATATGTATATACCTGTATGTAATACCATTTATGAAATTTTTATCCTCTTCCACTGGTTTATTTGTTTAAGGATATTTGATAAGGCTATATTTACCAATACAGCCTTATCTTAATTATTATAGCTTTATAATAGGGCAAGATAACCCATTCATTTCTCTTTTTTCTTCAAAATTATCTTGGCTACTACTGATCCTTTGTAAAGTTACTTACACATACACAAACACACACACACATACACAATGAAGTCTTTAATTGCATTAAATTCGTAAATTAACTTCAGGAGAATTGCCATATTTACAATAACTAAATCTTCTCATTAATGAACTAAACAGGATTTATCACTTTGTTTAGATATTTTATGCATTCTATTAAATTTGATAACATTATACATAAAGGCCCTACATATCTTTTATTGGATAAACTCTTGGTTATTTTCTAGATTTTTTGTTTTGTAACTTCAGAAAATATTACCTTTTAAAAAATTCATTTTGTATTTTGACATATAAGAAAAACGATTTGTATGTATTGATTTTACAGTCAACAACTGGACTCAGTTCTCTTGTGGGTCTGATAGTTTGTAAGTCTGTAGATTTTGAATGTAGACAATCATATTGTCTGCAAACAAAGATTTTCATCACACTGTAGACTAAGGGAATCTTTGTCTATTTAAAGGAAATGTGTCTAACTTTTCACCATGAAGATGACTTATAGTTTGAACTTCTTTGGAATTCTTTCTTTGATATTTTCAGGTATGGGTCCCCTTTTGTCCTTTTAATTGTAAGAGGTCTAGAAATTCCTATCAGCCTGTAAACATGCTGCCTTATTCTGCAGGGATTCCTTTGAACCCATTCCAATCAGACTTTCATTTCACCACTCGACTGAAATTGTTCTTGTCAACATCACTGGTCATCTCTATCTGGTCAAATAAAGTGGAGGCCTCAACTGCACTGCTCAGCACTACCGACCCTTTTGCCACTTGGCTTTTGAGACCTCACATTCCCCCGGTTTCCATCGTTCATCACAGATCCCTCCTTTGCTAGATCCTTTCCTTCTTGCTGTAAAGTACAGAAGCTGCCAGGCTAGACCTCATCATTCTCTCCTCTCAGACCCTCCACAGGCACACCCTCGGCCTGTCTCCTGGCTTTCACCATCCGCTCCATGCCAATGGCTTCCAAATGCATATCTCCTGCCCTGATTCTGAACTTCAGATTTCTAGAGCCACCAGTCTACCTGACACCATTGCTAAGAAACCTCATAGGAACTCATATATACAATGGAGAAAACAAGTGCTTGACTTACCGTCCCCTTCCTGTTTCAGGAAATATTATCCTCCAAACTTTGGAGTTCTTTTTTATTCCACTCTTTGTGTTCACACTCCACATACCATGTGTTAGGAAATCCTACTGATTCTACTTCAAGACATATTTGTAATGTGAATGATGGAAAGTAGTGTCCTTAGATGTGACATGTTTCATTTCAGGTTTCATGGATTCATAAAACAAAGGAAAAGTCCTGTTTCAGGAGCATGACTTTAAGATAATTTTGCACAAGGAGAAATTAAAGAATAGAAATTTTAAAAAGGTCAAGATATGTATATATATACATATACATACATACATATATACATATACATACATACATATATATACATACATACATACATATATACATATACATACATACATATATATACATATATATACACATATATATACATATATACATATATACTTGTGTTTTTGAGTATCAGACAACAATATGCCAAAGTTATACCATCACATGGTTACCATTAACAAAATTATTGGTCTTGCTTTCTATATTTTCCAGATTTGTTATTGTAAATGTGAGCATCATGATATCTGCCACAACTCAACTGAGTACTGCCTAGGACAAAAATATTTAGAAATCAATTGTTTCTTTTTAAATTCTCTTTACACAACTGAAAATTTAGTAACAAGTGGACATAAGTACCTTTATTAGTAGGCCATTCTTCTCAGAAGAGTAGTGCCATGGTTCGAATGTTTGTGTGCCCTCCAAAATTCATGTCGAAACTTAATCCCAAATGCAACAGCATGAAGAGGTCAGGCCTTTAGGAGGTCAACGGGTCAGGAGCAATGCCCACACTCATGGATGGGGTCAAAGCCCTTATGAAAGAAGCGTCACACAGCGTTCTGCCCTTTTACCCTTTCACCGTTCTCCTGTGTAAGGACACAATGTTCATTCCCTTCAAAGGAGGCAGCAACAAGGTGCCATCTTAGAAACAGAGAGACCGGGCCCTCACCAGACACTGAATCTGCCGGCACCCTGATCCTGGACTTCTCAGCCTCTAGAACCACATAAGAACATAAACTTCTGCTCTTTATAAATTATCTAACCTGTGGTATTTTGTCATAGCAGCACAAAGGGACAAAGACAGGTAGCAAACTGAGTTAAAAGAAGAGCACGTTTTTCTTCTCAACTGTGCATGGCCTCTAGAAATAGAGCCAATAGGACAGATAAGCATAGTTTCAGTTAGTACAAAATTCTGTAAACTAGAGAATGAGATAATACACGACTTAGAATAAGATGTGAAGACATTAAGCATTGAGTGTCAATCAATGCTCTGACTCACAACTCCCCCTTTTGTTCTTTCTTCTCTTTACAAAAGGATGCAAATCTCTGAATCTTTCCTTTGCCTACTTATCGTGCTATTATGTTATTTTTTACTATTTAAGAAAATAAAATTCCTGTTCTTTACGGAAAGCTAAGGTTTTTGGAGGGTTCTTCACCGTGATGGCTGCCTGCAGCCTCAATCTCACCCTTTCAGGCCTTAGGAATAATTTCCCAGGACACTGCATCTTAGTCCATCTGTGATGCCATAACAAGATGCCACAGACTGGACAATTTATAAATGACAGAAATTTATTTGTCACAGATTATGGAGACTGGGAGATCCAAGATCAAGAACTGGCAGGCTCAAAGTCTGGTGAGGGTCCATTCCTCATAGATGGCAGCGTCTACCTGTTCTCACATGGTGAAGGGGAAGAAAGAGAAGGAAGGTGGTTCTCTGAAGCCTCTTTCATAAGGGCATTAATCCCATTCATAAGGGCAGATACTTCATGGTCTAACCACCTCCCAAGGGCCCCACCTTTTAAGACCATCACCTTGGTGGGCTGTTTCAACATGTGAATTTTGGAAGGACACATATACATTCAAATCATAACCAAGTGATCAATTTTTTTCTTTTCAGACATCTCTTTTGGCCTTTCCCACAACCTGTGGATTTTTAAACAGTAAAAAGTAATGCACTTTTACTTTACAAATCTCAAAATTATCTTCAAGTGAGAATGAGCTCCAAACATGAATGTGAAGAGAAGAGGAAAGATACGCCAACAATGGTTCCTTCTAGTACCTTATGCTTTTGCTTCATGTAAGTAAGTGACTCATACGCGGAACAATCAGAGAGCCCCTGACTCACTGGAGAGGGTCACAACAGGACTCCTGAAGAAAGTGCCCAAGCCAAACTCTGAAGTAGCGTGAGACAGGTAAGTGGGCCTGAGTTTCAGCAGGGCACTGGGGTTTCAGGCAGAGGTAAAGAAGTGGGGAATCGCTGGCCAGTGCATGGAAACAATCCTACTGCCCATCAAAAGTCGACTGGATAAAGAAAATCATGGACCTCACAACAAATTGGAGGAGCTGGAGACCATCATACTTGGTGATCTATCACAGAAACAAAGAACCAAATACCACGTGGCCCCACTCCTAAGTGGGACCTGAACACTAAACACAATACTCAAGGGAGGGATTGAAAGTCATGGGAAACTGCCAGGGGAGGGAGGGAAGGGGGGTCATGTAACAACACAAAGCGTACTTGGCCCTAAACCAAGGGACATAAGGACCAGTTCACCTGCATGTAGATCACTTATGTACCTAATCCTGACCTGTACCCCACACCCTTATAATAAAATAAAGTCAGAAAAAAGAAGCAGGTGAGATCATAAAAACAAGCACAAGCAATCTTTGCAGAGAAAAAACATGGGCCATGCATTTTAATTGAAATATAAAACAAAGATGCTGAGACCTGGGAATGGACAGTGATGGAACTTGAAGGCCTGTTCACCGTGTGAGAAAATACCTGCTGCTGGAACCTGTTACCATGAAGGTGGCTTAAAACAACACATTTATCCTCTCAATTTGGAGCCCAAAAGTCTGAAATCAAGATGTTCGTAAGATTGATTCCTTCTGGAGTCTCTGAGTGAGAACTGGTTCATGCCTGTCCTAGCTTCTGGTGGCTGATAGCAGTCCTGGGCATTCCTTGGCTTGTAGACACACAACTCCAGTCTCTGCCGCTGTCTTCACATTGCCTTCTCAGCGTGTCTTCTCCCTTTATCTTCTGTCACTTGTCATTGGACTTCGGACCCAGTGTAATTCAGGATGACCCCATTCACAGACCCTTAACTCAATTACATCCACAAAGACCCACTTTCCAAAAAAGGGCCCATTCATAAGCTCCTGGTGAACATATTTTGGGAGAGGTTGGGTCATCCTTCCCCCACCACAAGCATGGACCTCCAGGCAGTCGGAAGCCTCTCAGGCTTTAAACAAGAGGATACATAACCAGATTTCAATTGTAATAAGATGTCTCAGCAAGGGCTGTGATCATAAAATGGGAAGAAAGGGATAAATTAAGAAATATTTAAGAATTATGCTCAGTAATTCTGGATTGTTTAGAATGAGGGGCTAAATAAATAAGACAGTCTACTATGTGTCTCACACTTCTGGCTTGAATAAATTTGGTGATTATGAAGAGACAACCAGAAGAGAGACGTGCTTGAGAAGAGATTATTCTTCTGTTTTTGACATGTTGATTTTGATGGCATTTTGGGTAGTGTGGTGAAGAAATCCAGCAGGATGAGCCAGAGATGGTGATTTGGGAGTCCTCTCTGAATAGGTGGAGATAAAGCTAATGCGTTTTTAACCATAATCTATCTAGGCATTGAAAATACAAAGTACAAAATTTAGCCCCATAAATAGGCTGGAAAATGCAGGTAAAGTACCCAAAGACACACAGAATTAGAGTCAGAGAGGGTAGGAAAACCTTCCAGGAAACCAAAGCAGATCATAGACCTGTGAATGGACTGGCACAGTGGGCACTAGAAAATGGTCGTAGCCCTGCTACTTCAAGTGAACAGGCTGCCCCTGCACGCCAGAGGTGGGGGGCAAAAGTGGCACAGCCACAAAGATGCTCAGTTTGCTCACAGAGAAAAGAATGGGCCAAGCCTGAGCCAATGGTGAGGGTTTGGAAAGTCTCCATTCTTAGCGCCTCAGCATTATTTGCATAAACCACATACTAAAATTTGGGGTTGTGATCCGAGAACCAATAAGAGGGAGACAAACCGCAGTTTATTTTTATTTATTTTTTTCCATCTGTGATAAGCATTTTATTTAAGGAAAAGTATTCGATTATAGATTTCTTTCATTTTATAGTTTTAAGATAATTGAGGGCGAGGCTCCGTGGCTCAGCCTATAATCCTGGTACTTTGGGAGGCTGAGGCAAGTGGATTGCCTGAGTCCACGGGTTTGAGACCAGCCCAGGCAACTTGGTGAGACCTTGTCTCTACAATAAAAAAAAAATTAGCCAGCCATGGTAACCCACACCTGTAGTTCTGGCTATTTGGAAGGCAGAGGTGGAAGGGTCATTGGAACCCAGCAGGTCGGCACTGGGGTGGCCTTGAGTGTGCCACTGCATTCCAGTCTGGGCAATGGAATGAGATTCCAACTTTAAAAAAAGGATAATTGAGGCTTTCATATCTCCTTGTGTTCATTTGGTAAGTTAGATTTCTTAGGAATTTGTCCTTTTCATCCAAATTTAGACATTTATTGGCATAAAGTAGTTTATTAAAACCTCTCATAAACTTTTAATGTTTATAATTATGATCCTTTCCCTTTACCCTTTATTCTTGTTAACTGTTGTTTGTTAGTTCTCTGTTTCTTGATCCGTCACATCAGGAGTTTATCAACTGTATCAGTTTTCTCAAAGAACCAAACTCCAGCTTACTGATTCATTTTATGGAACAAACCCTGCTGCCCATCAAAAGTGAACTGGGTAAAGAAAATATGGTACACATACGCAATGGATTAGCACACAGCCATAAAGAAGGACAAAATTATGGACTTCACAGCAAATTGGATGGATTTAGAAACCATCATATTCAGTGATCTAGCACAGAAATAAATAACTGAATACCACATGTTCTCACTCATAACTGGATTCTGAACAATTATCATAAAACTACGAGAGAGACAAGTCACACTTTAGACAGTAAGAGGCTGCTTTGGGAAAAAGAAAGAAAACCAGCCTCCAGTTGAGTAGAGAGCTCTGGGACTTAATAAGCAAGGGATCTGGTAGGGATGATGATTTCTTCTGACATGCTCTCTCACTATGTGTGCCAAAGCTCCTTGTGCATGGAGACAGAATACATGTCATCTAAGCAGAGGGGTTTCCTCAAAGGACTATCAAAGTCACAATGCAGATTTCCTACCAAGAGAGAATTTTTATGAGAACCCTTCACCACCACCCCAAACACAGGCTTATAAAAAATCTTTGTCAAAAAAACTTTAAAATACTTAGCCAAGCTTAAAAGAAAGAGAGGAGAATGGTCACAGCTCATGAATGAGAAGGTAATGGAAGTCCCCTCACTTGCAGATGTGGCATTGGAATGGCCTGTCTGGGGGAAGAGAGTTTAGACCAGAGGCCTCAGGAAAGAGCTGTCTTGTCCTTGAACATTGACACTCTTCCCTTGAAACCGGGAAATAGCTTCCTTGAGCATCACCGAATTCTTCATTCAAAGGTACATGTTGGCAACCAAAGTCCACCAGACCAATGAGGCAAGCAACAGCATGAAACAGGACCAGGATGACACATCAGACAGCTGACCTCCGAGGAAGAAAAGAAATCATAAAAGAAGAGGGGTTTACAAAACCCCAGTAAATTTACTTAGAGAGATTTGAGAAAACTACAAAGTAAGTTTAGCTGCTATGTTGAAGGAGCAATAGTAAACAAAAAAAATCCTGGAAATTAAAAGTATGGCTAGCAAAATGAAAAGTGCTGTGAAACAGTTGGAAGAAAAAGAAATCTCCCGCAAGGTAGAACAAAAATACAGAAACTTAACATGAGGAAGAAGTCAAGAAACTATTATTCCAATTTGTATTGTGTAATATTTGACATATACAAAAGAATACATGGAACACAGATGTAAGTTACAAAAGTCACATGAACACCAGTGAACCCGCTGCCCAATTCAAGGGTGAGAGACTCTATGATCTGCTTCCACTTCCCTGTCCCTGCGGCATACCTCTCAACCAGAATGAAATGCAACAGTGATCCTTATAAACTTGTATTTCTACACAATAGAATATCACGCAGCCATAAAGAAGGACAAACATATGGACTTTGCAGCAAATTGGATGAACTTAGAATCAATCATACTCAGTGATCTATCACAGAAACAAAGAACAGAGTACCATATGTTCTCACAAGTGGACCTTGAACAATTTTTATCCTCCTATAAGAAAGGGATTGGCAGTAATGGGAAACTGTCAGGGGAAGGGAGTGGGATTGGCGGTTGAGGGAAACTGCCAGGAGAGGGAGGGGCACACCTCATCAACACAGGTACCTGCATAATCAACGTTTGTATACCTAACCCTGAATTGTACACCACATCTTTATAATAAAAAAGAAAAATAAGCCGGGCTCGGTGGCTCAGCCTGTAATCCCGCGCTTTGGGAGGCTGAGGTGAGTGGATTGCCTGAGCCTGCAGGTTTGAGACTCACCTGGGCAACCTGGCGAGACCTCATCTCTATAAATCAAAAATTAACCGGGCGTGGTAGCGCGTGCCTGTAGTTCCGGCTACTTGGAAGGCTGAGGCGGAAGGATCGCCGGAGCCCAGCGGGTCGAGGCTGCGGTGGCCGGGAGCGGTCACTGCACTCCAGTCTGGGCGACAGAGTGAGACTCCGACTCAAAAAGAAAAAGAAATAAACTTGTATTTCTAAAATGTTATTGTTAGCACGTATAAATATATTCTTAAGTGATAACTTTGTGTTTTGAGCCTCACAAAGATGGCATCCTATGGATGGACTGACAGAAAAAGAAGACAGAAGGCTAGATTGAGAGACGGTGTAAGATACCTCTGCCACTTCTCACCCTGACTACACCACTTCCAAGATAGGCGAACTTGTGCGGGTTACTTCCTTTTTAAAAGCATCTCTTCAGTATACTTATATTTTTATTTTTTAATGAATTAGCTTTATTTTAGAAGTGTGGGGTGCAATTCAGGGTTAGGCATACAAATGGTCATTATGCAAGTACCCTTGATGATGAGGTGTGCAGGCCCCGCCGCCGGCAGTTTCTCACTACTTACAATCCCTTTCTTACCATATGACGATAATCTTTCAAGGTCTGCTTATGAGTGAGAACATGCGGTGCTCAGTTCTTTGTTTCTGTGATAGATCACTCAGTATTATGGACTCTAAGTCCATCTAAGTGGCTGTGAAGTTCATAACTTTGTCCTTCTTTGTGGCTGCGCAAGATTCCATCGTGCATGTGTACCGCCTTTTTTTGATCCAGTCCTCTTTCAATGGGCAGCACAGTGGGCTCCATGTTTTTGCTATTGTGAATAATGCTGCAGTAAACATGGATATGCAGGTATCTTTTTCACAGAGTGATTTGAGTTCCTCCGTGTATATTCCCAGAAGGAGGATAGCAGGGTTGTATGAAAGGTCAAGTTTTAGATCTTTTAGGAGTTGCCAAACAGTTTTCCACAGAGGTTGGACTAGTTTACACTCCCACCAAAAGTGTAGAAGTGTTCCCTTTTCCCCGCATCCTTTCAGTATCTGTTGCTTTTTTGAGTTATTGATGATGACTTAAAGTCTCAGTTTCCTCATCGGTAAAATAGAGATAACATATCCTTGTGAAGGATATTGAATGGGGTAATGCATACATATTGCTTAGAAGAGCACAAATTAATTAACCAGAACGTGGATATTTGTTATATTCATGATTGTACTGTATGTTATTTTCTGTGACTTCTTTTCCTTTCGATTTTATATTTCTAAAATCTATCAGTTTTGTTGTCTTTAGCCATAGTTCATGCTACTTTATTTTTTTCTACTACATAATGTTACATCATGAGAATATGCTGTATTTTACCTTTTCATTCTCCTGTAAATTTACATTTGGGTCGTTCCACTTTTTTGTTATTAAAAATTAGAATGCTATAAGCACTCATGTACCTATTTGCTGGCAGAAGGGTGCAAATGTTTCTGCAGAATATGCATTCTTATATTTAGGAGTGGAATTGCTAGGTCGTAGAATGTGAGAATATGCAACATTGCATGAATAAAAGACCAAATCACCAAATTATTTTCCAAAATAGTAAACAGTTGGCAGTATGCAAAACTTTTCGTTAAGCTATGAGCTCCTGGTATTGTTGGATTTCCTATTTTTCCCTCTTCAATGAGCATAAAATGATACTTCATTGTCTTAATTTGCATTTCCATAATGTTGAATGAGGTTGGATATCTTTCAATATATTCACCATTTATATTTTCTATTCTACAAAATACCTGCTCATGTCATTCACCCTTTCTTTATTGGGTTTTAACTTACTAATTTCAGTGATTTGTAAGAATTCTTTTTGTAGCCTAAAAAATGACACTTTATCAATAATATTCTATGTGAATATCTTTTCCAAGCTTGGGACTTATCTTTTCACTGTATGGATGGTGTCTTTTGATGAAAAGAGGTTCTCAACTTTAAAATTATCAACTTTATCCATTTTCAATCAACAACTTTTCATATACAGAATCTAAAAAGTATCGCCTGCATTTCTGACATAGAGTTTTTGCTGTTTACATTTAAATGCTTAATTCATCAAGTTTTTTTTTTGTACATGTCTGAAGGTGACTGACAGCAATGGCTAACTTAGTCATGCTGCTAATTTACCTCCAAATGTCTGTTTAGCACATCAGAAATACCTTTTCTCTTGCCACAAAGAAAAAAGACAATGAAAGGTACACTTCATCAAGATTAAAAAAAATATTAACATACAGTATAATTTAGAGAACTAATTCCATTTTTTCTATTTCCATAATATCTTTCTCAACGTTACTTATCAAATTGTTCTCCTTTCTCCAATGGTTTGAAATTAGATGTCGTTGTTTCTTGGGGCTTCTGTAACAAATTACCACAGACTTGGTGGCTTAAAGCAACAGAAATATATTCTTTCACAGTTCTGGAGGCCAGAAGTCCAAAATCAAGGGGATGGCGAGATTGGTTTCTTCTGGGGCTCTGAGAAAGAAATTGTTTGCTTCTTCCCTAGCTTCTTGTGGTTACCCACTATCTTAGTCCATTCACACTACTATTAAAAACACCACAAAATGAGTGATTATAGACAACAAACATATTTCTCACAGTTCTGGAGGCTGTGAAGTCTAAGATCAAGGTGCCAGATTCAGTGTCTGGTGAGGTATTGTTTTTCCTGGTTCACAGATGGCGACTTATTGCTGTCTTCACATGATAAAAAGGGGAGGCAGCTCCCTGAGGTCTCTTTAACAGGAGCACTAATTCCATTCATGAGGGCTGTGCACCACGAGCCCACTCAGACCATAGTGTCATCAGTACTCTGGGTTCTTGTACTCAGGATACTTATAGACACAACACTCTGATTTCTGCCTCTGTCCTCACATGTCCTTCTTCTCTGCACCTCAGTGTCCTCTTCTCTTCTTATAGAGACACCAGTCATTGAATTTGGGGCCCACCCAAATCCAAGATTATTCCATCTTTAAATTCTTAACTAATTACATCTGCAAAGACTCTATTTCCAAATTAGGTTATACTCTGAGGTTCCAGGTGGACATGAATTTGGGGATGGGAGAAACACTAGTCAACCCCTACCATGGGTCAACATCAAGTTTCCATATAGTGAAGTGTCTTTTCTGGGCTCTCTGTTCAATTTCATTCACTTGCTTTTCTTCTATCCCTGAACTAAATTGCTAGTGATTGAATACGTTTATGATAATTCTTGATAACTGAAAGGTGTCTCTTCTCCTTACAGGGTGTCTTGGGTCTTTGCTCACCTAAATAAATTTAAAGATGTGAGTGTCAAATTCCTTGAAAAAAAATCTGTTGGGATTTTTATTTCAAAATTGCACTAAATGTGTAGAAAATCATGGAGAATCCAACATCTTTACATGATTGGATCCTTTAACTCACAAATATGGCATGACTTTCTGTTTCAGCCTTCTTTAATGGCTTTTAATGAAGCATTGTTTCCTTCCTATATTAAGTGTACATCTTATCTTAATAAAATATTAGAGTCCTGGAAAGATAAGGTAATACAAAAGGCCTAGGTATACTTCTCACCCAGTTTTTTCTAATGTTAACATCTTACATACATCTTTTGTTAGAGTTATTTCTGATTAATTTATGTTTTGCTACTATTATAAATGATGAAATATAGAATGTTAATCCAGGTAGCTCAGCAATCAAATAATAGGAGTTTCCAAAATAGAAAACAGAGGTGGAAGAAATGATCAAAGAATAAAATTTCTAAGATCTGAAGTGACAATAACAATCTTTAAACCGCAAGAGTCCTCGTGGTGCAGAGCAAGTTTGAGTGAAAAGTAGAATCTAGATTCTTCTTTGTGAAATTTCAGAACACCAATGGTAAAAAGATCTTAAAAGCCGAGTAAGATTGTTTGCTCTAAAGTGTGTCATCTTGGAGAGTGGCTTCTATAGACTACTCAGAGGCCCTGCGTTGAGTTTTTCCTTCTGAAAACATGATCTCTTTTTACGCCCTTGGTAGTTTTGAAGTGTTCTTATGCAGGTCTTGCATATTCCCTGCTAAGTTTATTCCTAGGTGGTTTATATTTTTGCTGCTCTTACGAATTTTTTCTTATATTTTCTGAGGACTACCTGTATAGAAAAGCTATTGATTTTTGTTTCCATTTATCCATATACTGGTCACTTACTGAAGACATTATTTCAAATGGGTTTTAAGAGAATCTGGTGTTTTCCTGTTTGATAATTACATAGTCTGCAAGCAATGATAACAATTATGTCTTCATTCGTTTTCCTATTGCTTTTTCTTTTCTTATTACTCTGGGTGAACCATTCAAAAATTTTTGACTAATAGAATTAATGGTGAATATCTTTGCCTTATTTTTTGCCTAGAGTATTGAACTCTTAAGGTAACAAGTGATTTTGCTTCTAGGCAGTCTTTATCCTTTTACAGAAGAAATTGATGTTGAAGTTTATCATGTCTTTTGCATTAACTGAGATTATCTAATTTCACCTTTTAATTTGATGATCTAATTAAAGTATTCCAACTACTGAATCATCTTTACATTTCTGGTATAAATCCTACTTAGTTAAAGCCAAAATTGTATCCCCTCCAAATTTATAAGTTGAAGCTTTATCTCTTAATGTGATGACATTCGGAGATGGGACCTTTAGGAGATAATTGGGTTTAGGTAAGGTCATTAAGATGGTATCTTCATGATGGGATTAGTATTCTTTAAGAAGACACACCACAGAGCTTGCTCTTTCTTTCTCTCCCCACTATGTGAAGAAAGACATAACAAGAAGGTGGCTGTTTAAAGGCAGAAAGAAAGCTCTCACCAGAAACCAACTATAATGGCATCTTGACCTTGCAATTTTAGCCTCCGGAACTGTAAGAAAATAAATTTTGGTTGCTTAAGCCACCCACTCTACAGCATTTTTTCGTGGAGCCTGAGCCAGGACAGAATTCCTCCTGCCTGATTGCTTAGAAAGGAGACATCAGTCTTTTTTTTTTTGCCTTTGGATGCAAACTGGAACATCAACTCTTCTTAGGTCTCCAGTCTGCTTGCTTTCATGCTAGAACTTCCACCATCAGATCTCTTGGTTCTTGGGCCTTCTGACTTGAAATACAACTGCTGACTGCATGTTTTGCAAGTCCATAATCTCATGAGCCAATTCCTTATAACAAATCTCTTGTAATAAACGAATATCCATATCCTATTGATTCTGTGTCACTGGAGAGCCCTGACTAATGCAAGGTATATTGTTCTTTATTACATTCCTGCATTTATCTACCAATGATTTGCCAATACACACCGAACTGGTCTTGTTCTGTAGCCTTCAAATGTATGTGTACAGCTTTTAGTATTAGGCGTTGGCATTGGGACCATTTTAACTTTGTAAAATTAATTGAAAATTTCATCATTTTTTTCTTTTCTTGGGGCCAGGCTAAATAGAAAAGAAAATAGTATATATTTCTGGAAAGTGTGTTGAGATTTTCCTTCAAAATCATCTGGGCCTAGCATGTTTTTTGTGAATAATTCTATATAATTTTTTTGATAATAATTATTATGATTTTCCATAGTTTTTCCACTTAGTTTTTCCAGTCGATTTATATTTTTTTTTAGTTTTCCAGAAATGTGTTGATTTTATCTAAGTGCTTATTAACATCAAGTGATACATAAAATTTTCTTTAAAAATTGTAATGGCCAGGGATGGTCAGTAATCCCAGCACTTTAAGGTGGCTGAAGTGGGAGGATTGTTTAAGCCCAGGAGTTGATGAGACCTGCCTGACCAACACAGCAGAACCTTGTCTCTACATAAAAATCAAACAATTAGCCGGGTATGTGGCATGCCCCTGTGGTCCAGCTACTCAGGAGGCTGAGGCAGAAGGATTGCCGGAGCCCAGGAGGTCAGGGCTGCAGTGAGCCATGGTCATGCCACTGCACTCCAGCCTAGGGGACAGAGGGAGACCCAACTCAGATGAAATGAAATGAAACAAAAAGTTTTAATTTCATTTTTTTACATGGTGATAGTTCCTAACTTTGTATATTTGTGTGTGTTCCCTTTTCTCTGTCACCCTCACCACAAGTTTGTATACCTGGTTGAATTTGTATAACTGGTTGAGTTTGCATAAACTGGTATTTTGACTAAAACTAATTTTTGTCTTCTTCCTATTCTTATTTTTTTAATTTGCACTAATTCTTTCCTATGTTTTTCTTATCCTGATTTTTAAAATTTTTTTTTTAGATCTTTTTCTAATTTGGGAATTGAACACTGACACTGTTTTTTTTTTAAACCTCTTCACATTCTAAAAGCATTTCTAGTGATATTTAGACTTGCAAATTTGCCTTAAGTTCAAGTTTGGTCATATACAATGGGTTTAGACTTGCAATGTTTTCATGAATGCTAATTTTTAAACAGACTGTAAATCTTGAGTAAACTAAACTAGCTTTAGAAAAATCAGAAAATGCCTGAAAGTGCTTGAAACATCCTAAGGTCAAAAATTAAAACATTCAGGATGCCTACTAAAATACAGTTTTGCACCACATAATAGTGTTTGGGTCATCAACAGACTGTATATAAGAAGGTGGGCCCATGAGATTATAATACAGCATTATTACTGCCCCTTTTCTATTTTGAGTAGGTTTAGATGCACAAATACCATCATGTTACAGTTGTCTACAGTATTCGGTACAATAACATGTCGTACAGGTTTGTAGCCTAGGCTCAATAGGCCATACCATATAACTTAGGTGTGTAGTAGTTGGACCATCTAGGTGTGGGCAAGTATACTCTCTGATGCTCTCATAACAACAACGTTGCCCAATGACACATTTCTCAGAATGCATCCCTGTCATGAAGTAATGGATGGCTGTATTGTGAATGACCAGGAATTGGAAGTTAGGTCAGTGAAAAAAGGAGAAAATTAAACGCATCATTGTTCAATTTGTGCTATAAATGTTTTACCTATATTTAAGACCCTGATTTTGAATCACTTAATATTCTGGGGCAAAATTCTTTTCAGTGTATATCAATATTTCTTTTCAGATGCTATGTATGGGTCTTGGTGGAGGTGCTTCATAAGTCTAAGAATCCTTTCGTTTTGCCTTCTTATTTAAAGGGCACAGAAATCATTTAGGTCTTAAACTCTTCCTTTAAATAATTCTAGACATTGCTCTATCATTTCTGGGTATTTAGGACTTTAGATGAAAATCCAGATGAGAACAAGATTTTATCGTCCTTTTTATGTACTTTTTTCTAACCATATATTCAGAGAATGAATTTTTATTCATAAAATTTTAAATTTTCACCTGAACTTCAGAATTTCAGTTGTGAGAATGACCTCAAATTGTTTCTTTTTACTAACATAATGTGCTTTCTAATATCATTGCCATTTAAAATACAAATTTCATATATTAACTCCTATATCTTGTGACAATGAATCAGGTACTTCTGCTCTGGACCTATTCTTCAGAGATTCTAGGTCTTTTCATAACTTTAGTGATGTTTGTTTGCTTATTCTGACTGAGAAAGATTTAAGTTTGCCTAGCATTGTTAGCACAAATGGGCTCTGTCCATTTCAAAAGAACCCGTTTCTGTTATTTCAGTCGCAGACACTACAAACATATTTTCTGGAGTTTCACTGAGACCACTGAGGGAACAATTGGCCTTCCAAGGTATGGTGAGAGGCACAGCACTCAGGGTCTCTTTTTCACGTGGTGTGGAGCAGTCACCCGAAGACTCACGGATGTTCTCCCCTTCTCTAAGTGGTATGGTTGCAGCACTCAAGGCTCAACTGGCTCCTGCAGAAATCTACTGACATCTCTTAACCCTGCTGTCCATGCCAGCTGGTGGCTAGTGACGTGTCTCATGGTTAGTAGCTTAGAAAATAGCCTCCTTCATTTATAAAGTATTCCATGAGCACCCATTATGTAGAGTTACTGGGAATAGATCAGTAATTAAAAGACACAGAGTACCTACTTTTTCAGTAGAAAAGACAGTCATTAAATAAGTACAGGCAAGCCTCGAAGATATTACAGATTTGGTTCCAGACCACCACAATAATGCAAATAGCACAATAGAGCAAGTCACACACATTTTATGGTTTCCAAATACATATACAAATTATATTTATGTGACACTACGGTCCACTAAGGGTGCAACAGCATTATGTCCAAAAATGTATATATTTTATTTAAAAATAATTACAGCTAGGAAATGCAAACAGTTGCCTGAGTTTTCAGCAAGTTTTTTTGCTGGTGGAGGGTCTTGCCTCAGTGCTAATAACTGCTGAGGGATCAGGGTGGTAGCTGCTGAAGGTTGGGGTGGCTGTGGCAATTTCTTAAATAAGACAACAAGGAAGTTTGTCGCATCAATTGACGCTGTCATGAAATATTTCTCTGTATTATGTGATGTGGTTTGATAGCAGTTTAACTATAGTAGAACTCCTTCCAAATTGGAGTCCATCCTCTCAAACTCTGCCACTGCTTTATTCACTAAGTTTAAGCAATATTCTCAATTCCTTGTGGTAGCTTCAATGATGTACACAGCATCTACACCAGAAACAAATTCCATCTCAAGAAACCAATTTCTTTGTTCATTCATAAGAAGCAACTCCCGACCCATTCAAGTTTCATCATGAGATTGCAGCAATTCAACACATCTTTAGACTCCACTTCTAAATCAAATTTTCTTACTGTGTCTACCACATATGCAGTTACTTTCTCCATGAAGTCTTAAACCTCTCAAAATCATCCATGTCGGTTGGAATTGATTTCTTCCAAATTCCTGTTAACTGGGATATTTTAACCCCTTCCCATGAATCACAAATGTTCTTAATGGAATCTAGAATGGTGAATCCTTTCCAGGAGGTTTTCAATTTCTTTTACCCAGATATATCAGAGGAATCATGGTCTATGGCAGCTATCACCTTACAAATGCATTTCTTAGATAATTAGACTTGAAATTCAAAATTACCCCTTGATCCATGGGCTACAGATGGATATTGTGTTCACAGGCATGAAAACAACATGAATCTCCTTATTCTTCTCCATCAGAACTCTTGGGTGACCAGGTGCTTGTTAATGAGAAGTAATATATTGAAAGAAATCTTTTTTTCTGAGCAATGGATCTCAACAATGGGCTTAAAATATTCAGTAAACTGTGCTGTAAACAGATGTGCTATCATCCAGGCTCTGTTCTATTTATAGAGCATGGGCAGAGTTGATTTAGCATAGTTCTTAAGGACTCTAGGATTTTCAAGATGATAAGTGAACATTGGCATCAACTTAAAGTCACCAGCTGCACTAGCCCTGAACAAGAGAGTCAACCTGTTCTTCAAAGCTTTGAAGCTAGGCATTGGCTTCTCCTCTAGCTATGAAAACCCTAGATGGCATCTTCTTCCAGTAGATGACTATTTCGTCTACACTGAAAATCTGTTGTTTAGTGTACCTACCTTCATCAATGATCTCAGTTAGATCTTGTGGATGACTTGCTGCAGCTTCTGTATTTTAGATGAAAATCCAAAAGACAACAGGATTTTGTTTTCCTTTTTATGTAATTTTCTAACCATATATTCAGAGGATGAATTTTTATTCATAGAATTTAAAATTTCCACCTAAACTTTTTGTTATAGAGATGGCTTCTTTCCTTAAACTTCATGAACCATCCTCTGTTAGCTTCCCGCCTTAGAGACAAGTAGCTCTCTGGATCTTCAGCAACTGTCTCCTACCATATGGTAACACACATGAAAATAAACATCAACTCTCTAAAGCTAAGAAGATTCCAATAAGTCACCAATAGAATCATTTAACAGCAAACTAATGACAACAGCCATCCATCTCCAGATTTCTTGTTAAATGAAAAGAAAACTTTGTCTTAGCCACTGTAATAAGGTTTTCTATACTTACAGCTTCCTCACCTCTCTCACTCAGTCTTCATAGAATTTAAGATAGTTAGGACCTTGCTTTGGATTAGGCTTTGGCTTAAGGGAATGCTGCAGCAAGTTTGATCTTCTATCTAGACCACTCAAACTTTCTCCATATCTGTAATAAAGCAGCTATGCTTTCTTATCTTCTTGTGTTCACTGGAGTAGCCCTTTTAAATTTCTTCGAGAACTTTTCCTTTGCATTCACAATCTGGCTAACTGTGAGACACAAGAGGGTCATGCTTTTGGCTTATCTTGGATCTCAATATGCCTTCCTCGCTAAACTTAACCAAGTCTACCTTTTGATTTAAAGCTAGATATGTGCAACTCTTCCTTTCACTTGAATACTTAGAGGCCATGGTAAGGTTATGAGTTGGTCAATTTCAATATTGTTGTGTTTCAGGGGACAGGTAGGCCAATGGAGAGGGAAAGAGACGGGGAACAGCTGATCTGTGGAGCAGTCAGAAGACATACAACATTTATCAATTAAGTTCTCTGTCTTATAAGGGCATGCTTTGTGGCACCTGAAAATAATTACAATGGTAACATCAAAGATCACTTATCACAGATCACCATCACAGACATAATAATAATTTAAAAGTTTAAAAAATTGTGAGAATTACCAACATGCAATACAGAGACATGAAGTGGGGGCATGCTGTTGGAAACATGAAACTGATAGACTTGCCACAAACCTTCAATTTGTAAAAAAACACAATATCTATGAAGTACAATAAAACAAGGTATGCTATAATTATTCAACTTATTTTTAATAATATACATTTTAAATAATTGCTAAAGCTTACAGGACAGTTCTTGGCGGAGGACATAACTTTGGAGTCCTCAAATTTTACAGGTTGATTGAGGTTATAGGAGTGAGCGACATTGCCCATGTAGAGAATATAAAATAAAGTACAAGATGGACTAGGACCAAGATTTCAGAAATCCTAACCTTTGAAATTCTGGCAGAGAAGGCTAGAGCAAAGACTAGGAGGAACTGGTCAGAGAAGCAAAAGAGAGCTTTGCAGGTATGTTCAAACCAAATAGAACGCTCAAGTTACACACTGTTACTTGCTTTTTTGATACGAATTCCCTACTTATTCCATGCTAATAAAGCTCAGCTTGGTGTGGGGTCACCATGATCCTAGCTCCATGTAAGACACCCACTTTCGCAATCCCCATAGTATGTCGGAGTGGCCACGCGACACAACTCTAGCCAATAACAGTGAAGTTTCCTGAAGATGTTCTGATAGAAAAGGGGTCTTCAGTTGTAGCTTGTGCAGCTCTTCGTCTTCCCCTTTCTTTCTGCCTTGGAGACAAGTAGCTCTCTGGATCTTTAGCAACTATCTTGCGACCATACGGTAACACGCTTGAAAATAAACGTCAGCTCCCTAAGAAGATTCCAATGTCACCAATAGGATCATTTAGCAGCACAACTAATGCCAACAGCCGCCTACCTCCAGGTTTCTTGTTAAATGAGAAAATAACTTTGTCTTAGTCACCGAAATGAGGTTTTCTATATTTACAACTGAATATAATTCTAAATAATACAGTTTTTATCTTCAAAATAAACTTAAAATGGTTTCTTCACTGTGAATATACTTGTACTTGATTTTGGAAAAGTAGGGAAAAAAGCTAAATAATTCTGAAGTACATTTTTTAGATATTGTCCAGTTCATAATAAAAAAATTAAAAAGCAGTAAACAAAACAAAAACAATCCTCGTTTTCACCTGATTTTCTTGATAATAAAAAGAAAACTCTTTTTTTTTTGATTTTGCTAACAAATTTATTGTGTTCAAAACTTAGTCTCTTTCTAATAATCAAATGTGCCTTGTCCATAGAGGCTGAACATAAGAAATTGTGTTCTATGTTTTCTGGCAAGGGGAATAAATGAAGACATGCTACATATGAGAATAGAATGGTGAGTTCACCTTACCTTGGTGTGTTAGAAGTTGCACGTGCCTGACCAGAGGCAGAAGCTCCTAGTAGAAACACAGTCTAAACCTGTGATTTTCTGACCAGACACACAAGACAAAGGACATTTAAAGTTAAAGACTTTTACACTTCTCATTCTCTTCTTAAAACTACTTTCTGTCCTGCCCCCAAAGACTTGTCCTAGAAATATATTGTTGCAAACATTACTGTTTAAGACATGGACTCTTATCTGACCCTTCTCTTCACCCAGAACATTTTTTTAAGTACTTAACCATTTATCAGGCACTGGGCTGACACTGAAGGTACAATGCCAACTAAGACATGAGTAATAACTTAAAAATCAATGAGAGAGAAAAAAAATCAAATAAAAAGAAACCTTACAGTTAAATAGAACATAAATCCTGCCCCTGAGGACCTTCTTGGAGAAAACAGACAAAACTATCAATAACTCTATCAATATCAATAACTATAATTTAATGTAACAAGTGATATGACAGAAGTATGTATGCCCTAGAAATATTGCCTCTCATTAGAATTACCTAGCAAATATTATAAAGTCTCAATATCCAAGCCACAGTAATGAGACTCTCTGAGGCTGAGACCTAAGTATTAGCATTAAAACAAAACAAATCCCAGATGATTCCAATAGACACCCAAGTGTGAGAACCAGAGCACTAGTGGAAACCTCAGAAAAATCAGGATTGAGATGATGAAGTGTTCTATCAACATTACAACATAAAATTAATATAAAATTTGTGCCTAACATAAGAAGGCATCAATATTGGAAATTATTTAGAGCATATATTACTGTCAGCTATAAAAGCAAAGAGAACTGATAAACTATCAAAACAAAAATGACTGCGTACATAAGCAGTCAAATGCAAGAACTGGAGAAATTGGAACGCTCATACCCTGCTGGTGGGAATGGAATATTGTACAGCTGCTTTGGAAAACAGTCTGGCAGTTTCTCCAGTAGTTAAACATAGAGCTACCATATGATTCAGCATTCCACTCATAGACATAGCCCCAAAAGAAATGAAAACATATGTCTACACAAAAATGTGTACATGAATGTTCACAGCAACATTATTCATAATAGTCAAAAAGTAGAAACAACCCAAATGTTCATCAACTAATGAATGGACAAACTAAATGCAGTATATCCATACAATGGAATATTATAAGGCAGCAAAAAAGTAGTAAGGCTCTGATACAGCACAGATGTAACAACCAGTAACAAAGGAACATATATTGTATGATTCTATTTATATGAAACATCCAGAACAGAAAAATCTGTAAAGATAAAAGATAGATTAGTAACTTTGGTTTTCACATGCTCATTGTTAGTGTAGAAACACAACAGAGTATTTCACATTCATTGTTAGTGTAGCAACACAGTAGAGTTTTGTGTGTTTTATATCCTGTGATCTCCCTGAACTCACACTCATTGGATCTAGATTTTTTTAAATGTAGATTTCTTGTAATTTTCTATGTAGACAATCATGCCATCTGCAGATAGGGAGTTTTAGGTATACCATCTTGAGTAGCAGTGGTGAGAGCAGAAACCTTTGCCTTATTCCTGATTTGGAGGAACAGCATTTAGCCATCCATTAAGTAAAACGTTAGCTATATGATTTTTGTGGTAGACTTATAAGTTGAGGAATTACTCAATATTCCTAATTGTCTGAGAATTTGTATGAGAATGAGTGTCAGATTTGTCAAATGCCTTTTTTGCATCAAAATACAACACTATTTACAGTTGTTCGAGATAAAACAATTAAGGGTAAAACTATCAAAAAGTGTAAAACTTGTTTGCTGATGAAAGCAATTGAAATAAATGGAGAGATAGATCCTATTCATGGATTAAAAAGTTAAACATAGTAAAGACTATGAGAGTTGAGTAAAGACTCAATTCTCCCCAGCTGATATACAGTTTTAAAACAATTTCCATCAAAATATCAGCGTTTTATTTTTTGTAGATAGAGAACTATTTTAAAATTCACGTGGAAAAGCAAAGGAACTAGAAGAGTTTTTAAAAATTTTTGAAAAAGAATAAAGTGAGAGAAACTACTCTCCTGATTTTAAGACTTATCATATAGTTACAGGAATCAAGACTTTGGAGGAGCAGACATATTGATCTACTAAGTTTACTTGCTACCATCACTGTTGAAGACAGCCTTCAGGAGAAGCTGAGACCCACATTTTAATAAATTTGCTCTACAAATAGTTGCATAATACTATTTTCAAGTTGTCCCCCAAATCCGAGCATTTCTTCATCAGAGGTACCCTCTTCAGTGACTTGAGAGCTTTCATTTCTTGTGCTTGCCTCGGCCCCATCTCAGCACTCAAGGGCTGTGTTTTTCAGAATGTGGTCTCCAGACCGGCATCAGCACCACAGAAGTTGATATTATTGCAGAATCTTGGGCCCTGCCCTAGACTTACTGATTTAGAAACTTTGAGGGTGGGCCCAGCAATCTGTGTCTTAGTAAGCCCTTGGGGTGATTCTGATGCACCTTCATGTGTGAGAACCACTGGGCTAGTGCCTATTAAGTCTATAGGATTTTCATGCAGTGTATAAAATATAACTCTAAGGCACGTGGCTTTCAGACTAGAATTGTTTTTAATATTCACTGTGCAAATAAGTTCTGGCACTGTGGAAGCTGGATCCTGTCACTCAAGAAGAAACCACACCAAACCAAACAAAGCACACACATCACAAAGACAAATCCGCCAAAATATTGTCCATTGATTTTTTGTGTGCTTTTTTGTCTTTTTGTAACTGGGTGGTAGAATCATTGATGTGTTCTCCCCGAGACTTTTCTGTTTCCAAATATTTTATATCAAACATGCATTATTTTCAAGGGGATAACATAAGCTGCAAAAAGGAAAGGAAAAAGTGGTAGCTGATGAAGTTTGCACAATCAAGAAACACGTACCAAAAATCTTCAACCATGTCAGTCGTCAAGCCAATCAAACAAGAGCAACAATTAGGCTGGCTCTTTCTCTTTTAGTCCCCGAAGTGTCTCAGCTTCTTGGCCTTCATACACATGTATCTGATCGGTGTGTGTGGTAGCCATGGCTCTCATGGGTCAGTGTAGACTGGGACAAGTGATCTCAGAAGAGCAGCAACTTCTCTTGGACCCTAGAGATGCTCAGAGAGAAGACTGCTACCTCCCAGACGCAACTCGTCTCAGATGTGTCCACCAAGCCATCGCTTTTGCTCCTGGCTCTGATACACTCCAGACCCACAAACTCCCCAGGGTCCTATGCCCAGTCTAGCAACCCTCTGCAACCCCAGCTCCGACTTTTTTTCCCCTCCCAAAGCAGACAATGCGGTATTGTGATTAGATATAAACTGAAAGTGTATTTTCTGCCCTTCAGTAATTACACTGCCTTATGGTAGCATTATTCAGTGTGAAGCCTTATTATATTGCAGAATGAAATTCTGTATAATTTTCTTCTCCTCCAATGCACAAATGGAAATCATATTTGGGTCTGAGTTGGGAAGAAAGGCTCAGTTATCACTTGTGAGCGTGGTGTTATTTTCCCCAGAATTAAAAAATCCATCTGGGTGTCCGACCTGGCTCACCCCGCTGCCTCTCCATTCAGCCTTTTGTATGCAGATGAACCTTATCAATTTCCACCGCCTCAAAAGCCTGCACCCAGCTTGGTGCCTCCCCCTGGTCCGCGCGTCTTTAATGGAAATGCATGAGGCCTTTTTTTTTTCTTTGATGTCTGTGCAATATACGCATGTGGATAAAAACCTGCGCTTTTATTGCGGGGGAGGGGAGGGGGTTGGAATCAAAGTTAAAGTCTCTACCCTATAGCTCCTTGCTGGCGATTAGCGGAGGAGAGAAAGGAACAGCAAATCCGACACAGAAGCTGTGAAACCGGGGTTATTCAGATTATTGACTAACAAATAAAGGGGCATGGGATGTCACATTTGTATTCCAAGGGTTTTTTTATCCCGCCCGCAGGCCTCATCAACAACTTAGTGGAGTGCTGCTAAATCCCTGTGTTAACACGCGGGGTGGGGGAGGGCGGCCCGGGTGATTAATGCATTAATTGCAGCTCCCTCAGGCCTGGCGCTAGCTGTGTCAATAATTCACTTAAGGCCAGTTGGCCACTGAGTTATTCTGCCGGTCTAGTGTAAACAACTCGCAATTACACCACTCAAGCATTGACTCCAATCCGATTGCTGTTTCCCAGGCTATTAGCCACCTCCAATGAATGATTCATTCGCGGGTGACAAAGCCCAACCCGGAGTGGCCTGACACCACCAGGACACAGGAGTGGAACAAAACAGCCCGCCTTTCCCCAACGTGAAGACTCACTTGGCTCTCTGAAGTGCAGCAGCTCCAGGCCAAGTCTACACAGTGCAAAGTAAGTGGTTGTTTGGGGGAAAAAAACAGACAACAACCTCCCTGTTCACCCAGGTAAATGATTCAGAAAGAAAGAGAAGAAACAAACAAATAAACCAAACACCCAGATTTCCTTTGGCTCCAAGTATCCCACCAACTAACCACCTCTGTGGCGGATAAATTTGTTTCTGCTGACAGAGATGTTTACAGTGCGAACTGGTGAGGCCATTCACATGGGTCTTGAGTTTAGAGTCATGAAGGAGATCACCACCTTCCCTAAACTAGTGAGAACCTGGCTGCGTGATCCTGTTTGTTTAGCTTCAACTCCATTTGCTCTTCTGAGAACTAGAGATTTCTTAACGAGATCTTTAAGGATCTTAAAGGAATGATAAATACGTAAACATTTTTTGAAAACGTGTAAGTACCCAACTTAATGAGGAATTATGGCTTTGAGTGGTGGTGAAGAGCCTAAAAAATAATATATCCTTGGTTTTGTGGCACTTTACATTTATCAGATTATGCTTATATATGAGTATTTGTAAAGAAGGATCTCAAACATACAGAACAAGTATTAGCCCCCTTTAGATCTGAATAATCAAGTTTCAGGAAAGAAGCTGGAATCTCAGGGTTAAAATATCTACCTGGCCTCATTCTACTTGTGCCTGAACATAAAACAGCACCTGTCAAGGGGGTTCATTTCTGTTTGGATATCCCTAATTTAAAGGAAGTTTTCCCTTGCAGTGAGCTGACATCTGTCTCCTTGAATTCTCTGCTTATTTGACCTGGCTCTGCTCCTTGGGATCCCAGAAAAAAAATCCCTTTCTCCAAATGAAGGGGACATTTGACCTCACAATGAGAGAAACATCAAGTCGTGCAGAAGTTCTGGAATTAAGACCCTAGATTTAGTGGTCAATCAAAACCACTCTGTTTTTTTCTCCTTTTTTCTTTTAAAGATGTAAAAGTAAACTCATTAGTGGTTTCAAAAAAAGTTCAAACAGAACACAAGGTATAAACTGACATGGAAATATGCCCATCTAGCCTCTCCCCCATACTGCCCTTCCACTTCCCAGAAATAACTGCCAGTAACTGTTCCTTGAGTGACCTTCTGGCAATTTGAATGTGATTTACAAACTCACGAGAATACACAAAGTTGGAAAATACCATGCACATTTTTTCTGCAACTCTTTTGCTGAACAATATCTTGGACATCTGAATATCATAGAACACATAATGGACCAAAGTGTTTACTGGAAAAGTACTTGCAATAGAATTTTGCATCTAAATTCATGTATGGATTTGACCAACCATTTTTTAAAAATTACACCTTAATTATAAGCTTTGTTACTGGATTCGCTAGCTCAATCTCTCTTATTTTCTTTCCTATATTTTGGAAGGACTTCCACGACACAAAAGCTGTCTGTTCCTTGAGAGTCTGGTAAAGCTCATTAGCACTGTTGGGACCTCATGCCCTTTTAAGAGGAATATTTGTTTTGCTCTTTAATTTTTGCTACGATTATTATTCTGATCAGTTTTTTTATTTTCTAAGCAAATTTTTATCATTTATATTTTCCTAAGCATTTTTGATTTTGAATATCTTTAATTCATTGGTATAAAGTTGTACCATAGAATTTTATCTCATGTTTGTTGTCATATTCCTTTTACATTTTCTGCTTATTTGTGCCTTCTCTATTTCTTCCTTAATTGCACTTGCCAAATATTTATCCAGTTTAGTAATATTGTGTTTTCAAAGAATCAGAATTTGGTTGTATTTATCTACTATCTAATAAATTCAGGTATTGCCATGCGTGCTCCTCTGTCTTTGCCCCATCTGCAGACTTTGGTAAGTGTGCTCTTAATTTTGTGCATTTTCATTTTCTCTTTGATGATGTTGGCAATCACCACTTTTTTTTTGAGGTGGAGTCTCACTCTGTCACCCAGCCTGGAGTGCAGTGGCATGCACACGGCCACTACCACCTTGACCTGCTAGGCTCAGGCGATTTTCCCACCTCAGCCTTTGAAGTAACTGGAAATACAGATGTGCACCACCACACCCAGCTAATTTTTTAAATTTATTGTAGAGATGAGGTCTCACCATGTTGCCCAGGCTGGTCTTGGACCCATGGGCTCAAGCAGTCCCCTCGCCTCAGCCTCCCAAAGTGCTGGGGTTACAGGCATGAGCCACAGTGCACAGCTGTTAATAACCATTTTTTACTTTCTTTTCAGCTACAAAGCTATTCAGAAACATGATTTTTTAATTTTTAAGAACAAAATTTTCCTTTGGTTACTAACTTATATTTCTATTGCCTTGTGATCAATAAGTACAAAGCATATGAATTTTGCTTTTTGGAATTTGTCGAGATTGCTTTTGTAACCTAAAACATGGTCAATATTGCAAAAGATCTGTTTGTGTTTAAAAATAATATGTTTTCTTTGTTAGAGTAAGTCAAGCTTGTTAATTATATTAGTCAACTTCTCCACATCCTTTTGTTCATTTCACTTAATTTCATTCTTTCTGTTATATCCAATCATTATGAGTATAATCAGTTAAGATTTCTCACTGTGATTATGGGTTTATTCACTGAACTTTGTATTTTTGTTAGTTTTTGCTCTGTTGTGAGGTATGTGCGGTAACTACTCTTTTTAATGACCTATATCCCTCAATTCCTATTAGATGTGTGTTAGAACATGCACCAAGTGTCCTAATTTTTCTTTTATATATTGCTTGCCAGGAGAATTTATCAGCTTGGTCTTCTATCTTACTCACTTGCACTTCAGTGGTTTCCAGTGTGCTGTTCAAACTATTGAAGTTTGAGCCCCAAATTAAAATTTTAATTTTCAATATCTCCAGTTTATTATTATGTGTGCAATATCCTCTATGGCTATCTGATGTTTTTAATTATGCTTATTCTAATGTCTTGTTCTTTTTATTTTATTATTTATTCTATTTTATTTTATTTTAGTTGGAGTCTTACTCTGTCACCCAGGAACGTTCTTGGTCACCGCAGCCTCGACCTGCAGGGCTCAGGTGGTCCCTCCACCTCAGCCTTCCAAGTACCTGGAACTACAGGCACTCACCACCACACACAGCTAATTTTTTTTTTAATTGTAGAGATGAGGTCTTGCCAAATTACCTAGACTGATCTTCGAACCCATGGGCTCGGGCAATCCTCTCACTTTGGCCTCCCGAAATGCTGGGGTTATAGGCATGAGCCACCGCACCTGGCCTTGTCTTGTTCTTTTTAATTAGCCTAACATCCCAGTCTCGGCCCTCGAGCTTATTGAGTCTGGTACATCCCTTTCATAGCTTCGGCTTCCTCAAGTACTTGGAGACTCTTGGTTGCATGCTTTTCTTTGCTTCTGTGAGTCCCTTTCGCTCACCGGTGAAAGCCTGCCTCCAACAAGCGGAGTGCCCCAGGCAACGTGAGCCGGAGGTTGGATCCCTAAGTATGGAGTCCTCAGGGGAGCACCAGCCTCCAGGGGCAACGCCCTCCTCTCCGAACCAAAGCCCAGTCTTCCCCATCTGTGGCTTGTCCCTACCTTGGTGGATGAGAAAGCTGAGACCACTGAGAACATGTTCTCCCACCAGGTGAGGCTTCCGAGCTGGACTCCCATCAGCCTCTCTGTGAGCTGCCCCTCTAGCCCTCCTGCCTGAGGGCACCCATGGTACCACTCTGGCTGTGAGTTCTCTTCCCCTAAGAACCTCACCCCTTTTCTCTCATTTCCACAGCTTTGCAGAGACAGAAGCGAGTCTGCAGTGTGCTTACAGATTGTCTGTCAAGCAATAGGCATCTCCTCAAGATTGTACTTACATGTCCTTGAAACAACAGGGAAAAAAGAGGGGCCTTGAGACGGAGGCCGGCTGATGAATTGTGGGGAGGATGAACTCTTGTAGTTGCTGAACATGCATTTTTAGGAAAAGTACACACATTTATCAGAATGCTGGTGTTTACAAACAAATTAGAACACCAGGTGATGGGTCTCTCCTCCTGTTCCCTGGCGGCTGCTGTGGGCTGGGCCATGGAGGGCTGGGCTTCCTGGGCTGGTCTAGGACCAGCTGCGCCTATTTGAATAAGAGAGGGGGAAGGGAGGGCTAGTCTATTTACAGGTCAACAGCAGCCCTGCTATCTGATGCCTTGTGGAACTAATTCCTAATTGGGGCAGTGTTTGTCAACACTGACAGGACCCTAATACACTGTAATCGCTCCAGCCACAAGCTCCGATAGAGATCTTAATCTCTACACTGTGTCCCCTTCACAGGCAGCAGGCCCGCTGCCCAGCCCCTCCCTCCCCTTCCTTGGCTGTGTCTCTCTGTCTCTTTTCCCTCCACCCCCACCCTTTGTACCACGCACTTCTCTCTTGCCATCTCCCTTTGTCTCTCTCTCACAGCCTTGTGCTTTCCTTCTTTCACTCTTTATAAGGTCTCGTCTCACCCACTCCATCACTCTCACGTTCATTCCTTTGTCTCCGTCATAAACATGCCTCACATTTATATCCTCAAGAGTTCCCAGAGAGTTTAGGCCACATTTAATTTTAATATGTGAGTATGTAATAATTCATTGTAAACAAACAAACAAACAAACAACTTCTGGAATTATTTAGAAAGTTAAATTATTTGCTGACAAATTTTCACAAGTAGAAACAGAAGGTTAAGATAAATGTTGGTGGCCCAGGGTAAGAGTGTGGCTTGTTTTTTCTTGGTACCTCTATTTTGTTAATTTTGCAAAATAATTGTCCCAGCGTAACCAGTGTCCAGGTTGGTAGGATCTGCAACACAATCTGAACCAGGCCTGGGAGCAACACATTTAAAATTTAAAATTCCACATCCACAGCAGGCACTATTGAATCTGGGTGAAGCCCTCCGGTCAAATACCTGTCCTAGGAGACCACCTAGGGACTGTCCCAGTGGAAAGCACTGGCCAGGTGTGCATTTGCACTGGAGGCACTGTGAGCATATCCAGGCCAGGAAGTAAAGGATTCATCCCATTTCATTGCCTTTCAATCAATTTTCAATTTTGCCTCTAAAATTTCCCATTGGCCCTTGAGTCCCACTGTCGACCAGAAGTCTAAAACATCGTCACTTCTCTGGATTATCTCTAGAAACTTTCACGTCTCTCTGCATGTCAAATTCCCTCTCAAGAATGTTCTTCCTGGAGGGTGGCTGTTCTCATCCTTGGGGGTCTCAACTCCAACTCACACCTCTTGAAAGAGGTGAAGCTCTGACCACCCTAATCAGAGTATTAGAAGGGCTCCAGAAACCAATTACTCTCTCTACCCTTATCCTGTTTATTTTCTCCATGGCACTTATTATACATTATAATTACCTCATTTGTTGTTGCTTGTTGTTGCTGTTTTCTAGGGGCATGAGCTTCACGAGGACAGAAACTATCTCTTTACTTCAATCATGATATCCCACTACAGTGCCTGGCACATGGTATAGGTCCTCAACAAATATCTGCTGAATGAAAGAATGGATGAATGGAAGAATGAATGAATGAGATATAGGCATACATCATTTTATATATATATGTGTATGTAATGGATCAAGGAATTAGAAGATTATCCTCTAATCTCTCTTCTCCCTAACAGTGGTGGTCATAACTTTATTGCTCTCATTCTCTCTCTTTTCGAAGACTCTTAGTAACCGATGCAATCAAGTCCAGACTTTTGAATCTCTCCCTTGAGGTCTCCTAAACGTGTGTCCCAATCTCTCTAGCCAGCCCCATGAGTGTATTTTTTTCACAACTTCCCATAGAGAACCCTCTGCTCCATTCATGGGCTCTTCTACACGCCTTTGCTCAAACTGTTCCTCTTTTCTAGGATGTCAAGATGCTGAGAGCAAGTCATGCTTCATCCTTCTCTGTATGTACCCCTGAACCCACAGCGGACTTTCCAACAACTCTGCTGTCTGGTCATTGGCACGATCGGTTACATGATTTTTTAAGGGCTGGCCCTCCAGCCGTATTATCACATGCCTCGAACAAGAATGCCCTCTGCTCACCCGCCGGGGCCATGGAATGAAGCTCACAACCAAACCAGCCTCACGTTCGGTTCCACTGGAAGCTGCCTATGTGTGTAGTCTGACCGCTGGAGTTTGTTGGAGCCAGACAGTAGAACAGGTTTTCATCGGAAGATGCAGAGACAGGCGAAGGGTTAAGGAAACTGTGTGGCAAGGTGGGAGACCGGGAGGGGCGGCCTGGGAATCACCATCCAGGACAAAAAAATTCATAGAGGAGATTCTAAAAGTGGCGGAGACACAAGCGCCTCCCCAAAGCCTGGGTCTAGTGATGGGCGTTGGCAGCCAAGGAGATAAACTAGAGCAGCGAGGGCCAGTTGACAGCAAGTGGGCGTGGGTTGGAGCCCTACTATGTGCTGTTTTCAGCCTCCCCTTCCACTTGTCTCCAGGTCCCTCCATCTCCCGTCCCTTCGTCTCTCCTTCCTCCTTGTCCTCTTCCCCCTCCTTCTCATCTCATACTGACAAGCCCCGTCATTTCTGCACTTACCGATACTTTTCTCCCTCTCTTGTGCATCCTGTCCTCTTTCTCATACACAAATAGGGTTGAAGAAGGAACATCGTCAAACCACGACAGGCATCCCACCTCCTTTAAAGGGTCACGGTCAGTGCTCTGCTTCTGAGATACGCCCATGAGACCCCCAAACCAAATAAGTCCTAGAAGTCCAGCGCTCTCTGAAGTGTTCGCTCTTGCGTGCTGTTTGTTTTTTCTTCTCCCAGAAGCTCATAAAGTCTCTCTGCATCGGGCCCAGTCATGGAGATACACTTACCTGTGATTTATTGATGGTAATCGTAGGAAAGCCATTTGTAATCAAACGTTAAACAAAGACATTCTCTCGCTGAGAGGGAGTGATAACGCACCATTTAGTAATTTTTGTGCAGTTGGTAATTTGGAGAATGAATGATAATTTCTGAGCCTTGAAAAGCTACATTGACAATGCCTGGTGCTATTCACCTAGTGAATAAAGACACCCTCCTCTCCGTGTCTTGTGATAAATTTCTTTTATTAGGGCCACTTACGCGGGACTTTATCTTAATGGTCTCTCATATGGGGCAGTTGTGCTTGGGCCGTGAGGTTGTTTTTCATCATCCCTTAAACACAGGGCTCCGAGAAATAAATAGCAACAGTGGTTCCAGGAAGCTCCTGGGTAGTTCAGCTGCTGCAGAATCAGGCCCTGAAACTAACGGGTTTGCCCAATCACAACGAGCAGGAAACTCCGGAGGAAGGGGCCCCTAGACCCTCAGAAGGAGGGTGAGACTCCCTCACCCTCCCACCATTCCACTCTTGCTTGTCCCCCTCTGGCCTCTCTGTCCCCTTCCTAAGTGTCTGCCTATTTTCCCTCTGGCTTCTCTTCTTTGTCCCCATCCCCTATTGTGTTCTTTTCATTGTGTCTTTCCCTGTGTTGACTCAATCAGCGTCCTTCCTGGTGTGAGAGGAACCGGCTAGGTATCCTGTTGGCTGGTACAGGCTCTCTGCAACCTGCCTTTCCCAAGAGAGAAATCCTGGTAGGTGGTGGGAGAAATCTGGGGAAGAAAAACAGCCCCCCCCAGTCCACACCACATCTTTATGGCAGCCACAAAATGCCCCATCAGTGATCTGCTCCAACTGCTGGGTGTTCATCTCACCGCATTCTAACACGCCGAGTGACAGATCCTGGGCACTGCCCTGTTCGGGCAGGCTGCTTTTGAGTACTGGTCCTCGGAGTACTGTTTATCTGAGTACCAGTCCTCCAAGTACTGTCCCTGGAAGAGGCAGACTGCCTCCATGTGCCCCTCCCAGGCTCGGGGCTTCTCTACGGGCATTGTGGCCACCCCTTCAGATGTCAAAGAACACCCATAGACCCTGTCCTTGAGCCATTTTCCCGTTTCCACAGTCTCCTAAACCTTAACTCTTTCTCCAGCCCCCCACCCAGTTCCCATCTCCAACTGTGTCACAGACTCCAGAAAGGGCCGTCGGCACCCCCACCCTGTTCCTCTACCAGGTAGAGGGAGTAGGAGAGAGAAATGGAGGAAGACTATCTTGGTGAGACTGGCACATCTAGGAAACCACAAGGAGACTCAAGCTGCCTTGGTGTACCAAGAGAATAACTGTCGCCTTCTCCACTTCGCATTGAATTACAAAGAGTTCCTTTCGCTGCTTTGGCCTAGGACACACACAGCTCCAAGAGATAGGGGAGAGAAATATTAATAACAGCTGACATTTAATTCGCATTTACTCCATGCTAGGCATTGGACCAACGACTTTGTATTTATTACCTCATATCACCTTCACAGCATCCTGAGGATGAAGACACTGCCATTTCCTGTTTTTTACTGGGCACGAGCAGCTGGAGAGGCCCGAGCGACTTTCTCACAGCCACAGAATGCGTGAGCCCTGGTGCTGCACTCACTCTCTCCCTCTCCGCTGTTCTGGCGGTGGCAACCACATCCAACCACACTCTGAGTCCTTGTAAAGGGGGCTCACACGTGCCCTTTCCCACCAGGAGCGGGGAAAGAAAGATGGCCTGTCTGAGTCCATTCCTCACTTCTTCAGACCCCGTCTCGTCGTACGCCTCAAGACGCTGGTGGGTTTCCCAGCACCCTTGGTGGAGAGTTGACACTTGCTTCTCTCCCTCGAGAACAGACCAACCCCTGCTCAGAGGTAACCATTATCAGCTCCTCAGTAATACCTTCCTCCTCATCAGAGAAGTACTGACTGTGTCCCGAGGGCATCAACCAGCAGGATTCCAGGCCAGCTGCCGGCCTGCTTCGGCTGTGTCCCCCAACTTTCCCCTTACTAAATGGCAGCTGTAGCTTGATTATCTTATTTGGGTTTCAGTTATTTATTGGATTTAGAGGGTGACATATTATCTTTTTAGCTCATAGGTCTCTGAAAAAGGAGGCGTGCTTTAAAGCAATGGATGGGTACAATCATTGGTGTTGACTTCAGTGCTAGAAGAATCTTTTGTCTAATAGCTCAATGATCACCGCATTGATTCAACATGGCTGTATCAATCCCGCTAGCAATATATAAGGTTCCAGTTGCTCACCATCCTCACCAACACTTACCACTGACAGTCTCTTTCTGGTATGTACAATGATATCTCGTTATGGTTTGAACTGGCATTTCTCTGATGACTAATGAGGCTGAGCATCTTTTTTATATGTTACTGGCTATTGAGATATCCTCTTTTGCAAAGTATCTGTTCAAATTTTTGCCCATTTAAAAAATTATTTTGTTTTTGCTTTTTCTTCTTCTTTATATATGTTATGTTCTTTATATATGCCCTATATATGTCAGATACACACACACACACACACACACACACACACACACATACATACACACATAGGTAGATATATATATAAATATAACTCTATATAGCAAATGACATCCTCTCCTATTCTTTTTGGCTTATCTTTTCAGTTTAATTATAATGTTTTCTAATACACAGATGCTCTTAATTTTATTGAGGTACAGCTTATCAATCTATTTTTTTATGGTTACTACTTGTGTACTATTTATAGATTTCTATCTACTCCAAGGTCATAAAGATACTTTTATAAATTGTCTTCTAAGAAGTTTTATTGTCTTACCTTTCACATTTAGGTCTATAATACATCTAGGATTGTATCCCTGTCTTCTTTTCTTTCCCCAGCTGCATCTAAACAGTTCTCTTTTGGGGGGAATTCTAAGATGGGTGGGAGACAGACCCAAAATGAGGGGGAAAGTTTCTTCTACCTGCTTGTCTATAGGTACTGCATGGGCACATCCGATGACTCTGCCTAAGCCGGGTTGACAGTAAGTACTACGAAGGCACAGTGGAGTCCTGCAGTAGTCAAAGGTTCAGAGACACAGGGGCAAGTTTCTGGGGCAGAGCAATCCAAAGGCACAGAAGTAGCTGGCTGTTACCCACGGTGCAAAATCGTGTCCTTGGCAGACTTTCCAGTGTAGCCTTGGTTATCAATTTTTCAAGTAAAGTTCTCTAACCCTCCTGTAGATTGTCTGACCTACCCAATAGCCTTCCTTTCAAAACACGACTTTTGTCCTCCCTCAAGTTATCTTCGATTTTACATGAGGTCAAGAACTCTTTTGGGTACAACAATGAATTCAAAACTCCACAAAATGGCAAGGGAAAACAGCATGCGCACTAGAAGTTAAAGAGTTTTGTGAACTGGCATGAAGGGCACTACTCAACCACTTCCCCCAAGCCTGTTCGTGGCTAGGGACAGCTGGAGGAAAGCCTGTCTAAGCGTGGTGTGGAAGCCCTCGGGTCAGGGCTGACACCTGGCCTCAAAGCATCAATCCATGTGGTCTTATCTATGTGTGAGAGAGTGGCTAATTCACCCTGTCCCTAACCATCACCAGGAAGCGCTCCAGACATTTTGCTGCACTTACTCTTCCCGAAGAGCAAATCAGCAAAATAAAACTATTTCCATGATAAACTGCATTTAAAAATTAACAGAAAATTCCAAATGATGTGGAAATTATGTCTTAATTGGAAGGGTGTTTTTAAACTTCTCTTTATGATGGAGTACTTTGAGGCACTGATATCAAGCAGAAGGACTTAAAGAGCCTTGTGGAAAAGTGAAAAGACCCTGAGGCTGTGACTTTTTTTTTCTTTTGCTGAGGGATTCTCTGCAGCCTGGGATGTGGTGTAGGCACAACTGTATTCTTTGTAAATGTCCAAATTGTTTCCTTCCTTTCCCCCCCACACCCTCACCCTAATGGTGTACACTGACCTCATAATGCCACACCCCTTCAATTCTCAGGCTGTTTCTTTCTCTCTTCCTCTTTCTCTCTCTCTCTCTCTCCTCCCTCTCCCCTCTCCCCCCTTCTGTTCCTTTCTGTTCTCTTCTCTTCTCTGTTTTCCCCCCTCCCCTGTCCCCCCATCTCTCTTCTCCTCCCTGCCCCCTTTCCTCTTCTCCCCTCTCTTCCCCTCCCTTCTCTTTCCTTCCCCTCCCCTCCCCCCCCAGCTCTTATAGAATGACGATACTGTTCTATAATTTTTGACTTAATATACTTACCACTCACAGGACTGTGAACTTCCTGGGTGGGGATCCGATGTTGTGAGTGGCATCCTGTCACCAGGGACTGGCCCAGAGGAAATATTTGTTGAGCAAATGACCCAATGAATAAGCAAGCAAATGATGTAGCTCAACCAGCCATCTGCCCTCAAACTCTGGCCCTAACCAAGGTGACATCGAATTTTCTCTTCTAACCGTGCCCCTGTTGAGAGTGAAAGGAGGTGCTCCGACCTGACACTGGGACAACACGCATTGTCCAGGACTGGCCTGAGCAACTGGAAACAGATAATATATAGCCCTTGCTTTAGCCCAGCCTACCCAGTCTGATGTTGCCATCTCTGCCTTTGTACCATGGGAGTGAATAATTACACTATTCTACATTATTTCAGAAAAGTTAGGGTTGTGTCCTTATCTTTGATCCCGAGTACTCTGGGTCGTGAGGTCGGACTGACGTGTGGATTAGAGGTCAGAACTAAAGATAACGATTGGAAAGTGATTCTCATTCATCTGGAAGAGGCAAGCACAGTCGCAGGAAAGAAATCCAAAAGAGAGAGAGTTGATTGAGATAACAGGCACAAATCCAGGTGCCTAGGCACAGGACATACCTGAAGGGGGAAAAGAAGTGTTGAGTTAGAGGACTGGCTCAATGCCTGGGTTCACGTATAGTATCTCTTTGAATTCTTACCTTATGAAACCCTGTAAGACGGGGGGATATTGTTTTTCCTACTTTATGGATGAGCAAATTGAGGTGAAGAGCTAAAGGGACTACTTCCTAGTTCTTAAAGTCAGAAAGTGACAGAACAAGGATCCTGAGTGAGTTGGAGGGATACTAGAGTGTCTAATTCCAACTGGGATAGGACAGGAAGAAAGAAAGGTTCAGGAAGATGGGAGCATTCAACACTGTCAAATGCCTGGAGAAGTCAACGACAATGGAGTCTGGGAAAAGGTCATCACATTTGACAGCTGGAAGACTAGTCCTGACCTTTCAGGGTCAAATTGCAGGAGATTGATAGAATGAATTGACAGGGAACATACAGAGACAACAATTCAATAAAATACAATTACAGATGTATGACTTTATAAAACACAACATATATATGTATATAAATACATACTTATAAATATACATGTGTATCTACAAATATATAACACTTTATCTAAATTGCCTCATCAACAAGGGTACCTGCATAATCAATGTTTGTATCCCTAACCCTGAATTGTACCCCACATCTTTAAAATAAAAAAATTTTAGAAATTAAAAATAAATGACCTAACCTGGTTGTAGGATTTTATGGAACAATTTTTAGATAAAGTTTTTTTTTTTTTTCTGCCATGCATGAAAGCTGGAAAACCCAATGAAAAGGAGCAAACTGTGAGCTCTATGAAGGCAGGAGCCATGTCTTCTTCTTCTTCTTTTTTTTTAAGAAAGAAAAGTTTATTTAAAAGTAAATTAGAGAGAGAGAGAGAAGGGAGAGAGAAGATTCACCTCCCCAAGGCGGGGGAGGGGACCAAAGCCAGGAAGCATGGCGACAGTCATGGTTCAAAGAACACATGGCCACACCAGAATCTAGCCAGGCAATGGTCCGCCGTGTCTTCTTTATATTTATTTTTTTATTTTATTTTTTTTGAGTTGGAGTCTCGCTCTGTCGTCCAGACTGGAGTGCAGTGGCCGCTCCCGGCCACCACAGCCTCGACCTGCTGGGCTCCGGTGATCCTTCCGCCTCAGCCTTCCGAGTAGCCGGAATTACAGGCGCGCGCTACCACGCCTGGCTGGTTTTTTGATTTTATTGTAGAGATGAGGTCTCGCCAAGTTGGCCAGGCGGGTCTCGAACCCGCAGGCTCAGGCAATCCACTCACCTCAGCCTCCCAAAGGCGCGGGATTACAGGCTGAGCCACCGAGCCCGGCTCTTCTTTATATTTAAATTCATCATTATGTTCCGAATTTAGTACTACATCCAGATGCCCAGTGTGTGATGAATCAATAAGTGATCAATGAATAAAATGAGATATCCATACAGAAGCAGGCCAGTCAGGGCAAGAGGCATGGCTCCTGTTCGCACCTTGCGTGTTCTTTACAGATGGCACAGCTCTCCCACTGCTTACCAAGGGAGGAGGAGCCCTTTCTGTCCTTTGCTTAAGGTGCCCTGACTTGTGCCAGCGAATACAGTTTTTCTTCCTTTCCGTTTTTTACCTCAAACCCTTTCCTTACCTATCACTCTCTTTTTTTTTCTTGTTAACTTTAATTTTTTTTCACGCCCTTGGATTCCAGGCTTCTACAATCTGGGAGAGTCTCTTCTTTCTGCTAGCTGCACATCGATCAGAAAAAATATTTTCAAAATTACATTATAATAGGAAATCGAGGGTCCCTGGAAGATGCAAAAGAGCATCTTTCTGAGATAGAGAGCACTTAATTTTCTGTCTTAGACGCTTGACAGCAGAGAAGGCACAAGAGGGGAATTATTCTGTGAATATGGTGGTGGGTCCCAAATAGATCCACAGAAATGGAAGCTCTTAAATATAGTCCCAGTAATAATAAGTGAGAGGAAATGGATAGAAACCGTCTCTTTCTAAGATAACACATGCCCAGAATCAATAAAAGAGCTGCAGGAATTAAGCACCTAAGCCGATAAAAGACAGATCACCAAGGAGTCTGGTTTCGAAAAAATCTCTAGGGAATGTGGCATATTGGAAGATACTTAGATCCATTTTACTTGGAAACAAATATTTCACTGTATTTTGTACACAACTCTCTTACGCTACATCTGCTACCCCCAGTGCCCGTCAGTCAAGACTCATCCCACAAGATACTTTATTTTACATAGCATTTATCAATTAATTGCTTTTATAATGTTCTTAGTTAAGCACAATAAATATATTTTTTTAAAAAAACTGAAGGTCAGTGCTCTTTCCTCTAAGTGGAGAAAGATAACTCCAGTAGGCAAAGGTATGAGGGACTCTTAGCTGCACTCACAAATTCTCTGTCCCCTGATCCTCTTCTGAGACAATCAGCCTCCACTCTCATCTGAGCTCTATGTTGAACGTCCCCAAGAACAGATGTTCTTCCCTTCCTTCCACCTTTCCCACTCAACAGAACAGAAGGAAGACTCCCAGGAGAAATGAGTTTATTAATAATTCAGGCATTTGGCCGGGCTTGGTCACTCAGGCTGTAATTCCAGCCCTTTGGGAGGCCAAGGCGAGTGAGTGGATTGCCTGAGCCCACGGGTTCGAGACCCAGCCGGGCAACTTGGTCAGACCTCGTCTCTAAAATAAATCAAAAATTTAGTCGGGTATGGTAGCGCGCACCTGTAGTTCCAACCACTTGGAAGGCTGAGGCGGAAGGATCGCAGGAGCCCAGCTGGTAGAAGCTGCGGTGGCTGGGAGTGTGCCACTGCACTCCAGTCTGGGCGACAGAGTGAGACTCCAACTCAAAAACAAACAAATAAAAACAACAACAACAACAACAAATTCAGGTCTTTAAAGATGAATGTACTTTTACAATATTTGTATTACAAGAGCAAAATTGTGCTATTTTGTACACTATGTGATTCTTATTGGTCAATACAGAATTGGGTGCAATAGATCCTGTCATTAGAGATGCAACCTAATGTGGTGGTTCCAACTTGAGCGCTAAGAAAACTACTATATTTAAATCCAACATTTGGAAAGGAAGGTTGAGAAAGATGGAACTCTCCCCAAATCATTTTATGAAGCTAACATCACACTGATGCCCAACCAGGTGAAGTTCCAGCAAATAAAGAGAACTATAGGCAAATACTCTTGATGAACATAGATACTAAAATTCTCAACAAGATTTAGCAAACCGGATGCAAAAGGATGGTGCAGCTCTTTCATGTTACACTGGAGTAAAACCTAATAGACCCACCAGAGCACTATTTAATTCTCCAGAATAATAACCATTGCTTGAACTACCATGTCTTAAGGTCCAGACTCTGTATGGTTACATGTTAACTTATAGATCTTTGTTGGTAGAGATGCAAGTAACCTATGTCTGATAGAAAAGATAACTCCAAAGTTTAGAGTTTTATTACCTTATAAGATATTAACCAGTTTTGTTTCTAATTCAGCAAACTTACTTTAGCATGCCTTTCCCAACTTATTATATAAACATTTATTCTTCAAATATTTTTTGTACTACCTTTTCCGTCCTATCAATAACAATACAGGGAATCAACTATGTCATGAGAAAACTACCTACACACACACACACACAAAAAAAGCCCTGGACCAGATGGCTTTCCAGCAGAATTCTACAAAACATACAAGGAGGAGCTGATATCAATCCTGTTGAAAGTATTCCAGGCAACTGAGAAAGATGGAACTTTCCCCAAATCATTTTATGAAGCTAACATCACACTGATGCCCAAACCAGATGCAGATCCAGCAAAGAAAGAGAACTATAGGCCAATACCCTTGACGAACATAGATACTAAAATTCTCAACAAGATTTAGCAAACTGGATCCAACAACACGTCTCAAGAATCATCCACCATGACCAAGTAGGCTTCATCCCTGGTCCCCTCATTAATGAGTTAAATTTTGACACATACCCACTTTATATTTATGTGAGATGCTTTTAACATCATCTTAAAAATATACACTTTAACCTCAGTTGTCTGTCTCGGTTTCTATATCTGCAAAACTAGAATAACATTAGTGCCTACATCACAGAGTAATTACACGAATTAAATCAGCTAGTATTTATAAAGCATTTTGAACCACACCTGGAAAAAATAAATGCAGTAGAGGTGTTTGTTAAATACATTTAATTAAAAGCCTTTAGAAATCACTTTTTAGGACTCAGCTAGATCATTATGTGGAATATCTACCCCTTCCTCTTCCCACCTCTTTGGGGCAGCACCCATCTGAAGAGGAGATCTTACAGATGCAGGGCTTAGACAGCCAACCTAGGAAGAGGAAGGAGAAGTTGCCAGACGTGGGAAAGTTCCACATTTTAATGGGGAAAGGATGAGACTATTCCACATTTCCTCATCTACCAGAAGGCGCATTCAGAGCAAGGATCTGCTACATGCTTACTGATAAGGCAGGAAACATTTAACTTTCACAATGGAAATTATGCGAGGGCTGACAGTTAAATTTGCAAACTCATCCTATAAAAAGTGCTACATATTTCATTGCTGAGTATCACCACAGGCACCTTTTTAGTTCCCCCCTCCTAATCCACCGGTCAAAGCAATTTCGAAACTCTTTTTCTGGAATGACCATCGAAGCTGCTGTCGTATGACCCTTGATGCCCTGAATGTCATCACAATGTCTTCCTTTCAATATTTCCTCTGTCTTTGGGTCATAAAAAAGCCATTGGGGGCCAGATCAGGTGAGTAGGGAGGGTGTTCCAATACAGTTTTACTTGTTTACTGGCTAAGAACTCCTTTACGGACAGTGCTGTGTGAGCTGGTGCATTGTCATGATGCAAGAGCTCCTTCGGGATAATTTTTGCACACATCTTTCTCATGCCAAGATTTTCAGTTAAGATTTTTCTCACTGTTTCTCTGTTGCTGTTTATTTGGTCTGCTATGTTTCTCACAGCCAGCTGATGATTTTGATGCACAATTCAACAAATGTTTGCAAGGTTTTCGTCAGCTCTGCTCATTACTGGTCACCCAGACCTCTCTTCATCAGGGATGCTTTTTCTTAATCTATTTGTACACTGCCGTTTTCTTCATGACATTATCCCCATAAACTTGAACTCACATGTCCCTGATTTCACTTCCACTCTTGCAAAGTTTAACAAGAAATTTAATGCTTGTTCACTGCTCTAATTCAAATTCCAACATTCTCGTGGTAGCACACAAAAGCATGCAACAACAATAATGAATGTCACTCAATAAGACACCGCCACACGTTAACACAGACACAGCTGTGAGACACCAACACACCATGGTTAGGAAACCTCACTGAGTTGTTTGTACATGTTGCTAATGCAAGTGCACGGTGGCAAATTCACAAATTTAATTGTCAGCCCTTGCACTATCTATCATCTTTGTAGATAAAGATAGAGACACAGAGATGCCTGGATTTCCCCAAGACTACTCATGCTTAGGTAAAAACCATGGCCCAAGGGATAAGACAATTTTTGCACTGTACTTCGGGCCCTGTACAAGAATGTTAGTAACTAGAAAAGATATTGGAGGAAGAGAGAGGGGAAGGAAGACAGATGAGAACGTGAAAACAACAAACTTCTCCAACTCTTTCCTATGCCATTATTTTGCCAAAGAGTGTATTTGATGGATATAATTTACCCTGTATCCCATTGAGGTCACCAATATTGTTTTATATAAAATTTTATTTTTGCAACTTCATATAAACAGCTAGTATTTGTGAATACCTACTAACACCAGGCACATTAACAAAAACCAAACCACCAACGATAATAGTAGCAACGCATGTATTAATACTTACTATGTGCTGGACACTGTCCTAAGTGTTATACATGATATTAATTCACTTGTTCTTCTCATTGACCCCATAATTATCTCCATCTTGCAAATGAGAAGATTGAGGCACAGGGAGATTAAATTATTTGCCTAAAAATCACACAAATAGAAAATAATGGAGCTCGGATTCAAACCCAAGCATTCTGCCAGCAGAGTCTACTCTATAATATAAGAATGGTGTGGCCCAGGAACAACTTGTTTTTTTTTGCACTATTTCTCTCAAACACTCCGTGTTAGAATTTCCTTTCCAGCCTCTGGGGGACACGAGCAGATTCCACAAACTTGGTCGTCACTTTCACATATTAAAAATCATTTTCAAATTTTGGAAAATTTAGTCCAAAGTAGACGTGATGCACTTTCTGATGGAAGGAAGCATCACCTTCGATGCAATACTCCGGGAAAAATCAAAACTCAGGTAATGCCTCTACATCTAACTATTAGAGGAATATATTAAATAGCACTATGAGAATGCACAGGGTAATTCAGAATGTAAGAAGCTCTATGAAACATAGGACCCAGTCTTCTCAGTAGATACATTCCAAAGAAAAAGATAGAAGAATGAGAAACCAAGAGATTTTTAAAACAAAATCTTAAAAGGAAGGCTGAGGCGGAAGGATCGCCGGAGCCCAGCAGGTCGAGGCTGCGGTGGCTGGGAGCGGCCACTGCACCCCAGTCTGGGTGACAGAGTGAGACTCCAACTCAAAAAAAAAAAAGAATGTTACTATACTATCTTAGTAAAATGTTTCCGAAACATCTCAGCAGACAAAACAAAAATCTGACTAAAAACTGGGCAAAAATCTGAACATTTTTCAAAAGAAGACATACAAATGGCCAACACACATAGTAAAAAAATACTCAACATCATTAATCATCAGGGAAATATACATTAAAGCCACAATTAGGTATTCTCTTACTCCAGTAAAGACAGCCATTAACAAAAAGACAAAAAAGAAAAAAGAAACAAATGTCGATGATGCAAAGAAAACAGAACCCTTCTACACTGCTGTTGAGAATGCAAACTGCTATAATTTAGTTTTAATTTAATTAAAATTAAACAAAATTAAACTAGTATATGGCTACTATGCATAACAGTATGGAGGTACCCCCCAGAAAACTATAGATAGAACTACCTTATGACCCAGCAATTCCATTACTGGGAAGTTATTCAAAAGACAGGAAACCCTTATTAGAAAAGACGTCTATACTCTCACGTTTACTACAGCGCTACACATAATAGCTAAGATATGGGATCAACCAGTTGCCCAGCAATAGATGAATGGATAAAGATAATGTGGTAGACATACATTATGGAATGCTACTCAGTCATGAAAAGAATGAATTCCCGTTGTTTGCAGCAACATGGATGGAGCTAGAGGACATCAGCTTCAGCGAAATAAGCCGGGAACATAAAGTTAAGCATTATGGGTTTTTACTCCTATGAGGAAGCTAAAAAAAAAAGTTGATCTCATAGAAGTATAAAGTAGAACCGAGGACCTGGAGGCTGGGAATGTTAGGGAGAAGGAAGGAATAGAGAGAGAGATTTGTTAAAGGATACAAAATTATAGCTAGATAAAAGAGTAAGTTCTAGTGTTCTACTGTAAGGTGATCGTAGTTAACAGTGGTATATTATATAGTTTCAAATAGCTAGAAGGAGAATACTGAATGTTCCTAACACAAAGAAATGATAAACGTTTGAGATGATGGATTCCCAAATTACCCTGATCTGTTCACCAGACATTATATGTATCAAAACATCACTAAGTACCCCCGGGAATATGTACAATTATTATGTGTCAATTTTTAAAAAATTATGAAATAGGGAGATTTAAATAATGACTGAATACTGGATGACATTAAAAATTGGTATCAAATATTTAGGTGTGGTAATGACATTGTAGTTATGCTTAAATAGTATGTCCTTATATCTTAGAAAGACATACCTGAAACCTCTATAAGATGAAATAGTGTGATATCTTGGATTTGCTTCAAAATAATTCAGGAGATAGGGAATGGTTGGGACTATAAATGAAAAAAAAAATGGCCACAAACTGATAATTACTGAAACTGAGTTATAGTGTTCACTCTACTTTGATCTATATTGGAAGTTTCCAGTAATTAAAATTTTAAGAAAGAATCAAGTCCAATTTAAAACAAGTCTTTAGTGTCCATAAATCTGTCATTTTATTTATATGTTGTCTTCTACCTGTCCCTACCTCCAAGTTCAGGCTTAAGCTTTGTTGGAGAAATGAGGGTAGTGGAATGCAATATTTTAAAAATTTTTCTTTGGTCTAGCCTCTTCCACGTTCTAACCTTGCTGGGATCAGATCAGAGAGGAAAAATTCAAGGAACAGTGGGCAGTTACTTTTCTAAATGATGAATCTTATTTAGTTTAAATGTTCCTGTCAGTGCAGAAGCCCGAATCCTTCGCCTCTCTTTGAAGAGAGGCCCAGCACACAGGTGAGGACCTACACACTATCTCATTTCATGAGGAAGAGGCTTTCTTTAGCTGACCTCTTGCAAACACTCGGAGATCTTGCGTCACTGATATAGCACTAGGGTGATCAGCAGCCTCCCTTTTTAGAAAATAGCTCTCTTCTGTTGGTGGGTCTTTTCAAGACAACTCTGCAAAAAATTGGGCTATGGATTTTATTGTACTGCCAGAAACACAAATATGTGTCATGTGACTACAGGAGACCTCTTTGGTGTCAATGTGGAGGAGTCTTGAATGTCTAAAATTTTTAAGATCAGACTTGGATTATTACCACCCTAACTGAATTCTGGTGCATTAGAAAACGCAATGACCTTTTGCGCCGATATCCATTTATTTTTTTCTAAATGAGGTGACACCTTTATTATTAGATAGGTTGATGCATAATTAGGGTTTTTCATGACTTTATTAAGATATCATTGACATATAAAAATTATATATATTTAGAAGTGTACAATTTGATGTGACAGTGTACAACTTGATGTTTTGTTATAATATATACACATTGTGAAATGCTCATCATAATTAAGTTAATTAACATATCCAACCTGTGAGGTGTGTGTGTGTGTATGGGAGACCCACCTCAGAGAAGCAAATTAGTTTTTGGAGAGTGAGCTCCTTATAGTATGGGCTTCCCTCACTAGGTAAGTGTTCTAGGAACCCACTGGCGTTAACGTACCCGCTAGCACTGTTGTGAGAGACTGCGTTTGACTTCAGTTAATTTTTTTTTTGGAGATTCTTACAAGCATTTGCCCATTTCATGATGGGTGATTTATGAGCACACCTGCCCACACTGTGCTGAGCGTTCAACAGTTTTTAACTAAAAATGGCATGATTCTTGTCCCCCACCTTCCTTATTCACCTGCTCTTGCTCTGAGTGGCTGTTTTGTTTGTTTGTTTCCCTGGATGAAAAAAGCCCTCAAAGGGAGATGTTTTGCTTATGTGGAAGAGGTGAAGCAAAAAATGGCAGAAGCACTAAAAGGCATCAAAATTGACAAGTTCAAAAACTGTTCTGAGCAGTGGAAAAAGCGCCTAAAAAGGTATATCCCAGAAAGCAGAGAGTGCTTTGAAGTTAACTGAAGCTTAAACATTTAAAATTAAATACACAATTTTTGGGTAGGGTTTGAATCTCATCATATGTAATGTTACTCAGGCTTTAAAAAGAAGAAAATGCTGGGTGTGGTGGTATGCACCTGTAATCTCAGCTACTCGGGAGGCTAAGATGAGAGGATTGCTTGAGCTCAGGAGTTAGAGAAAACCTGGTTAACACTGAGATCCCATCTCAAAAAAAGCACGAAAATAAGGAAATTCTGCCACTTGAGACAACGTAAATGGAGCTGAGAGACGTTAAACTAAGTTAAAGCAAGACACAGAAATAAAAATACTGCACGATCTCACCTAGATGTCGAATCTAAAATAGTCAAATTAATAGAAGTAGCCATTAGGATGGCGGTTGCCAGGGTCTGTGGAGAAGGAGAAATGGAATGATGTTGGTCAAAGGGTGCAGAGTTGCAGTTGTCTAAGATGAATAAGTTCTGGAAATCTAGTGCACAACATGATGAGATTAGTCGTCAGGACCGTGCTTGTGTGATTCCCCTCTCATGGCCCATAAGGAAGCTCACTAACTCTTGGCCACGCGAAGGCCACTCTTTCCAACCAGCCTTCCCTTTCCCTTCCCCAGACAGCAGTGTGCAGGACCCTTGAACTCCAGGAGACATGTCTGGGTCTTCCAAGAACTCTTTCAAGGCCACACTGTGCCAGCAACACAGGAAGCGAAATGAGTGTCTCTCTTTCTCATCAACACCCTCAATTCTGCTAAGTAATTTTTGGGGGCCTGCTCCTCACGGCTGAGACAGGAGAACAGTACTCCTCACCCCTCCTCTTGTGTTCTCTGTGCCTACAAATTCCCTTCCAATGTTCTTCCTCAAGGCACCCTTTAATCTTCTGATACATAGGCTGCTCTTGGAGAAGGTACTTAACTGGTCTGACCACCTCTCAGCCAGCCTTTTGGAGATTTCTATTTTTTTTTTGAGTTGGAGTCTCACTGTCGCCAAGACTGGAGTGCAGTGGCCGCTCCCGGCCACCGCAGCCTCGACCTGCTGGGCTCCGGCGATCCTTCCGCCTCAGCCTTCCAAGAAGCCGGAACTACAGGCGTGCGCTACCATGCCCGGCTGATTTTTTGATTTATTGTAGAGATGAGGTCTCGCTGCCCAGGTGGGTCTCGAACCTGCGGGCTCAGTCAATCCACGCACCTCAGCCTCCCAAAGGCTCGGGATTCCAGGCTGAGCCACCGAGATTTCTTAAAATATATCGGGCATTTTCTGGGTTTTGTCAGCCAACTCACCAGAAAAAGTGCCATTCAACATCCTGACACTCTTGCGTTACTTCCAATCCTCACCACATCTTGCAAGGTGCAAACTGTCCACAAGAAGGGATACAAGCTCAGCGGCTTGTCCAGGGTCACTCAGCTTGCAACTGGTGGGACTTGGATGTGAACCGCCGAAGTCTGACCTGAAAACCCATGCTCTTGACACTATGCCCTGACATGTCTGGCTTATAGATTAAATCAATCAAAAGGCTTTTAAAATTCCCATTCTCAAGATAAAATATTGAATATTCCACCAATGAGCTGCATAGGGCTGCTTCGAGTCCTGTTGCCAGAGAGATATAGTATCCACAGTCAAACTGTCAAATTGCTGGAACAAAAACAAACAAACAAAATATTATCTGCCAAGGAATACAGCAGCAGATTAAGGGCAGGCATTTCTGCTCTTTTCACAGCATCTGTATGAGCAAGATATTGAGAATATTAACCTTCCTTCAACAAACTTCCTTCCAAAAAGTTGCTTCATTTTGGGCCTATCTATCTCGCTCTGCCTCTCATAACCCTTTCTAGGGAACATGACAGCGGGGTGTTCAGAAACAATAGGAAGCACTTCCCAGGAGACAAAGAGGCTGTGGCCCCCACGCTTCTATTATAATGGTGGGGGCGGGGAACATATCTTCTTGGCCCACAGAAACGTCCAGATCTTGCTTCTGCAACTCTAGAAGTCTGCCCACCCCAAGGCTGTCCCTCCCCCCACTCATCCATCCCAGACCACTCCCCTCAGCTCCACCTTTGGACCTCCAAACCAACTCCAGTATGTTTTTTTATCCCTAAACCGTTTTGTTTCCATCGTGCTTTTTCTAAGTGACTGGCACACCAGAACTGGCCCCATAACTTGTGGAACCAGATACAAAATGAAATTGTAAGGCACTTTGTTAAAAAAATGGTTAGGAATTTCAAAACAGCAATAGCAGGACACCGTACCGAGTGCAGGGCCCTGAGGGACTTGAATTAAGGCCTTCCACTCCTGTGTATTGCAATTTGATGTTTTCTCATCAGTTGCTTCCACCACGCTGTGACCCACTTGAGAGCAGAACACGTGCCTTCTTTGATTTTGTGCCCCGGTGCTAGCCAAGCCGGGCATCGTAGGTTTCCATTAGGCCTGAATGAATGAATACATGCGCAAGAGTGTGGCTGGTCTTCCAGAACGCTGACCCTGCAAGTTCACTTGTCTTCTTAGAACAGGAGCAGACCCACCCACCTGGAAGTTTGCCAGGCTGAAGGCCTATCAGGGTGCACGAAGCATACCAGGCAGCTGGCCCTGGGCATCAGCATCCACCAGTCACTTAAGTCAGAAACCAGGACTTCTCAATTCCCATCCCCCCAGCATCACCCAGCCCCTCACTCTCACACATATAATAAACTTACTTGGCCAGGCTCGGTGGCTCAGTCTGCAACCCCAGCACTTTGGAAGGCTGAGGCGTTGCCTGACCCCATGGGTTCGAGACCTGCCTGTGCAAATTAGCGAGATCTCGTCTCTACAATAAATCACAAAAAATTAGCTGGGCCTGGTGGCGTGCATCTGTACTTCCAGTTACTTGGAAGGCTGAGGCGGAAGGATCGCCTGAGCCCAGCAGGTTGAAGTTGTGGTGGCTGTGAGCATGCCACTGCATTCCAGCCTGGGCAACAGAGTGAGACTTCAACTCAAAAAACAAACAAACAAACAAAAAACCTACTCTATTCCATCCATTCTAGTGCCTTAAAAGCACTCAAATCTGGCTCCTTTCTGTTCTCACTGCCTCCATTTTCTTCAGGCCTGAGTTATTTTTTGCTTGATGTGTTAGTTGGGAAAAGAGGCTGATCTGCTTTGACACAGAGACTCAACAACGCAGTGGTCGGAGTATGAAACCATCTTTGTCTTGTTCCAAAATCACAGGGCCTTAGCCTCCATCTGTGTTTTCTAAGAAGTTGAAGAGTCTCCTGAAAGTTGGAATATAAGCATGTATTATTCAGAACCTTTTTGGAGGCAAGTGATAGAAATCCACCTAAACTAAAAAAGGAGAGGAGAAGGAATGTATTGGTCCTCATAACTGAAGAGTCAAAAGCATAGCTACTTGTGGGCACAGCTGGATCCAGGCATTTAGACAATGTTATCAGGAAACCAACTCTTGACTCTGCTTTGCTTTCTTGGTGAGCCTCATTCCTTCCTACTGCAAATGGCTTTCTTGAGGCAGCAGTGGAAGATGAAATACAATCAGCTTTGGCTCACACGATCCTTTTGGCTCCAAAACCTGGTCCTCAGGTTTGCGGGCTTGGATACTTCATCTGACCAGGGTCAGGAGTTGATGGACTCAGGAAAGCCAATCTGTGCCAATAGCAGGACCCTCTCAAAGGATGTGGGTGCATTAATTTGCAGTGAAGCATTGCAGGTCAGGACTCGCAATCTGAAAGCATAGGTCTTGCAGCATCTGAAGGTCTGACGCGTCCCTGTGGGGCTAAGCAGGCATCGATGTGTCCCTAATAGACCCCAACCTCTGACAGACTTCCAGATGGACGGTCCGTCTTCTGTACTCTGAAGGCGGAATGAGCTTGCAGTGTCAGAGTTCTGGAAGACCAGTGACACTCTCATTTCTTTTTCGATTAAGTGGTTTATTATAATTTTCTTGAATAGGAACTTGAGTTACTTCAATGGTCACTGACTTCACTACCAAAAAAAACCTTCCAGAATGACAAAAAATAAGCAAAAAGGACTTGACCTTGCCAAGTGTCCAATCAAACAGTAAGCCTCCTGGTTTGAGCCACTCAGGAAACCTGGGATTCTGGCAGTGTGGGAGGCCGGAAGGGAGAGAGACTAAGGCCTAGTGGGTGTGACAGCGTTTAATTCATTCAAACCTTACAGAAAACCCACTGTGTGCTGGTTTGTGCTAGCACCAGGACCCAAAATTAAGGCATATTTTCTGCCCTCCAGTCGAGGTGGAGGTAACTTATGAGAACACAATAAACTGCACTGCAGAGCTGTCCAAGGTCTCAGGAGAATACAAGACACAATGGTGAGCACACATCATGATGGCATACTGGGCTGTTCTAGCATTCACCATACTGGGTCACATAGCGCCGTACATTCAATATGAACGAAAATATGAGATGGAGGAATTCAACACCTATTAAACACTCACTAAGTTCAAATTCTGTGATGGATGTGAAGGAAGCACAGAGGTGGCTAACTTCCCAGGCTAACGGGAGAGGGCCCACAGCAGTGGATTCTTGGGAAGTCAACTGAGACCTCTTTAGAACTGGACTCTTCCTTTTAAAGACCAAGAGTTCCCTCCAACAGTCTCCTGGAAGAATTGAGCCCAAGCCGCAAACTCATTACCCTTCTCTGCCCTGCAGTTGAATAGACAAATACCTCTTTAGTTAGTCATTATGCTCTAATCAGAGTAATTTCCATTCAAGACTGTGTGTGAATTGAGTTTGGTATCCGACTGTAACATTCGTGAAATTCAACCACAGTTTTACTTATTAATAGTCATTAGTGGTCTATAAATAACACGCAATCCTTTAGGTACAAAAACAAAGCTGTGAGCCTGTTTGAAATGTAAACAGGTTATTCATGAATTTGCTCATTGTAATTCCCTGTTTGGCCTTTGGCCAACCTTCAATCCCTGGAAGTGGCCGCTGATAGAAATGTTATGTGTCATCTGACGATGAGTCCTGGTTGGTCAGGTTCTAGGATTTATAGGACTGTAATCCAGAAGCCTGCCACCTTCTTTCACCCATTTACTTGAGAAATACTGATTAGTCCTGCAGTGTTTGGGTGCCATGGGTGGCCAGCCAGGTGAGAACTTAAATTCTGCTCTTAGATATGGACCCAGATATTAGCAATGTGCAACAGAGTTAGAATCAAGAAGGGAGGAAAGGCATTCTAAGTAGAAGAAAAGTTTATATCAACAGCTTCGAGCATAAAATTAAACACTGCAAAATATCCTAATTTTTAAAATTAGGATATTTTTATATAAACATCCACATTTCTAACTTCTCTTGTAAAGGAAGGTGATCTGACAGCATCGAGGATAACATTCATCCCTTCTAGCAAAAATCAGCTGTCTAATATTTCAAAATCCCCACAGGTATTAATCTTTTGGATTTTGGAACAAGAAATTGGAATTCTTAGTAATTCTCAGAAGTTTCCCTCAAATCATGCTGTTCTCAAAATAGTTTCAAAATTCTTCATATGTTTTACTCATGATTGTAGATGCTTTAAAATACTTTTCTTTCATAAATCCATATTGTTTAGCCTTGCTTTCAAATATATGTAGGCCATAATAAACACTGGAAAGACCAGGGAGAATCACTGGGTAATATCATATAAATCTCCTAAGAAGGTTAATAACGCTACACAGAATCATATGCCAAAATTGCCCATCTAAGGATTGACTTTGCTCCCAAACTTGTTCTTTCTTAGAGCACCATTCACAAGATTACTGTTAATACTATTCATATAAACTTATTAATACTTATTTAATTTCAAGATGATCTAAGAGCAGACAAGGTCGCAAACACACACTTAAAAACCTGGGACCAGCTTCAAGGAAGACGGACCAACGAGGTTGTAAAGACAAACTCAGTCTTGATCACTTCTCCCCAATGTGCTCCTGTTCCTATTTTCTGAAAAGTCGACCTTGGCCTTCAGTTCCATATGTCAACCTTTACTGTTCTTGTTTTCAACTTGACATGAAGGAGTCCTTCTAAACAGTTAAGCCTCAGTGTTGATTGTCAAACTTTTATCTTTGCTGAAGAGTTGCAATGACTTTTCTTATTTGCTTGAGTTATGGACCAATCTTTCTCAGGATTCTGGATTCAGAGAAACACACACGTTTTCTAAGAAATTCCGAAAGACACTCCCACGTGGTTCCAGTTGCGTAGCGGCTGCCACACTGGTGTGGAATGCAGGTTGTCTTGTCTCCAGAGGCCAAGGCAGCCTTTCACTTTCTGCTCTACATTGAAACCAAGTATGGGGTGCCATCGGTCACTTTCCTTTCATTTATATGATCTGCCGGGCTCCTGAAGATATTTCAGCCTTTTCTGTGGGCCTAGGAGGTTGACGGCCAGGGACTTTTGAAAGGCCGCTGCAGAAGGAGCTGTGGCTTTGAGTCCATTCGGTCTAGACCCTGGGGAAATATTGCTGGAACATCAATGAATGCCAAGCCTAAGACACTTGCCTTAACTAGTAGGAAGCCAGAGAAGGTTTTAAAGAAGTGTGACACTACCAAAGCGATACTGTTGGGAGACGAATTGGATGCCTGCGTGTAAGACAGTCTCAAGGGTCTGGGCAGGAGCCAGGTAGTCCACAATGGGCTAGCTTTAAACAAAAGGAGGAGAGTTGAAACAAAGTACAGGCATTAGGGCCAGAGAGCGGGGGATGATCACCATTTCCACTGTGAGGCAGGGTGGGCAACTTGCTTACTCACTGGAAGGAAGCGCTGAAGAGCTCTGAGGTTTTGAATCCACAGGGTCTGAGCCATCCAGCCTGTCCCAGAACAAAGAACACCAGGGAAAGGAATACCATGGCCCCAGCAGAATAAGATCCAGTTGCTCAGAGCCCCCATCAGGTGTGGCTACAGGTAGAAGGATGAGCACAATATCCTGTGCATCTTCATGCCTTTGCCCCTTCATAAAACTTTCAACTTCCCATCAGCACCATCTTCATCCCTGCCAGTCACAGAAAGGGAGATAAACTTTGTTTCCAAGAAAGGATCCTTACAACTGCTTATAACCTTTTTAAAAATTTTCTTAATACGGTCTCTATTCCAGCCAAGGGGAAAGACAGGATGTTCTCTAGTGCAAAGAGTGGCCTAGTCCCCTTGCAGGATTTTTTGCCTAAAACTTCCACCAGTGTGTTTGCCTGAAGACCCAGGCCCACAGCACTCCTCATTCCTGCCCAGGCTGGCCCTCGCATCCCTCTCACCCCCTCCGAGTCCTCACCAGCCCTCCCCGGTCCTCCCAGCCCTGAGTAATTCAAGCTCAAACGGCAGCTGCCCATTGCCTGGGAGGGTTCATCAGAAATTCATCGTCCCTCCCCAGCGAAAATGATTTCCAGTCAGTTCATTCTCACAGGAAATAAAATTCAAAACGGAAGTTAAAACAATCGCCAGTAAAGGTAATAACATGCCACCCCTGAATTCTACTTCTGAGAGGAATATATTACCACTCCCAAGATCGCAGAGGGCTCCGAGAGCCCCCTCGGGCTGTCAAGAGTTGGAGGGCTTGGCATACAGGCCCTGTGGTTCTGGTGTCCATGTGCTGGAACCCCTCAGGCTATTAAATGGGTCTCAAAACCACACATCTACTCCTCAAAATGCAAGGGCGCTGCCTAGGTAAACGCCTGCACTCACTTCTGAGTTCTCCGTGGCCTGGAGTCACAATGCCTTTGTCCCTAGGACAGAGCCCGACACCAATCAAGACTTCGGGGACCAAAACACAATGAATAGGAGACAGCTTGTGGTGGATACAAGCTCTTCCATTTACTACTTGTGTGAGCTTGGGCAAATTACTTAAATTCTCTAAGCTTTGGTTCCTTATCTGTTAAATAGGATAAAAAAAATACCTACCTTTAGGAAGCCTGTGAAAGCAAATAAATTAATACTTGCAAAGCCCAGTGCTTCACAGATTATAAGTGCTCAATAAATGTCAGCTTTTATTATTTTCCTGTTTTTGAAAGGCCTCTGGGGGTGAGATAGATATTCCACAACCTAAAGAAGGTCTCATGTGATTTATTATTTAGAATTGCCTATTCTGTTTAAACATGCATTGTGTTTCTTTAAAAAGGCATTATACCTTTAAACAAAACTTATAGAGTTAGAAATCTGAGTCAGGAGTTGGGTAACAAAATTGGATAGAGCTGTTTGTTAAATGGCTTAGATCCTATGGGCCAGGAAAATTACAAAATTCTGAATTGAAACATCACCACAGGTGGTTTCAGCCTACATAGGTGCACATTTGCAGACAGGATGCTTCTTTTTTACTGGAGGGAGAGGAAAAAAAAAAACCCCAGGGATAATACGGAAAGAGACAAAGACTATAGTCAAATACCTAGTCGGAAGTGCTAAGTCAATATAACGCCTACTCTCTAACTCATATAAGCAGGTAATTAAATAATATTGAAACTGGTAGAAAAACTCTTGTAAGGAACTTGGGTACTAAACTTCATCTGTGTTCTGGAGTGCTCGCCCTGTGAATGGTTTTATCCTATGAGGAAATTGGATCACGAATCCGGTTGCTTTTCACTTGACCCTGGGAGAAAAGAGTCAGTTAGTGTTAGAGGAAAGGTTTAAATAAAAGTTAGATGAAAACCTTGAAGTTTGACATGAGTATATCTCCACCTTGTGATGAAATACCATGTGACCAGTAAAAATGATGGCAGAACTCTTAGTGGGGATACATACAACATAAACTGGAGGACAATACAACTATGTTTTGTATGCATATTTAAAATCCTTATGAATTGGTACATTCTTTGACAAAATAATTCCATCTCTGTTGTTTAATTTTAAGAGGATAAACTTGACCGTATATAGAGTCATCCAATGATCTCGAGGATATTTGTCAGTCCATTGCTCATAGTATTTGAAAGTTGTCTGCATATCATAATACTACAAGAAAGGGATTGGTAGTAATGGGAAACTGCCAGGGGAGGGGATGGAACACACTTCATCAATAAGGGTACCTGATCTCAAACCAGGTGAAGAGGGGACCAAAGGGAGACCCAAACTTTACCTGTACCATGACCATTTGTATACCTACTAACCCTGAGTTGTACCCCACATCTTTAGAATAAAAGTTTTGTTTAAAGGCATAATACCTTTTAAAAAAGTTGTCTGCAAGTTAGATAATGAGCATTCAAACCTCTATTGACCGTTTAGCTCTGTACAGGTGTGTTTTACTGCTATCGTTTGCTAAAAGTTTCCCCAGTCACGTCCTATCTTTGTGTTTGATCAGATCTGCCAGGTCTTGAGTGAGGAGGCATTTTAACACAAGAGTTGAGCCTGAACTCTGTGGCCAAGTGGCCATGGGCCTCAATCCTGCCTTTGCTTTCTAAGCTAAGTGATCGGGTGCACGTCTCATAACTTCACAGTTTCTTCATCTGCAAAATGGGAATAATAATAATACTTACCTAATAAGTTCATGAAGAAGATTAAATAAGTTGATGTAATATTAGTTATACGGGTGAGGGCCTACTATTTTGTGTGCTCCAACAAATATTAGCTATCATCAATAGAGCCCGTGTTTTTGGAATCATCACATCAAGCACATTTCAGCTCCAACTCCCGTGAACCCTCAACGAACACTTAGCCACACCGCCTGTAAAATCATCAGGAACACGAACATAGATGGACTTGTCACCCTAAACTGTAACCTTATGATTCCTCAGTGCTTACCCTGATTGTGGTGATGATTATTATTCAGAATTGGTGACACTTAACAAGAAATCAGCTGTGTCACCCCTTCCCCTCAAGTTCTTCTTCAGTCTAGAGTTCAACCTTCAAAGCAGTCTCAGGCATCCCTCAGAGGCAGAAGACCAAGCCCGGGGTTCTGCAAAGCACACATAGCCAAGAGTCAGTGTGCTCAGCCCATGCATTCCAAGGAACTTCCATTGGGATAAATTCTGGAAATAAACACCAATCCTTTAAAGCAGGGGCCCAAAGCCGTAGCTCTAGTCAGGATCCATACTGCCCATTCAGCCCGCGCAATGCTTTACATTTTTCTAAATAGGTTGTCAACAATGTGTTAGCAGGCTCCACGTTAAAATCCCAGGCACTTGAAGGATCGGAATTGTGGGTCCACGCTTCCCAAAGGGAATGATCCCTGGAAGCTGGGCAGCAGCTGCCCCCTTCAGGCAGGGCTGGGATCTCCAATTTGCCTCAGTTTCTGATCACTTGCTGGGCTCACCTTTGCCTACCAGAGAAGGCACTTGGTTTTCCGGCCCTGCCTCATATCATGCGTGCGTGCATGTGTGTGTGTGTGTGTGTGTGTGTGTGTGTGTGTGTGTGTGTGTGTGTGTATACACCTGTCCTGGGAGGACATTTTGCTGCAAATCTCTTAGAACTTAAGAATGTTTTAAAAGATGGAGGCAGGCTTCAGCAGCACTGTTGGAAGTGCCATTAGGTAAGCAGGATATTTGGGGCCGAAGGGTTCCTGGACACGATTTGCAAGCAGTGCCTGTGTGGGCCAGGCCCCAGGCAGCCTCCCAGGGCTGGTTCGAAGTTACAGAATTCCTGCGCCGTCCCCTGTCAGCAAAGTGCTGAGACAACAAACTTAACCTCTCTGTCCTGTGTGAGCCTATCAGCCGTGGTTATTAAATCCCACAAAAGGGAGGAGAGGAGAAGTGAATAGGACTGAAAGAAAAAGCACTTTCCCCATTTGGATAGCTGTGCAGAACAGGAGCTGCTGGAGAAAGGCAGGGAGTGTAATTGCTGGCCTGAAAGAAAAAGAAAAACTATAAAAGGAAAGAAAGAAAGCGGGGGGAGAGAGGATTGATAATGAACAATTTATCCTCAGAGCTAACAGTTAATTAATTCTGAAAATATCTGTCAGGCTAATAGAAATGGGGGAGGGCTATGCCACATACACAATTAATAAAATAATAATCACAAAAAGGGAAAGAAAAAAGATTTTTTAAAGGTGTTACTATCTTCTTACAGGCTGGGCCCTTGGCTTCCCAATGTCATTTCAACACAATTTTTTTCCCCTCCGTCTCTTTTCAGAAATTGTTCTCATGAATGATTTATATATGTCTAGTTATCTGGAGTGATTTCTATGGACCCCGGCGCATTGCTGCATAATTGTTAATTTTAACGCCATAATAGCTTCAGATGGAGGAAGAGATTAGGCATTTATTGCACAATTAAATGAAACATACTTGAGAATCACAAAGGGTTCCGTAATTATTTCAGACCATTAATAAAATGGGCATTAAATTATATGGGACACAAAAGGGAAAGGAAATAGATTTTCATTACAGCAATAGAAGCTGAGAGTAGTAATAGATCCTTGTTGAATTATCTTTCTCTCTCTCTCTCTGAAATTAATTGTTGCCCGGCTTATTTCAAAGCAAAATAAAGGAGGGGAAAAAAGTGTTTTAAAGAACCTCTGATGAAAGGGCTTTGTTTGATGGGGACAATAGCCAGTGATACACTCCAAAAAACAAGGTAATCTTTGATGCTGGCTCCCTGCCTCTGGTTGCGAAGACTTTAAAGGCAGTGTGCCCAGCAGCATGGGTTTCCCCACTCCTACTCAACTCTCAACGCAACATACGGATCCGGGTGGGATGGGGTGGGGGCGGTCAAGGAAGGGTGGGTCACTGGCTTCTCTCTCCAACGGCTCCTGAGAGGATCACTTGGACTTTACGTCCACACAGTTTGAGGACATTAAGACCATCCAGCATGAACTTCTCCCAAGAGAACTGAAGTGGAAGGAAAGTCACTTCATGCGTTGTGTCATTTATTCAGCAAGCACTCGTCTTCATGGCCATACTATGAGGTAGGTGCTGTGGTCATCATTCCTATTTTGCAGATGAAGAAATCTGGGATGGGTAAGAAATCGCCCAAGGTTCCACACTCACTAAACTAGCATTTTAAACAAGGAAAATAATGGCCCCGCCCTCAAAGTACTCATACTCTCCTGGGAGGGGACAGGCAAGCACACAGAAAAGTCTGACACCATGTCATCGACCGCTGGATGTGTGAGCTGCGCTCGAACACCAGTACATACCCATTGTTGCAGAAGCAGAGAAGGCAGTGAGATGAAACACTCCTTCTTCTTTGCCTTTCCTTGACCAGTGTCACAAGAGAATTCAAGCCAATGCTCCCGCCTTTACCAAGACGTGATCTATCTCTGGGGGCCCTGTGAGTAGAATCCTTGCCCACCTGCTTGTGGCATTGATGACAAGATGAAAAGAAGAGGCCAGGGTCCCTGGAGGGGCCTCCAGTTCAGAGGCTGCCTAAGATGTAATGACCATGATGGAACTATTGTGTCTGCTACTTTAAACGAGAGGCATTAGAGTGAGGAATAAAGCTAAGCTAAGACGCTCAGGTGTAAAAGCTGCAGCAGGCCTCAGGCAACTTGGAAATTATGCTATCACTATTACCTCAGGTTTCAGGGTGTCAGTCTGGTTTCCAGTCACCTCTGTTGCTGGTTTTACCTGGAATCTGGTGGGGCTCAACCCCAGAGTTCAGGACCATGGACTGAACTTCTCTGTCCTTCTCTGCTGCTCAGCTCCACAGGGCCCACCCAAGAGCTTCCATGCTTGTGTCCCGGCCCCAGGACTTAGCAACACTTAACAGGTGCCATAGTTTGTAGAACTCAGATCAAAGAACCCCCATAATTTCATTAGTACAACAGAGAGCTTGGCAACGAGGGAGCAGGTATTGGGGGGATCGAGTGTGATGTCTTTTAGGGGCAACTCACCCAGAAGTAGCAGGGACAGCGCAGAAAGGAAGGCCAGGGAGCTCAGAAAACAACTCAGATGTTGTTTCACCCAGAAGGCCAAGTGAAGAAGAACATGTTCAAAGTTAAGCATAAAGCCCTGTGAACGTGGCTCACAATCTATGGATTTCTCTTATTAACAAGAAAAGACACTCATAAGGTAATGTTTCACCTGACATTTCTTTCACCATCTGTGTATTAACAAAACTTCCGTCTTCTCTCTTAAGTGGAATAATCTTCAAGCAGGTAGCAAGAAAAAATAAATTTTAAGAAAGATAAGGAGATAATATGAGAGTGCTTCTAGATCCGATGAATTCCCTAAAGGGGCTAAAAAGAACAGAGAAAGGTCAATGCCAGACCATGTTTGGCAATCTTTATGGAATCATGGAGAAAAGTTGTCGAGAGATTAGAGATGGACTTGTATGGTCTCAATTTTGGCTAAAACGGTAGATCTGTGAGACTGCAAACCAGTAATTTCAAAATGACTTCTTCCTGACCTTTCATCCACACACAAAAATTCTAGACTGTATTTGTCTTCAACAAAGAAACCAACAAAGAAGACACGATTTATTAAATAAAAAGGTCTAAGGCAAGGGACTTCCCTTATGGCAGCCTGGCAGACTAGGCATTCCAAAATGCCCCCGAAAGGAATGAATACTATTATGTCCTTAGCGTGTTTCAACAAATATATATTTTTAAATGTAGAACTGAGCTCAAAATAAGTAGGAGAAATATTCCTGTCAAAGGCAAAACAAAACAACACATGGCGAACTTAAAAAAAAAATCTGTGTAGCCGGGCTCGGTGGCTCAGCCTGTAATCCCGCGCCTTTGGGAGGCTGAGGTGAGTGGATTGCCTGAGCCCGCGGGTTCGAGACCCGCCTGGGCAGCGAGACCTCATCTCTACAATAAATCAAAAAATCAGCCGGGCTTGGTAGCTCATGCCTGTAATTCGGCTACTTGGAAGGCTGAGGCAGAAGGATCACCGGAGCCCAGCAGGTCGACGCTGCGGTGGCCGGGAGCGGCCACTGCACTCCAGTCTGGGCGACAGAGTGAGACTCCAACTCAAAAAAAAAAAAAAAAATCTGTGATAACCATGAGCAAAATCTTGTAAAGCCCTAAGGGCAAATGTCAGCTCTGGAGTCCAAAGTCCTAGGGATCAACCACTGTGCAGGGAAATGGAAGCATATATTTTAGGCTCAAGAAAAATGTGGGAAATATGCCCACATCATGCCAAGACCCTTGAAGTGGTGGCACGATGGGTAAAATAAGGAGTGAAATTACCTCTCTCCCAAAAAAGTGGCCTGATGAATGCTGCTCACTCTGCAAACAGGGTAGAAAGTAACAGTAGCAACAATAGCAATAATTATAATAATTCTACTAGTGGCTCTAGAGAATGTGTTATCCTAGGCCTTCTTACACTCAGTTCTGGAGTTCAAACATGAAATACTCATAGGCCAGTCAAGAAATGAGAATACTCTAAAATTAATAAGACCCTTTTATTATAATAAAGGGAAACACTAATCCCTCAGGACTCACATAAGTTAAGGTAGATCAAACATTAACTCGCAACAAAATTTTAAAATTATGCGAAGAAAACTACCATAATCAAGATTCCACAGAAACAACAAACCACAGGTCCACACATCCTCCCATGCCAAGTATTTTAGGTACTGAAAGTTTGTATAGAGTTTATAAAATGTTTTAAAAGGAAAGAGAAATAATAAGAAACCAGAGGAATGATTTGACGAAGGAATGAAATAAAGCATTAAAATTCAATGTAATAAAATTGTAAAACTCACGGGATGGTGTGTAACGCAGACTAGATGCAGCTGAAAAGAAAATGAACTGGAAGAGAGATCTAAAGAAATTATCCAGATTACAGTACAGAGAAACAAAGGAAATAGAACATATGAAAGAGAGGTTAAGAGACACAGAGAAAAGAAAATGCTTACCTAGAGTTTCAGAAGGAGAAAGCAATGGGAAAGAAGCAAAAATCAAAGACATAAATTCTCCAGATCTTTTGTAAAACATCAATCTACAGATACAAGAAGCCCTACATATACCAAGTCAGAGGAAGTTCATGTGTAGAACAGTAAAATTCTGAAGATAGAAGACCTTAAAAGAAGCAGCACACAAGAGAAATCACTTTCAAAAGAATGACAATTAGAAAAACAGCAGACTTCTAAACATCAACGATTCACCCAGAAAACAGTGAAACAGTACATTCAATGTGTTCAGAGAAAATATTTTTCAATCTAAAAATAAGTTCCCAGAGAAACTATTTCAAAAGTGAAGACCAAATGAAGATATTTTCAAACAAAGACATTTTGAAAAGACATTTTCATCAATATCTGTATCTTAGCATAGACTTTCCCTTTTTAAAAATAAAATATGGTATATGTTGAGCTTCCTCTGTTTGTAGATTCATATCTAATTTTCATTTATTACGAGGTGATCTCTGTTTTTTCTGTTGCCTTTAAAAATCTCTATCTTTCGTGTTTTGTAACTTCATTAGGAAATGAAAGAAGGAAAAAGATCTGATACGTAAGGACTGTTGAGTGAGTAAATTAGTTAATATGCAAATAAACCTAAACACACATTGACTTAATGAAATGATGCTGAGGATGTTTCATTGGTGGTGCTGGAGAAAAACACAAAATATATTTAAAGGTTGAGCATTAGCAAGCATACAGATAAGGAATGGGTGGATATAGTTATTGCTGTAAGTACCAGAAGGGCAATATAGAATAGAAACGAAATATTTACTTTTCAAACCAGTAGAGAGAAAAGTAAGGGGGGGGGAATCCTTGACTGATCCAAAGGAATGCAAGGAAGGAAAGAAGGGAGGGAGGGAGGAAATAGGATGGAAAGAAGAAGAGGAAAATAAAGAGTAAAAAAGATGATTTATGACTCACCGTAGTAGCAGTAGCCAGAATATCAGGATTTTTGTGCCTAGTCTCCAAGCGACAATTCTCACATGACAGGAAGACATCCAGATAGCGCTTGCATGTGAAATGGGTTGCGCTACAAGGCAGAACTCTGAGTTTAGGGAACCTGAATCTTTTGTAACGGATAGTGAGCAATCCTGCCCCTCGCTGTCGAGAGAGATGCAATCTCTCTCCTCCAGCGCTGTAAGTAAAACTGCCCTGTGCTCCAGAAGGAGGCACTATCTTTATCATCCAAGATTGTTCATTACACAAACACCCTTAAAAAGACAACCTGGAACCAAACGTACTCAATACTGCTTTTATAAGATGAGCAAAAACAGAAGAGGCCCATGCAGAGTTGCCTCACAGCAGACTTAAGTCCAAATAGATTAGTGATCACAATTAATTAATTAATTAATTAATTAATTTACTACAGTGACTATTACACGAAATACAAAAACAGTCTGCCTGTGCAAGAAAAGAATTTCAAAATATAGACTAGAGAATTCAAAAAGGCTAAAATTAAAAGGAAAGAAAGGAGCATTACAAGGAAATTCAAAGCAAAAGTAAGCTGGAGTAGCTATAGTAATATCAAGTAAATATTTTAAGACAAAAAATGGACTAGGGTCTTATGTCATCGCATAATAATGAATGTTTCAAGTCACCAAGATGCACCATAATAATTCTAAACATATATATACCTAGTAAAATAGTCTCAAAATTTGCAGATCAAAAACTGATAGAACCATAAAGAGAAATGGATAAATGCACTTTCATCATGGAATATTTTGTTACATCTCTATTTGTTAAAGACAAGCAAATTAAATCCTCCCTAAATATGCAAAAGATACAAATTATGCGATAAAATTGATGTTAGGACATACTTCAAACACTGTACCCCAAAATTAGACTATCCATTCTTCTCAGTAACACATGGATTACTTAAATATTGACATATTGTAGGCAATAAAATCATTTTCAACCAATTTTAAAGAAATTAATATCATTTAACTACATTGTTTGCCACAATAAAATTAAGTTAGAAATCAATACAAAAGATAGTTTAGCCTATATATGCAAAATAAATATATGGATATTTACTCTTTCTATATTATATATATACTTGAAAGTAAAAACATTCTTATAAATAACTCCTTAGCTAAAAAAATAGTGAAAATATTTAAAAGTAGTGAAAAGACTACATATGAAAACCTGTGAAATGAAAGTAAAGTATGAAAGAAAATTTTGTAGCCTAAAATACCGATATTAGAAAATTAGAATGAGATAGGCATTGTACTTAAAAGATTTGAGAAAAATTCAGATAAATGCAAAGTGGAATGGTATGATGAACATAAGAGCCAAAATAATAAAACAGAAAGCAAAAATAGAGAGAATGATTAAAGTAAAAAAAGTATTCTTTGAAAAGAATAATACAAAATAAACTTATGGTATGATTATTCTGGGGGGAAAGAGAACAAATAGTCAATGTTAGGAATAAAAAGGAAGATAACAGAATCAGAAGAAATTAAACACAATAAAAATCTACCATTGATACCTTTATGCCAATAAATTTGTAATTTAAGCTGAAATTTATACACTTTTTAAAACTATAAATTTTTAAAAACATGTTAGAAAGCCTGATTAGACTTTATAACTATATATTAAATAAATTGAATCAATAGTTTCAAATCTTTCCACAAATAAAAAACCAGACCTGATGATTTTGGAGTTCACTCCTTCCAACCTTCCAAGGAACACAAATTCTTCCAGAGAATAGAAAAAAGAAGAAATATCTCCTACCTCATTTTATAGGATTATTATAACCTTAATATTAATATCAAGCAAGAAAATAGAAGGAAGAAGGGGGTAAGAGAGAAAGAAAGAGAGAGAAAGAGGGAAGAAGGAGGAAGAGAGAGAGAAAGAGAAGGATAAATCCAATAAAAGAGGTATAAAATTTATCTATAGGTAATTATAAAATGATATCAAAAGGCATTAAAATAGAATAAAATAAATGGAGAGCTATACTATGTCCATGAAGACTAGATATTGTAAAGATTCTAGCTCTCTCCAAATTATTCTATAAATTCAATTTAATTCTAAACCAAGAAAGTTCTTTTCGGAACTTGACAGTCTCATTCTAAAATTTATGTGGAAGAATAAATGATCATGACATTCTGAAAAAACAACAAGGTAGGATGACTTGCTTTATAAGATCTCAAGATTCTAAAACTAGAATTATTGAAGGAGTATGACATTGATACATAGAGCCAAATATGCAATCAGAATAAAAGACAGAGCTTAAAAACAGACCAATGCATAATTGGAAACTTGATATAAAACTAATGGCCATGACAATCACCAAAGAATGGAAGAACTATGTAGTAAATCCAGTACACACACACACACACACAACACACACAAATATACACACACACACACATCTCCAACCAAATTAAAGATGAAAATCAAAACTTTAAATTTTTTTTTTTTTGAGTTGGAGTCTCACTCTGTCGCCCAGACTGGAGGGCAGTGGCCGCTCCCGACCACCGCAGCCTTGACCTGCTGGGCTCCAGCAATCGTTCTGCTCAGACTTCCAAGTAGCTGGAACTATAGGCACGTGCTACCATGCCCAGCTAATTTTTGAATTTACTGTAGAGATGAGGTCTCGCCAAGTTGCCCAGGTGGGTCTCGAACCCACGGGCTCAGGCAATCCACTCACCTCAGCCTCCCAAAGTGCCAGGATTACAGGCTGAGCCACCAAGCCCGGCAACTTTAAAATTTTTAGAAAAATATAGGTGAAGATTTGCCTTCTCTTTTTGTTGGTGAAGGTCTGCCAAAGACATGATTGACCACTAATCATCTGCTCCGTATGAATGTCTATTATCTGTTCTATTGTATGTGTGTAAGAAGTACACAGAGATGGCCAGGAATAGTGGCTCACACCTGTAATCCCAGCACTTTGGGAGGACAAGGCAGGAGAATTACTTGCCAGGAGTTTGAGATTAGCCTGGACAACATAGCAAGAAGCTACCACAAAAGTAAACAAACAAACAAACAAATAAATGAGAAAAAGAAGTACACAGAGTAGAAGATGGATATAGATTCCTTTACGTTTCATAATTCTGTCTTCCACTCTAGCATTAAGGGCCACTAAGTAAATGGTCTTTAGAGGCTGCCATTATAAGATAAAATTTGCCTCGGGTCACCATTAAACCTAGTAAGAATATTCCTCAGTCGGATCTGTGTATGACCATAGGACTTTGAAAGAACTCTTCATTCCATACATTCTGCCTGCAAAAAGCTGATAATTTGAGTCAGAAATTAGGATCACCTTGATCTTAGAGTTGACAGTCAGCCATGTCTAGTAAATTATGCTACCTTCTGGAATATCTCTGGCTTTTGCATTTTCAATCTTTCCTTTATCTTTATCAATATCATAACTTCACCAAAGATAATTTGGAATTGCACTGGCCACCAACACCACTGAAGAGGTTCTGTGACACCCATGAGAATGACCTGCACGGATCTCCCTTTAAAACAGGAACGAAGTCAACTGACCTGCTCTACTTCCAAGATCCTTCACATTTACACCAAGGTCATATCTTCCCCAAGTTAGTTCCCAGCCAAATAACTTAGAACTTTGGGGGTAGTAGAGTTGGGAGATTCCTACCTAATGTAGTGCCCTCTGAGAGGAAATCTTTGCTCTGAGACTCCCGTTGGCCTTGACACTTTCTCAGAGACTCTTTATAACCATCTTTCTATCTTTTCCCTCTCTTTTCCTGGGTATCACACTTGTATTGCTGTCTGAAGGTTCTTCCTGTGTACATTTGCTCTCCTTTTGCCCTTTAAGACATCTTTCCTCAATTGATATTTTTCACATCTAATTCTAGTTTGCAATCTACTTCTCAGAAGACCAGAAATGAAATGCGTGTCTTTGGACAACAATCCCAAGACAACTCCTTATAAGAAAATTATCTGCTATGTCTGATTAAAGCATATATCACTTTAATAGGAGAGATCACACTTCTTTGGGGCTTTTATTCATAGGGTCCTCATGAAATTATCAAGATACTGAGTTGTTTAAAACAGCGTAGACTCTTCCTCCCTCTCTCTCCCTCCCTCCCTCCCTCTCTCTCCCTCCCTCCCTCCCTCTCTCTTCCTTCCTCTCTCTCTCTTTCTTTCTCTTTCACTCTTGCTCTCTCTTGTGTGCGTGCGTGTGTGTGTGTGTGTGTGTGTGTGTGTAAATGTATTTTCCTGCCTTTGTTTGGTGGTTTGTAATGCCTTCCATATTTGTTTGCAGCCAGCTCTCTCTCACTTCTTCTTTTTTACATTCCTTATCCTTTCTTTCTTCTTCTCCTGAGAAACTTTGAAGATCAAACACTCTTTAGAAAATTGCTTCTATGCTTCTTAGAGTTATGTTCAACTCTAAGAACATCTAATTCAGATCAAAACATCTAACATAAAATAGAAATAAATCAGACTACAAGGTCTCTGGAAACCTAACGGGACAAGTTTTGTTCCTATTTCTTTTAGGGGGAAAATTATATAGTAAATACTCATATGAATTTGAAAAAAAAAGCAAGAGTTTTCCAAAGGAAAAAAAATAACTCTGAATGTTTTATTTATGTTGATTCTTCTAAAAAAAAACATTGATAACAACCATGGCTCTGGAAAGAATAAAAAGTTTTAACTGTGAATTAAGTTAATGACTTTGGTTACTAGGCTACAAGATAAGAAAGAAAGTGAGATATTGGAAACTTTTACGCATGATTTAAATAATTTTTAAAATTTGCCTTATACATTCACATTTATTCAAATTATATTTAAAAACTAATGTAATACTCCTATCAATAGATTATGGGCAAAATAAACTAACATAATGATTTAAATTTAAAACCAACTCTGTATCTTCTCCCTGTTTTTAACCATTTTGTAAAATTAATGTAAGCACAATACTTTGTAAAAGAGTACAGTTTATTTTCTCAAGATTAAAATTTTTACATTTCTCATTGGTTTTATAGGTCAAAAAATTATTGCTTTCATAAATCATTTAAAATTTCAAAAATGTTTAACTAAATGATGTAATAACAGTTATCCTTTTAAAATGTTACAAATGATAAAAACTTGATGCATCAACTCAACCCTGTAATTTTTATATTCTTGGTTAACTTTAAGATGTTGAATTGATTTTATTCTTTGTTAATTTACAAATAACATTTGAATATCTAGACAGCACAATTTTAATTTACCTATACTTTTTTTCTACATTACAAAGTAGCCATCAGTTAATTTGTCAAAAAAGAATACCATGCTAGTGTTCTGGTGTTTATTGTTTGCAAGATGTATCTTTCTCAATCTTTTTTCTGTTAACCTATTTGTGTCTTTTAATTTAAAATGTGTCTTTTGTAGACTGAATACACTGGGTTTTTACCCATTTGAATCTACTCTGACAATCTTTGCCTTTCGATGGGAATATTTTATCAGTTTATGTTTAATGTAATTATTGATATGATTGTATTTAGGTCTGCCATTTTGCTATTTTCTTTTTGTCTCATTTATTTTTTAAATTTCTCTGTTCTTTCTCTGTTTCCTTCCTTTTGTGTAAACCAAATATTTATTAGTGATCCATTTATTTTCATTGGGTTTCTAGCTATATTAATTAACATTTTTAGTGGTTGCATCTATAACTTATTCCAATATACTTACAGCTAATATTAAATTTCTTCTTGTAATATATTAATAGAAAATTTGCAACAATATTTTTTCATGTACATCCCTCATTTTGAGTCTCATTGTTGCTCTGTATAATTACCTACACCATAAACACAACAATACAGTGAAATTTTGCTTTATATATGCACGTCTTTAAAATGCTATATGTAATAAATCACGTAACCTATATAGTTAGAGAGTCATGCATCACTTAATAATGGTGATTACGTGATTTCAACACAGTGTTAACATCATAAAGTATACTTAAACAAACCTAGATGGTATAGCCTACTACATACCTAGGCTAGATAGTACAGTATATAGGCTATTGTTCCTAGGCTATAAGCCTGTACAGCATGTCTCTATTCTCAATACTATAGGCTAGTGTAACACAGTGTCTAAACATAATTGTGTGTCTAAGCATAGAAGAAATATAGAAGAGATACAGCAAACATACGGCATAAAAGATTTTAAAATAGCATACCTGTAAAGGGCACTAATTGCAGGTCTGGAGATTGCTCTGGGTGAGTCAGTGAGTGAGTGTGAAGGCCTAGGACATTACTGTATACTACTGTAGACTTTATAAGCACTGGGCATTTAGGCTACACTAAAGTTATTTTAAAAATTCTCTTTTTCCAATAATTAATTAACCCTAACTTATTGCAACATTATTACTTTATAAACTCAAATTTTTTAAAATTAAAAATCGAGAGTCAATTTTTAAAGATTAAAGAGGCAATTTTTTGACTCTTGCAATTTTACTTAGCTTAAAACACAACGCACAATTTAGAGCTGTACAAAATATTTTCTTTCTTTATATCATTCTTTTTTAACTATAGAGTTATGAGGTACAGAAATTTGTGACATATGTAGACTGTGTGAAGGTGAGGTTTGGGTTTCTAGCAAGTCTTCTCCTGCCTTAGTAGTAGTCACGGTACCCTGTGGGTACTCCCTCCTTCCCTCCTCTATTCCTGCTCCCTCCCTCCCTCCTCCATCCCTGCTCCCTCCCTCCCTCCTCTAGCAGTGCCAGCATTTGTTGTTCCCACCTTTGTGCCCATGTGCCCCATGTTTAGTGCCCACTTATGAGTGAGAACATGCAGTGTTCAGTTTTCTGGTTCTGTGATAGATCATTAAGAATGATGGTCTCTTGCTGCATCTAGTTGCTGCAAAGGACATGATTTTGTTCTTCTTTATGGCTACATGGTATTCCATTGCGTATATGCACCACATTTTCTTTATCTATTCCATCTTTGATGGGCATCTGAGTTGGATCCATGTGTTTGCTACTGCGAACAGTGCTGCAATAAACATACGTGTGCGGATCTTTTTGGTAGAGAGATTTATATTTCTCTGGATATATTTCCAGGAATGAGATTGCTGGGTTAAATGGTGGCTCAATTTTTAGGTCCTTGAGAAAATGTCACACTGCTTTTCCACAAAGGTGGAACTAGCTTAGATTCCCACCAACAGTGTAGGCACATTCCTTTTTCTCCATAGCCTTGCCAACACCTGTTGTTTTTTGACTTTTTGATAATAGCCATCCTGACTGGTAAAAGGTGGAATCTCATTGTAGTTTTGATGCAAATTTGTCTGATGATGAGTGAAGCTGAGCATTTTTTCATAAGTTTGTTGTCTGCTGGCATGTCTTCCTTTGAAAAGCGTCTGTTCATTTCCTTTTCTCACTTTTTAATAAGGTTGTTAGTTTTTTTCCTGCCAACTCATTTGGGTTCCTAACAGATCCTAGATGTTAGGCCTTTGTCAGATGCATAGCTTGTAAATAATTTTTTCCATTCTGTGAGTTGTCTCTTTACGCTCTTGATGATTTATTTTGTTGTGCAAAAACTTTTTAGCTTGATCATTTTCTTCTGAGAACTTGGCTATGAATTCATTGCCTAGGCAGGCTCCCTGAGGATATTCCCTAAGTTTTCCTCTAACAGTCTTATAATTTGAGGTTTCACATTTAAATTGCTGATCCATTTGCAGTTCTTTTTTGTATATGGTGATAGTTTCATTTTTCTGCATGTGGTTAGCTAGTTTTTCCAGTACAACTTGTAAATATGGTTTCCTTTCCCCAATTTTTGTCTTTGTTGGCTTTGTCAAAACTGAGTTGAAGGTTCGTGATTTTATTTTCAGATTTTCTTTCCTGTACCATTAGTCTTTTGGTCTATTTTTGTACCAGTATGATGCTGTCTTGATTACTATAGCCTTGTAGTAAAGTTTGAAATCTCAGAGTATGACGGCTCCAGTTTTGTACTTTTTGCTGAGGTTTGCTTTAGCTATTCAGGCTCCCTGTTTTGCTTCCATATGAATTTAGATATTGTCTTTTGTAGGTCTGTGAAAAATGTTGCTGGTAGTTTGATAGAGACGGCACTGAATCTTTAGATTGCTTTGGGTGGAATGGACATATTGACAAGATTGTTTCTTCCAATCCATGAGCATGGATGTTTTCCCATTTGTTTTTGTTATCCTTGATGTCTTTGAGCTGAGTTTTACAGTTATTAGAAGGATGTCAAGGTATTTTTGTGTGTGTGTGTATGACAATTTTGAATAAGACTGTGTCTTTTTTTGGGTCTCTGCCTGCCTGTTTTTGGTGTATAGGAATACAACTGTTTTGTGCATTGATTTTCTCTTCCAAGACCTTACTTGAAGTCATTTATCAGTGCAAGGAGATTTTTGACAGATTCCTTTTTTTTAAGGTATATCATCTGTGAGGAGACATAATTTAACTTCCTCTTTTCCCATTTGGATACTCCTACTTTCTTTCTCCTGCCTGATTGCTCTGGCTAAGACTTCCAGTACTATATTAAACAGGAGGGATGAGAGTGGGCATCCTTGTGTTGTTCCAGTTGTTAGAGGGAATGCTTCCAGCTCCTGCCCATTAACTATGATGTTGGCTGCAGGTCTGTCGTGGATGGCTCTTATTATTTTGAGGAATATTCCTTCCATGCCTAGGTGTTTGAGAGGTGTTATTCAGAAAGAATATTGAATTTTTTTGAATATTTTTTCTGTGTTTATTGAGATAATAATGTGTTACTTGCTTTCACACCTTTTTGTGTGGTGGATTACATATGTTGATTTGCATATGTTGAACCATACTTGCATCCTGGGAATGTAGCCCATCTGGTTATGAGGGATGATCCTTGCAATGCAATATTGAATGTGATTAGCCAGAATCTTGTTGAGATTTTTTGCACCTATGTTCATCAGGGAAATTGGACTGAAGTTTTCTTTTTGTTGGGTCTTTACCATTTTTATCAGGGTGATATTGGGTGTATAGAATGAGCTAGGGAGAATTCCTTCCTTCTTGATTGCTTGGAATACTTTCAATAGGCTTGGTATCTTCCTTGGATATCTTGTAGAATTCAGCTGAGAAACCAGGTCTATCTGACCCAGGGCTTTTTTTTTTTTTTTTTAGTGGAGAGTTATTATTATTGAGACAATTTCTTGGATTGTTATTGGTCTAAGGTTTTGATTTATTCCTGTTTCAATCTTGGGAGGTTTTGTGATGCCAGGAACCATTCCATTTCCTCTCGATTTTCTAACTTACTCATATACAGCTGGTTGCAATAATCTCTGATAATCTTTTGTATTCCTTCAGGGTTGGCTGTGACATCACCTTTTTTGTTTCTAAGTGTGTTTATTTTCTCTCTTTTTTTGTTAAACTGACCAAAAGCCTGTCAATCTTATTTGTCCTTTCAGAGAATCAGTTTTTCATCTCATTGATCCTTTGTATGATTTTTTTGGAGGGGTCTCTATTCATCTAGCTGTGAGTTTATTTTGATGATTTCCATTTTGTCTACTAATCCTGTGATTGGATTACTCCTTTTTCCAGCTCCCTTAGGTGTGATATTAGACTGTTTATTTGAGATCCTTCTATTTTCTCGATGTGTGTGTGCGGTGTTATAAACGTCCCCCTAAGCATCACTTTCACAGTCTCCCAGAGTTTTGGTGTGTTGTGTCTCTGTTTTCATTTGTTTCTAGGAATCTTTTTATTTCTGCCTTGTTTTCTGTGTTAGCCCAAAAATCTTTCAGAAGCATACTGTTTGATTTCCATATACAGTATATTTGTGTGTTTTTTTTTGAGGAGGGGGGACTTTTGATGATGATGTTTTTATTCTGTTGTGGTCTGAGAACAAGCTTGGTATGACTTGGACCTTTTGAAATTTGTTCATACTTGATCTATGTCTGAGTATGTGCTCAATCTTGGAGTATGTTCCATGGGCTGGCAAGGAGAATGTGCATTCTGTGCTTGTTGGGTGAAGTGCTCTATAGATGTCTATTACATCTGATTGGTGGAATCTTGAGTTAAAGTTCCAGATTTCCTTGATAGTTTTTTTGCCTTGATGATCTGTCTAAGGCTGTTAATGGGATGTTAACGTCTCTGACTATAATTGTGTGGCTGTCTATATCTTCTCATAGTTTAATTAGCAATTGTTTTATAAATCTGAGTTCTCCTGTGTTGAATGAACCTATATTCAAGATGGATATTTCTTGCAGGTGGATTGAGTCATTTATCATCAGGTAGTGTCTTTCACTTTTCTTTTTAACTTGTATTGGTTTAAAGTTTATTTTATCTAATATAAGAATAACTACTCCTGCCCTTTTTTGTTTTGTTTTCTATTTAACCTGGAAGTTCTTTCTCGAGTCCTTTACCTTGAGCCTGTGAGTGTTATTTGCAGTGAGATGGGTTTCCTGAAGGCAGTAGAAGGATGGATCATGCTTTTTTATCCAATTTTCCTTTTATGCCATTTTAGTAGTATGTTCAGACTTTTACATTTAAGGTAATTATTGGTATGTGGGGTTTGTTCCTGCCATATTGTTATTAAGAGGTTGCTTTGTGTTTTAGGCTTTATGATTGGTTTGTATGATCTGTAACCTCTTTGCTTACTTATGTTTTTGCATTGGGTGGAACTGTTCTTTCATTTTTGTGCTTAGAACTTTCTTAAGCATTTCCTGAAGTGCTTGCCTGAAGGTGGCATATTTTCTTAGGGATTGGATGTCTGGGAAGGATTTTAATCCTCTTTCATTAACGAAGCTTAGCTTAGTGGGATAGGAAATTTGGGGCTGGAATTGCTTCTCTTTAAGAATGTTAAAGATGGGATCCCAGTCTCTTCTGGCTTGTAGGGTTTCTGCTGAGTGGTCTGCTGCAATTCTGATGGGTCTTCCTTGGTAGGTGGTCTTTCCCTTCTCTCTAGCTGCCTTTAGGATTTTTTTTCTTTTTTAACTTTTAATTTTTTTAAAGATGTGGGGTACAATTCAGGTTATGTACACCAATGTTCATTATGCAGGTACCCTTGTTAATGAGGTGTGCCCCCACTTCCCCAGGCAGATTCCCCACTATTGCCAATCCCATTTCCCCACCCCCCTCCGGACAGTTTCCCGCTACTGCCAATCCTTTTCTTATAGTATTACGATAATTGTTCAAGGCTCTCTTATGAGTGAGAGAATTTTTTTTTTCATGCTCACCTTGGTGAGGTGGATTATTATATGCCCTCTGGATGGTCTTCATATACAATAGCTTACAGGAGTTCTCTGAATCTTTTGTGTCTGCATGATCACCTCTCTAGCAAGATAGGGAAGTTTTCTTGAATGACATCTTTGAATATTTGTTCCAAGGTGTTCTTAGTTTTCCCTTCTTTCTCAGTAATGCCAGTCAACTATAGGTTTGGACTCTTTACACAATCACAAAACTTTCTCATTCTTCCTAAGTCTTTTCTCCTTTTTTTGTCCAACTGGGTTAATTCAATAATTCAGTCCTCAGGCTCTGAGATTCTTTCCTCTACCTGACTGATTCTGCTGCTAAGGCTTGCATTTGTGTTTTGAACTTCCAGGAGTGGATTCATAATTTCCAGAAGTTCAATTTGGTTCTTAAAATGACATGTCAGCTTTTGCTTCCTGTACTGTTTTTGTGGCCCAGATGATTTGTGCATCCCCTTTCTCATGGATCTTGTTGAGTGTCTTTGCCATTCATAGACTGGACTCTATAGTCTATTGCCAGGGACAGGTCACTCTGGATGGATTTCATTGCTTCTGTGTGGCCACTTCTCTAGCAAGATAAGGGAAGTTTTCTCAAATGACCTCTTTGAAGACTTGTTCCAGGGTATTCTCAGTTTTTCCTTCCTTCTCAGGGATGCCAATCAACTGTGGGTCTGGACTCTTTCACAAGAGTTGTAGATACAGAAGAAGTAGTCATAAGACTAGAGGAAGGAGCATCTCCCACTAGAGACACCTTATCCTGCTGCAGTCTTGAGAAGGGCTGGCCTCAACCACATCTTTTTCCATATGGATCATTGGTCCCCCAACTCTTGCTCCTAATCCAGACCCTAATGTGAGACCTCTGTCCCTGCTCATTAAATAGAAAATTTCTAACAGATACATTATTCTCAGAAGTGTTAATGCCTTACTAGGAAAGCCAGTTCAATTGTAAATTGATCCTACTGGTTTAAGTGTAGCAAAACCCTGGCAATATCACCCTATCCATCAAAGGCAACCATGAGGTACTGGTGATGAAGACCCAGAGTCTCAAGGTCAGGCTCATTATCCAGAGAGTTCTTTGGTTGGGTTTTCTATGAAATTTTCTTGATAGCCTCCTCCACAGGGTCCCTGGGGAGAGGTATTATGCCCTGGGGAGGGCTAATCAATCAGAAACCCCTGCAGTTCCCAGGAACCTGAAAATGGAGAGATGTCCCTGTTCTAACAAACACATGCATGTATGCACATACACAAAACAGCATGAGAAGCACCTTTTAAAATGGAACAGACTGCCTGTGAATCTAGACAAATGTTCCCCAAGGATCTGGAATTTATTCATTAAAGTCATTCCAAATTTCAGGAATCTCCAAACTAAAAAAGATATGTCTTCTAAGAGAAAAGCTAATTACTAAGTAACAGTAAAAGATTAAAAGTTGAGGCCTTTCTTAAACTTCAGAAAATACTTTTGTAACTTACAGCCAAGGAGGGAAGTTCAGGTAAATGTCTTAATAATTCTGAATCAGAGACAAGAGAATAAATTTGGAAGTAGGAGCAACAGAGATGTGGGAAAAAGAAGACAGTAAAGCTGGAGACGGTGGTGCAGGGGCCAGAGGCAGAGGCTAGATGGAATAGTAAGGGGACTTGCAGCTTTCATAAAATTCAGGGTGTCAAAGGGCAGGGAAGATTTCTGGAGCAAGAATTAATGAGAGAGCTGAAGGTATAGCTGTTATTTGCCATCACTACACTATGATTTAATTTATAGACTCAACGGCTAAGTGTCTTTGACCTTCCAAAGATCTGAAGCTACACTTGGGGTATGATATCACTAGATGGCAATTTGTACCTTGTTCCTTAGCAGGGCAATGACACAGAATGAACAGCATGCATATCTACATATAATCCTTAAGAAAAGAAAAAGAGCCGGGCTCGGTGGCTCAACCTGTAATCCTGCGCCTTTGGGAGGCTGAGGTGAGTGGATTGCCTGAGCCCGCGGGTTCGAGACCCGCCTGGGCAGCGAGACCTCATCTCTACAATAAATCAAAAAATCAGCCGGGCATGGTAGCATGCGCCTGTAGTTCCGGCTACTTGGCAGGCTGAGGCGGAAGGATCGCCGGAGTCCAGCAGGTCGAGGCTGCGGTGGCCGGGAGCGGCCACTGCACTCCAGTCTGGGTGACAGAGTGAGACTCCGACTCAAAAAAAAAAAAAAGAATAAGAAAAAACCTTCTTTATGACTTCATAATACTCAATCATGTATATGTACCACCTTTTCTTTATCCAGTCCAACTTTGATGGGCAGTGGGTTTGGTTCCATGTTCTTGCTATTGTGAAGAGTGAGACAATAAACATGTGTGTGTAGGTGTCTTTTACATAGAACAATTTATGTTCCTCCGGGTGTGTTCTCAGAAATGGGATTGCTGTATCATATGAAAGGTCAATTTCTAGTTTTTTTTAGAAGTTTATGTTCCACAGAGTTTGAGCTAGTTTGCACTCCCACCAACAATGAAGAAGTGTTCCCTTTTCTCTGCACCTGTGCCAGCATCTGTTGTTTGCTGATTTATTGATGATGGCTATCCTTACTGGAGTTAGGAGGTATCTCAGTGTGGTTTTGATTTGCATTTCTCTGATGATTAGTGAGGCTGAACATTTTTTCATGTGTCTGTTGGCTGCTTGTGTGTCTTCTTCTGATAAATGTCTATTAGTGTATATGTATTTCAAAACATCATGCAGTACACCATAGATTTTAAACATGTTGTACACCATAAAATTTTATCTGTCAATTAAAAAATTAATGAGATAATATGATAGTATAGAGCAGACATACTATAAATAATAGTGCCTATTTCTATTTTAAAAAGAAAAAGAAAGAGAAACAAAACTTGCCTATGATACATTATGACTAAAAAGGTGTAATTTTGAATCAAATTTTTAAATCAAACCTCCAGTTCATAGAAAAAAAAATAAAAGATGGGAACAGGATAATGATCTCCTGGAAGAAACATCTAACCAAATTCAGGTAGGACAATTTGCAGGACCCTCGTCTAGAACTCTTCAAAGCAATATTATGGGGATAGGACCTAGTCTAGTAATTACGAAGCTTCAGATACAATGTATGATCCTGGGTTAGAACCTTGGTTGGACAAAGCAACTCAAAGGGACTTTTTTTTCCTTTAGATAATTAAGGAAATCTAAACATAGATGCCATTTAGCATTATTATTGCTAAATAAATGTGCTATTTGAGGTGTCTAGTAAAACAATTTATGCCTGCTGATTTTTGTTTTAAGGTAACTGATGACATAACACAAGTGAGCTGAGGCTCCCTTGCTATGTCCAGTCTCCCTCCTCGACTCTAACTCATTCACAAGTTCATTTTTTTTTCCTCCATGCAATGGTTGATATAGTCTTCTGGTTTATGAAGATGAGCTTTCATAGGTGAATGTCTCTGGATCCTCAATTGGACCCAGCTTATTTGCCCTCCTGGTTCCTGTCTCATCTTAGCCACCACTCCCGGGTTCCTCAGACTTGACTGGAACGATCTACCCTTCCCCCAGACTGGTGAGCAATATGGCTGTCTCCCACCAGCAGCTTGTGGATAGCTCCTCTTGCAGAAGCCCTCTGTGTCTCAGGCTGCTGGCCTGCAGTGGACTCTGTCAAGGTCACCCTTAACTACTGGGGCTTGGCAGCTGCCCTTTGGAAACGACAGCATAAAACAAAGTCATTGAGAGGGAGGTCCCTGGAGCTAGAATGAATAGGTGTGGATCTCACTGGTTACGATAGAACCTTGGGCAAATTATTCAATCTCTGCGTGTCTCAGATTCTTCATCTGCGAAACAGGGATGATGAATGTACCTGCCTCATCAGGATGTTGTCAAAATAAGTGGTATAAAGGGTGGAACACTTTTAGGACCGCCTCTGGCACATGGCGAGTTTGCCATGGTCTATTACTCCATGTCAGCTGTTCTTGTGTGATACACAAATCACGTAAGAGGCATAAACCATGCAACACTGTGGCAATGCAAATATGGTCTCATCCTGATTTAACTGGCCCTATCTTCTTGTCACATGTCACATCACTGTGCCTTTGTTCCCCACTTGGCTTAAGGCTCCTGCCCATCCAGTTCCTAGAACACCCACCTCTTTTCCCTCTCAGGCCATTATGATGACTTCCTTTTGCCTGGGATGCTCTTCTCATGGCCGAGTCTTGCTCTCCCTCAGTCAGGCTACATGGACCACACCACCACCTGAAGTAGCCTCACCCCACCGACCTATCATATCCCTGTGATCGTTCTCTTTAAGTCATTTTGTTAGCCAGGTACGGTGGCTCACGCCTGTAATCCTAGCACTTTGGGAAACAGAGGCAAGAGGATTGCCTGAGTCCATGAGTTCAAAACGAGCCTGGGCAACATGGCGAGATCTCGTCTCTACAATTAATCAAAAAATTAGCCGAGTGTGGTGAGGCATGCCTATAGCTCCAGCTACTGGGAAGGCTGAGGAAGAAGGATCGCCTGAGCCCAGCAGGTCGAGGCTGCGGTGGTGGTGAGCGTGCCATTGTACTCCAGCCTGGGCGACAGAGTGAGATTCCAACTCAAAAAAAAAAAAAGCAAAATCAGGCTTTAAATAAATAAATCATTTGGTTTATGTATTTCGCCTCGCTCAGTGCCTGCTCCTGCCCAGGAAGGTGAGCACTGCCCCATTCACTCTGTCATCTCTGTGCCTCACACAGGGCTGGGTGCACAGAGGAGCTCCGTGAAGAACTGTTGAGCCAGTGAGGAAGTCAGAAGGGCTACTCAACTCATTCTCAGAAAAGAGTTAAAGAAAAGACGCCTTGCTGTGCTCTAGTCAAAGAAGCAGTGGACATGAGCAACTTTTCAATGGCATTTTCTCTTTCTTGAGGAGAGGAAGAAGCAACATTTGGCTCTTCTAGCCACTGCACTGCAATGAGATTGAAAACAGTCATTATAATAATCACCAGGACAGATGCCAGAGATAAAGTAATTCAAAGGAAGGAAAACTTAGATACCAGGAGCTCACAAAAGACTGGGGAGTCTTCCTAAAGAGAACAAAAGACGAAAATATGAAGAAGAGCCGTGCCTGTTGCCTCCGTGAAGTGGGTTCCTGCAACCACAGGGGTCCCCTGGCTCCTTACCTGCTGGGCCCTACTGGGAAATTTTCACAGTCAAGGACAACTGAAAATAGGACTTGTTTCTTTCTAAGTCTCCATTCCCGACTCTTTGCACTGTACCAATTTTATTTCCAAAGTAACCAGAATGCAAAATGCTCTTCAAATGAGAAGTGGGGAGAAAAGAAACCTCACAATGTAATTGTACCTAGTATGAGTTAGAAATATCAACAAAACCCTGAATCGTTTCACATATCTGAATTCAGGTCTCTACAAACTGAATCACAGGCAGTATCTTGGGGCCATTTTCAGTACTGTACATGGGGACCAGAAGAACGAAGACATGCAAATGCTGTTCTAGTTTTTTTTTTAAAGAGACACATTTAAGGATCTACAGACCAATAAGCTTGCTACCACGTACAGACAAATTCTAGGAAATTGTCGTTAGCATGTGAGTTTGCATTTAGTGCAGCTTGTTTCCTCTGCAGTTGCAGCTTTTGTGCTCAAACCCAAACGTGTTGGTGTAACTTCTTCATGAGATACCAGGAAGCTTTTGTCAGTTTCTATGCAAAGACAGAGGACACCACGATGAATGGAAATCAACAGTTCTAGACCAGAAGCCCAGCATCCCAGACCAAAGAAATCTCTATCAAGAGAATATGAAAGCTCCAACACACCACGAAGGTGATCTTTTAGAAAGAGGGAGAGCCCAATCAGAACACAAGAATTTACAAAACACAGTCTGCTGCACTATACCCATTCCTGGAGTTATTAAGATCAAGAACAATGCTAGAGACGCTGCATCGACCTCTTGGTAATCAGGAATCACCTAGCACAGCCACCCATGATTCTACTTTGAATAAAAGGATGACAGTGAGCTCAATGATATTGCTGTCAGGTGAATTCAAGTCATTTATCAACTAGTGTAGAAGCCTGAAGCTATTAGGCTTGATAGGTCACACATTAACTGAAGAACAAACTGGTTAGAGTGCAAATGGTATCATAAAAAATAATAACACTTATATACTCTCACATTTTTAGTTAATGCTGAAGCATATACATGTACCATCATTTGGCAGTCTTTTGATTGTGGCCAAGGTTTGTGTTTTGTTCTCTTTTTGGCAAAAAAACCCACAAAAAAACCCTTTGATAAATCCTCTATAATCTCCAGGTTTTTTTTTTTTAATGTAAAGCAAAAGTTTAAGCCGTTTCCAACTTGAGTGCAAACTCTGCAGTGTGCTTGTTTTTTCAAAAGTAATTTTTTACCAGTTTTCTGCAGTGCTCTACCCACATCTAAATGGGCAGCTGTTTTTGCTATTGGTTTTCAGCTACTCAGCCTTATCCGTTTTTAAGGCACTTAGCTCAGTTTTCATATATACAACTTTTCACACTAATATTTGACTGGGTCACATGATTTTTAACCAACATACATAGTTACAGTAGCAAATGCCACTGGCAAGTACTCCTGGCTCTTGAAAAGAGTGAACCCCAACTGCTGAAAGCAGAGGGGCACCCAGACACAGGCGAGCAGGCCGCCAGGCTGACTCTGCAAAATGAGATCACACCTCAGTAGGCTTAGAGAAGAAATGGAGAGCACCTGTCATCAGGAAGTCAGTTAAAGAGAAGTTGGTGAAATCCACACAATAAGAATTTAGAACCCATAGGAAAACTGTAGGAATTCTCTGGAACAGTGCCAAGAAGCTCTTTCAAGTTCAGCCTCATGACGATCTAGAAGACATATGAATCAAATGTTCAGGTGGCACAGAGCTTGAGGAAGAACCACCTCAAAGCCAAATCACCATCAACTTCTTTGAATTCCTCAGGTATCTTTCCACAGGAAACTTGATATGTACAACGGTGAGGTAACCCTGTGAGGTGCTGAGTAACTCTATAAGTACTAAGCTGATACCCACAGATGGATATGGCAGGACCTCTGGAGTAGTTCAGCTCTCCAAATGCCTGGATCAGTGCTGGGCATATAGACAACACTCAAAAATATGTCTGGATAGATAAATATACGATAGGAAAAAAATGAATAATGTGCGTGTTGTGTTTGTGTTAAAACAAAGAGAAGGAAGGTCGCCTCCCACGGTGGGAGCTTTTTGTCCTTTGAGTAAATCCTGCTACCTCAAAAACAAAAAAAAACCCAAAACAAAACAAAGCAAAAACAAAGAGGCAGTTGTCAAGTCTTTGCACTTTGTACATCGACAACTTGGGCACAGATAAGGATTGGAAAGAAAGTCAAGAAATTGATGAGTGACTGTCTCTGGGGAGGAGCTAGGGCACTGGGGTCTGAGTTAGCAGACAAGCTTACTCTTTGTTCTACATATTTTTCTACCATTTAGATTTTCACTATATTTTAAATCAATCTAGTAAATCACATTAACTTTACAACTATCTGAAAGACTGCATTGCACCCACAGAATTTAAACTCGGTGGGGGCAAAGTGTATGATCCTGCATTTTGCTTCAAAAATGAATGTCTTCATCCCAGGTGAGGAGGGCAAAATCCTGCACACGCAGCCTCTGTAGAGGGTCTCAGATTCAGTGACCCATCATCACACCGTCATGGCAAATCAGAGAGGGCTTGTGCTTGCTGACCTGTTCCAAAGAAGTCACCCATAGGTCCAGCAGGGAAAAACACTGGTCTTTTAAAACTTCAGGGAGGCACCGATGGTGGCAGGTTCGAGGCAGTAGAGCAAGCAGTTTTATCATCAAAGTAATCAATGTACTCATTCAAATTCCCATACGGCGTTTACGATGACATTGATTATGCGTGGCGACTACGTCGTTTTCAGCTTGGTTGGTCAACTGCATCCCATGACCGGGAATATGCCTAGGCTTCAGAGACCAGCCTTGGCCAGTGGCCGCTCCCTCAGGGAGGTAACTACACAAGTAGGCTGCCTGCAGGTGAAATTTGGTCCTCTACCTGGCCCTCACGTCCCCTGGAGCCCTCCATGGTCCCACCCCCCAGGTGCCACCCCTTGTACCTCTTTGGGCTTAGGATTCTGGCATCGTTCTCCAAATTGCTTACGCGATATGATATGCTATATTTGTACTGTCATTGCTTGAGTTTCAGTGTGAGATATTATCTATTGATTTACTACTATGGAAGGTTCCGTTTTCAGCCACACACAAAATGCCCCTTCCCAAAACACAATCCATTTACCTCCTGAGTCTTTCTGTAGAGGAATAGCATAAATTCTGGCGAAATTTCCCTATTATGCTCACATTAATATATACTCAGTATAGAAACGCTCTTTCTTTTTTATACAATTATCTTTTCTCAGATTCAGTCTCTCTATCCTTCCTAGTGACCCACTGTGACGTGGAAATCTCAGACCTGAGAGGGCTTGTGCTTAATGTGCTTCGAGAAGCCACGCAGAAGTCCAGCAGGGAAAGTCAACCTTGCTGCATTTCAGTGAACTCAGAGAAATTCATTACTCCCACCGTCCCTCTTCTTTCTATCTTTCCTGAATTCCTCTGGGTTTTTTGTTTGTTTTTTGGTTTTTTTTTTTTGCTTTTTATCTCATCTGAACTGCTGCTTCTCCATGCCTACTACACAGACATTATCATAGAACAACCATCCTGGAAATTCCTTGTACTGGACTTCTCTCCTAGGTTAGTTCTCACTTTCCTGAATCTCATGCTATCTTCAGGGTTCTTAGTCACGTCTTCTGTTTTGGAAGGACCCACCTTTCAGCAGCTTCCTTGAAATGGACCTGAATGCCAAAATTATCTTTATCTGACTCTCAACTTGCTTTGAAAATTTGACTGGGATAGCAATTGGGCTTGGAAAACTTTTTTCTCCACTGTCTTTTAGCTTACATTATTGCTGTCAAAAAGTCTGAATCTATTCTGATTTGTGATTCTTTCTATATGACTCACTTCTCCTCTCAGAGGTTTTTAAGGTCTCCTTTGTTCTCAAGGTCTTGAAATTTTATGATAATATATTTTTATATAAGTCTTGTATTTGTTGCCTACACTGAGATGGGCACTCAAAGAGCCCTTTCAATCTGGAAACTCACATCTCATGGTGACAGAGAATTGTTTTGAATTATTTATTTGGTCATTTCCTCATCTCTAATTTTTCTTTTCTCTTTCTAAAGACGTTTTCCCTAGGATTTTGGATTTCTTGAGCTGATTCTCTACTTCTCATCTTTTTCTTCCTATTTTCTTATATTTTCTTCTGTTTTTCATCCTTTCACCAGTATTCTACTGCTTATCTTCCAAACTCTCTGTTGAAATTTTCATTTCTGCTTTCACATTTTTAATTTCCAAGAACTCCTTTTTTTCCTCTCTAGATGTTCTCTTTCTATTAGCTTTCTGTTCTTGTTTTATGAATACAGTATCTTCCTTATCTCTCTGAGGATATTTACCCATATGGCTTCCTTATTGTTATTCGGTTTCCTGCGGCTCACTCCGCATTGTCTCTGTGTTCTACATTTCCTTTTTTCTACGTCTTAAGGTTTTGACTCTATATTTTCTCGCATGAGAGGTTTTCCTAAAACGTCTGGTGATCTTTGGCTGTTTTCTCATATTCAAGAGCAAGGCACTAAAAAGCTGACCAAAAGCCCTGGGTGCACGGACTGTGCTTATCCAGGGGCAGGAGAACTCCCAGTTGCCCATGTCTGTGGATCTTTCCTCTGGGGCCTGCTGTTCCCCTTGCATCTCTGGCTGGGGCAGAAAATCCTGGTTGCTGACGTTCTTGGGGTTGGTGTCAGAAGCTTGGAGCTTGAGTGAGTAATCTGTGTCTTCTCCCCACCTCTGTTATATACCTAAAGTCTCAACTTTGAGAGACTTGAATATCTCCATTTTACACCATGTAGGGTCCAGAAAGGATTTGGGCTTCTAATTGCCTTTTAATGAGTAAAATCTATTTTGAGCTCCAGCTGCATCCATCTTCAGTGGCCCTAATTCCTGATGATTTTTAGGGTTCTGTAGAAGGACCAGGGCCATTTCCCCCCTTTTTTCTCCCCCTCACACTCACCTTTTGTAGACTTTTATGTCTCAGATTTCTCTGCACCTCTGAGTCAGTTGCCCACTATGGATCTGCTTCCCAACTTCCAGTATTTGGCGAACAGTTCTCTGCCTTGCCTTTGTCTTGATGTCCCATTTTACCCCTTAACTCTCACTTAAGTAGACTCTGGGGACATGGCATAACCAGAAGCCCCTCTTCTTTTTAGATAAGTATAGACTCACCAGCGTGGTCTCCCCCATACCTCTCCAGGATGCCTGCAGCCAGCCTTCCAGGCCCATCAGCCATAGCTACTCCCGCACCTCTAGCTTCAGCTTTTGTTTTATATGCCCCTTAGACCCATTTTTCAAGGTATGTTTTCACTGCTGCCTCCTCAGGAAGCCACTCTTGATTCCCCAAACAGAAATGCATTTCCATTGCCTTCAATAGATCTTAATATTTTCCCAATAGGATAGAAATCAAAGATGTGCTGCCGAGGACACATTTCTCATCACAAAGGAGTTACAATTCTAGTATTTTAGCTAGAGGCTCTAACATACATGCACACACATACAGGAAAACAGGAAGAATGAAATTATAGGAAAATAAATTTCTGTAGATCAGTTTTAAATAAACTACACAGGCTATAGTTTTCAAAGGTTTATCAGTGGACTTTTGAGCAATAATTAACTGCCTAACCATTGTTTAAAGTTTTTTTTTAATCGGCTCTCTATCCTAGGAGGCTCTGCTCCAAAGGCTGGGTAAAATGAAGCTGAGTTTGGGTTTCCAGTGCTGGCCTCTCAATTCCATGCTTCCAGGCTTACTCGTTATCCTTGCCATATAACACATGTGCCTCACACACAGGAACCCTAAGACACAGGGAGTTGATGGAAGGCAACTTAAGAGTCTCCGCCTTCAAGCACAAATGATATGTTGTACTAAGTCACTGCACAGCAACAGGTTCTGCTCTCAACTGTATCCTGATGAAGCAGCACTGACCAGGCCCCAAATGGAAAGTTGGTGACTCATCTACAAGCCTAGGGTTACCTCTTCATGGCCAGTCTAAACAGGTGATGTACAGCCTAATTTAATAGCAGGGTAACAGGGCAGTTGAGAAGCTCTGTTCTCAGGACCACTCTTTTAAGTCATTTAGAACACAGGACTAGTTAACTCTAATTAATTCTTGAATATTGAAGCAAAACTGAGGGTTAGGTTTTTGGTAGTGGTGAATTCTGCAAACCTGTTTGTTTAGATGCGGTTAAATAATATAGTGTGAACTACAGAACGGTCAGAAAAGGAAAAATCAGAAGTTTCCTGAAAATGCCTTCTGAGCTAGACTTGAATGTGTCACCATAAATCATCTTGGAATAATATTGAAAAACAAAGTCTATCTATCCACTTCTCAAAATTTTTGCATCTAGAGTCTACTTTCACTTTTCTAATGCAAGCTGGTCATGTGTAATGTTCTCATTCATCTACACTTAGTGACCTTTCTGAATTTTCTATTTCCCTCTGGTTAAGCTTGCCCTCAGTGTGTCTGCTACTCAATACAACAAAGGATGGTTATAAGAGCACCAGATAACACTCTGAAAAATATCTCCTTTCAAGATTCTCTCTTTCTTTTGACCTTACTAGTTTTCCTCAGCAGAATATATTGGCGGAATTATCAGAAGAGGGAGGTGTAAATGTCTGAAAACAATAAAGAAGGAACCCATCCTGCTTCGCTATTGAGACCATGTGATAAGCGATATCTTCCAAGTGACATCTATTCTACATGTGGGTTTTAAATAGAAATTAGACTTTGAGCCGGGCTTGGTGGCTCAGCCTATAATCTCGCGCCTTTGGGAGGCTGAGATGAGTGGATTGCTTGAGCCCGCGGGTTCGAGACCCGCCTGGGCAGGCGAGAACTCATCTCTACAATAAAATCAAAAAATTAGCCGGGCGTGGTGGCACGCGCCTGTTATTCTGGCTACTCGGAAGGCTGAGGCAAAAGGATCGCCGGAGCCCAGCAGGTCAAGGCTGTGGTGGCCGGGAGCGGCCACTGCACTCCAGTCTGGGCGACAGAGTGAGACTCCAACTCAAAAAAAAAAAAAGAAAGAAATTAGACTTGTACAGAAAAACATCTTCTGAGGTTTTCATGTTGGTCTTGCAAAATTCAAAGTGAGCAGTGCAGGTCTTCCCATCAATCCTTAAAGGTTATTATGAACAGATTCCCTGGTTTATTGCATCATCTTGTGTGAAGAACATTTGAGTTGGGTATAATTCTTACCACTTGTTTTAGGGATATAGAGAGATCGTCAAACAGCACAACTCCTCTTTTATGATTGAAGTAGATGGGTAAGTTACATGGGTAGGAAAGTAGGTAGATAAGTAATGATGACTGCTTTAGTTTCCTAACAAGTTTGAGGCTGTGAGGCACATCTGCTGCTTTCATACTAGCAAATATCCCCATATGTGAACCCAGAGATTTAAACCATCCATTGCTATCAAAAACCAAAGTTTTAAAAGATGAATTGGAAGGCCTTTCAGGTAGGTAGAACACAAACTAATTGACCCTAATTAATTCTTGAACATTAAAGCAAAACCCCATTCCCTCCAGTCTTACATCCAACCATTTCTGACATTTGCAATTGCTACCTCTTCCATAAAGTCAAGCGAGATTTTCACCACCAATTTACACTCTAAACAGCGCTGTCTAGTAGCACATTTTGCCATGAGGAAAATGCTCTCTGTCTATGTTGTCCAGTTAGATAGCCACTAGCCCCATGTGGCTGTTTAAATTTAAATTGACTACGATTAGAGAAAATTTAAAATTAAGTTTCTCAGTTGCAGTGGCCACATTTCTAGAGCTCACTCAGAAGCTACACACAATAATCCTCATCATGTCGGGCAGTGAAGCTGTAGATTATTTTCATCATCATAAAGAGTCCAGTGATAGCATTGTTCTAAGCCATCAAAAGTATTTTAAAGATCTTCAGAAGCAGAGGTGCTAGCCTTGTTTATCATAGATGATTTTAAATGTTTTTAGATATTGAAATTTTTTCCCTACAAAATATGTAGAAATATACACACATAAACTGCACAGACATGCACGCACAGTCACATTCTGAACTCTAAATAATAATATAGTTGGAAATCACTTTTCATTTCACAAAGAGCTTTCCCACCCATAATATTGTTTTGTCCCCCCGAGAACCTATGGTCAGACAAGATTAGTTACGACCAGAGCAGCATGGCCTGCAGGACAGATAGAATTATCCCATTTTACAATTAAGCAAAAGTAAGCCCCAGAGAGGTTGAATGACTTGTCCCTAGTTAGAGCCAGAAATCAGAGGGGTCAAGATTTAAGCAAATGTTTTCTCATTCTAAATCCAAATTTCAGTTTAATCTGTCACACATGCCTATCACTCATTCACTCACCAACACTTATCAAGCACCTACCGTGAGCCAGCCGCTGTGTATGTCCTAGAATACTGAGGTTATTAAGACATGCACCTACTCTCAAGGAGTTCACAGTCTAGTGGACAAGATGCACAAGTCAAACTAGCAGCAACAATCCCTGTGACATCAGCTACAAGAAAGAAAGTGAGAGATGCTATGGGAACACACCAGGGAAGCAACTAGGCTGGTCTTAGTCAAGGGAGGAAGAATCAGGAGCAGGTTTCTGGAAGAAAAGCTGAGAACAGAAGCAAGAGCAGACACGGGCTAGGGGACAATGAGAATGCAGTGTCCTAGCAAGGGAAACAGCAGATGCCAGGGACTACAGGCAGGAGTGGGCAGGGTTCATTCACAGAACTTGAATTGCAGAGTCAGATTCTCTTATGCACAAGGATTTAATTTCTTTCCTTTCCATCATCCCATTCCTCTCTCGTATTTCCTACTGTTTAGTCCACAGAGCAAGTTTTTTTTCCTGATTCCTTTCACATGCAATGGAGTTTCTCCTGTCTCCAAGCTGCCCAAATCATGATCATTCTATTGTCTGCTGCCTTCATTCTTTTCAACACCTGAGTTCTCAATGTTGACCTAGATTTTTGACACTTTCTTCCCTGTAATCTTTGCCACGTGACCCCAAATTCTTCCCCAACACATATATACACAGATACTTGTGCATGTGCATAATCAGACTCCCTTGAGGGAACACAACAGTGTATTGTGTGTTCTTCTAGGTATTGCTAATTTCTATGAACAAATATTCAATCGGCAAATATTGATTGAGTGCCCGTAGTGTTTTAGACACCAAACACAGTACCAACTCTCTTGAAGTATACTTTGGATTGGAGAGAAAGAAAGAAAAGAGAGAGAGAGAAAAAAAGAAAGGAGGGAGGGACGGGGGAGGGAGGGAGGAAGAAATCTGCCAATAAGTGAAGTATATTTATACATATGCATGCTCATGCTTACATAAATGAGATTACATCATACACATGAATCTGTAATCTGCCTCTGATCACGCTACTGTATGTTCAAGGTGTCGCTCCGTGTCGGTACATATGGACCCATGTGATCCTTTCTAACCCCCAAGGGAACCTTGAGCTGCACATACCTTTACCCTCCCTCTCCCAAGCTCCTTTCTGATGGAAGGAAGGTGCAGGTCCCAGCTTCCACAGCCCTCTTCATTGCTTGGCTCCACATTGAATGCAAGTGACATCTTGAGACCTTTCCAGAGCACGTATCTGTCTCTCTCCTGTCAAAGCCTTTGTTTGTCCCTGGGGGATGCACTTGGTGGTGAGCAATGTACCCTCTCTCCTTCATCCCTACTCCAAAAAAATCAGCCGCTCCCCAGGGGGTCATAATAGCTTAGATGATGTTCTAGTCACATGTAAGCAAGTCCACTCTCATATTTCCAACCAGGGAACACGAGCTGTCTTGTCTAGTCATCTAGTCTCTAGCTGTGCCTCCCGCTCCCTGGAGACTCTTCGGGGGGCAATCCAGTTTCCCAACTGAGTTAAACGGTGTCCTCTTGTGGTTTGCGAGTTACTTCAGAATCCACAAATAAGCTTTTTTTGTTTTCCCCAAATGAGGAATAATTAGGAGTTACAACCCAGGACCCTCCCCAGACTGAGCTTTGTGTGACACCTAGTCCGGGAGGCGAGCACTGTATCCCGAGACTGAGCAGAGTCTTCATTAGAGGCCAGATCACCTCCCAGCCAGGGACCTGGGCAGGCTCCTCTGTGGTCACTCCCCCACATGCGATCTACCGCCCTGAACATGCCACACTTCCTCTCATTCCCCTCACACTTGCTGGTCCGTCCACCTGAAATGGTAACCACGATGGCTTCCATGCATTGTGCACTGCAATGTGCCCAGTTCCCTGTTAGTCCCTTGAGTACCGTTATCTCACTAGATCCTCAGAAAACCTTTTGAGATAAAAGACTTTTTTTTAGTCACCCGCGAATGACTCTGTTGTTTTATTTCCATTTTGATAGTTTTATTGAAGCATAATTTACATACCAAAGCATTCACTCATGTGAAGTGTGCATTCCAATGACTTTTAGTAAATTTAGAATGTTGAGCAATCATCACTATAATCTAATTTTTTTTTTTGAGTTGGAGTCTCACTCGGTCGCCCAGACTGGAATGCAGTGGCCACTCCCGGCCACCGCAGCCTCGACCTGCTGGGCTCCGGCGATCCTTCCGCCTCAGCCTTCCGAGTAGCCGGAATTACAGGTATGTGCTACCACGCCCGGCTGATTTTTTGATTTACTGTAGAGATGAGGTCTTGCTGCCCAGGCGGGTCTCACTATTATGTAATTTTAGAACATTTACATCACCATAACAGATCCCTCTGTCCATCTTGTTCACGCCCTGTCACCAACCCCAGCTCCGGGCAACCATTCATCTACCTTCTGTCTCTGTAGAGTTTTCTTTTCTGGACATTGCATATAGATGGCATCAAATGATAGGTGATCTTTGTACTCGTCTTCTTGCACTCAGCTTCATGTCTTTGAGGTTCATCCACTTGAGAAAATATATCCCAACTCCATTCCTTGTTATTACTGACTGAGACTCCATGCTTATGGATATACCACATTTTGCTTCTCTGTTCTCTGGTTGATAGACATTCAGGTTGTTTCCAGTTTTTAGCTATTGTGGATAGCCCTGCATGTGTGTGTTTATGTGGACATTTAATAGGTTGAATCATTGGTCCCAATTCTGCATCCTCCTGTAATAAGATAACATTTCCACACCCTATGCCTGTAACCTTGCAGTGTCTCCCACTGTGAATAGAGTATCCTTCCTGCCCCAAATCAGTTGGGGTTAGCCATGTGAGTTGTTTTGAATCATGGATTATCGGAAAAAAGTTATGATAGGACAGTTCCAAGATGAGGCCTTAAGTGGCACGACAAGCTTCCACTCATCCCTCTTGAGCTTCTGGCATCAGTCATAAAAGGACTACTCCCCAGGGAGTTCTTGGTTTCTAAATGAGGAGACACATGGAAAAGACCTGAACTCAGTCCACAGTCTCTGAAGCCAAGTCTAGCAATTTCAACTGAGCCCAGCTTTGGCTCCACCATTTACAGACCTAGGATTGGGAAAATGACATGTTAATTGTTGTAAGCTGCTGACTTTGGGGAATGGTTTGTTATGAAACATTGTTGCAGCAATAGATAACTAATACATCTAACTTTCCTCCCATTTCCAGGTCCAAATAATTTGCACTTACTTTTCTCTATACCACATACTCTATATTAGATATATGATAGGACTTCACTACATACTTTTAAAAATTATCCTTTACTTCCATCCACATGGTAATTTTCCAGGACAAGCATAAAATTCCAAGGAACTGTCCTGTATACTGGAACCATTCAGTATAATTCCTGGTACATGGTAAGCACTCAGTTAAATTTTCTTAATGGTTTTTTGTCTGGACAGATTATTTTCTCGTACCAAGAAAATTATCTCCATCAAACACTGAGGATAAAACAAATTTTCATTTTTATTTTCTCCTCTTTATCTTCTATAATCCACATCTACTTTAATGACCTTTTAAATATCCAGTCCCTCCTCACAACAACCCAGTTGCATTCCCAATTTATAGATCATGATGAGATAGTAAGTGACCTGCCCAAGGTCACATAGCTAGCAAGAAACAAAATTAAGTTTCACATACAGCCCTGACCATAAGCCCAGGAAACTGCCCACACACCAGGTACCTCTGATCATTTCTCATCTGAATCTTTATTTTGCCTACGTTTGGACTTTTCTGCTTTCCAGGCAGTCCATCTGTCAGTGGGATCCCAAATTTCTTCTCTTCCTGTTTCTCTTTCTATCAGCTAATTTTTTCTCAGATCATTGGGCAGCCAGCTTTCAGACTCTTGCTACTTGTCAATGAGTGATCTGGTATTGATGAATTTCCTCTTCCTCAGACCCTTGCTTTGAGTACACGGTCCTTTTATTATATGAAACCTGATGCCAGTTCTGTTTTCTTCCCCTCATATGACTTTAACGTGTAATATTCTGTATGCTTTCTCTACTTGACCAAATTATTGTATTTCCTGCAATCCCTACAAGTTCTTTTTAGTAGGCTCATCTATTCATCTTTAAACTTTATTTTACAAGTATGGCTCTCCTTGGTAGCTCTTTGTATATAATGTTCTTGGGTATTTTATTTTCCCTCGGGTCTTCATCCTCCTTCCTTTTCTTTTCCTTTCCCCTGGCTCTTCTTTTCAAAGACTAACATTTATAACATTTTGCCTCCCTTTGTGTGAATTTCAACAACCACAACCAAAACCCTCCACTATGTATATGCAGTCTTTTGGTTACTTGTTTGAGAATTCAAGGGGTTCGTAACTCTTGAAATAAGTTTGAATTGACAAAAACTAGGTCAGTAGAGAGAAGATAATAAAGTCACTTTTCCCATCTACTTATAGCTCTCTTCAAAAATGAATTAACATGTATTGAATGTTAAGAGTCAAAAAAGCTAGGGAGATGGTAAAATTGATAAGAAGCACATGCTGAACACTGAAAACTCTGTATTAACACAGAAGGAAAAACAGAAAATGTAGATGGTTAATTTGATATTTTTAAGGTGGCCATCATTATTAATTTTTACTGATCTAGCTTTAGCTTTTGTTCATCTACTCATTCAGCACATATTTATTGATATCCTATCCAAAGAAACTTGCTCATAAGTTGCCATTCAGAAAATATCTAATGACCTGGGCTAAATCACTTAAGCAATGAAAATGCAAATATCATGAAGACGGCATTGATCTCTTGAGCTTACAATCTGAAATGGCGAGTAAGAAGAGGCTTAATGTTTTTTGAAAAACACATTAGGCACTGAAACATTTTTAACTAAATCTTTCATTTAATCTTAATAGCTTATACTTTAAAAGGTATAAAAGAAAGTAGAGAAATAAACCACTTGGAATGAATGGGAATGCATTGGGTGAAGCAGCAGTAAAGCCAATCAACAATGACTTAAAGAATTAGGAATTTGCTTTTCTCATATAACAAGAAGGTAGGTGAATTACTGGAAATAAAATATTAGGCTATATATCTAACACTATCAGGGCCTGCGTTTCTGTGATCCTTTTCATCTTTTCTTTCTTTATGTAGCCTCATAGTCATATGATGCTTGCTGCAATGCCAGATATTACACCCACATTCAAGAAAGAAGTAAGATGAAAAGGAGAAGAGTGGTGCTAGGCATTTCTTTCCCTTTTAATGGTGGAGAAAAAGCAGATTTAACATCATAGTCTATATCTTATACACATTATCTCATTTAATTTATTGTCTTCTTTTTGGAGTATATCTTTTGGAAGTTCTTTTGGTAAGGATCTGTGGTGGTGAAACAACTGAGCTCCAAATGTCTAAATATTTGCTTATTTTACATGCGTAACAGAATTATAGTTGGGCTGGGTACACAAACAAGTTCAACACTGTTTTCCTCCAGAGATTTGGAGATGCTTCTCCACAATCTTCTTGGATTTGCTATTCTACCTGATAGAAATCTGGTATCATTCAGATGATTGTTCCATTGTATTTTGTATGCCTTTTTTTTTTACTCATTATCTTTTAAATTTCTTGGTTTTGCTTAATGTTCTGAAGTTTCATCACTTTTATAAGTTTCTGAGTTTATTTTTAATAACCTTGCTCTGTACATCATAGGGTCCATAAATCTGAAAACTTTTGACCATCTCAGGCACTGAAAAAATCTTTTTAAAAGTTGTTTTTTCAAATATTGCTTTCTTCCATTCTCTTTTTCTCTTTCTGAAACTCTTATTAACATGTTACCTGTTCTTCATTTTCATTTTTATTACTGTTTTTCTCAAACTTTTGTCAAAGAATAAACAGCCATCATCCAGTTTAGTTAAAAGCACAGCTTAAGTTTATTTGAATAAGAAGATCAAGCATATAGATTAATTGACAGAGAACAAAGGTAAAGCAGAGCTTATAATGGGAAAAAATACATTTGGTGAAAAGGTGAATGGCATTTCTATGTCCTAGATTGATGTTAGGTTAAAAATGTGTGCCCTGGAGCAGACTTACATTGTAGTCAGGAAGACAGCTCAAGTTATTGAAGGATTTTTCCAGAAATCTTATCTTTTCATCCAGGGAATACTTGTGGAATGTTCACCTGTGACTAGTGGCTATTGCTGTCTTTCTGGTGGCTTCTCCCATTCAAGTAAGCTAGACCACTACCATTTCCACCACTATAATTTTTCATTTTTTATTATATATTGTATAACATTTTGTAAGAATTCCTCAACTTAACTGTTCAGCTAATTCACTCTACATGTTGCTCAATGGGGTATTTTACTCAGGCCATAAATTGAGGTTTCTTTTCTCAAATGGCTATAAATAGCAAGATTAGACAGACTCATAGTGACTGGCGAGTTAGTGTTCGCTGACAGTTGAGAGCTCGGCACAGGCTGAGAATCAGGGATCTCAGTTTTTTTTCTCCCATATGGGCCTCAACAGTAAGTTCTTGGGCTTTACCATGGGGTGGCTTCGTCCAAAAGCAAGTATTCCAAGAGACCCTGACAGAAGTGGTGTTAGCTTTTATGGCTTAGACTTAGAATTCCCATAGCACCACTTCTGCCATAGACATAAGCTTGACCAGATTTAGGGGATGGGACCACAGATTCTACATCCCAGTAGGAGGAGTGTCAAAGTCACATTAGAAGAAGAGAAAATAGAATAGGAGATGTTGTTATGGCCACTTAAGAAGTTACGATATATCATATTGTATCTCTGGATGGTGACCCTCCTGAGTTACCCAGTCATTTTTGTGTAAGTCACTCACATCTCCTGTACTCTCTTAGTGAGGCAGTCTCATGACAGCAGCAGCTTCAGACTCACAGAGATGATGCTGCAAAGGTTCAGAGCCTTTTTGCAGCAGTATGGTGGCTTCCACCTACTGATCTAGTTCCTATTCTTCTTTATTTCCATTAAGAACGACTCTCCATTTCTAGCACATAGACAATACTCTTTGTCATTTGAAAACTTGGCTGTAGATTTTTTGGGGGTGATCTGGTATATGAGTAGATGGTTTTAGCATGCTCTCACCCCATCACAATGAACATAATTTATTCAGGTTGGAAGTTTTATTGTCCAGCTTTTTAAAACACTGAGGCTTAGAAAGGTTAAGTAACTTCCTTGAGCTTGAGAAAACGAAACCAGTTTGATGCCATAGTTGCTGTGCTTTACTCCTCCTCTCTTAAAAGTTCTTGTTCATGGCCAAAATATTACTAGAGATAAGTGAGACAGATTTTATCAACCATCCATATAAATCAGCCCACTCCCTTGTAATCAAGCTTCATATATGAAGTATTTTAGTATCATCAATAGATATGGCTTATGAAACTTTGATAGCATGAATCTAGCAGGTTCTTAGCCTGTGACTTCAAAAGATATATGTCACTATTTTAGATAATAAATTCTTTACCAGGAAAGATTATGATTTTAAAACTTGTAACTGGTACTTATTAGGTAGCAGAATCATCGATAACTTCCAAGACCATATTTTATAATAAACCTAAAATTGTGTGCTTAAAACAGAAGCAATTAACTTTGCCACCTCTTCTCTCAGTGAGATTTCTGATATTTTTGAAAATATGTCACTCACAAGAGCTGGCTTCTTTCCCTCATGCCAGTGTGCATAGGTAGACCAGAACTACACTCAGGGAGTTAGACCATCATAGCCACCCTGAAATAGGCATCATGGCTGTATTACTATTATTTATGGATAACTAACTTATTGAAAATACACTGTTTTAATGCAAAATATATTTCAAACTTGCATGGGGAGTCCTCATTGGACCCATCTTTACTATCTCTTTCTCCAAGTCATTTCTATCTCTCTTTTTCCTCCATTTGCAGTATCTTATAACCTAACATCAAACCTATGATTAAGCTGGTCATGTGCTCCACAGCAGGAGTTCCTATGTGTGGGACCATACAATTGCAAATAAATCACAAGAAAAAATGTCTCACATGAAAAACTAAAACCATGAGACTAACGTGAGAGTTAATCACGTTTTACTTTGCAAGTCTATAAAAACAAAACAAAAAAACAGCTACTACCTACTCTCATTTCCTAACCAAAGACATTATACTTTTAAAGATTGGGAAGAATAAAATTTCCTACTTTAAATTTTGTTTTACTTTTCAATTGACAAAAATTGTATGTATTTACTGTATACAACATGTTGTTTTGAAATATGTACACATTGTGGAATGGCTACATTGAGCTTATTAACATAGGCATTACCTCACATACACTTTTTTTGTGACGAGAGCATATAAAAGTGACTCTTTTTGTGCTTTTCAAGAATATAATGCATTATTAGCTGCAATTGCCGCGTTGTACAATAGAACTCTTGAACTTATTTCTTCTAACCGAAATTCGCTATCATTTGACTGACATCTTCCCAACCTCTGCCCCCAGTACTCTGATAACCACTATTCTTCTCTCTACTTGAGAGTTCACGTTTTTTAGACTTCACCTATAAGTCTTTCTGTTCCTGGCTTATTTAACTTGCCAAAACATCCTCCAGGTTCATCTGTGTTGTTGCAAATGACAAATTTTCCTCTTTTTAATGAAAGCATTAGATATATTATAGATATAGGTAGATAGTTTTCTTTGTGTATGCCTCCAATGATTGTTATGAGCTTGTTTCTTTATCTTAGCTATTGTGAACAGCACTGCAATGAACATGAATGTGCACATTTCTCTTCAACATACTAATTTCCTTTCCCTCGGATATGTACCCAGAAGTGGGACTGCTAGAAAATATGGTGATTCTAATGTCAATTTCTTGATCAACTACCATACTGTTTTCTGGTCGGCAGTACTAACCAACATTGTGCAAGGGCGCCTTTTTCTTGCAGACTTTCCAAAACTTGTTCTCTTTTGTCTTTTTGATATTATCTATTCTAGCAAGTATGAGGCGGTACCCCATTGTGCAAATTATTGCTTTAATTTGCATTTCTCTAATAATTCATATTTTAAATGTTCAACATGAAAAGTTAACCTCATAATCCTCCTTTTTTTCCCCTTAATTCTCTCATTTCCCCATAGAAGAAAACTGGCTTGTGTTTGGAACCGGTTACTTTAGGTAACTTGAATGCTTGCTTCTCCGCTCCTCTCATTCCATTGTTCATCAGTGTAAGCATTGCCCGTCAGCAGCATACTCCTGGCCCTTTTCCTTTCCATGTCTTCCTTCCTCAAGGCTGACTTCTGTTTAGAGGGTCTTCTGAGTCTACCAACAATCACTGACCACAGGACAGCTTTGCCTCTTTCCCCAGAAAGGATGCTGTTTTCTTCACTTGCCCATGAAACATGAGGAAGCCAGTCCTGTTGGCCATAAGTGACTGCACGATTTCAGCTTGCTTGGAATTCTTTAACTCTAAGTATTTTTGTGACTTGGACAGGAATGTGATGCAATCAACAATTCATTTAGCCCAAAGGCCTGTTGGGAAGGTTTGGGTAGCTACATCCTTCACTTATGCTTCTCTTCCTATACTTTGGGACATAAGAATTTCAGGGAATCTAGAAAGAAGGTTTTCTTTAACCTCCAAGGAACAGAAGATAATAGTCAAAGGAAAAGAGTCTGTGCCTTCTCAACCAAGCCATTTATTCGGGCCAGGTGTGAGATACTGGGATAGGGAACCCACAAATAGATTTCCAGTTGCAGGGTACTTGGAGAAAGCACGCTGGCCATGTTCAGTGGATGTGTTGACATAAGTGTTACTTCCAGGGCAAACTAACACCACTGTTAGCTATTATTCCAGGAGATGTCCGTTCTAAACAGGGCACACTGTCAAAAGTGTGGGAAGACACAGTAGGTTGATTGTAATCCCATTTATTTGAGAATTCTGCATCCTCAGTAGAAAAGCCACCATTTCAGTGCTAGGTGCTTCATTTTTACTGGATTCCATCCTTAACTTTTGTTAGATTGGGACGGTGCTTCCGAAAGTATATTCCACTGGACCAGACCAAAGAATTTCTTGGCCATATACATCTGGGGAAAGATTCATACAACATTCTTTTCTTCAGGATTCATGATGCTCATTGGCATATTAAAGGCCACAGAAGATCTGCAGTCAAGGAACGTTATATCTACTTTTAACCTAGAATTTCTTGGAAGAATGAGATTTTAAGACCCTTGAAATGCTCAATAAATATGGTGGAGCTGATTTCTTTGCAGTTGGGGACACGTAGGTTAAGGACCAGATCTGCCATTGGTTCCATTTTCTTCCCATCTGGAGGAGTTGTTCTTATTTCTATTTTGTCAATTTATAGGGTAAAAACAAAGGAAACTTTCCTCCAGGTAGAGTTGTGAGATCTCACTATAGTCTGAAGGGCTACTAGATGTTTGCTTTTCAGATGCTGCAGTTTCACTCACTGATCACACTGGTAGTATCACGGGGCATCTTTTCCACCTCCTTTTGCATGGCATAACTATTCTTAGACTTTGACTGCAGAAGGATGAATTATGATACATACCATGGCAGCCCATGTAGCGACAACCATGATGCTTTCCCCATGTCAACTACTTGAACCAAATTCTTTGAACTGAGCCTAATTAACTTGACTTTTCCACCAACAACAGGTCACTCCATAGCTTCCACTCTAAGCAATTACAAGGGCTCCCTCTGATCCTTTCCATATGAGCCCATGAAATCCAGCAGTTATTTACCGAGTGGTCTTCAAGAGCCAAGCTCAGCTCCAAGCAATATCCATCCTGCCCGCCTCTGGAGAAGTCATCCCCCTCTGCCACTGGCAGAAGCAGTGTGGCAGTGCCCTACTAATTACTTCTTGTTTCTTCACCCTGAATGCTCTTAGAGGAGCAGATAGGGAGGTGAGATAACAAGAACCAGAAGAGGAAGGGTGCGATAAGCTTGCAAGGTGTTCCAGAACTTCCATGCCCAACCCTCTGGAGGATGCAGACCCCTCTCTGACACCCAGACCTCTCACAGACCTCAGCATGCCTGGAGATTTGCTTTGAGTACCTGTTAGCTGAAAAAATGTGGATCACAGCAACCCCTTCAAGTCTCCTCCTGCTGTGGGAGCTTTTCTGTTCTCTTAATAAATCCCGCTTTCAAAAAAAAAAGTGGAACAGAAAATTACACTCAATTCAGTCATGAATTGAAGCAGTTAGGAGGCTTTCAATAGCAGGACACAGAAATCCAGACACAACTAGCTTTTACAGTGGAATATTTGTTTTTTTAGTCTCATACAACAGAAAGTCCAGAAGAAGCACTTCACAGAGGGCTGGTTCACCAGATCAACATTGTCATCATCTCGGACCCAAGGTTTTACTGTTGGGCCCTCTGCATCCTCACTGTGGGTGTCGTTGCCCAGCCTGGCAGTACAGCAACTGTGGCACGCTAGCAGTCACATTCAGGTTCACATCAGAAAGGTCATAAAGTCCATCTTTTCCCATCATTCTCTTTTAGAGAGAGGAAATTGTCCCCAGGAGCCTCTGGAAACCTTTCCCTCAAGTTTCACTGGCCTAAATATGTTCACATGCCCCTTCTTGGACAAACCATGAGCAAAGATTAGGATTAGACCGAGACAGATCAGATTCATTCCTGGAGTTGGGGGTGGGGTCAGCTTCCCCCAGGCTATTGGCTGCAAAGAAAGAGGGCAAATGTCTGGAATAAAATTAGTTTTGTTAGTATTGTTTGTTGAGTAAACAAACAATAGTGTCTACCACATCCCTTTAAGTAAATCTGCAGCTCACTAACATGCATTTGAAAAACAGGAGTAATAAATATATGTGGTAGTTTTATACATTCACCCGCAGTCAGATGGGCTTATGAACTGTGTTATTAAGCTGTGTTCAGCTGCAAGTTCCATAATATTCAACCAAAAGTGGTTTAAATGATTGTAGTTAGCCAGGCTCGGTGGCTCAGCCTGTAATCCCGCGCCTTTGGGAGGCTGAGGTGAGTGGATTGCCTGAGCCGTGGGTTCGAGACCCACCTGGGCAGGCGAGACCTCATCTCTACAATAAATCAAAAATCAGCCGGGCATGGTAGCACATGCCTATAATTCCGGCTACTTGGAAGGCTGAGGCGGAAGAATTGCCAGAGCCCAGCAGGTCGAGGCTGCGGTGGTCGGGAGCGGCCGCTGCCCTCCAGCCTGTGCGACACAGTGAGACTCCAACTCAAAAAAAAAAAAAAAAAAAAGTTTGTAGTTTCTTTTTCTCACACAACAGAAATACCTGCAGAAGATGGGTATAGGACTGGTTCAATGGTTCACCAATAGTAGAACTCTGTATCAGCCTCTCAGCAACTCTCTTGACATTCTCCTCATGGCCACAAATGGGCTGCTGTTGCTCCACACATCTCATTCTCATAGGACAACAGGGAGGAAAGAGAAAAAGAGGAGAGGAGAATACAGGAACAGAGGGTGATAGGGAAGCAGGGCACTTCTCTTCAAAGATTCTTTTTTGTTTTTCTTTCTGAATGCAGAACCTGAGACAAAGATTTATATGTAAGTAGTTGATTAAGAAACGTGATTCCCTAATGAAGAACAGGAGTCTAAGGTGCAGGAAATGAAAGCGGAATGGAAGGAAAGCCACTGACAAAAGCGCACTGTAATGTGGCCACCTGTATAAGACACTGGTGCTCAAACCTATTGGGGCTTTCTAAGAAGCCTCATGAAATGCATCTCATAATTGTCCACTCAAGACAAAAGAGCAAAAGAGGGAGGGTTATCATCTCATGTCTCCCAGGGATCCGGATTTTCTCTCCGAGGCATTAAGTTCCCCCACACCACTAGGTTACGCTTCTATAAGGGCAGAGAGCAGGGTTCTTGTGGACTTCCAGGACTACAGCTCCAGAGAAGCCTTGGGACAGAAAGGGAGAAATACACTACTTGGGTTTCGGTGAAGCTCCACCAGACCGAACTGGCATAGACAGGCACTGGCTTGTACAGTGCTGGTTGCCCCAGTAAAGGGACATTTGAAATGCTGCATCAGAGGTGTCCAATGCAGCTTCTCTTTTTCACAAGGGAGGAACATGACTTCCGAAGCCCTCAGCTGATACCCCCTTACGTGATGTGACGTCTCACTGTGTGTCATACTCACCCACAAATGCAAAAAAGGCTGAGAACATGTGCCTTCGCCATGCATATCACCAGGGGCAAAAAGTGGGCTGTGTCAGCAATACACAAGATGGTGGGTACACAGGTCTTGATCCGTTTAGGGAATTCTTTAAAACTCCTTGCTAAAATTCTGTGTCCAAGGAAAAGAGAACATGGTCGAGACTGCTGGTTACGCCCCAGCATCCTCTCGTCTCTTCTTCCATAGTTACAGAATATTTGGGACAGCGTGTGTTTGCCCAAAACAAAGACTTTAATTCTCAGCCTCTTTCACAGCCAGGAGGGTCATGGGACTCAGGTCTGGACAAAAAAAAATTGAGCAGATGTAACAGGCATGACTTAAGAGTGAGAGCCCGAAAGCTACTTGGAACCACAGTGAGGAAAAGGACTGATGAAGAGATAATAACCCTGTACTCTGTTCCTATGTTGTTCTCAGCTGGGCCAGTTGCGTGGTTGGTATTTTATTTTTGATCCTCATATCAACCTGTGAGAAAAGGGTTATCATCCCCATTGTATTGCTTAGGAAACGGAAGCTCAGATACATTTGAAATTGACCTTAAAAGACAAGGGAGGCACTCAAGAGTAGCAAGATGACGCCCCTTAGGAGCGGTCCCCGTGTTTCAGCGTACTCCTCTCTCCCCTCCTCTGTCCTTTCACAGGTGTCCTGAGGAGCTCTGCCCCTCCCCAGCCTCTTCCCTAAGGAGCAGCTACAAAGACAAGTGCTTCAAAGTGAAAGACAGAAGATGGGGACATGCTTATCTAAGGGCAGGGAGCAGGCTTCCTACGGACTCCCAGGGCTGCAGCCTCAGAGGAGCTTCAGGATTTGCTTTTTCTACCCCAAACGAAGTTAGACCCACCTTGTGCCAGCAAGGCACAAGGTGGTGGTGGGTACATAGGTGGGTACACAGGAAAAATGGGAAGAGAGTAAAAGCAGGAGCACTGAGAAACTTGGGAAGGGAGGGAAAATTCCGTCCTGCTGGAGGGGGCTGAGTGAAGTCTCAGCATCTCAATGACCAGAGAGCTGGGAGCCAGCTGAATTGTGTTCAGCGCCACCAACTTGAGGATGCCGTCAGGTCCTCGGTACCCCAACTGGTGCACCATATACATGAAACCCACCACCTCGCAGCCCTAATGCCTTGGCGTGACAGATGGCCCAAAAGAAAGGGCTCTCCCCTAACCAAAAGGGGCCTGGAAATAAAACAGTTGGGTATATCCCTACAAGCCAGGAGAACAGAGCAGTGGACAGCTCATCCACGCTATGATGGGCCTCTTAGCACAGGAGTGACATGGGGAGCACTGCGTTTGGTGTTAAAATAGATATTTGGTAATTGTGCAGCGTAGTTGGAAGCAAAAAGAAGCTCTTGTCCATTTAGATGTGAAATGACAAAAGCTAAGAATGGGAGAGCAAAAGGAGGCGCGCATAGGTAGACGTTAAGAGGAAAGGCTAGGCAGGGCTTGGTGGTCAGCAGCAGCATGGCAGAGAAAGATGGAGAATCAGGGTCCCATGAACCCCAGTGAGCATGGTGACCGAGGCTACCCCAGGCTGAAATGAAAAAGGAGAAAGGGTGGGGAGGTCGCATGGGAGGAAAGAAAGTTTCTGCTTGGGACAGAAGGAAGTAGGAGCGCTATCTGGACACCCATCTGGAAATGCCCACTAAGCAGAAACAGGACTAGGACTCGGTCACGAGGTACAAGCAGAAGACAAGTCTGAGTCCATTCAGCAGACTTCTGTTGAGCTATGAGGTACCCGACCATGGAGAGTCCTGGATACAAGGTGAACGAGACTGCTATTGGCCAGAAGCTTGTCAGAGTTTCGCTGATAGGTTTTCAGTACGTGACCAGGATCTCCCAGGAAACAAGTGAGAAGGGAAGCATCAGAGGGCTGAGATTAGGACCCTTGGGAGGGAAATGTTGAAAGGATGGACAGCAGCTCAAGGCTCAAGGACTGCAAAACAGTCAAGGGAGAGGAAATGTATGCATTTGCAGTTAGCAGAGCCTCACTGCCGTTGCTAGTTCACATTTGGCAATTCGTGGGCGCGGGGAACAGAATGCAGGACATCGGGGCTGGAGGCAAAAGAAGACCTGAAGCCAAGGGCATGGATGTTTCATTCTAGACAACCGGAGCTGTGCCTACTATTCCAAGATCATGACAGGGAAAGAATCGACACAGCTCACTCCCATTCCTCCTAGAATGCAAAACCGATGGCTATTTTGTGACTGGAGCAAGGACCATAGGACGGTGCATTGAGGAGACAGCACAGCAGGCCTGTCTTTTGTCCCAGGACAAGAGAAGCCAGCACCCATCCCTAGGCAGAAAGGATGATGTCTTGGCAGAAGGAGTGTTAACAGAAGGGGCCCAAGCCCTCAAGCAGGGAGACCACAGAGGAATGATGCTGTGGTGGAGGGAATTGGGGGGAAACGGAGGGTGCCTCTTCCTCTGAGACTGGAAGAGAAAGAAAAGGTGCAGAAGAGCCAAGTCTGGGCATGGAGAGGGGCTGAGAGAGACCTCTCAGATGAGATGACTGAGATCTGAGGAATTTCCAAGTGCCTCCCATGAGAGGGAGTGCAGGCGGAAAACCAGATGAGAGAAGAACTGCTGGACAGGTACGGGCAGCTGGCACAGGCCTGGCACAGTCAGCGTGACTGCAGGACTCTGGCTGTGGCCCCAGGCTAGGAGCTGAGGAAGTACTACCCCGAATCCCGCTGGGGCCACCCCCACGTCTCCCCAGCAGCTGTAAAGAAAGACCAGGGTCTACAACCCCAGAGCATTACAGGGAGAGACTCAGCCCAGCTCATTCCTATTCCTCCTGGAAGGCAAAACTGAGGAGTTATTTGCACAGCAAGCAGATGCCAGCCCAAATAAACTGGTCAGTAAAAATAATCACAATTCTACTACATTAAAGTATGTGAAAATAGAGTGGAGCTGAACAGAAAATCCATAAAAAGAAGATTCAGATGAGCATACCAAAAGAGCTTCAGCTTCTCCACCTAAAAGCTTAGCTGTGACTGTGTAAATTCAGCTAAGTCCAACCCCAGACAAAACTTGAGGTGGGGAAATGAGATAGGAGGCTTTGTTATCATACAGAGAGCGTTGGCTGCACCAGCGAAAAACCTAACCAGAAACGATGCAAATAATAATTTTTTAAAAATAGCCACTCATCAAGAAGTTTCCAAGTTGGGTCCCAAAGGCGATCAATTCAGCAACTCTACACAGATTATCAAGAAACCCGATTCTCCCCCTTATACTTTCTTTCCCTCCTCATTAATGGACGTGTCCCTGGCCAGTTCCCCTCATGGTCCCAAGGGGACCACCGAGTTGTAGTGGTGACATGCAGACAACAACATCCCCAAACAGGAAAGCCAAGGATCCTTTCCTCTTCTGCAACTTTTTTGAAGCAAGAAAACCTTTTCCCAGGGCCCCGCTGCAGAGCAGACATCTGCTCATTGGCCAGATTGGGTTGCACCTTTAAATCAATCACTGGTAAGGAGATGGTGAGTCTGTTATTGGTTTAATAAAGCAACCCCTGGAAACTGGATAGTGGAAAAGTATCAAGGTCCATTTAATAAGGAAAGAGAGGGGGAATGATTGTTGGCTGGGAAGTCAGCATTGTCTGTCACAGATTTTGTGTTGGCAAGCCAGGGAATCACAACAGAATGGTTCGCAAATGAGGAGGGGCTTCTGTGCCATTGACCAGGACCACAGACACATTTTGAGGTCTTTGACCTCGTTCCTCAGCTCACATCTATCTTCCCAAAACCAGAAAGCATGACTTCCACTTGGACATCCTTAAACAAGGATTTCAGTGGGGTCGCCCGGTAAAGAAAGATCAGACAGAGCCAACTACCTGTCCTGGCCCCATGATATGCACATATGAGTACATAAGTGACCTTGGCCAAGTCATTCCAAGGTGGCTTACCTCTCCCATAATCCCGTGTCTGCTGTGGAGATTAATAAACAAAGTCTCCCAGTGTGTAATAAGTGCTATGAAATACAAAGATTGTGATTATCTTCTAAATTATAATCCCAGAATTATAAATAGACTGCCCTGATTTATAGTCTGGGTTAATCACTGCTAAAATTATTCTACTGAATTTAGCTCTTGAATATAGGTTGACCCAGGAATCAATCCACTCCAGCATCATAAGCACAAACCTAAAAGTATTTTTAGCAAAGAACTGCTAAAAGATGTATCCAGTTAAAACCATAATAACAGACCAAAATAAATCCTCATCAGCAGACCAGACATTCTGCTTTCTGCTGCAAGTAAGCATTTGGGGAAATTTATTAAAATAAATGTCACAATAGCAGAGACATTGCAACTGCTTTCCCAGAATGAATAAGAATACAGGTAGCTACAGGGTCACTTTCAGTTTCTCCCCATCTCCACCCTGCTATGGGACACTCTCATTATGAACGTCAAAAAGGCCTACTTTTACTTCACTTCTCATCTCCTAAATGTACCACTTAGGCTGCCCATCTGGTAGATTGCCAGTCCCTCATTCTGACATCCAGTACCACTGGGATCTGGTCCATTGTACCATTCACCTTTGCCCAGTTCACGTGAGTCCTCCACCCCATCTCGACACCTGCTTCAATGCCTTCTGCGAAGAGCCAGCCCTCACGGATCTACACAGTTCTCCTCTGCTTCCTGCCACACATTGGTTCCATCCAAATTCACACATGGAAAGAGTAGGCAGGCAGGAGGGCTCTTGAGTCAGCTAACCCCTGAGTTCAAATCCTGGATCCACCACTTACTAGTTCCATGGCAGGGGGCAAGACCTGCATAAACTTTGTGAGCCTCAGATTTCTCGTCTTTAGCATGGGGATGGTAACAGATCTCCCCACCAAGGCTTATTGTATACTTATTAAAAAAGCATGTAAAAAGTGTGTGCATAGGACCTGGAACATACTATGAGTAAAGAAGAGTTCGATCACTGTTAGCTGATACCTGCTGCAATTGCCTGCTCTCATATGTCAATCGTGCCTCACTGGTCAAACCAAGCTCCCCATGGACAATGGCCAGAAAGGACAGATCCCTTCCCCTGCCCAACTCCCATCAAGTCCTAATGAGCTGTCACCACCTAGACTGAAGAGGCTTTTCTAAGTAGGTTTGGATCACGACTGAACTTTAGCTAATGAATAAGCTGATGTTCTCACCAGTAACCCACCCTAGAATCAGAGGAGACAGGTCTTCCAGACTCCTAGGCCATGGCTGCTTTAGACACAGCGATTCCCCTGCACATTCTTAGAAAGATGTTCTAGTAGGGGAGAGAAGACTGCACGATTCCTCAGTGGGCAGGACTGCCACAGGGCATCATGATGGCATGGACTCCCAGCGGGAGGGGAGAGAGAATGCTAAGATGTAAGACACAGAGGAGCTCAAAAGATCGAGATATGGGTCAGAGTCAAGGGGGGAAGCAAAGATGAAGACAGGAGGGATCCCTACAAGCCCAAAGTATGAGGGACAGAACTTGAGAGGGGAAGACGGAAAATGGGAAGCTGGAGCCCCAACAAGGAATGAGAAGTGATAGGAGACCCCCGGCACCGGGCTGGGAAGCAACCATTCCAGACTGGAGCTGTAGGACTCAAGAGGCTCGTACTGAGGACTGCCACAGTCATGCCGTCTCTTCAGCCAGATGAAAATACTGCAAGATACACTCCATCAAAACACGGGAGGAAAATGAGAAAGGGAAAGATGGAAGGGGCTGAGACGAGGAGGTCAACCCAGAAGGAAAAAGCCTCTGGAAGGGGTCTCCAAGAAACAGCCTGGAACGGCAGCTAACCTGATGCCTGACATTTTGGAAAATTGAGCAAGAGGCTATAGAAAGGTGTGGGAAGAATCACTAATAGCCACAAAGCAAGCCAAGCAAGTGAAAAATGGGGCAATGACCAGAAAGTAGGAAAGAAAAATAGTCATAACACACTACAATGCTCAATGGTGAATATTTGCACAGGCACAATAATGTCCTTTCTGGTCATTGCCCACGGGGATCTCAGTTGGACAAGTGAGGCAAGACTGACATAGGTATAATCATGTAAGCATCATTGATTAAAAAAAAATCTACACGGAAAGGCAGAGGAGGGGAAGCAGAGAGAATAATGGGATAAAATAACTAAAGGGTGCTTGTTTTCGGCACAATTCTATCAAAAGCTAGCAGTGATCATGTCAGGAAGAGGTGAAATCAGTGAGTGGGATTTAGAGTTATGGTGTTGCACTGCCTATAAAACTCTTTCCTGCTTGCTATTCAGTTATGTTAGAGCTTGTGGTGGGCAACCCAAGATGGCACCCCAAGGATCCTTCTTTGTGAGATTTACCAGGCTTCTATCTTGATGTAGGCGTGGTCACTCTTAGACCATGCACAACAGGAATTGAGCTGCCAGTTTGAAAGCAGTGTTTAGGGAAAGCCGCATGTGCTGAGAAGCTGAGGCCTATTGCCAACAGCCACATGAGTGAGCTAAGAAGCAGATCCCTTGGCTCCATCAAGCTTTCAACTAACTGCAGCCTTGGTGACATTATGACCTGTTCCCTCATAAAAGAACCTGAGTTGGAATCTCCCAGCTAATCCACTCGTAGATTCTTGACCCTTGAAAATCATATGAGCAGGTTTTAGGGTAATTGGTTTCACTGCAACAGGCAACCAGTGCAGAGCCTGACAGGCAACCAGTATGGTATTATTGTCCCCATTTTGCAGGTGAAAAAACGAAGGCAAAGAGAAGTAAGCAATTTGCCCCAAGTCTTGTAGTTACCGACAACCTCAGGTCTTGAACTTCATTTTTATGTTTCTATCTTCTTAACCCTCAGCTCACTCGACAAACACTTCTTTGCTTGACTTTCTTATTAGATAAAAGAGTAAGTGTTATTGGTCTTCAGGACATGTAAAAACAGTGACTTAAAGAAACAACAGGTACATAAAAATAAGCATGCTTAATGTAGCACCTTCTGGAACTGCTAACTGTCCTAACAGCATCTGCTATTTCAGCTGGGGGCAGAGTCAGGTACCACAAACAAACAAAAAGAAGGAATTTGTTCTGATCCTTGACTGGGGCTTGTTGCCAGAGTTGGGTCTTATCCTCTGCAGTGAATAATTTGTGATAAAATTGGCAAGAGAATATATGCTCCAATAGCTTGGCCGATTACATTAGGCAAACACAGAGCCTTAAAGAGTATTTTTTTATGATAAAAGCTGACCGAGGATTCTTACATTAGAAGCACGGAAGGTAGAGGAGCCCTGATGTGTCTGAAACGCCTGAGGACAACAAAACCCAAGGCTGTTGACATTCTTTTGGCTTTTGTTCTTAGAAACAAAATATGCCTTTCCTGTTTTTACAAACACTGTAATTTTTCTTAAACCTAAGACACCTCATTTGCTTGTAAACAAATCCTGTTTTTCAGGCTGAGATATTAAATATAGGCTTAGTTTCTCCAGAAAGGGGCAACTCAGAGGATCAGCTCTCCACAGGGAAACAGAACTCCGCTTGGTAGGAAGTGGGGAAAGTCAGTCAGGGACTCAGCAGGCTGCTAAGACCTTCCAGGGTGTAGACAGACATGTCATTCCTTGTATGATTCCTTGGCTTCACAAGAGAAAAAGAGATTGTGGAAGAACTTCAAAGCCTTACGCAGGAGTGTCCTTGATCTTTAAAGGATGGTCAAACAGCTCACTGCTGCCCCCAGAGCCAATAAAAAATCTGTCCACTTAACAAGCTTCTAGCCTATGGTTAGAGTGAAGATTCCTCCTTGAGTAGAGTATCTGATCATCACTATTTCTTTATATGTGATGGTTGGGATGATTGCTAAATGATTCTGGTATGTGCCATTTTAATGACTTCCCAGTACATTGAGAATAAAACCCAAACACCTTACAGGGTCAACGAGGCCCTGGATAACTGGGCTGTGCCAACCTCATCCACATTTTCCTCATACTCTGCCCAAGGTCAGGACCAGCCTCCAGTCACATGGGCTCTTACATCCTGCAGGTTCCCCATCTGGTCTTCTCTAGGCAGTAGGATTTCCTGCTTCTCCTCTGGAATGACCCTCCACTCTGTCCCCTCTTCCTTTGTAAGACACTTGTCTGCCCGTGCTAGGATCCCTGACGGAACGAGTGTGGATTAGACCACCCTCCTTCCCTCAACCTGGTCTCCTCACCCTGATTCGCTTCTTAGTACTTACCATTATCAGAAGTTAACTCATGGGATTTAATGATAAAAATGATATAATCTAACCAGCCATTGATCAGTCTGGATATGCCCGGCACTGATCCATGGATGTTTCTCATAATAAATCATTCAGTCCTGATAATAATTCATCATACCTGGAATACAGGCTAGGAAACCAGGCCGTAGACAGCTTGAGAATCTTGCTCAAAGTGATACAATGAGTTGGTGATGGAGCTAGGAATCACCCAGCAACTTGTTTCTTATTTATTCTCTGCCATTGGGGTATAATGATCAGCATGGGAGAAGGTCATTGTAGATCTTGCTTACCCCTGTGTCCTAGCACCCGGGACACTGCCCGGTTCATAGTGGATGATCAGCAAATCGCTGTTGAGTTAATGAAGGGATAAAACCTCAAAGCCCTATTCCTGCTCCCACCAGCTCCATTCTGGGAGATGAGTGTAGATATTGTGCAATCCTCTATTAAACTTGCATACAGTTGAGGAGTCACATCTCTGTCACAAAGACTCAAGTTAAACTACTCAAGTTAAGGCGGTGTGAAGCATCCCCAAGTCTCTTTCCCTGGGCACTTGGGGTATTGAGACCTAAGCGTCCTTCAGCCCAGCCCAGCAGCCTCTAACAGCTCTGCAACGAAGGCACTGAAGGCGTCTGCCCTGGGCCCAGATTTTGTCCTGTTACTCTTTGTGTCTTGGTGTAATTGGTGTCTTCCTGTGTCATCTAGCTGTGAGGGGCAAGTGGAATTTTACAAAATTTACAGGGAGTGGGCTGGGCTGGATTCTAGAGGGAAGACCTCCCCCCTCCCGCCTCCTGCACCCCTAGAAACGACCAGGAAATGTCTTCATAAGACCAGAGCTCCCACTGGGCTCGGTGGCTCAGCCCATAATCCCAGCACTTTGGGAGGCCGAAGTGAGTGGATTGCCTGAGCCCACGGGATCGAGACCCGTCTGGGCAACTTGGCAAGACCTCATCTCTACAGTAAATCAAAAAAATTAGCCGGGCATGGTAGCGTGCACCTGTAGTTCCAGCTACTTGGAAGGCTGAGGCAGAAGGATCGCCGAAGCCCAGCAGGTCGAGGCTGCAGTGACCGGGAGCGGCCACTGCACTCCAGTCTGGGTGACAGAGTAAGACTCCAACTCCAAGGAAAAAAAAAAGACCACGGCTCTGGATGTTTCTGTGCACTCTCTAGAGTCAGGATAAATGAGGTCTCTGAAGTTTACCTTGAAAACGGGATGGGGGGGATCAGGTGCCAACACATTAAAATGTCTTTGGTCATAAGAAAAAATTAATGATTTGATCAAAGTAAGTTATTTCCTGAGGGCAGTTGATCATCTTAGCGTTGGCTCCTGAGTTGCCCACACTCAGGGGTGGGCCAGGTGAGCGCCCTGGTCGCCAAACACCTGAGTGCTCTGGCACTCACAGGCACAGAGGCACGCGGAAGCTGGGCTTTCCCGCAGCAGGCACCTGCCACTTCCTCATGGAATCTTGGAGTGGCCACAGTGCAGGCAGGACTGGTGCTCAGCGAGTCCCCAGCATCTCAGCCCTGGCCTCTCTCCTGGCCTCTCCCGGACGCCGCAAAGCTGGAGATGCGTGGCCACCTCCCCTCCCTCCCTCCATCCCTGGCCAAGGTCTCCAAGCCAAGTTCTGCGGACCAGCCATTCCTCAGTCCCAGAGGCCTGAAGTGGTGACCTCTCTCCACTAGACAGGAGGGCTTGTTGGCCGAAAGGCGAGACGGAGCGTCCAGGCCAGGCAGGTGGGTGCAGGCCTCCGCTCCCCTTTCTGGCTCTACCAGGCTGCATCTGGGGACCTGTCCTCGCAGGTTCAAGGCTGGGAAACCTGCCAAGAAAATGTACCTGGACCTGAGCAGGAGGTAACGTTAGTAGGCGTCTTCTCTGCCCTTGCCACCCAGAGATGAACAACACGCAGTCACCCCTCCCGGGGTCTGGTGGATAGCCCCAGCTTCACGCCAGGCTAGGGACGAGGACTTGAAATGGAGGTGTGACCCTGGGAGCCAGAGGGCTCTAACCCAGTCTAAGAAACAAAATCGGCTCCCCAGAGACCATGGCAGCCTTGAACTAACACCCCAGGGACGCCAAGGAGTTTAGCGAAACACCCAAGGCGGGAAAGGAGGAAGGTTCACCGGGTGGAGCCCGTGCAAGGCGGGAGAGAGTGGGCGGGGTCCGGACCTCCGACACCTCTTTCTTCCCTTCCACTGGACCAAGACGGTTCGCGGGCCGAATCCCCGTGGCTGAGGGCCAGACACCTGGCGAAGGCCGGCGCGCCTGGAGTCACTGCGCTGCGTCCTGGGTGTGTGCAGACGGTCCAGGCAAATGTGGAAGCGGAACGACCTGGTCCGAGGGACGTCTCCGCCCCGGAGAACCGACTGGCAGCCAAACTCCACGGGGAGCGTTGAGACAACCTGCCCTAACAATGCCTGTTCCGGCGGTGACCCAGGTTGCCGGTCCTCCCAGGGTCCGCCTCTCGGGGCATGCTGCCCAGTGATCCAGGCCTGCGAGGGGAGGGGGTGGAGGAGGGGGACAGTGTGGAGGGACAGCGCAGCACAGGAGAGGCACCTGCTGGAGACAGCACCAGGCCAGACCCCAGGCTCCCGGGACTTCTGCGCCCGCCCGGCTCTTCCGTGTCTTGAATGAACCGTTTGCCACCTGGTACAAGAGGTGTGCGCGGCTCTGTGGTTCGCTTAGGAGACTCGCTGACGCCAGGCCTGGAAGGTGTGGCCCTCGACCCTGCGTTCCCTCCCAGCGCGAAGTTCACGCCTCAAGGCCAAGACACGCAGGGGCGATGCTGGCGCCCTCTGAGGTCAACGCCGCCTGATCAGACAGTCCGGGCTTCGGAACGCCCGGAGGGAGGTGGCGCCCGGCCCACCCTGCCACCCCGCCTTCTCGCGCCCATCCTATTCGCCCACTCGGGATGGCCAACAGCCTTCGGACTGCGCTTGAGGGCTGAGCGTTAGGAGCTTGGCGCCGGCCGTTTGAGCAGAAGAACGTCGGAGAGACGGGAAAAGCGCTTGCCTGCCGGGACACTGTCCCTAACGGGTAGAGAGTGCCAGGTCCCGTCTCGAGCGCTCTCCGAGAGCGTGGTTTGCAGGGACCCAGACCCTCGCTGGTGTCCCCAGAGGGCTCCGGAACGAGAGACCGCAGGGTCCCTGCGACGTCTCTCCGTCGGGGCGCCCGGTCGCACTGAATCGCGCGGGGCCCCAGACCTGGCCGGCTCCGAGCGCGGCGCGCGCCGCCAGTCGCAGCGGAGTGTGGGCGGCCGGCGAGGCGTGGACAGCCTCCCCGCCTGGGCCGAAAAGTGCGTCGACGGCCTGAGACCCAGACTCGGTGAAACTTCCCGCGGGGCACACGGGGCTGCAGGGCCGGGCCGAGGCTCCTGGGCGGAGGCCTGGCTGGGCCGAGAAGGACCGTGAAGGCGGTGCACCTGCTCGCCCACCCGCGCGGCGGCGGCGCCCGCGGCCACGCACATCCAGAGCGCGGTCGGCCTTCCAGGGCGGTCTGTCTGCGAGGCGGGTTTCCACGGCCCCCAGGGTCCCGTCTAGGGCTCCCGCTTGGTGCGGCGCCCCACGGCCTCCGACGCGGCGCCGCGAGGCGGAGGGAGGGACGTCAGGCGTGTTCGAGTCATACACCAGGCGCCACCACTTTTTCCCCGGAGCCGCTTCCGGCAAATCGCTGAGTCTCAACCTCAGTTTCCTTGTCTGTGAAATGGGAACAGGGTTCGCTTCTCCGAAGAGCGCGCCAAGAGCGAGAAATTCCGCGAGTCTCTCCCACTGCGGAAAGGCGAAGCAAGTCTTCTCCTTCAACTTGACGCCCCGCCCGCTGGAGAAGGACCCTCCCTTCCGCCCTCCCCCGCCCCTCCCCCACGGCCATCCCCTCCGAGCCAGCCGGCAGCGCGCGTTTCTACCCGGGCGTCCCGAGAGAGGCCGATGCAAAAGCCAATAAGCCTGGAACACACGCAGGTCCCGCCGGGCCTGGGACAGTGGTTTCCATTTAATAAATATTTCCCCCAAGGGCATTTCGCATCGGGCAGGCAATTATTCAAAGGCAACGGTGGCGCAGGTTGGCTCTGCGGGTTATTTCGTCCTCGCCACCCGGAGAGCGCTCCTCTGACCCAGGGAACGAGTCTCCAGCCTGGCCGGGTGGGCGGAGGCGCCCAGGGACAAGCCGAGCCCGGGAGCGGAGGCAGCCCGGGACGCCTTTCGGGGGCCGCCGCAGAAGGCGCGCCGGGGGGGGCCCCAGCCGGTTCCCGGGCCGCCCTTCGGGCTTAAACGGTTGGGAGGGGAAAGTCGGAGGCTGGAGAGCACTGAGCGGCAGCAGCGCAAACGGGAACCGGGAGAGGCCCTCCCCACCTCCGCCGCGCCCCGAGATGAAGAGAGGGTCTCAGGGTCCTCCAGCGCTCACCGACCGGGGCTCGAAGTCTCCGTGTGGCCTGACGCCTGGCCCTGCCGCGCGGGATCAGAGCGCTCAGCTCCGCCGCCCGTGCGGGGGAGGGACCCGGAGCTCCGTTCAGGCGCCGCCTCCCGGGGCGGGGGTCGAGGCCGCGTCGCGGGGGCGTCCCGGGAGAACGCCACCCGCCGAGGGTCGGGCGCGGAAGTTTGTGCGGCTTTTACCCCGAGGTGGAGAGGGTCTTTCTCTTCCGGGAGCCTCGACGGGGGCAAAGGGCTGCCCCTGCGTGCCGCGCCCAGGCTGTCCCGCGCGTCGGCACGCGCCCCCGCCCCGCCGCCCCCGCCGCCCCCGCCGCCCCGCCGCCCCGCCGCCCCGCCCCCGGGGCCTTTGCCTTCGAAGCCCCCGTTCTCGTCCTCACCGCCGGCAGAGGAAGCCGCAGGCGCCGAGAGTTTTGCGGGCTGACACAGTGCCAGAGGCCACGGGGACCCCGGGTCCCGGTCCCGAGCCCGCCGCGGCGCCCGCCCCGCTCCCCGCGTCCGCGTGCCTCGCCCCGCTCCCCGCCCCCACCGGTCGCTCCCTCCCCCCACCCCGCCGGCCGCGCGTGGGCAGGTGCGTCCCGCGCCTCCGCCGCCGCTGATTGGCGCCCAGGTTGGGGAGTCGCCGCCCCGCGCTTATGTCAGAGTGCGTGCCGTCCCGGTCCCCCCGCCTTTGAACTTCGCCGCTCTGGGCTCGCGTCCGCCAGCCGCCCCGCATTCTCCGCCAGGTGCGGCGCTGGGCTCGGCAGCTCCGGGAGACAGCCGCCGCGGGAGGGGGGCCGGGCCGGAGCCGCCAGAGGAGAGAAGGGGCCGGGAGAAGGCGAGGGTGGAGAGGGGCGAAGGAGGAGCTTCCTGCCCGCGCCGGAACATTACCTGGCCGCGTCATCCCCGAGACTCCGCTCCCTGGGCCCCTCGCCGCGGGTCCCGCAGCCCCGGCCGCTCGCCCTCCCCGCCCCGCCCTTCCCGCCCGCGCTCGCCCCCGGGGGCCGCCTGGGCGCCGGGCCTGGCATGATCAGCTGAACTTTGTGGGGTCCGGGCTTCTCTCCGGCTTCGCCTCCGCGGCGCCGAGGCGCGGGGAGCGCAGAGCCGCGGCTCGGGACGGACAGACAGCCGGCCAGCCGCGCCCAGGCTCGCCCGCGGGGCCCCTGCACTCCAGCCCCTCCCGCCGAGCCGCCGGGACCATGTCCAAACCCTCAGACCACATCAAGCGGCCCATGAACGCCTTCATGGTGTGGTCCCGGGGCCAGCGGCGCAAGATGGCCCAGGAGAACCCCAAGATGCACAACTCCGAGATCAGCAAGCGCCTGGGCGCCGAGTGGAAGCTCCTGTCCGAGGCCGAGAAGCGGCCGTACATCGACGAGGCCAAGCGGCTCCGCGCGCAGCACATGAAGGAGCACCCCGACTACAAGTACCGGCCGCGGCGCAAGCCCAAGAACCTGCTCAAGAAGGACAGGTATGTCTTCCCCTTGCCCTACCTGGGCGACACGGACCCGCTCAAGGCGGCCGGCCTGCCCGTGGGGGCCTCCGACGGCCTCCTGGGCGCGCCCGACAAAGCCCGCGCCTTCTTGCCGCCGGCCTCGGCGCCCTACTCCCTGCTGGACCCCGCGCAGTTTAGCTCGAGCGCCATCCAGAAGATGGGCGAAGTGCCCCACACCTTGGCCACCGGCGCGCTGCCCTACGCGTCCACCCTGGGCTACCAGAACGGCGCTTTCGGCAGCCTCGGCTGCCCCAGCCAGCACACGCACACGCACCCGTCCCCCACCAACCCGGGCTACGTGGTGCCCTGTAACTGTACCGCCTGGTCTGCCTCCACCCTGCAGCCCCCCGTCGCCTACATCCTCTTCCCAGGCATGACCAAGACGGGCATAGACCCCTACTCGTCAGCCCACGCCACGGCCATGTAACCCCCAGGCCGGCCCGGACCCGAAGGGTGGCCTGGAAGTGGGGTCTGCGCCCCGGCCTCTGCGCCTAGCCCGGCCTGCGGACGCCTCCGGGCCGGCCCTGCCGCCGCGCCCCTACGCCACCCCAGACTCGCTCTCTCTCTGCTGGGGGGAAGGGAGGAGCGTCCTCCCGGACCGAGGGCAGACAGGTGCCAGAAACTCGCCAACTCATGACAGCTGCACAGCTGCCCCTGTCCTGACTCTCCCCACTCCGACCTCCGACTGTACCCCCTTTGGACAAAAAGGAGGCAGTTTTCTTAACCATGTCCTCTTCCCTCCCTCGGAGAGGCTTTGGACTCTGAACTCCCAAATCCTGATATTATATCTAGAATACGCATATATATTTTTTTCCTTTTGTCCCCTGAAGAAAAGAGTTAGCTGTATCTCTGTCTTGCCGTCAGACACAGCCAGGCGCCATTTGCTCTTCGTGTGTCGGGGGAACGCTGCAAAGTTTTAAACTGCTGAGAGGGAAACATTTCTATTTAAGACCATGCTATGACAGTGTTTGCTTCTTTAAAGGGGGGGGGAGGACCCACATGGTTATTTACTTTGTGTAAAGCAGTGCTCCTAGAAACCTAAGTTTACTTTTAGACAGAATGTCGGGTTATGAAGTCAGGAAGTAGAAAGTGAACAAAAAATTAAAAGAATAAAAACATCCTAAATAGTTATAAATGTTTTGACGATGTCTTGGAAATGTACCTAGAAGGATTTTACCTCGTTGCTCTGTTCATTTGTTGAACAAAGATGTTTTGAATAAAGACAATCTGTCATTGCAAGAAAAAAAAGGTAACCTTTGATGTGCGTAAAATCTGATGTCAGGAGGCCAGGTCTGCGGGACTGGAAAGTCGGGTCACAGGGAGGCTGTGGCAGTGAAGACCGTGGCAGCCCTACATCGGCGGCCGGGTGGTCTGTGGGCGGGTGCAGGAGGGCCTGGTGCCTGGGATCTGTTGGGATAGCTCCCGGAGACCCCGCGTGTTGCCTTTAGAGGCTAGACAAAGGTGTCCATCCCTGGGCGTCACTCTTGCCGCCCGTTCTTCACAAAGAGCTCAGACCGCTTGAAGTAGCGAATGAACTAAGACAATGGCTGGTCCTGACCGCTGAGATCCGGGTGACTTTACTTTTTCGAAGCCAAACTCCCGAGGAACGGGGAGAAGTGCGGAGTCTTCCTGGGAACCAGTTGCGCGCCGACCACTGCGTCCTGCGGTGGGTGTTTAAGTTCAAAGCCTGGGAGAAAACGGTGGGATGGTTGTGTGTGTATGTTTTAAGGGTGTTTGGAAACGTTGCCGCCGGCTCTTTGGGGGTTTTGAGGCTGTATACTAGTTACTAAGTTGGAAAATAAAAGTCTAAGGAATGCAGAGAAACAAACATGTCCTAGGCCCCCGCCCCAGACTGTCCAAGACTTTTTACTAAGACCCGGTAGGAGTGAAGGGAGGAGGCAGGTGACATCGTCTCGGCGCAGGCAAGGAGCTCGAAAAAGTCGTGAAAATTAAGCGACTCGCGGCCCACAGCGCTGAGCAGACAAGGAGAGGCTCCCCTTCTTTCTCTTACGCGGGAGGGTCTGCTGGAAGATGCCCGTCTTTCCTGTAGAGAAGACCCTCTGACGCCCTCCCGCCTAACTCTCTGGGATTTGCTCTCAGGGGCGAAGGGGGCGGCTCTCCACCCCCGACTCGGAGTCTCGCCCCCAAAGCCGCGCTCACGCGCGTGTTCCCGCAGGTCGCGTGCTTCTCCCCCCCGCGGCGCTGCGGGGTGGGGGCAGGGCGGCCTGGGGGCTGGTGGGCTTTCTGCCGCTGCCCGGGGATTCGCGCGCCGGCCTCTGCGGTTTCCAAAGGAGTCAGCGGCTCGAGGTGCGCGGGAAACGTTGTCAACAGACACCGAAGCCGAGACCCGCGGATTAGCATATTGTCCTCGAGACAATTAGAAGTGTTTGAGGTGCTATTTGGAGCCTATTCATCCGAGCGCCTTTGTCGAAGGGGGATTTCCATTATTAGGGGGAAAAAAAGTTAGCAGTTGTCCATCTGGCTGAGCTGAATAGCAAAGCGATCCGTGTTGTATATGCTTTTCTCATTAAGAGCTCTTTTGAGACCGATGTTCGAATTAAATGGTATAACACAATTAACATACACGGGCGGTGAAGAGGAGGGGACGCCTATAAATAATAGATAGATAAATAAATGAGCGATCCGGCGAAGGTAAACAAAGCCGGGCTGGGGAGGCGTGGGGGGAGGCTGGGCGGGCTGCGCCACGCGTACTTAGCATCACAAAACCCTCTTACAAATCGAGACGATTAGGAAGTGACTTGCCTCTGGCGGCCGTCGGGTCCGGGGGCCCTGGGCGCGCGGGGAAGGCCCCTCCCCCCGCCCCCGGAAGCCCAGGAGGCCTGGGGCCCGGGCGCCGCGGTCTCGCTGTCCGCTCTAACCCCAGCTGACAGTCCTGTCAGTCGCTCTGATCGCGCTCATAGCTCAGTGTCCCTTACCATCTCCGGAAGGAGGCTCACAGGGGTGCGGGCGCCTCCCCGCAGAGCCCAGCGCAGGCGCGCCCTGGGCGCACGGAGCCCCCGCGAGGCGCCGGGCCGCGACTCCGAAGCGGGGTCAGGCTGCAGAGGGGGCACGCGGCGGGTCCGAGTGGCCAAGGCCTCGGGCGCCGGCGCAACGCGGAACGCTGAAGCCGGGCTCCCGATGTCGCCCAGTCGTGGACTCGGAGGGAGCTCCAGGGAGCCAGGGTGCGCTGCAGCGGGGAGGCTCCCGGAGCTGGAGCCTCGCCCGCAGGCGCCCGAGACCTCCCTCCAGCCGGCAGAGAGCCGGGGCCCCAGTCCGGGTCCGGGACCCGAGGCCAGAGACCCGGCGCGGGCCGTTTGCGCCCATCGCCCTCGCTTCCTGCCCTCGCAGCCCGGCTTTCTGCAGCCCTGCCCTCCGCGCCCCGGCCCCCGCCCGGGCCCCCGCCCGCCCCGCGGGGCCGGCCGCCGCTTCGCCACCCTCGCCCCGCGGGTCCGGAGCGTCCGCCGAGGTGCGCGGCCGCGACTCGCCCCAGCCGACCGCCGAAATCCTCCTTGTCACGCCGCTGACGGGAACCGATTACTGACTTTGAAGTCAGGCGCAGACAAAAAGAAATCCCCTGGGGGGCGTGGGGGAAGCCGTCCCTGTCAAACCTGTTTGCTCACAACTGTCTCTTTCTTTCAAGAAAATCATTAAAGCTAACCTGGAGGGAGAGGAGCGCCCCGCCCGCCCGGAGTGGAGAGCCGCCGCTCCTCCCGCGCGCGGCCCGGGGCTGCCAAGTTGCCCTCGACCGACTCTTGGCGCCGTCGGCGCGCGGGGCGCGGGGAGCTTCCGCCGGCCCCTCTGCGCGTCCCGCCCCCAGGGAGCCCTGGACTTTTCCGCTTTGCAGCCCGGGCCTCCCTTGAGCGGCGTTGCCCGGGAGGGCCCGGCCCCTCGCCTGCGGATGCCATGGCTTTCGGGGGGCGAAAGAAAAACGGACCCAGGCCAGGGCGCGCTCGCCCCCGCCATGCCTCTGCTGGGTTTCCCCCAGGACGGTAGAGTCCTGAAGAGCCAGCTGCTCGCGTGGCAGGGCGCCGGCGTGGCTGGGGCAGTTGCCTGGGTTTTAGCTAGGTTTCTTTCCTAAGCCTCGGCGGCGCCTGGCTCGGGTGCGCCGGCCACGTCTTCTGAGAGATGCGGAATCTCCGGCCGCCTCCCCGTCCTGGCCTTCCTCGGACAACTGCCGCAGTCCTGTATGCGGTTCTCCGGCGTTGGGTCCGACTCCAAAACCGTTCGTTCCCTCCCAGTTCCCGAGCTTTCCTGTCTAGATATCAATTTCCGGAGAACCCGCTAACTTTAAAGATGGGAAAAGCCAGCCACTCTGAGTCAGTCGCACGGGGGTGTGAGTGGCTGACACCTGACAACGTGAGCCTTCTAAAACCGGAGCTAGATAAACCTCCAGGAATCTCTGGTGATCAAAGGCAGGGTGATAGATATTTCAGCCAGGGCAGGGCCAAGGGGCTTTCCTGACATCGCGCCCCCTGGGGAAGTGTCTCCCGACCGGGCAGCCTTTCTGGAGAGATCCCCGAAGCTGCCAAGGCCCTAAAAACTTGGCGAGCAGAGACGCCAGGGCTGCCCTGGACCGCTCTGGTTTCGGCTCAGACCTTGTCACCATTGTTCAAGTGGACAATGAGTTTCAAGTCATTTGAATGTGAGCATCACGTAATTCACACGACTCGTGTAAAGAACTCTCCTCTCTTTATTTGTGAAGTGGGTTGTGCCTGCTTGAGTGGGGGAGGAAGAGACTTGGAGGCAGAAGGGGCCCGTTAGATTTGGGTGCAAGGGACGCCCGGGCCAGAGCTCCTACCTCTGCGGAGGGGCGTGCCCTCCTGGCCTCGTAGGCCCTCGAGGCCGCAGCGGCGGGACCGCTCCTTGGGCTGGTTTCTCTCCTGGCGCTGCCGGGATGGGCCTTGGCCTGGAACCAGGAGCATTGGTGCTGGAAATAATGAAGTTAGAGCGGGCGGGGGCGCTGGAAACCCTGGGGCGTCGACACAGAACCAGAGGCCCGAGGTGCCCCCGCCGGACCCCGGCCGTGGGCGCGCCCGGATCCCGCGGCTGGGGGGCTGCCGGCTCCCACGCCGGGAAGAAGCCTCAAGGCAGGAAAGAGGGGGCGTCGCCACCCCCTTCCCAGCCCGGTCCCCGGCCCTGCGTCCGCCGGAGCGGCCGTCGCGGACCCGTGCCCAGCCAGAAAGTTGAGCTCCTCGGAAGCGGAAGGGCCGCGGGTCCGGGACGTCCCCGGGGTGCTCCCCCGGGGTCTCCGTCCACTTCGCTCGATTCCCTGCGCTGGGCTTCCTCCCCGACCCCGCAGAGCCCAAGTATTTGGTTCTGGGGTTGGGGGAGGGAGCGGGTGCCCAGGCCGGACAGAGGCTGAAAGGCGAACTCAAGTTTCCTCCTGGCTGCGGGACGAGGGAGTCGCGCTGCTCGGGGCCAGTGGCCTCTTCCAGACTTTTCCACTCGGGCCTTCAGAGAAGCAGTTCAGACGCGACCAGTGCCTCGGGGCAAGCACGGGAAGAAACTTCCGAACGACTCTGCCGGCCGCCCGGCCGCGCTCGACCCGGAGCGGGAGACCAGAGGCCCCGCGGCCGCCCTCGGGGCCACCGCCACGTTGCGCAGGGCCTCCCTCCGCCTCCCGGCCTCTGCGTCGCCGGCTGCCCCGTCGGGACGCGCCGGCTTCCTGGGTGCTCTGGGGCCAGGCCGCCCCGCTGAGCCCCGGGGCCCCGCGGGCTCCGGCGCGGCGGCGAGAGGGGGGCGCGCTGGGCGGGAGGCGAGCGCGGCGCGCCAGCCCGGCCGGCCCAGGGCCGCGCGCCGGGAGTCCCCGCCGCCGCCGCCGCCGCGCCGCTCCCGACTTCCCGCAGCCCGGGCTCGTCCCCGCGGGGCCGCCGGCCGCCCCGCCCGGGGCCCCCGGGAGGAGGAGAGCAGGGGAGGGAGCGGGCGGCCCGGGCGCACGCCACCGGTCCGCGCACGCCCGGCACCCCCCGTGGCGCGGCGAGGCGATGGGATTTGCACACTCGAGGTGTAACAGCATTACTGCATTAATTACCATTTCCATTTCACGTCCAGATTGTTTACTTATCTGCGGGAAACATATGTCGGGAGAAGTTCGCATTCCGGATTCCGCTCCGCTGCCCAAGGTGCAATTCCGGGGAGGCGGCGCGGGGGAGGGGGGCTTCAGATTTTTTATTACACCCTCCAGCCTTATCTGCCGCTGTAAATTATGAAGGATCCTCCATTGAGCGGCATATGGAGATTATATACTTTTTTGAATATCGTTTCCCAAAGCCTGAGGATTTTCACTTTGAAATGAAACAATCCTCCGCCGGCTCCCCCGGGGCCAGGCGTCCCCCGCGCTCCCCCGCGCGGCCCGGGAGACCCTTCTCGCGGGGCCAGGCGCGCACTCACCGCCCCCCCCCACGACGTGGCCAGCGCCGCGCGGAGATCACCTCCCCGGAGGCTGAAGGCCCATCCGCCCGCGGTGTTCGAGGACAGCTCCGTCCCTGGCGCTGTTTGTCCGCACCTCGCCCCGGGTGCGCCGTGGGCCGCGCGTGTCCGTCTCGGAGGCCCGCGTAGACACGAGCCCGCTTCTGCCCTCTTCCTGCGCGGCGCGGCTCCCAGCCCGCCGCGAGGGTGGAGGTGCGCGCACCTGCCCGGCCCGCGGCAGCCCGCCTCCCCTCGCGCGCGGGCCTGGGGGCGTCTTGGTGTGTGGCCGGGGCGGGGGAGGTGGCCGGGCCCGGCCGGAGACCGCGTGCGGTGAAGCCCGAACGGAAATCCTGCAGGACCAGGCAGGCCAGGGGACTGCGTCGCCGCTCCCGGGCAAGCGGGACCCACCCGAGCAGCGCGGCCGCGTCCCGTCTTCCTTATCTCCCGGGGACTCCTTTCAGGCTGGGATCAGAGAGGGAGGGGAGAGAAGAGACAGTCATTGTTCTTCCCTGTTTTAATTTAATATACCAAGCCACCCGTTCAGGTCATTTATATGCTTAATTTAGTGATAAAAGTCCATAAGCAGAATCACAGGACTCTTTCTCTTTCTTTTCCTTTTGACCACGTTTTTCCGGCAGAAATCGGGAAAACAGAAAAATACATACCCCCCTTTTTCCCGTCCCATGCTTTTTCCACGATGCAATTAGGAGTGTACTCTAGTAATGTAATCTGTTGGCTTTTTATTAAAAAATGCCAGGAAAAGCGTGCCTTTTATGCGGCTGTTATGTCGTCTTTTCTGGGTTCAGATTGCAGAAGTACACACACTCCGTGTATAAACACTCGCCCTCAAAAACACACCTCAGAATTTTCCTTGAGATGCTGTTTTTGTAGTTGGGAAATCTCCCGTGGGAAACCGGTTGTGATGTTATACCAGGAACAATTAAACGGACCAAAGCCGTGTAATTAAGGCTGAGAAGAAGTAAGATGGAAACTGGGGAAATAAACAGATTCTTTTCCATTAAGTATTGTTTTGAGATTCCTAATTTTTTTCAAGACCTCTAAGAAAATGGTGAGGTGTCACTTCTCTCTTCTGGGTCTATCTGTAATTGAATCTAGGTCACTATTCTGAAGCAAGAAAAGTCCGCTTCCCACTTTCCCACATCAGGCTGAAATTTGGGGGAGGGACAAGGGTCTTGCAATTTCATTTAAAATGTAATGGTGGATGAACTGATAAGCAAATAGGGAAAAAAAGAGTCTGCTTAAAAGAGAAAAAAAAAAGGCATGGTTTTAATATGCTCCAGATGGGGGGAAAATGATTTACATGAGAGTTTATTTCCTCTTTGCTGATATGAAAGAATTACAGATACAAAACCCACTGATCTATAGAATAAAAAAAGAAAAGAAATGTTATTTTCCTGTAAAGGTGTCAGTTCATTTATATTCATTTAACCATCCATCCATCAATCCACTTTCTCACCCCTTGTGCTTTCTCGGGCTCTGTTATGCCTTCTCCTTCCAATACACTTTGCTGGAATATGCGATGAAGTTTCCTTTCTTTAAAATAATATGGAACTGCGTCGGAGTGGGTAAAGATGAATAGAGAAAGGTTTTATTGTTGTTAAATGATTATCCTTGATAATTTACCATTATTTGTATTTTTTAGGGTAAAGTCTCAACCATGCTCACATCTCCTTATTGCTGCAATTTGAGTACGTGCAACCTGCTTGTGGTTCAGATTATATGCCGAGAATATGCAATTATTTTTCCATAAAATATGCATGCAATAGAAAGACACTTATTAGTTACAAATCTTGCTGTCATATAGAAAATGCAGCAAAAGATGAGTCAGATGTTGGGTCAATAATGTGCTGTTTCATTAAAATAGCGGGCATTATGAGTATGAATGAGTTCACATTTCCCTAAGGGTTTCCTGCTTGGTCAAGGTACAAGCAACATCAAATCTATTGTGTTTAAAGTTGCCAGGTACAAAGTAAAATTTGCATATATCAAGAAAAAACTGAGAGGTGCTGTCATTTGGGGGACTTTCAGGTTCTGGAGGCGATTACATAAAAAATAGGCTTTGCTTTTCTCAAAATAAAAAATGATGACCAGCCTGACAGACACTTTCCTCATATTCTTTCAAATAAAGGCATAAGAGAGTGTCGGCCCCTCTTTCAGTGACACCCAAACGAATGATTGGAGACCTTCATACCTAGGCAAGGACAAGATCAGCCATTGACATCTGGTGATGGTGTTCATAACTAAGAAAACCAGTACATTGCTTAAGACAGCAATGCAGTCCCACAGGCTGAAGCTTCTCCAGGCGGAAGACCAATTCTTCTATAATTCTTTTCTTTCCTCTCCCTTCCCCCTCCTCTTGTGTAGTTTCCCTTCTTGCTTGTAGACACTGATGGTGGATCAGAAATGTCCTTTCTAGGCCTTCGTGAATTACCAGCACAAGTCTTCATCGTTTCTGTTTCTTCTTGGTCTCATTTTCTTTTACTGAGGTAATATATTTTCTTACCAACCTAATTTTTAATCAAACACACAGAGTAGGAGGCAAAAGGATTAACCGTTTGACCAGAAGTTAATGTGTCTCACGTGTATTTTTTGGCCTCAAGTTCTATAGACTCATTTGGAGTAAGTGCTCATGATATGAATCAGTTGGATAAGAGGACGCCTTTAAGACATATCTGAGTTGTGTCTTACCACTGTCTTTTACCTCCCGGCCTCTTCAGTGTTGGTGACACGCATGCCTCCTCAGAAGGCTGCAATTGCTCTGAGTTATCTTTGATGACTAAAGTAACGGGAAAAGAACTGAAGGCCTGGAAGTGAATCATCTGTAGAAAAGGTGAGGTGAACTTTTCTCTGTTTGAATATACTTTTGGCTTGCAACGAGGTAGGTACGTACTTGTGTAAATAGGTTGTGCTCGGAGCCCATGTGAACACAGATTTGGTAGAAATTGAGAGGACTCCCTCTCTGCTGCTGTGGCAAGTCCAGAGGACACCAGTTTTGCCATGGCGGGCTTGTTAAACTCAAAGCAGCCATCACGGCCAGCCTAATAGGGAGGGAGGACTGGAATCAGATGGGAGGTCCATCTGCTGTCTCAATTAAACAAGTTTAGGTCTTTCATAGATGGCTGAAGATGCGGCAGGGTCTCTTGAAAATGTCCTTTACGATACACAGGACCAATGAGTGGTCATGGAGGTGGACTTGGATTTGTTTATTTTAGGAAGAGAAATTTCAGGGGCAAATCTGAATCCAAGCATCATGACTAGGTGTCTCTCTGCAGCAGCCCCAGCCTTCTGCAGGTGGCATCTTCTGGAGCTTTCTTGGGAGATCAAGATCATCGGCCTTTTGGGGATCATCCTCTTGACCTCCCACGTCAACCTTTAGAGGGCATTCTACAGGGATATTTTCTTCTTGTCCTCCGAACTATGTTCTACTGTGTAATAGGATGAACATCTGAAATCATCAAACCCACTGAGAGGAGGAACCCTCATCCCCTTATGAGATAGTCCGTAAGAAAACAGGTAAATTTCATTTGCAATGAACTGTCACCAAAAAGAAAATCACCATTATGTTTCCACTCTTCTTAGCTGGGGAGGGCTAAAGAGTAGGATAAACCCAGGAAGAGTAAACGTTCTTTGAGACCAAAACGAATGTGCATTAGTTTCTGTCTTGTGGTCATCCTTTGGGTTTCACATAGAAGTCAAAATGCCTTCCTTTAGTTAGTAAGGGGGAAACCAGTCGAAAGGCTTTAATTCATGAATGCCTTTGCCAACCTCTTAGGGGGCAAATTCCTTACTTTCCTGAATGGCTGCTAATTTCCCACGTCCCCACAGAACCTAGACCCCTTATGCTAAGGCTCCACACCACTATCAATGAAGCAGGAAAGGGATGAAGGGCTCAGCATGCTCTTGCTAATTAATCAAGAAAATCTTAATAATTGGCCTTTAGTCCCCTACTGATGGTATCAAGTTCTCTCATAGACGCTTTTCCTTGACAGGAGAGGGCAGAATCCACAGCTCTGACTATTCATTAGGAGAAATCTGTGATACTTATAAGCACAAAATGTCAAATATGGTCAGACCAGCCTGGAAGACCCCTGGAGCCTGGCAAAGCTGTTGCCTGACACAAAAGCCAATGGCTGTGCATCAGGCCTCAGACCATCCATTAAGTGAAGACCCCAGCTTAGATGCAGACAGATAAGCCAGGAAACCTGTGTTTGCCTTCCAAGGGCATTGACCATTCCTGAATTCATGGGTAAAAATAAGTCCATTGAATACACATGGGTAGGAAATCAGTGACTGAGAGAAAAGCCAACCTTGTCCGCAGAGTGGCACTATCTCAGCTAACGAACTAAAGGAGATTACTTTTTCTTCCATAAAAACGCGTTGCAGGGGTATGTTTTAATTGATTGTATCTCTCTGCAGGACTCTGAAGATGTGTGTCCCTTTTCCCAGGGGCGATGTATTCTGTTTACAAAAAGTGGGAGCGGCACGGTCCGTTAGGTGCATGAGAACCGAGTATCCTGTGCAAAGAAGCTTGCTTCCTCTGTGTCATCTTGCCAAATTCTCTCCAGAGCAGCTTGAGGTGGGTACCACTGTCACTCCAATTCAGGATATGAGGACACAAGGCTCAGAGGCATAAAGCGATCCACCCCAAAACACAGACCTCACAGCGGCTCTGCTCGGCCCAAGCTTGCTGTCTTCCCACTACTGTCTATGAAACCAAGGGCTCACTGGAGGTGGGTAAAGGAGGGAGCAGAGAACTCATGAAATTTGCAGCTGAGGAGGAGACCAAGGGGTCTGTTACTTTTGGGGTAAAGTGGAAGAGCCTTCCCTTTCTCAGGCTGACCGCAGAATATTCGGAATCTGAACCAACCAGCATCTCTCATCACAAAGCCCTCTCACTCCTTGGGTTCACACGGCTTCAGCTTCATAGACCCAAATCTCACAGGCTGCTTCTAAGTCTTGCAGACACAGCCAGGGACCACGGCATCGCCATGATGATGCAGAATCATCACAGATTTGGAGGGGCACAGTCACAGACACAGATTTCCTGCAGAGCCCCCCAGAGGAGCCCCTAGCCCCTTCTTTCATGATGCTCACTTCGGAGGGGCCTTCTCTGCAGGGCAGTTGGCCACGGGAGATATAATTGAAGGGAAAGAAGAAATATTCCTGAAAATCCAGTTTCTCATTCTCCCACTCTCAACTGGGCGTGGTAAGTCTTACCCCGATCATCCCCTTGGTTTTCTAAGCTAGATTCTTTCAGTCTGCCCAACTTCTTTGTTTTTATCTTAAGATGGGGAACAGCATTTCTTACTTTCTCAGCCTGCATTGAGCTCTTGAGTGTCAACTGTTTTTGCACTTCCTTGCTCATAATAGCTCGCATGTGGTGCATCTTTTTGGAAGGATCCAAGCTTGCCATACATAAAAGGTTTCTGACCCCCATATTTCTGTTGAAGGCAATATTGGGACATTCCAGAGCCTCTCAGCTGTTTCGGGAACAACTTTTGCAGAACTGCTCTGAGACATGCTCATTTACCCCTTCTTCTTTTAACATCACAGCCTCAGCCGGAATACAGATGATTCCTTCCAAGTCACACACAAGCATGAATGTGCAAAGCCAGAGCAGTGAGTTCGTGGAGAACCGAGGGCCAGAGACCTGTGAGCAATATTTGGTCATTTTATAAAAAATGTAAAAGGGGATTTGAAGTGCTGTTGGCCTTACTAAAACTTTTATTTGTGAACTGCAATTGATGACACGATCACTTGTGCCAATTAAAATTTTATACCAAAGGAGTGCAGAGTGGCTGACACATATATCGGCAGACTTCTCACCAACACTGACAGAAAGCTCCCGAAGGTTGGGAGGGCAGAGTATGGATGCTACCAGGAAGGGCGACAGAAGAGATGGCTGAGTGCTGGTCCTGGTCCATACCCTGTGATAAGGAGCTGAGGGTCAGAGCTGGCCAAATCTCCTTCTTTCAAATTTTACCCGAACAATTTCAGTCACATCCATCTATCATATTACTTACTTTAGACTTTTCTTTTAGTTGACTCTATTTTTTTCACTTCAGCCTTATCCTAAGCAATAATGTGCGTGAATCATGAGTTTGTTGCAATAGATTTTTTTGTAATATGAATTGGAAGGAAACTGTTTCCCCCGTAGCAGAGGTAATGCTCTCAAGTCACTTTGGAAAACACTAATCTAAAGTGCTCACTCTGCCACCATGGAAAATGAGAAAAGATCAGAAGGGTAAAGTTACTTTTCCAAGGTCACACAGTCTGATCATCGGAAATGCTGGTCTGGCACCGACGTCTTTTAGGTGCCGGCCTAGCACTCTGGTCTTCTACCGTTTCTCCCAGAGGTTGAAAGAAAGCATCTGGCAATCAGCACGATCTCTTGTGGGAGGGGGCATGACGATGTACCAGGTTTTCTCCTAAAGTTTAAATTATTTCTTGGTGGTGCTAAACCTCATCTTGCTGACTGAGAATGTCTTCTGTGTATTAATTATGACAGCGCATAAAAGTCGACCCATTTCCATGACAGGGGCTCGGTGAGAAGGAGGGACCAGAATGGGTTTTGAGAGCCAGGGTCTACCTATCCTCTAAGAAGGTCAGCTGGGCAGGAGACACCAGGACAGGGAGGGAAAGACCGTACCCATTGGCCATTGCCTTGCTAGACTCTGGTGTGGCCATGTGCTCTTTGACCTATGCTTCCTGGCTTTGGTCCCTTCTCTGCCTTGGGGAGATGAATCTTCTCTCTCTCGCTCTCTAATTTGCTTTTAAATAGGCTGTATTTTCTAATTTTAAAAAAAGGCCATACCCATAAACAGTGCAGTGGTAGGTAAGTCACCAGTGTCAAGGAACCCAACCTCCCCAAGTCAGAGGGGTCTAGTACACAGCTCCCTTCGCCCACCTTCTCCAGATATTTCTTTTAACCCAGAGCATGTCGAGGTCCTAGAAAACTAAATTCCTGGTCTGTGGCCTTTCCAAGTCTGTGTCTGTTTCCAACATCGCATGGCCTCCTATCTCCCAGCACAGATTCCAAAGTAGCCTGCAGTAAAAGTAAAAAAGCCAGGTTAGCCCAGGGAAAGGGAAAAGTCCTGACAAATCAAATATTCTGTTGCAACCCATCATGTGTTTGTGCACTTGTGTGTTTGAAGATTTAGCTGGTCTTCCCACGAGCTACTTTTTTCCCTCCTGCCTATTTCTCATTCAGAACCACGTTGTAGCTCTAACCCTCCTGGGGTTTGCCCTGCTGTAATGACTGTGTAACACTACCCACCTAACACGGTTCTTCTGTTCGATGCACTCAGTCTCTCAGTTGTCCTCACAACTCGCCGGCTCTGGGTGCTATTTTGCTAAGATGTGAGCTTTGAGAAGTTCAATGGCTTGCCTATCATCACAAAGCCAAGACGGAGAGCACCCCAAACTCAGATCTTTTCCCTCTGGGTTTGGGGTTCTTGCTGTCACCCCATCTCACTCCCCTAGACCAGTGTGTCCTGCATCTCTGTCTGTCTTTCTTCAAGTCAACACATGTTTCTCGGAACTCCTGGGGTCCCTCATTCCTCCTATCCTGGCAACTGATTCAACAGGATTCTTCCCTTTGGGATTTGCTTTGCCTTTCCGGGTCTTTTGAGGTTGCCGATTCGCATTTTGGATTAACAATCACTTGGATGTTAAGAGTCAGACCCTCAAGGCTTGAATCCTAGACCTGCTGCTTGCTGGCTGGGCCTTCTCCAGCGAGTTGCTTAACCTCTCTGGGTCTCACTTACCGCTACTACTGCAAAATGAAACTAGAAATCGTCTTCTTAGGTAATTACAGCCCTGAAGCCCTCACAGGATGGTTTTGAGGATTAAAAGACGTAGTGATTATAAGGTTTCTAGTACCATGCCACAAAGTGACTAAAGTTAGCTATAATTCTAAGTGTATTATTTATTTTCTCTTGTCCCGTTTTTAAGTCTCTTCATGAATTCTCAAGATCTCTTTCCCCATCTGTTTTTGTGGTGAATGAGAATATCAGGGTTAGGGTCTGTCCTGTCCATCTCTTCAAAGTGGCATTATACTTTTTATTTTTAAAAGGATAAAAAGAGAATCCCCAGCCATTTCCCCTTTCTGTGTGGCTACAGTTTGTCCGTCATCTTAAAAGGTCATTTCTTTTCTTCATAACACAGGGGGGTAGTCAGGAATCACAATTTAGAACTTGTAATTTTAGTACATGTGTTCCCAAAGCGAGCACAGAAATGTTTCAACGGGCAAATCTTGTTTGTTTCCTCTCAGTTATGTTGAAAGAAAAAAAATCTCTCCTGTTTTAGAAACACTTGCTTTCCTGGTTGCCAGGAGCTGGAAATGGCAAGGGGATTTGAATGAGTTTCTCGGCATTCAGACACTTTTGGGCACTAAGAACTCGGAGGAGAGAAGCCAACCTTGGGAGATCACTGTCTTCCTTTCAACAATGGGAAGGAATATGATTCCAGTTCAAAATTCTGTACCTTATTCAGCCCCATCCAGTTTTCTGCCACTTTCTAGCTGTAGAACCATAGGCTGTGCACCTTACCTCTCTCAGGATTGGTTTACTCACTACCTAAAAAGAGGTTTAAAATGGTCACTCCAACACCTGGCTACAGATGTCTTAGGAAGATTAAATGGGACAGCATGCAGGGTTCCCAGCCTGGTACCTGGCACATACTAAATGCTCGTGAAATGTAACGATAGTCATGTATTAGTATTAAAGTCTGTCTAGGTGATAGAAACTGATGGAGTGGGCGAGCTTATTAATTCAGACTTTTCTTCTCTCTGTTTCCTTCCCTATAGCATTGAAGCTGGAAAGCTCTGAATATTTTTAAAAGTCAGTTATGTAGGCCTTGTTTTTACAATCCAGGTTCATTTGATAATCTGTCCACATTTCTATATAGACCCAGTGACATGTCAGAACAATAAACTAAAGGAGAGAGTTTGGTCCACACCTTCAGGGTCAGCAAAAAGAGTTTCAGCCCAGGTAGAAGGGGAAAGAGCTTATAAGAACTTACCAAATTTTAAAGCTGTGATCTTTGTGCACCCGTAGTTTTAAAAGCTCAGAGTTAAGAGAAATCTTTGAGAGCTCTGAGGTCAGCCTCACATTCTTAGATTAAAAAAAGTCAAAGATCGGGGAGGGTAAAGGGCCACAGTCAAAGTCACACAGGAGAATAAGGGCAGAGCAGATCTTCCGGTGCCTACCCCTATACGAGCTACACTCTCTTATGCTGTCAGAAAAATGGATGAGAAAATGAAAAATGCAGTCTGCTGTGTTGGGCCTTTTTTGATACCGAGTAATTGTGTTTTTGTGCCCGTGCACATCTGAAGCCTCTGACGGCCTGGTCTGTGGACTCTGGGACAGACAGGCAACACCCGTGGCTCAGAGTCACAACAGCCTATGTGTTGCCTGCTTGGTAGTCGTCTTCTAGTTCCATCTTTACTTTGACTCCTCGAGGTGGTTCTCCCCTGGGGATCAGGGAGGCTAAGCTTTTCCCCCGCCATCCTAACAGGTCCAGGCTGATGATGCTGAGATTTGTGCATCTGCAAAGAACACATGCTTTTTGACAGTCTCTGATCAGCCGAGGGCCAGTGTGGCTGGCCCCCTGGAGAAACAGGAGCTCATCTTCCTCAACTTTGTGTATTCCTTCCCTTGTTCCGAGCTACTGGGGGCACTGTGTCTTCCTGCTCGACGCTTGCTCGGAACTCACTTCCTGAGACAGTGACAGAGTGTGGGAGCATAAGGACTGGAGGGAGAAGGCGAACATGTCTGAAAGCCTCAGCATGAGAAGGCTTCCTGGGAGAGGCATGCTTGTAAAGAGGAGAGGGAAAGTGTGTGAGGCCACACATGTGGCAATGACAACAAAAGTCTGGTTTCTACACAGGTCTTTTGGTTACCTCATGTTCGGTTTGTGTCAAATTTTTAAACAGGGTTTGCCATCTTCACTGGAAAATATGAACCCAACAGAGCCTCTTTCACGGATGTAACATTCTAGAAAAGATAAAAGGACAGTGAGGGAAGCCCAGATCACTGGTTGCCAGGGTTTAAGGGCTGGAAGGAAAGCCTGGTTAACTAGGGCAGCACCAAGACATTTGTGAGGTGTTAGGACCACTCTGCATCCTGGTTGCATGAGTCTACCCATGTGCAAAAAATCACAGAACTGCACACCAAAAAGTCATTTTTACTACGGGCTTGGATTTTCAGATCTATTTATTTCGTTGAAATGAACCTATAAAATTGTCTGTATTTACATGGACAGCATAATGTGTGGAAGTCTACACACACACACACACACACACACACACACACACACACACACACATTTTGTGCATGCGTTTTAAAAATAAGACAACATGCCATAAAACAAGGCACAGAAACTCACTAAAGTACATCAAGTCGGTGTACAGTGATACAGAAGTGTCTCGTACAATCAACCACTCTTCGGGACGTCACCTGGTGCCTCCTGCAGTGTAGGCCTGGTGTCCCGCTGACAGTTGACCCTCCCAGGCTGCCAGCTGAGGGCCAGGGGCTTGTTTCTCATAAGTCCAGGCTCCAGCTTTTCCATGGGCCCCTTTATTCCATCTGAGCCTGCAGGATGGGTGTGAGCACGCATGGGGTAGGTGGGCGGGGATCACATTTGGGTGGGAGTTTACATCTTATGAACAATATATATTTTTTCTAAGAGGCCTACATCATCTCAGAGTGTGGATGACATTTCCCCTCAACCCATTATCTTATGAAATTAAGCCCAGGGAAAGAGATTCTCCAAGACAGAATGCTGCTCTAAAGTGGCATCAATTCCTCTTACAGCTGTAGTCGCAACTGCCGCCCAGCTGCCGCCGTCGACTGAGGGTCTACTCAAGGGATCAGGCTTGCGTTCTGCCTGCAGGCGCTGTCTCCGTTCTTCCTCCCAATCACCCAGTTGAGGAAACTGCCCTGCCTTCATTGCTCACATGAGGAAGCCACAAGCAAGACCACTAAGCACGATGACAAGGCCGATGCCTGCGATTCCAGTCTAGGTCTCAGACTTCAGGTACTGGTGTCCTTCTCATCATGGCCACTGGCAACTCCAGCGGGGGCCATCCAGTCCTATCTCTTCTCCTCCTCCTGCTTCTTCTCCTCCTCTCTCCTCCCCTCCTCCCTCACCCCACAGGCATCCCCGTTTCCCAATCTTCCACCTGGTTCCCTTCCCCAGATGTGCCCTTTACAATCTGTCTCCACTAGCACCCCGGTCCATAAGAGGTAAGCCCCTGCTTTGACCTGTCTGTTCCCAGCCCTCCCATCCTTCCTCTTTCTGCTCCGGGAACTATGGCTGGTAGCTCAGAAACAGGGAAGGAAGATACAAAGTCGAGGGAGATGAGTTCTTGCTTCTGATGGGGCCAGCCACACTGGTCCTTGACTGATCAGAGACTGTCGTTTTTCTCCCTGTCTCTTCATTCTTAGAAGTGAACGTGGTAGGACGCCTCAGCCTTCATCTTGTCCAACTCTAGGGATGCAGGGATGTCTGTGAGCTGACCTGGGATCTGGTCATCATGCAGAGCTGTGGTCCTCAATGTGTGTGCATTAGCATCAACTGGGAATGTGTTAAAAATGCAGATTCTCAGGCTCCTGCCCAGACTTACTGAACAAAAAGCTCTGGGGGTGGAATCCAGCAATCTGGGCTTTAGCATGCATCCAGGTTACTCTGAATCACAAGAAAGTGAGATAGACTGAAATAAGCCAGTACTTCTCAAACTTCAACGTGCATTAAAACACCCAAAGAGAGGATTGCTAGAATTAGCAAATAAAAGCACAATGTGCTTATGGGATAGGCTTATACTAAAATAATCAAAACCAAACATCGTTTATCCAAAATCCAAATTTAACTGGGTGTCCTGTGTTTTATCTGTCAACTCTACCTGAGTCTATTTTTTTTTCTTTTAGTGCAGCTTCTGAGTCAGTAGGTGTAAGGTAAATCCTGAGAGTCTGAATTTCTGACAAGTTCCCAGGTGGTGGTTGCCCACGCTGCCAGACCCTATAGCCAGCAAGGGTCTAGAGCAACTTGTTAAATATGGATTCGAGCCTACTGAGTCAGATTGCCCAGGGGAGACACTGCTTTTGAATAATGTAACCAAGGAAACACGCATTCTGAGTCACAAACCTCCCATTTCCACACTCCGAGGAGACATTCTCTAAGTTCAGACCTGACGCACACGGGAGCTAAGATGAGCCAAGAACGTGGCGGCTTTGCCAAAAGGAGGAGGGACGCTTGTTGAGGTAGATGGCCAACCCACTGTGGGCGTGGAGGACCAGGGTCTAGCAGGCTTGGCACCGCCGTGGGAAGGAGTGAAACTCAGGTCTGGCGGTCCCTCAGGCCCCCCAGAGATAAGCATCTCCGTGAATAAGATGCCAGTGAGTGCGTCTATGCAGCCCCTCCTCTGTTGAGGACTCTAGGAGAGATCTCATTTCTGCTTATTCTGAAGCAGCACTTCAGGATGGAAATCCGTTCCCCTTTTAGTCGATGAAGAAGACAAGTCTCAGAAAGTGCTGAGACACCTGCCTGAGGCTATGCAGCTCGCGAGACCTGGAGGCAGAACACAGATCTGCTCCAGAAGCCTCTCTCTACTGCCTCACATCTCTCTCTGTTGATGTTCATTCTCTGGGTGGCAGTGAGGTGCAGGAGCAGGTGCTGGGGACACGTGGCTGCCATCCCATGCAACTACAGCAGGAGATTTCCTCAACACGCTCCCAGTGGGGCCTCTGCACGCCATCCGGGGATGCCCAGAGCATCACCTGTGCTGACTCAGCGTGCTCCGTGACCCGCCTGTGTCAAAGCTACTCTAGAGGGCCAGACTTCCCGCATCGTTAGGCCCGCGAGCTCCCGCCTTTTTCTGGGGCCAGAGTCATCGTGTATTTGCTCTTGATGCGCTTTTCCCCTTTAATCTTCCCAAACAGCCACTTCGCTTTAGGTTTCCACCTGGACGCGACGAAATTCCAGGCGTGTGCTCACCTCCATCCCAGGTTTCAAGGTGTATCAGCGTAAAGCATTCCTCTCCATCTGAAGAAATGATGTCGGTCTGAGCAGTGCCAGGGAGTCGGAGGTCCCAGACCCACTCAGGGGAGGATGTTCAGCTTCAAACTCTTAATCCTGTTGATGTTCAGTCCTTTTGATCTTTTCAGCACTGGTCAGGAGACTTGAGTTTGTGTAATTTAGAGGGGAGAGGCTGATTGACTCTGGTTGTATTATGACCTGTTTGTGCTGTTTGATTAATAATAAAAGCAGCCGACAGCTGCTGGACCACTGGGGGACAGGCTCGCAGCTTCTGCTTTTCCAAAAGCCCAGACAATTATTTGGGTGTCAGAAGAATGGCTGGATCATATTGTCAGCCTGGGATGGGTTCTGTTTTGCCTCTAAGCAACCTCCAATTGTCCTTTGTAGAGTCCACAAGTGAATAAAATAAGCAGAAACATGCAGCTTTTTTTAAAAATAAAGGACAGGAAAAGGGAAGAAAAATAATATTTACTGAGTGTTGAAGTTGTGCCAGGCACTTAACTCACTTAATCCTCTCAATAGCTTTGGGTTGAAGACCTTATTATCCCCATTTTACAGATTAGAGAGTCTAGCCTCAGAGGTTAAGAAACATGCCCCAAGTTCAAACAACCAGAAAATGACAAGCCTGGGCTAAGAACTCAAGTCTGTCTGATTTCAAAGTCATTGTGTTTTCACGCTATGTAAGTTGAAGAATTTCTTCATGCATCCCCCAAAGTAAGAATGTTTGGTTCTGTTTTGTTGTTTTTGTGTTTTTTAATGAATACAAGAGTGTGTTATTGCAAAGTACTGGGTTCTTTCTCAACCTGATGTCAAGACTCATTAACAGCTCTGTTAAGTAAGTGGGAAATAAAAAAAAGAGCAGTGAAATGATGCAGGAATCTGAGAAATAGCTCAGTGAAAATCAGTGGAGAAGTTAATGGACTATTTAATAACTGGTAGTGGGAAACCAACTTTCCGTATTAAAACAAAAACATAAAGTTAAATTCCCACCATACCTATGAGCAAAGTCCAGGTGTCTTCAGTATCTGAAGTTTAAAAGAAAACAATTTTTATGCTTTTAAAATTACTAGGAAAAAAATAGGAGAATATCTTTGTTAGAGCAGGAAAGACACCGAAAAACAGAAATAGCAATGGGCAAGATTAATAAGCTTGGTTACCCCAAATTTAATTTATTGTAGAACAAAAAGCCCTGCTTACAAAGTTAAAAGATGAGAGGTAGCCCGAGAGAAGATATTGGCAAGATTTACAACAGTCAAGATTAGTTTTGAGAATGTATTAAAAAACAAACAAACAACAACAACAACAAAAACTCCTACAAATCAATATCCAAAGACAGACAATCAAGTAGGTAAATTGGCAGGAATTAGAGAACAAGAAGATCCCAGAAAAGAAGCCCACACCTCCAGAATACACACATAAAACGTTGCTTAACTCCACAGGGAAATAACAAAAATAAACAGTTGGCAAATAATTCAGTGCTATGTCACTATTAAGCATGATTTAGAATCAGCCACGATGGAGATCCTTCCGGTCATATCAGGTTGAAACGGACCAGGTGAACAACCACTCAGGAACGCCCTTCTGGAAATGCATTGCAAAGAAATTCCCGTGCAGGGGCAGAGCCAGCTTTGCGGACACGTGCTGTCTCTCAGAACTCGTCCCCAGAAGGAACTTGTGCTTGGTGTCATGCTCTGCTTTCACTGTCTGGAAATTCTTACTCCTTTGACTTTTGAGCTTGTGCTTTTCACTGAAGTTTGGTGGGTCAGTGGAGCATGTCATGGGCAGGGCGCTCGGAGCCGCGGGCAGGGCCACTGCATCTGGCTGCCCTGTTCACATACGGCTTCTAAACACAGAATTCGGGGGAACCCACGACGCCTGGGGCTTCAGCAGGACTCAGCAGGAATGAGGCAAGCGTGTGATGTCTTCAGCTGAGTGAGTGGAAGCCAGCCACCCCAGGAGGCCACTTTTCCCCTCTGAGCCACAAATGCCAAAAGAGGGCCAGGCACACTGAGAGGCAGAAACAACCAAGGAGCCCTGTTGTATCTGCTTCCATTCATGTGACCTCCTGTCTCAGACAACCGTTTATGCTGAAAATGATGGCAGAGAAGAGAAAGACTAGGCAGCTCACAGTTCCTTCCTCTTTCAGTTCTTTCTTACTCACCCACAAGCCAAAAGTAGCGAGTGTTGGTAGACTGTGCATGAGCCAAGAAGTGAAATAAAAACAGTTGAGTTAGTTTTGTGCGGTGTTTCCACTGTTCTGATGAGAACATGCGCATAGAGGCGATGCAAAAGTCAGGTTGAAATGCAGATTTCACAAATAAGTTAAACAAGCTTGTCTTTGCCTCGAAAACCGATATTGTACAATATAAAGATGAAAAGTAAGATTCAAGGAAAACTGCATTTTCAGTTTTCCTTAGAACAACATTAGGAATGGCGAGTGGAAAGCATAGTCTGACAAGCAGAGAGAGAAGTCATGGAAGAAAGGACAAAACTGCATATTTTAGATGTATCATGGCACTTCCCCCCCTATATTTGAACGGGAAGGGCAACCCCAAAGTTTCATTTTGCAACGAGCCCATAAATTATGCAGCTGGCCCTGTGTGTCTGGACAAGGAGACGTGAACAAGAATGCCCATTTTGACATAATCGTGGGGTAAAACGACACAACCCAACGTCCAGGAATGGAAAGATGGAGAGGTCCAAGGATAATCCACCCGGTAGACAAATCCGCAGCAATATTAAATGTATTAAATAAACGACCGAATCCATAGGCACGTGGGTAGAGACCAAAAAATAGCATCAAGAAGACATTCAAGCTGGAGGCTGTGACCTGAAGTACGAGAGTGGACATCTATATAATTTTATAGAACAACCACAAAATTAATTATTCGTGGCTACATTTGTATTTTTGATGAGGCAGAGACACATTGACCAGGGGCACATCAAATTCGTGATGGTGATTTTATTTAGGAAGGAAGGCAGAGAACGCCACCTGGAAAGGAGAATGAGGGGTTTTGAATTGATTTTAACCTCTTATTTCTGAAAACATTTACGGCAAAATGTCCACCTTATTAACTTCAACAAAATGTTTACTGCTGAATACATGGGTTTGATGTACTGTCCTTAGTGAGCTCTCTCTGTTTTAAAATTTGAAACATTATTCTGTTTTTTAATAAGGTAGACCAGCCACGTCTTCCTCTATGCCTCCATAGCAAACACAGTTTCCAAAAAGCAAAAAGAAAACTTAGTGAGAATGCAGAGCAGAGCCCTCCAAACATGCGTTTCTTTGAACAAAAGATTAAAATATGACTCTCCCTGTTTATCCAAATAGGAGACATGGCAGAGAGGCCTGGAGTAAAACACTTCAGTGTTTGGGAGGGGACGCTATGCACAGACCATTTGCTTATCACCTGGCTGGCACAGAAAGACAGACACATCATGCATCTCATTTCCAGAGTAATGTTTTGTTTTGTTTTGAGTCTCCTGAGTTAACTGTTTTTTTTTAAATGCATGTAACTTTTATGTCCTGAATTTTCTAATAAGTAGTCAGACTTTTGGAATCTTCTGATGCCTTCTGGAGGATGATTACATTCTTGGCCCTGGACCAGACAAGAGCACAGTGTTGATTTACTGAGGCATGCAGCTCCTCCGTCCTGGCTTGCACACAGAACAGTAACGGCTCTTGAAACTCCCAGGGCTTGAGTTCCAATTCACTTACCATAGGCACAAAATAAGATGGAGATTATTTTGGCTGCAGAGGCAAATCTAGCTCATTTATGGATAAGACTGCTGCAGTGAAAGGAAAAGGAAGTTAATCTAGGAAAGTGGTGCCTGTTTTTGGTTTTGCTTGTCATTACCTTTCTTCTTCCATGCTGGCCTCGCACGGGAAGCTAGGCTGCAGTTTGAGCCCTGAGCCTCTTAGGGACAACATGGAGTCGGTAAGGGCCCCTGGAAGGTGACTCTCTCAATGCCAGTTCCTTCTGTCCCATCCCCCCCACTCCATCCCATCCCCTAAGGCACTTTCCTGTGAGCAAACCTTGCACAAGTAAGTGGTAGGGGCCTCCTTGGCACTGTTAATTGAAATGGCACTTTTAATTCACAGCCCGCGTGGCTATCGTTTTTCTGCTCATACTTCAAAACTTGACAAGGATGAAACATGACCGGCATTTAAAGAACAATCCAGAATGTAAGTATCTCTTATGCTGAAAGGGGAAAGAGGAAAAAAAGCCTAGAACACGTCTAAAAGCTAGGTGGCATTTAGAATTCTTTTAATAACTCACCAGCAACTCCTTTTCATCCAAATTGGTTATATAGACAGAATTAACTTTTTTAGAGAGTTTATTCCATGCATTCGAACTTACATAGGAAACAGTTCACAAAACAGTCTCTCTCACTGACATTTGTAGCCAACCACCACGGACTCCCGTTTTCTCTGTACTCACCGTTCACCCAGTGGCACGATAGCCAGACAGCACCGTGAGTCAATAAAGTTGTAGGAGCCGTTCTGCGTCTCAAGGTGACATGCCATGCCCAAGGGAGCTTGCTGAGTCAGGGCATCCTCTCCCAGTTCTATTGCTCTCCCTGTCCCATGGCTTTGACTCTGATGGCTCTGTGGTTAGGAACCTGGGATTTTTATCAGCTTATATTATACTGTATCTGCAGAAAAATCAATACACAATTAACTATCAATTATTTGGACTTGTAGAGAAGATCTGCCCCCCTATCAAAGAAAACCCCTCGTAATCTGTAACCCCATCCATAAACATTTGTCTTTGGAATATGTGACATGCTTAATATTTCAACCGGCTGGCCTCACTAATTGTACATGATTTTGACAAATATGCAAACACGTCTGCAGTCTGTGAAGAGAACGAGGTGAGAGGGTGAGAGGCCTGTGAGATGGGGGGGCCTGTCATGCAGAACCCACGTTTTGACCCTGAATAATCCATAAAGCCAAGTGAGTGCTGCTTGGTAGAAAGGAGAGAGTTGATTTCCTTTTGTTCGTTTATAGCATCTTTTGTTCACAGATTCAAAACATGCCAGGGGAGAGGGGAGAGGCAGAGGCGGCAGTTCTAATTTATTGGTTTTTGTTTTGTAGTTTGCTCTCAGGAGTACAAGAGAGTCCGTCGTGTGACCGACCTTGTGGCCATTCACTTGGAAGTTGAGTCCACCGTCGTGAATGTCCCAACACCACACTCACGCCTGCGGAACGGCCCACACGAGGTGGATGGTGCCGGTTACAGGGCTCTCTCCAGACACACAGCTTTCCCCCGGGTATGTTGGCTGCCCCCAAACGGCCAGGCACTTTTTGGAGAGAAGTCCACTGCTACAGATGGAGCAAACCTGGCCTGGCACAGGAACTGGGCTCCTCCGTCCACTGCGGTCACTCGTTTTCAATTTCTCTCACGATACTCAAGTATTTAAAATGTCACTAAATGGTATTTTTATCCCTTTTTTTTGTGAGTCGGATTCTCAGTGGTACCCAGGCTGGAGTGCAGGGGCATGCTCACGGCCACCGCAGCCTCAACTTGCTGGGTTCAGGTGATCCTTCCGCCTCAGCCTTCCAAGGAGCTGGAACCACAGGCACGTGCCACCACACCCTGCTTATACTTATTTTTAAATGCTGCTTCATGTTTCACCCAGTAGCGAGGTATGCCTTAATCTAATCACCACTGTATCATAATGTTTGACATTTAACGTTGCCGATTTCTGAGAATGACAGACAATACTGCAAAGAAAATTTTTGCATTCGGCTCTTGCTTGTCTTCCTTTTTATGAGGGAGTGGTAGCTGGCAGATTTATTGGAAGAAATTGTACAAACAAAAGAACCTATGTGAATGCTTTGGTGCACGGCTCTTTTTTTTCTATTGAATTATTCTTAGAGTGATTTTCATCCGCTTTCTTATTGGGTTAATGTCTAGAAACATCTTAAAGCCCTTTGCTTTTCATTTTATAAAAAGATTGTGCCAATTTATAATGTCAAGAACGGACTACTGTTATTTCACCTTTTGATTCATCTAACTTTGTTTAATACATTCTCTAACAATAATTCTCTACATTTGTTTTGATTTTCTCGTTCCAGCCCCGGACTTGAGGGACTACAGTGTTATGTGACTTGAAATAACCAGACCCTTCCACAGCAAGACAGTCATTGGCTGTTCGTGGCTAACCCATCCCACCCACCCAAAAGGGCCTAGAATTCTTCCTTCCTAAGCTAAAAGCTGGACTCTCCTTGTCGAAAATACAATCAAGATGGTCTCATTCAGGGTCACGGGAAACTGTCTTCCTGTTGACCCATCCTTACTCCCCGTAGGTACCCAGGAGCAGGGAGGCCGGAGAACGGGGAAGCGGCAACCCGCGATTATCCAGAGTAGTAACAGCATCGAAAGAAATCCACCTCGATACATGTGAATACGTTTCTCATTTGCGCTTTTCTTGAAACATTGCTGTCTTCCCGCGATTGTGTCTTTTGAGTCAGAAAGGAGGTGCTGGGTTGTGGATGGGTTTGCCCAGGAACTTTCTTCCCAAAAGAAAACCCTGCTCTCAGGTGGCTTTCTCGGCAGACGACAAGAAGACAAGCCATAGAAAATGCAATTCAAATCCAAAGGGCCTGTAGCTTTCATTTGCCTCTCTCTCAAGCAGGGACCAGCCCCTGGATGTGCAACACTGTAGTGTTTTTTCAAGTGCGGTCCTTGAAGCGGAGGCTGACCCAGATTTCTACCTCCTCAGCTTTCCACATTCCCTGCACAACTCTCCTGAATTCTGCAGTCGGCGTCCTTTGGCTTTTTCGTCAGTATTCAAAATGTCCCGGCAGGTCAGTCTGCAGCCCGCTGTCCAGCGCTCGCCAGGGGGGTTGCCTTGCCATCCTGGGGCAATGCTGCCATCTCGTGGGCGTGGAAAAGGCTGCGCGTTGACCTCAAAGTCAAGTTGCATTTTCCCAACTACAGGCACAAACGGGTCTTCTCTCTGCTGGGTCACGTCTAGGCTAACGGGGCTCTCGGGAGACCGGAGAGATTAAGAAGCTTCGGAGCAGACAGTGTGTCGTGCCTGTGAGTCACGCCTCCGAGATCTTGAATAAACTTTGCGAACTTGTCAGGTGAGAGTTGCCGGAAGACTAAATTTACAAGACCCGCTGTTAATGTATCAGAACTAACAGAAACGTGTTGTCAGGAGGACAGTCATGTGGCAGCACTGCCCCGTGCGGGAGTTAGCGTGTTTTGTGACTTGATCGATCTTTGTGAAGATGTCCGTCCTGGACACACAGCCGCTAGACATAAAGGGCTCTGTGATTTAATTTTTCTTAAATATGGGAAATATTTCCACTGTCAAAACTCACATCTTTTTTAAAAACTTTTATGGAAATAGATGTTTTCAATTTGAAAGATGGATTTAGAGTTTGGGATAGAAAACACAGGGTCTTCGTGATGCTAAAAGCCCCAAAGCGTTTGAGGAAATATTTGGATCAGCACGGAGATGATGTAGTTTAGCAAGTCTGTTAATAATAAAAATGACTTTTCTTACTTTCTTATAAGCCGGTTATAAACATTCTCTTCAATGAGCCTTCCCGTAAGTTTCAGCTAAAGACGAGAAGCCTGCTGGTGTCCCTTGGGAAGAAGAAAGCTGGTGTCTATCTAGGCTGCCCCAAGAAAGCTGTTTGTTCAACTGACACACGCCATCCTTGCAAGGCTGTGGTTACCAGGAAATAATCTTTGATTCTGTCTTCTTGGTGTGGATTCTCCACTAGTAAGGTCCTATTTTGAAATGCAAATTAAGCTCTTCTCAGTACAGGTTTGTTCACATGTCAGAAACATCTCACAAAAATCTCAAACTGCCACGTAGTTAGGTATCTAGATAGAAATTCTGCACTGATATTTTAATTTTGCTTCATTGTAACAATGTATGGGGGGACATCCCCACCCCCCAACGGAATTATCTTTTGGAGAGAAAGTTTCTTGTAATACTCGTGAAATTGGTTCCTTCAGAGCAAACAGTCCATCAAAGTTTTTATCTGGAAGCTTTGAGAAGGTTGTATCATAGTATGCCGAAGAAACATCCTCAGTTGTGGCAAACAGGTGACTGGTTCTTCCACCATGACAACGTACCCGCACACATCATGCTGAGTGTTCAAGAATTTTTGACCAAAAACGTCATGACACCTGTGCCCCACACTCCCAATTGGCCAAATCTCGCCCCAAGCAATTTTTTCGTTTCCCCAGATGAAAAAAGTCCTTAAAGGGAAACATTTTGCCAATGTGGAAGAGGTGAAACAAAAAACAGCGGAAGCCCTAAAAGGCATCAAAATTGATGAGTTTGAAAACCATTCTGAGCAGTGGAAAAAGCATCTCGATAGGTGTATTGCATCCAACAGAGATAACTTTGAAGGTGACTCAAATTTAAACATGTAAGAAAAAAATTACAATTTTTTAAATAAATAAATTCCATTTTTTGGGTCCCCCCCCATATGCATTCCATAATGGGACAAGATAGAACAAAGTGTTAAGTTAGGGAAGAAAGTAGCTAATAGCATCAAATGAGGATATCCCAGAGCCTAGCAGAAAACAGAATGGACTTCAGGGAATCAGCATAGGGTCAAAGGAAATAAACATCACTTAGGGAGCCCTGTCTACTTCCTGGCTGAGTTAGATGAATCAGAACCCAACAAACTGCAGCTGCAAGCCAGTTTCTTTTAGAAGAAATAGATGAAAATGCATCTTTACAAACCAGTTCTATCCCGGGGTTGATATTAAATCAGGCAGATGTCTTCAGTCTTCTTAATTTCCCCCTACAGAACTGTACTTCTTGTTAATATTTGTAATGACCACCCTGTGGTACTGTAGGATCCCGAATTATCAAAGAAAGGTCAAATTATGTTCCATTGATGACACTTAGGAGACATCCAGTGGGTGCATGTGTTGCAGAATGATATCGAACAAACGTGGGATTAACAAGGGTGGTCTGACCCACCTGCAATTAATAAGAAATTTCAGTCAAGTAAAACCTCATTCCATTATTATTATCATCATCACCATTATTACTTTTAAGCATTCTGGTCCCTTTCTGATCCATCCCTATTCTTACTAGGGAATTACTCGGCATCCAATGTACCTACATTTTGGCAGGACAACTGAACACTGAAATTGCTTGGCAATGCTGCTGACCTGATCTTACGATGGGGTCTTTCAGGCTTCTGGTATGGAATAGACTGTATTTACACAAAAAATGATCCATAGCAAGAGCTCTTTAAATGATTTTTCAAATGCATGTTTGACGACAAGTATATCATTTTCAAGGAAATTCCCTATAAAACTGTCGGCCGAAGTATAAATAGAGTCTATTAATAGTATAGTTAATATTATGTATTGATCACCTGCAAAGCCACTTGTGCTTTATATGCATTGTCTCTATTTTTTTTTTGAGTTGGGGTCTCACTCTGTCAACCAGGTTGGAGTGCAGTGTTACAATCATGGCTCACTGCAGCCCTGAAATCCTGGGTTCAAGCTATTCCCTGGCTTCATCCTCCTAAGTAGTTAGGGCTACGAGTGCACACCACCATGCCTAGCTAATTTTTTTTAACATTTTTTTTTTGTAGAGGTGAGGTCTGGCCATTTTGCCCAGGCTAATCTCAAACTCCTGATCTCAAGCCATCTTCCCATCTTGGTCTCCCCATGTGCTGAGAATACAGGAGTGAGCCCAAGCCCCATCGTCTCTAATTTTTAAGGAGCCCCTGAAGGATTGGCAGTATTATCGTCACTGTTCAGAAGAGGAAATCGTTTCAGAGAAGATAAGTAACCAGAGTAAAGTCATATGGCTAACAAGCGAATAAACAGAACTCAAGGATTTATGACTTTCCTTGCTGGGTTTTCATGGAAGATCACTCCGTGTTTGAGTAGGAAATTCTGTTCTCTCTGTTCTTGAGTAGGAAATTCTGTTCTCTCTCTCTTTCTTTCGCCTCCTGACAAGCAATGGGAAGGGTGGATGGATCTGTGGCAGACACTAAGTGAGCTGAACATTGTTGCCCATCTCTCCACTCTTCTTAGTTTTCTTCTGTTCTGGATTCTTCCTTCAAGTGATGACGGTCACCCTCAACAACATGGAACACTCATATTTCTGCACTCCCTTCTGCCCACCTGTCTAAATCCCTCATTTATATTTCCAGCCAGATTCATCAGTGTCTCCACTGCCCGATTACCAGTTTTCTTCCACTCCCATGACCAATTTTATTTCCCACCATTGTCATGAGGTTCCGTTTCTCAGACTCACTCATGACATCTGCTCCAACTTCAAAGCCTCTTGCCCAGCCTGACTTCCCGAAATTCTCTGCGACCTCTGTCAAAGATGAGGAAGCTGAGGCTTAGAGAGGTGAAGGCATCCATCCAACATTGCAGAAGCAAGCACTTGACCAAGACAGAGGCTGATCAAAGACACTACACTCTCTTTAACAATATTTACCCAGTCCTCTCACACCTATCAAACACAAAGTGATATTTATTGGAGGTATTATTATACGTTCTATTTTCTCCTCTCATACCTGACTCCGGGCCTAACGCGATGTTAAATCTCAAGTCCTCTGCCTAATATGCACTGTTTCCTGTCTTTGATGACTTTGACATCTACTCAATTTATTAAAAAGTTTACTTGCATCCAATAATTGCTGATGTGAAGGGCACTCATTAGCAGACTCTGGGCATAGGAAAGTGAGCAGAATAGTCTGCTACCTACTTGGAGCTGACTTTTGGGTGGGGAGAGGGTGAAGGCAGACATGGTACGAATCTCCTGAGCCAATCAGCGGTCCACTAAAAACACACTCTCTGCCAGGCTATGAGATTTCACATAAGGTGGCATACCAGCTCACACACCTGCCCTCCCATCCCAATGCAAAATCCCCTTCCTGGAAACCTTGTGCTGCCTGTAAAGCCAAGCTCTCAGACAAACCGCAGCACCTGCTGGGGTTCCACTTCAGTGTTGGTGTTTGAGGTGAGTCCTGCTAACACTCGGCCTTATCCTGGGTCTCACAGAGGTAGGACACAGCCCACCACTCCCTGCACTGGCCCTGTCCTCTGAGGCCAGTGCCAATGGTTCCCCACACTCCTGATCACGCAGGGGCCCAGGTGCTTGTTTGACATTCGACCCAGAACCAACCCTTGATACTACTTTTCTCTGCAGCAAGAAAGTGAGCTTTCCACCAGATATTAATGGAACGTATCCTTCCTCTGGTTCTTTCATAGCACCCAACTTTGGGCTAAGGATGTAAATGTGTGCATCAGACAGACCTGTTTGAGTTAATGTCGTCTCTCGTACCTGGGAGAATGAATGGGATTTGCTCTTCTAAAAACCAGCTCAAGAGAGGCAGAAAGCAAGAAGGCTTTCAAAGAGAAATGGGGTTATATTAAAAGGATGGAAGCATCAGCTTGAAGGCTTTCTATTGGTCAACGTGGGGGTCACTTAAACATCAAACAGATGATAACTATAATTGAATATACAAAACCCATGAATCTATAATGATACTCAAAAGAGAGAAAGCCAAAAGAAAAAAAATTCCTCACTTGAAGGAAGCTATTATAACAACATTATAATATTAAATTGTCATATTCAAATATTACACAATATTTGAATATTTGAAAGAACTAGGCATTATCCAGTCTTTTCAGTTAGTCTCAGATGATGAGAAAACATTTTTCTTTGCAGTAAAACTCCAGCTGGTAATATGTGGATTTACAGAATTAGAAAATCACCACTCTGCAGCCCCTAATAAGAGGAATGATTCAGGCATGCATCATCAATGGGTGCTAAAGTCATAAGGGGAGAGTTGTCTGGTGCGGAAACGTCAGATTACTTCTTCATCATAAAGGAGAAAGCATAATTCAACACTCTACCTCAGCACCCCATAGGACACCCAGACAGTTTGTGCCTTCTATAATGAAGCAGCATAGGTTACAATGTCAGCTATGACGTTGTCTTGCCAAAACAATTTCAATGGAAATTAATCAAGGCTTTAGTTTTTACTTTCAGTTTACAAGAAAAACAGGGATTAGAAAAACAAGTGAGATGGTATCATGAACAACCAAAGGGACCAGGGTAAAGAACAGGTAGCCTGGTCTCCTTGACAAACTATTGTTAAGGATGGCAGAAAGATGGGGGGAAGTTTTACATTTAATGAGACTTAACAGACATAACAACAGATTGTATGCAATGTGTGGTCCTTGATCCAAAATTAGTTTGCGTAACTATTTGGAGGACCATTTGGAAGATTTTTCATCTTGTAACATACAATGTGATGTTAAGATATTGTTAGTTTTGTTAGCTGTGATCATGGCATCATGGTTATATGTAAAATGTCTTCAAACTCCTCCTCCTCAAAATAACCATTGTCAATATGGAAAAACTTCATTTCAGACATTTCTTTGTAAGTGAGAGAGAAAACATGGGCATGAGAAATATTTTATAAAAATAAAATGCTGTATGCGAATTAAAAAATATTCCATTGAAATATAATTGAATGTAAAGAAGAAAGATGAATTAACATAAAATGAGGAAATCCCTGAACTTGAAATAAATGCTTTTTCACTATTAGAGATTCCCTGGATATAGCACTAAAGTTGACAACAAAGTTTGAGAAGCACTTTTAGAGGCTGAGGTCATGACCTTTTTAAATAAACCAGATACTTAAATTTTAAGCAGCATTGATTATTTCATCAGTCTAAAAATTGAGGAAATTAGCCTCACCTTTTAAATCTATTTGCACTTGTTTTTGTTGGTCAAGGTGTCTAACCATTGTTCCCACAGTTGTTAAGTCTTGGTTCATGTTCAACGGATTCAATCCCAGCACCAGTTTGCTCATCATGACTTCTCTATTTTATTTTATTTTATTTTTATTCATCTCTTGACTGACTGGATTTTATCAAACCATTTTAGAAGGCTCAGAAATGCCTCAAAACACTCATAGCAATTGAGAGTGGAAAACTCCATCTTTCCAACTATAATAAAGATCCTCAGGGTTTTATGCTAGCAAGCAGGCAGACACACTGAAGGGAATTTCTTTTAAGCATCTACCAGGAATGATGCAAGAACTCGGAGGTCCTACTTAAGAGCAAGAGCCTCAGGCTGGATGTGCTAGGTCATGCCTCTAACCTCAAGCTCTTTGGGAGGCCCAGGCAAGAGAGTGGCTTGGGACTGGAAGTCCAAGGCTGCAGTGAGTGGGCTATGATTGCATCACTGCACTCCAGCTTGGGCAACAAAGGAGAAAGGAAAGAAAGAAAAAGAAAGAAAGAAAGAAAGAAAGAAAGAAAAGGAAGAAGAAGAAGGGAAGGAAGGAAAGGAGAGGAGGAAGAAGGAAGGAAGGAGAAGGAAGAGAAAGAAAGAAAGAAAGAAAAAGAAAGAAAGAAAGAAAGAAAACCTCAGAGTAAAGATTTCTGGAACTGACTTTTGACCTCAGGACTAGTTATAAGGTTTGGAGACCAGTCATAGCTGTAAGATCCTCAGCCTCTATGTGCCTGTCTAGTAGAGAAAAAGTATGGAAAGAATTAAAGAAGAAAAATCTGCGTAAAGGGCCAAGATAGTGCTTGGCACATAGTAAGTGCGCAATAAATGCTTGCTATCACTAATAATTGGGCTTCCCAGGAGGAACACTTTAATCTCTCCTAGTTAAATTAGAAAGACGTCAAATTAGAGGTGAGAGACGGACATGAGTTGTCCTCCATAGTTTCTGATGCAGGGTTACCCAGCATTCCGTCATCCTTAATGTACCACAGGCAAAGCCTCATGATGTTAAAGCATTCGGGGAATTAACTTGAAAAGCCCTATCCAAGTCATAAAGAGAAATAAATTAGAACAAATTGTGATTGTGATGGTAAGTGTCAAGGATTCGTAAGAATAGCACATGTTCGTAACTCGTTATTTCCATTTCTTCAAATTCTGCTCATTGAATCTTAATTTAAATTTAGTGATAAAACCCTGTTTTACTGTTCTAATAAAATGAAGGAAGGTGATTAAATCATTAAATCATATACACTTCTCAATATACTCTTTGGGGGATTAATTGACAAAGTATTTTCATTGTGAGCCTTTGGGGGCTGGCTATTGGAATAACAATGTGACTCAGAATCATCTCACGGGCCAAGGCTATTGTCTTATGGTGCCAGCATTTACTGAACCACCTAACTTCCTCTAAAGCCTTTGGGAAACCACATCGAGGGGGAAATGACACACATGTTAGTCGGGAACGTACTCTTACTACAGTAAACCTCCATCTCAGTGAAGCTCTACCTTCATCCTCACATTCCTCAAATGTCTTCAGCATCTGCTACGTGCCAGGCATCGGTGCATGAGATGTTGAACAAGACTCGTGCGGTTCCTCAGTCATGGACTCGTGCAATTAGTCCGTCATGAAAAGCAGCATGGGGAGAAATGTGAATTTACAACTGTGATGAGTGAGATGAAGAAGATGTACGTGGTCCTTCACAAGCTGATGAATACAGAGAAACAAGCTCTCTCTCCTCTTTGTCTCACACCACTCTCGGTACCCCACTTCTGACACCAGATGTGTGGGGATTTTCCCACACGGATCAGTTCTCCGACACTAGCTGGGTGTCCTACAATTCAGTTGAACTCTGACAAGAGTGCGGATTTAGCACAGACCCCACAAGTTAGGGAGTTCGGTCCTGTGAGACTTTGCCCCATCTCGGAAGCTAGTCACAGGTCCCAGGTTGTGACTTGTTCTCTGGCCAACGGGTTATAAATTGAAGGTTCTCACAATCCCCTCATCAAGTTGAATCATTTGCTCGAATGGCTCGAAGAACACAGGCAAACAGGCTTATGGGTTTATTATAAAGATATTACAGAGGATACAGATGAACAGTCAGATAAAGGGGTACACAGGGCAAGGTTCAGAAGAGTCCCGAGTGCAGGGGATTCTGTCTCCATGAAGCTGGGGCACACTCCCTCCTGGCACATGGAAATGCTTGTGTCCACCAACCTGGAAGTTCTCCAAACTGCATACTTTGGGGACTTTTATAGTAACTTTATCATATAGGCATAATCAATTATTTACTCTATTTCTACCCTCTCCCCTCTCCCCAGAGGGCAGGACTGAAAGCTTCAGCCTTACAATCATGGCTTAGTCTTTCTGATGACCAGTCCCAACCCAGGACCCCACCCAGAGGTGCCCCATTAGAACAAAAGACATGCTTCTCACCCAGGAAATTCCAAGGGATTTAGAAGCACTATGTCAGACACGCCTAACATTCAGGAAATTATAAGGTCCTAGCAACTCTATGCCAGGAAAATAGAAAATATATTTTTAAAATATAAGAACAAAATATTCTCTTAAATTCACCCCATCTTCAAGAATTTTAGAATTTCTGTGTCAGAAACAAGGGGCAGAGACCAATATATGTTCATTATTATTTCACGGTCTCTAACAAATTGATGCAGTTTAAAGAGAGGACAGGATCATTAGTAAATCAAAAAACAACAGATGCTGGCATGGGTGCAGAGAAAAAGGAATGCTTCTACACTCTTGGTGGGAGTGCAAACTTGTCCAACCTCTATGGAAAACAGTGTGGCATTTTCTAAAGGAGCTAGAAATTGACCTTCCATATGACCTAGCAATCTTTCTTCTGGGAATATACTAGGAGGATCAGAAATTTTTCTACAAAAAAGACTCCTGCACACACACATGTTTATTGCTACACTATTCACAGTAAGAAAAACATGGAACCAACCTTACTGCCCATCAAAAGTAGACTGGATAAAGAAAATGTGGTACATGTACACATACGCAGCCATAACAAAGGATAAAATCATGCACTTCCCAGCAAATTGGATGGCGTTGGAAACAACCATACTTAGTGATCTATCACAGAAACAAAGAACTGAATACTGCATGTTCTCACTCATAAGTGGGTTCTCAACACTAATCACAATAGCACAAAGAAGGGATTGGCGGTCACGGGGCCCTGCCAGGAGAGAGGGGGCAGATCATGGCGACACAAAAGGTACCTGATCCTAAATCAGAGGAAACGAGGACCAGTTGGAGGCCCAAACTTCACTTGCACATACATTACTTATGTACCTAATCTTGACCTGTACCCCACATCTCTATAGCAAAATAAACTACCTAATAAATAAAAGAGGGACCAGGGAAGGCATCTCTGAGGATGAGATATTTTAGCTGAGGGCTAAAAGACACGACTTTGCTACTGAGTGAAGTGAGGCATGTGGGAAGAGTGTTCAAAACAAAGGAAATAACAAGGGTTACAGTTCTATAGCAGGGGGAGATGTGTTCATTCCAGGAAATGAAGGAAGAAAAGAAGGGTAGAGAGGAGGATGCTGGAGAGGTGTGGTCTGAGAAGAAGCTGGAGAGGTGGGCAGAAGCAGGCTTCAGACGTCTTTATAGAAGAGCCAGCAGCAGACATGGAAGATCACGCCAGGACTGAATATAGCACAACCAGATGTGTGCCTTAAGAAGTTTACTATTTACTGGGAGTAGGGAACAGGAGTCTCTTTTCTGTACAGGTAAGAATGATGACAGCTAGGGCAATGGTAGTGGTGGTAGAAGTAGAGGAAATGGTTAGATTTGAGAGAGATTTAGGAAGTAATTTGATAGGACTTGAGGAGTTAGCTCTAGAGAATAAGAAAAGGGGAGTCATCAAAGATGTCAGCAAGGTTCCTGGTTGTGGGGTTGGGTGGAGGTTTTTGGTGCCACTCACTGGGATAGCAAACTCCTCTCACAAATATTCACTGATTGAATAAATGCAATCATGGAATTAAGGAAGTTGAATGTATGAATCTACATCATGAAGGGCAGGTGAAGTTGGAGCTATAAGTTTGAGAGTCATTGCCATATAGTTAGAATGTGTTGATATTAAAGAAAGCACCTTAGAAGGGAATACAGCAGAAAGAAGAGAGAGCTGAAGACTTATCAGAATTCCAAAATGTATGGTTGGGTCTATAGGAAAAACTTGCCAAGGAGGCAAAGGAGTTGACACAAAGCTTGGAGGAAAGCAAGTGACGTATTATGATGTCAAGTGAAAAATCTGTGTCAAGCAAGAGGAAATCAATATATAGGCACATTAAAAAGAGGTGGGTAAGGAGTTTAAGGAAGGGGATATTTGCAAAGGAGGTGAACAATGTTAAGGAAAACCCACAAGGAATATTGAAGCACCCTAACCCTAACCCTCCCTAACTAGCCAGCAACAGGTTCGTTTTATTAATTCTAGCTCTAGGCCCAAAGCAACATGGGGAGAGAGGGGTTCACTGAATCCAGGAGAGCTATAGCTGTCAGAGTGGGTAGCTTGGTGATCAACAATCTGCAGCTTGGTGAGGAAATAGCCAAAGGGAGAAATACCTTGACCCTTCTCTCCTCTCTCTTTCTGATTTCCTGCCTGGACTTTCATTGGTCAAACTTACCTGCTACTCAGAAGGCATGGGAGCCCGCAGATGTTTTCTGGGATGTAGAACAGGGTGGAAAGGATAAAGAACAGGTCTGAATCTGAACAGGGGCCACAGGGACCATCCAATGCAAGCAGGCAGTGGAGGAAGGATGCTGCAAGGGCAAGCAAGACGAGGACTGAAACTTGTCTACCAGGAGGCAGAGAGCTCCCAGCTAATTTAGAGGGAGCTGTTGGCGGGAGCGATGTTGTGAAAGTCAGAATGGAGTGAGTTGAGGAGTGAGTGGCAGGTGAGGAAACAAAGCAATTTCACCCAGTTAGGCTGAGAAAGGCGACAAATGAGAGACACAGCTGAAGGGTGGGTGATGTGCTAATGAGAAAGATGGCATGAATGATATTTCAAGGAGATCATTGTTGGGTTCCCCGAATCCTCACCCTGCTCTGCCCTCAGGGAAGTTCCTTCTCATGCCCTGAGGGCCTTTCTCTTATCCCAGCCAACCCAGTGGGATATGGGTCATGTACTGTGAAACCAGACAGACAATGGTGGCACATTGTGGCTCTTAAGTTAAAAACAATTTGTCTGGATGTAGGATAGAAAAACGCAGTCACCTACTGGTGGAAACAATTTATTCTCCCTTGCAGCTGAGATAAAAGACTCTCTGAGCTGCTTGATGCACATTCACTCCTCACACCTTATGCTGAGTGTGACAGACCCTCCTTTAGTTTGGAAAGATCAGATTAGAGAGCATCCAAACCTTACACCAAAGTGAAACCTAGGGAAGCCTCTTGCAATTCTGTCCTGGGCAGCAGTGTGTAGCAGAGAGAGTTCAGTCATTCTGACAGTCCAAAGAGCATCATCCTGCCTCATTTTATTAGTGACAGTATGCTAACTGGGCCTTTGCTAAGTGGACCTTGGAAACAGCAAGACTTCTAGGTTCCTTGGTATCCTGGTTTCTTCTCAACACCGACCTCAGGGTCGGCGACAGAAATAGGTACCTTGGAAGCTGTGCTCTCTGTTGGTTGATTGTGACACCTCCCCTTTCTACTCCCAATGCCATCACGTCGGAAGAATAGGGTGGTGACCTAAGTGTTAGGTTTCAGAAGAGAGTATGATCATACTGAGATTACTCCACAGTAATACAGTACCTAGTGGGATTTCAGGTATCAGAGACATGAGTTTCTCATCCGAAGGAAGGACAGGAATGAATGCTATGGGGCAGAGGGGGGATTTTGCTGGATGTCATCTATTTGCTCTTCCACGTCCATTTTCTACCTTCCTCTACCCTTTTGGGAGCCTGAATAATGGTCCCCCCAAACACACCAGGCCATAATCTCTGGAACTTGTGAATGTTACCTTGCATGGCAAAGGAAACTTTGAACATGAGATTAGAGGGTAGATTATCCTGGATTATCCCAGTATCCTTATAAGAGGGAGGCAGAGGGAGATTTGACACAGAAGAAAAGAAAGCTATGGGAAATAAGCAGAGAGAAACAGAGTCAGGGAGAGAAGATGTACATCCAGTGACCTTGAAGATAAAGGAAGTAGCCATGAGTCAAGCAGTGCAGAGAACGCAGCTCTGGACTCTGGGAGAGGTGAGGAGATGGGTTATCCCTTCGAGCCTCTGCAGGGAGTGTCACCTTGAGTTTATGACTTCTGGCCTACAGAACTGGAAGGAAATACATTACCCAGTTAGGGGTAATTTGTTATAGCAGCCATAGGATACTAACACAACCTACTCTCTATCCTGAAGATGCTGACTTGCATAGACTTTATGAAAAGTTCTTTGGCCCTCTCATTTCGGGTTTTGTTTGGTCCAAATTGGTTGCTCCAACATAATAGAACATAGGGAGAAAATGCTTTATTGGACTTATCAGGGTTCAGGTTTGCTATAGCAGATTTAGGGATGTATTGAAATGGCTTGTACCAGCTTGCAAGATTGTGTGCAACTCTGCCAAACTCTGTGTTCAGTGGTATCTACGTTACATCTCAGTTTAGCATTCCTAAAGTTGGCTTAAAATTGTTTTAGGCTACTATGCAAACTTATGTGTTTTGCTTGAGAGGGAATATCATGGAATGGTCAAGAAGTTGGGCTTCAGGATCAGCCTCAAAGTCCAGACTTGAATCTTTTGATATTCATTACCTGACATTGGACAAAGAATCTTTCATTTCACAAATATTTAATGAGCATCTACCATATTCCAGACACCAGTCTATGCACTGGGGATGCAATGATTCGGGAGACAGATAAGTCACAATCACAGATGTAGTTCCCTGTTGCTATGGATCTCATATGTTAGCCTCTCTGAACTCGATTCTTATTAAGGACATGGAATTTGTAAAGAATAAATGAGTCAATTATGCAGCTGGTAGCAGAGGGCATGGTAGTTGGTAAATGGTCTGTCAGGGGTAACTATAGTTACAATTAATATGTATGAGAAGCAAAATAATCCTTAATATCCATGCAAACACTGGGAAATAAGATGTTTCATAGAAATGAACTTTTCTGGAATTTAATACTTCATTGTCCATTTTTTTTTTACTGAGGTGTAATATAGATATAGTAAGTGCATAAATCTTCAATAAATAAATAACTTTAATGTAAATATACTCCCATGCAACCACCATCTAGATCAAAATATAGAACATTTCCAGAGCCCTACAGGAATGCCTAGAGATTTTTGATTTGAGACATTTTTGTAGTCTGGTAAATTTGACCTGATTTCTTGTCTTCGGGCAGGGAGGTCCAGAAACATACCTTAACCACGTCTTGATGGCTGTTTTCCAAGGAGTGATATAATCTGTTGTCTCATTTTCCTTCCTTCTTATTTTATCTTCTGTATCTCTTCAGATACACAAACATGACACAACTGCTATATAAACACCTGCTAAATAAAACCTGAACCCTGGATAAGTCCAATAAAACATTTTATCCCTATTATATCAAAGTAACCAATTGGGCCAAACAAAACCTGAAATGAGAGGGCCAAAGAAACTTTCATAAAGTCTACCAATCAGTCTCCTCAGGATGGAGAATGGGCTGTGTTAGTTTCCTATGACTGTTATAACAAACTCTTCACCCAGAAAAAAGGATGTATAAAATAATGTCTGATTTTTCATTGTTTCCCATCACTTTCCTACCATCAGGCCTTTTTTCTTTTTCTTTTTTTGAGGACTCTCTTAACATATGTTGTTCTTAATTTGTTGTAGAGCCATATTTAAGTTACTGATAACTACGTATTAAATAAAAGTCACCTGGTACTGCAGATCAACAAAGCCCAGAGAAGAACTTTCTGGCACTAAGACCCTAGGCCATCTGTTTCAGGGCTTGAAAGGGATTTTGTTTGATCGTCTTTAATTTTTTCTCTCCATGGTACGTTTTGCATACTTTGTGCCGGAGGTAGAGTGTCCTTACATATTGATTTATTTATCCTTGTAGCACCTTGCAAGACTGGCAGTAATTTGATTCCTTCTGATAGATAAGGAATGAGATACTCTGCCTAAGGGCTGGCTTCACACCAGGGCAGCGTGCTATCCAAGGTCTTTTTCCCCCAGCTGGGCACTTGAGGTTTTAGAAATATCTCTGTTCACTTCTTTAAGAACCAAGTAAATCTGAGAGTTGACAATTATCTGAACAGCCGACTAATGCCATCAATTATCTCTGGTAGGATGGACAGTGGTCCCGTCGAGATACTACAGATGACTGCTTAATCTTGACTCCCTTCCTTCTGCTCAGCCATGGATAATTCTAGACTTCAAGTCACATTAGGGAAAGAACTACCAGGGTGGGGTGAATGCACTGTGTATGCAGCACAAATTACGGATGGGTACCAGCTGCCCATACTTAACCTCTAAAGCCCTTTTGTGGACACTTGACCCGCAACCAAATGAGTCAAGAATTATTAAGACTTGACTTTTGGAAGTGTGTGGGTCTCATAGTCATTCATTCATTCACAACTTGCGCCATGCCAAGCACTATGCCCAGAGGTGCATATAGCTCCCAAGAGCACCTGGACTATCCCCTCCCGCCACCTCCGGATGGATAGGCTTTCTTGTCTTGGTTTCATTTCTCTTCTCTCAGAGGCCCATCATCTCCATGCGATGTGGACCCAGTTTAATCTTGGCTTGGAAATAAGCTCATTTTTCTCCCCATTTATGACGGGGATCCTCTCCAGGGGGGAGGCGGTGCCGCTCGTAGGCTGTGGGGAAGAGATCATTGCACGGTCCGCGATGTCTTTTCTTCCCTCTGCAGGTTCTTAGAGTCCCTCTTGGACTCCAGAGTCCCATTGAGAGCATGACAGCAATGTTTATGTGCAATTCTAATGCTGGTTTTAGCAGCATAAGTGCTTTTTAATGCATAGCATTACAGCGAGTGGGCCCTATTCTCTCAGCCTCTGAATAGCTGTCTAGAGGGGCGTAATTCCCAGCTCTGCCTCCGAGCACAGTTATTTACAAGCTCAGTTACACGTTCACGTCAAGTGTGGTGAAAGCCGGGATGGAGATGGGCTGAGTTTAAAGCAATTTGGCAAGTCTTTATTCCCTGCATAATCACTTGGGTCCCTCAGCCGCCCCTGACCAGAGCTTCTGCTCACATGTGTCAAAGGGAGCCTGGGAATTTGGGGAGATGGGAGGCACAGGCGAGATCCTTCCCCCGCTTCCCTCCAGGGCTCCTCGCTGGCCTCTTAGTTGTCCTTCAGAGCTCCTCTTAAATTAAGATTTCCAACCCAAACCACTGGGCTCTATCTCCACGGCCTCCACCCTGTCCCGAATTCTGCAAGGGTCTTCAAACTAAACTTCCTGTCCCACGCTTGCCTCCAGTTCCCAAGCTCTGCCCCAGTCTGTCCAGCAATCTGACTCATTTTTTTTTTTTGAGTTGGAGTCTCACTCTGTCGCCCAGGCTGGAGTGCAGTGGCCGCTCCCGGCCACCGCAGCCTCGACCTGCTGGGCTCCGGCGATCCTTCCGCCTCCGCCTTCCGAGTAGCTGGAAGTACAGGCATGCGCTACCACGCCCAGCTGATTTTTTTATTTATTGTAGAGATGAGGTCTCGCTGTCTAGGCGGGTCCTGAACCTGTGGGCTCAGGCAATCCACTCACCTCAGCCTCCCAAAGGCGCGGGATGACAGGCTGAGCCACCAAGCCCAGCTGATTTTTCTTTTAAAGCACACATTAGATCCTACAACAACGCTGCTGAAAACCTTCCAATCACTTCCCATCAACAATTTTATTTTTTTATTTTTTAAATTTTTTTATTTTTTTATTTTTTTATTTTTTTGAGTTGGAGTTTCACTCTGTCGCCCAGACTGGAGTGCAGTGGCCGCTCCCGGAGTGCAGTGGCGTGGGATTACAGGCTGAGCCACCGAGCCCGGCTATTTGTTTGTTTTTAATCAAAGTTATACATGCCCAAGATATAAAGTGCTGACTAGCTCTACAAGCTATGCTATTTCAAAATAGAATAGGCCGGGCTCGGTGGCTCAGTCTGCCATCTCAGCATTTTGGATTGCCTGAGTCGCGGGTCCTAGACCCGCCCGGGCAACTCAGTGAGACCTCGTCTCTGCAATCAATCAAAAAATTAGCCGGGCGTGGTAGCGCGCGCCTGTAGTTCCAGCTACTTGGAAAGTTGAGGCAGAAGGATCGGCGGAGCCCAGCAGGGCGACCTGAGGTGGCCGGGAGCGTGCCACTGCACTCCAGTCTGGGTGACAGAGTGAGACTCCAACACAAAAACATAAAAATAAAAATAGAATAAAACAGCAGACCTCTTCCTCATTTTTCTTTTCCCTGCCCATGGGCAACCATTTTCTTATGTTTCAGTTAAATATTTTAGAGTTTATCTCTGTGCTTCTCCATAGCATATTGTATTGTTAATTTGAGATTTTTCAGTTTTAGGCATTATTTTTTGACTTCCCTTTATCAAAGATGAGGATTTATTGACCTCTCTCCCTGAGACATGGGGATTTATCTCTCTTTCCTACTCCCTGGCTAACCACATGCATGTGTTCGTCCCACCATGACCTTCCCATTAGAGTGATTCTTAGTTTTGGTTAGGCTAATATTCCATGTCGACATTATTAGAACTGCTTAAACCCTACCACAGCTAAGACACGCCTGCAATCCCAGTGCTTGAGCCCAGAAGTTTGAGACCAGCCTGGGCAACATAGCGAGACCTCTTCTCTACCGAACATCAAAAAACTAGCCAGGTGTGGGAGCACATGCCCATAATCCCAACTTCTCAGGAGGTTGAGGTAGGAGGATGGCCTGAGAACCCAGGAGGTCGAGGCTGCAGTGAGCCGTGATCATGCCACTGCACTCCAGCCTGGGCAACTGAGTGAGATCCCAACGCAAATTTGCTTTAAAAAAAAAAATTAATAATATTCTTTTTTCCTGCACAATGTATGGTCACCAAGCATGCGCCCAGGTATTCCTGCTTACAATTCATTTGCCTCCAAAGCACCTTTCACCTGAGAACTGGAGATTCCTCCTCCAACTTTGGATCTGTGATGTTTAGAGGGTCCTGTGGAAAGCTGGAACAGAAAACTCCGCTTAAATCAGTTTCCTAGGCCTTGACATGTTAGCTCATCCAACTCACTGAAACTTGGGAAATTAGAAATGTGCTGTTTCAGAAACACCTTCAGCTGTGTGTCTCATGTATTCAAATTGCGATACTGTCACGCAGCATCCCTCTCTGGGGGACTCCTCCTCTCTGTAGATGCCTGAGGTTGTTGACAGACATGGACAGTTGGTCGTTGGGAGATGCAGCTTACCGTGTATGGCACTGTGGATGGTCTAGGACTTGCTGATACGTGCCCTTCAGTGGCGGACTCCGTAGAAGGGCCACCTGGTCACCTGGCTCCCACCAGAGTTCAATGGAACTCACTCCAGAATGGATCTTTGCCCATCCCTTGTGTGGTAGATGGAATCGTATGACCCCAAAATCCACACACTGAAGCCCTGGCCCCTGATTGACCATATTGACCTCTGGAGAGGTTAAGGGTGACCATAAGAGCGAGACCATAACACAATAAGACTGGTGTTAGGACAAAAGGAAGATTCTCCAGGGGCTTCTGCCCACAGCAAGGGCTGTGTGAAGACACAGAAAGACAACAGTCATCTGCAAGGCAAGGAGAGAGACCTCAGGGGAAGCCAGCCTTGTCAGCACCTTGGCCTTGGACTCCATCCTTCAGAATTGTGAGAAATACACGTCTGCTGTTTAAGGCACCCAGACTGCAGAATCTTGTCATTGTGGCGGCCACTGACTGACACTCCTTGGGATGTCCATGGTGTTTTGGAACCAGGGAGGGCACACTCTGGCAGAGAGGCTGCCCAACTCACTGCCTCTACAATTTCAGGGATAGCCCCAATCCCATTTTTGGGCCATACTGAGCATATGCATACACGGAGTGGAATTTAGAATTTCTCTCTTGCTGACCTACATGCCGCTTAACTGCTTTTTCCACACAAGGGAAAGTATTTCATTTTTAGGATTCATCTTGATTCCTGAGGATTTACATGCTGAGTTACTTCAAGTTGAAGGAAGCTGGAATTTGTATGGACTTCATGCCTCCACCCAGGTTGGAATTTACAGCATTATAAAGGCTTTTCATGATCTTTGTAAAGTTTTAAAACTGTTAAATTTTGACAACTCAGGTTGTAGGTTCATAGAGACACCCTATATGTAGTCTCATAATGAGCAATGAATTTTCTCCTGGAAATGGATAGAAGCTCATTTCTTCTGGGTGCAGGTTCATGCTTTTTTCTAAGGAAGCCATTTTTCATTTGTCATAGGATTTGAATTTTTTTCAAAAATTGCCTCCCGCTGTGTAGCATAGCTGTCTTAATCACACAAAAATTGGCTTCTAAATGACACATTTTGACTCCTACCTCAGCTTGAGTTGATTTTTTTAAATTATTTCCTTTATTTTTTTATCATTGCAGCACATGCACGTGTTTTTAAAAATTGCGTTTTATCAAAAAAGAGAAACAATCATCTGTTCTCCTAACCCTCCCATCCTCATTCCCGTTCCCCTGATGCCAGCAGTTTTGACTTCTTGAAGCAATTTTTTTTTCCTACTGGTTATATCTACATTTTCAGATAATGTGCTTCTACTGTTTCTTGATTAATTCACTGTTGACATTATCTATTGATTATGGTGTTAAGATGAATGGATATTTAACTCTCTCAGGCAGTCCCCTCCTCACCCGTCCATATCATCCTAATATAGTTATTTCACCATATTTGCTAAATCAATAATCAGTAGTTTACATCATGATGACACGGTAAATGTGTCCTTTGCAAAGCAGAGGAGTGTGCATGACTGTGTCTCCTCTCTTGGCTAGTGTTTTGTTTTGCCGGAGGTCTCTAATTGCCTTCCTCTTTTCTTGCTGTCTTTCTGCCATCAACATGCCCATAACTTGTCTTTGTGCCTTCATATAAGGTGTCAGACTGAGTCCTCTTTTCCCTGCACACCTCCTCCCGAGAGCCTTCCCTCCAATCTGCCCCAGGTGCTGTCAGGATCCGTCACACAGATGCTCTCCCGGAATATCCCTCCACCCCTCTGCTGGCTGACTCCACCCCCTCCTGCATCCAGGGACTTCTCTCATCTTGTTTTACACCCACTTCTCCTTAAGCACATCCAGGATGAGATGCTATCTGTGTCTCTGCACGTATGAAAACATCATCATTCTTCATCATTGATCAACAGCCTGATGAATGCAGAGTTCTAGGTTGGAAATCATTCTCCTCCATAATTTTGAAGACATTGCAGCACTGTAGTGCACGTACAGTACTGCTGTTGAGGAGTTTGATGCCATTCTGGTTCTCATTTACTTGTAGAGGTTCTTTTTCTTTCTGCCCTGGAAGTTTCTAGGCTTAACTTCTATGCCTGGGCTTCTGAAATCTCATGTGAAATGGCACTGATGTGAGTCTTTTTAAAATTCATCATTTCAAGCTGGGCTCGGTGGCTCAGCCTGTAATCCCGCGCCTTTGGGAGGCTGAGGTGAGTGGATTGCCTGAGCCCGCGGGTTCGAGACCCGCCTGGGCAGCGAGACCTCATCTCTACAATAAATAAAAAAAATCAGCCAGGCGTGGTAGCGCACGCCTGTAATTCCAGCTACTCGGAAGGCTGAGGCGGAAGGATTGCCGGAGCCTGGCAGGTCGAGGCTGCGGTGGCCGGGAGCGGCCACTGCACTCCAGTCTGGGCGACAGAGTGAGACTCCCACTCAAAAAAAAAAAAAAAAAAAAATTCATCATTTCAGGTACTTAGTGAATTTTAAGTAACGGTTTCTACATTTATTCTTCAGCTCTGGAAGGTTTTTTTTGTTGTTGTTGTTTTGCATTTTTAAACAATTCCCCCTCCCTTCTCTTTGGCTTGTTTTTTGTTTGTTTGTTTCAGAACAACTACTGGTCACATGTGGGTCCTCTTGGGTTAGATCCTCTATATTTCTTATTTTCAATTTCACTATTTCTCTTTTTTTCAGATACCTTTCTCCATTTTATCTTCTAATATGTATTGCATTTTTATTCGGGTATTCATGTTTTTAATTTTTAAGAGCTCATTCTTATTCTCTTATAGTTCCTTTTATTTATAGCTATTTTTCTCTAATCCTTGGAGGATATCAGTTAAAATACTAATTTGGACATTGATTTTTTTTTGTAAAATTTTGGTTTTGCCTTTTAATTCCTTGTGTTATTCCTCTTGTTCAGATTTAGTTTCCCTTCTGTTTACATCACTTTAACTTGTCCTGCTGGAAGCCATCTTCACATATTTGGTAAGTCTTAATTGTCTATTAATACTGATGTGGCAGTAGAAAATGATTGGAAGTTGAAGACTGCTCCAGTGAGACCGGCTCATTGGTGAGCCCTGCACTAGACAGCAGGCAGGGGTGTTGGGCACCCCTAAGTGTCAACACACAGGACCATCCAGAGAGAAGCCTCTGACCTACACAACGGTACGGACAGCTGACCACGGACACTCTGCAGATGAGGTGGTGGGTGATGGAAGGAGGCTGACTGGTATGAGCTCATCATTTGAGTTAATTTCCTGTCTTCAGCCTCATGCCTCCTCACCCCTTAAATGGCACCTCCAGGTCATTCCCTATATTCTAAGGGCAAGTTGGCTCTCCAGTCAATCAACACTTCAGGTGACGGCTTCTCTATCTGCTTCTCTTCCTTCCAGACTCTAAAACTCTGTTGAAGGTTCCTGTCACTGATGTCTTCTCTATCAACCTCTTTGTCCCTGTGGGCTTATATATTATATTTCTTTAGTGGGATCTTAGGAGAGAGATCCCACGATTTTTCACCTTTAACCCCTTACCGTCAAAAAAAGATAGCCTGAGTTATTCATGCTTTATAAATACATGGTAATTGTATGATTCCATTTATGTGAAACATCCCAAATAGGCCAATCCATAGAGACAGAAATAGGTTCGTGGTTGGCAGGGGGTGAGGGAGAGTGCGCAGGAAGCAGCCTCTCAGTGGGCATGGGGTTTCCTTTTAGGGTGCTGGAAACATTCTGGAAAGAGACCGTGGTGATTGTTGCACAACATCATGGATGCACTTACTGATACTAAAGTATACACTTTAAAATTATTAAAATGGAAGTTTGGTGTTTATATTTTGCAGCAATAAAAATAAATAATAAAAATAGGTAGTGCCCACAAAGAGCTTACAAAAGATTTTCAAAATGTATTTGAGTTGCGCTTCCATGGAATCTTGGAGTTTGTGATCCGTGGTAATATCTCTTACCATGAACATTAAATGATAGCCTCCATTCCTTTCAATAGTCTTAAAAATCAACTCATGAATATAGTGTTCTCAATTTTATCTATACAGATGGTCTCATATTTATTGCAAGAAAAAATATATATATAACCCTTTTAAGTTCAACATGTTCTTATCTTTTGTTGTTCCACAAAGATCTCAAGCCACCTTACATTTTCTTTCTTTCATTTCCTTGGAAAGTATAACACTAAAGTTCTTAATCAAACGAGTCAATAAAATAGCAGCTTTTGTGAAGAGTTATTGTAAAACTATGAACTACTCCCTTCACCAAATCAGAAAATGCAAATAGCCTCTTCACTATTGAGCAACCGTGGGTGTTTGGAGGAATGGGCCCACAGAGCTGGGAAGTGAAAATTCACTGGACAAAGACAGTCCACTTTCCCTGACCTCATCAGCCCAGGCATCCAGGGAAGAGGACGCTCTGGCTCTGACCACCAGTCCCCCTTCCTGGTGCCCTTCTGACCAGCCTGGCCAGTGCTGTCTTTAGGTCACTGGTTTAAAACCAGCTAACACTAACTGAGCACTTAGCATGCTAAGAGCTTTCCATGGACCATCTTTTTGAAACGACAAACATTATTGTTTCCATTTTACAGGCGAGAAAGCTGGGACATGGGGAGGTCAAGGAACTTGTCCAACATTTTACAGAGAGTGAGTAGCAGGGCTGGAAGGCAAATCTAGGCAATCTGGCTCTAAACCCTAGCCTTGCAGTCATCAGGCAATATTAAGCCCCTTTGCAAATTAGGACCTACATTTCAGGCCCTCTGGACCCTGTACAGTTTACAAATGTTAAAAAAAAAACCTATAAAACCTCTGGAGGAGCAGTTGTCCTGAGACTCCCATTGTCCTCGTCACGTTATATAAACATGCAGCACCAACAAAATGGAACTGTCAAGAGGTGGCAGGAATCCAGGTGCAGGCCTCTCTATTCTGCTCAGCAAGTGGCTGGACCTCCACAGGGGCACTGGTGACCTTCGCAGGACAGTCCCTCCAGGCCCAAAGAGAATGGAACTTCTGCAGATCGCGGCCATCTACCCAGGCTGGCACGGGCAGCCTAACTGGCCCGGGCAGCCTAACTGGCCCCGTCACCCTCACACTCTAGTGCGGGGCCCCGGGGGCCAGTGAGAGGCTTGCCACTTCAGGGCATGTTGGAAAGCCTGACCGCAAAGGGCCGGCCGATCTTCACCCACCTCGCCCCCTTCACAGGCATCCTTTTCTCTGCCTTTAACGGCGGAGGTCCCCGGGGTGCTGACTGCTCAGGCCTCCCTGGGGGGCCCCATCTCCCTCCAGGATTCACCCACCAACTGAATGCAGAGGACCCTAAATCTCCATCTCTAGCTCATCCAGTTCTCCTGACTTGTCTACCTGCCTGGGTTCAGCCCCCCAGGCGCCCTCCAAAGGCATTATTTGCCCCACAGACTGCTTCCTCTTGTGCCCCCAATCTCAGAAACAGCAACCTCCCTCCCACCCACAGCTGCTGGAAATTCTGGAACTCCTCCCAGCCCGCTCACTCGCTACAGGATTTTGAGAGTTGTCTGAGCCCTCCTGTCCGCCCCCCCCCCCCGTTCGTTCTCCTGGATGCCCAGCTGCCTTCTGGCCTCTCTGTGGTTACCCCCACTTCCTCACCTTCACCAAAATGGAGAAGGCAGGATGATCTGCTTAGGTGACGGAAGACAATATTAGAATCTTTATGTAGATTACCTTAATAGATACATTCAATAGGAATTATTGATCATCTGCATTTTACTTGAATCTGAAAATAGAAGGAATAAATTAGCCTTTTAACGGATGGGTTGACACTGGTGCCCTTGCTAGGTCCACTTGTCATATCAGGGTTCACATCTCCTTGATGGAAGACAGGGAGTATCCCACGGGGTCCACAGTGGTGTCCTCCCCTGCCAGACTCTTCTGCTGGGTGTGTCACGTGGTCACGCTCATGCAGACAAATAAAAGTACGAGCCAGATCACAGTTATGAGCAGTGCAAGCCCATGTGAACAATGAGAAAATAAGAGAGTGGCCCCTGTGAATCCAGGACAAATTCATGCCATAGCCACGATACCAGGTCCCAAGGGTGGCAAGCTAACCAGAACTGACAAGAAGTTGGCATTAAAGTTGAAATTGTGAAAAAGACTATTTATAATATTAATTTTATGTTCACTGTCATGTAACAGGAACCTCACCTCAGGAGTATATTCTAACTTTATAGCCTGTAAAGCCAGGTATCAGGGGAATAAATAAATATACTAGAAAAAAATCTATGATTTCTTGAGTGGTATTTAAGTTATGAGAGGCATGTGATAATAATTTATATAACATTTCAGTGAACTTAATGATAAATATGTATAGGCATCTCTTGAAGTTTCTTAATGTATAATAACCTCAAATATATCTATTATTATTCACAAGGAAATGAACATACATTTGAGGATATGGGCGCAAATGTATTTTCACTGATAGAAGGATGAATTAAAGAGACGTGTGCGGACTTCAAGTCAGCTGAATTAGGTCCTAACTCCTTAAGAAGAAATGCAGCACACACATACTCGTACACACAACACACCAGGCTCTTGTTCTCTAAACATGGTGTGTAGAGAACCTGAACATCCATCTCCTTGCTTCGCTCTGGTATGCACTTTTATTTCCAACCCAACTATGCTTTCAAGCTCATTTTAATAAAGGAGCTAGAAAAAATATGTATCAAAACCTTCCAAGGTAGCATAAAATGAAAACAGAGGCCAATTATTCTATGGATGGCAATAAGCAAATCCTAAGTAAAATATAATAGCAAACAGAATACAGTAATTATTTTAATGAACAAACCTTGAAAAAGTAGAATTCACTCAGGAATGCAAGGAGGGTTAAAGATTAGAGAATCTTTTTGTATAATTCAATATATTAATAGGTCAAATGAGGAAAATAATGTAATCATTTTGGTAGGTATAAAGAAAGCATTTAGTAAAATTTAATATGCATTACAATAAAAATTTTTTAGTAAAACATAAATAGGCAGAAACTTATTTAACTTGATACGCAGACATGTTTTTGTGTATATGTACAAATGCGTACACAAATGTGCATGCTGATTTACGCATACATAAACACGTACTTCAAAAGCCAGTATTATGTTTAATGTCAAAGCACTGGAAAACTTCCCATTAGAACAGATACAGTAATTTTTTTTTAGGTTCTGTAATCGTGTAAGTGAAAAATCCAACAGAATCAACTGAAAAAAATAGAAACAGTAAGCTAAACAGCTGCGAATTATGAAAAGCAATTTTTCTGTATGAAAATAGCCAGTTACAAATATATCAAAATAGAAGTATTCCACTTAACATTGTTACCAAAATCAGCCTTCTACTTCCATTCCTTCAAAAAGAAATAAACTTTACAATAAATGCGAGAAACCAAGATGAGGAAAAATATTTACCTGTTTTAAGAAAAGCAAAAAAAATATTAAATAAATAGAAAGGAATGCCTTCCTAGTAAATGGGAAGATTAATGAATGAAGTTAATTCTTCCTAAGTGAATCTCAACATTCAATGCTACCCCAATCAAAATACTGGCAGCACTTTTTACTCAACAAAATCGTTTTAAGTTTACCTCTATAAAGTTAAGAAGTAAAATCTTTGCAAAGGAAGAAAATAAGGGGACTAGCCACATGTTAAAATACATAATCAAACTATAGTGATTAAGGCTCGCATAGGGTTAGATAAAAGAGTTATGGAACAGAGCCGAGAATTGGAAAAAGAAAAAAAAAAGACCCAACACATGTGGGAGTTCTGTACATGACAAAAGTAGCATTTCAAATCAGGAAGAAAAAGATGGATTTTTCAATAAGCAATGTTGGGACAACTGGCTAGCCGTTTGGGAAAAAATAAAACCTGATCTCTATTTCACTCTTTACATTAACTTGAATTCCAGCTAGAGCAAAGATTTAAACATTAAAAAGATAAAACCATAAAAGCACTAGAAGGAAGCTTTTTTTGGAGAGGGAAGGCTTTTCTAAGGGTGGCATAAACCCCATAAACCATAATGGAAAAACAAGATTAATAAAATTGATCATGTACATTTTAAAGCCTCTAAATTTAGCAATAGCTATTTAAATTTTAAAAGACCATATACTTTGACCTACCAATTACATTTCTAGGAATTTATTCTCTAGCTATACTCACAAGTGTGCACCAAAAATAAAAAAGAGAGTCCTATGGGTACGGATATTCATTGCAAAATTATTTACAACAGAAAAAAAAAAACTCCAACAACTAAACATCAATGAAAAGACTAGCTAAGCAAAATATACTATAAGCATAGGATGAACTATATGCAGCCATTAAAAAAGAACATGGTAAATCTTTAAGTACTGTAATGAAAAGCAATTCAAAATGCTATTCATTAACAGAAGCAAGATGCAAATCACAAATGGCATTAGGATAGGTATTCATTATAATATAAGCATTTGTAGTACTTTGTAATTTACAGAACTTTATGTTCATTATCCATCAATTATATCTCCTTTGTCCCCTGCTCACAGCTTTTTCTATCAGCTTTTCCTTCTCAGCAGGTAGAATGTGCTCCCAGGCAGTGTTCTCCGGCCTTTTTTATTGCATGGCACAGACAGAAGATGGTGAGCGATACATCTAGAGGATTAGATGAGATCGCCCATGCCCTCCCCTGGGGGCTCTTGCCATCCCTTGCATCTCCGTGTTACCTAATGCCTATTCCAGTGTGCTGGGTGTAGGAGTCTTCCTTCAGGGATCCTGGCATTTGGAGTCTGGGGCTGCAGAGAGGGACCTGGCCTGGAAGGAAAGAGGCAGGGTGACCCTGTCCTGGTGCGTCTGGGTCAGTGGGAAAGACAAGGCAGCAAAGGAGGAACTGAAAGGTGGGAGTTGAGGGTATGGGCTAAGGCAAAGGAGGTTCCAGACCTTGGGAAAAGATGCCAGCTGCATCCCCTTCCAGAAATTGGAGACGGGTTCGTATGCCTAGGGGCGTTTAGGTTTCATCTGAAAATGAACGAGTGCCAGCATGGAGCACTGCAAAAATGATACACACGGACATGGACAGACCTTGGTGGAACTCTTGGCTCTGCCACTTACAAGCTGTATGACCCTGGACAAGTGACTTCACCCATCTAGGCAAAGTGACCTCAGTTGGAAAATCTGGCTAGTAGCAGTCTTGCAGGATTTGACAGAAACAAATATGTCTTGGTTTTGCTTCAAATATGGGCCCGGCTCTTTTATTTTTATGATAATCCTGCCAGGAAAAAAAAAAAATCTGCCTTCCAGACAGCCCTTACAAGAAAGTATATCAAGCCGGGCTCGGTGGCGCAGCCTGTAAACCCGCGCCTTTGGGAGGCTGAGCTGAGTGGATTGCCTGAGCCCGCAGGTTCGAGACCCGCCTGGACAGTGAGACCTCATCTCTACAATACATCAAAAAATCAGCTGGGCATGGTAGCGCATGCCTGTAATTCCGGCTACTTGGAAGGCTGAGGCGGAAGGATTGCCGGAGCCCAGCAGGTCGAGGCTGCAGTGGCCGCTCTCGGCCACTGCACTCCAGTCTGGGTGACGGAGTGAGACTCCAACTAAAAAAAAAAAAAGAAAGTATATCAAATATCAGTGGTGCTAAGAAGTTTCCTTGACCCCTCCAAATCTCTCTCTACATGTTCTCATACTCACTAATACCTAGAACTTCTTTAATCCACAGAAAGTGGCTTCATCTCTCCTTCCATCACGCCATCTCTTTTTCTTCCTTTCTGCCTCCCTCTTCCTCCCATTCTCACTCCAGTTATAGGGACAGCATAAAATATGCAAATAGTTATAGGGACAGCATAAAATATGAAAATGTCCAGAGGAGAAGGTGCACAGTGAGGCTCATTCACCCCCAAATTCCAGCATCGTACAGCGAGACACATGATGACTCCACACTGTTTTCTGTTTTTCGTGGAACAAAGTGCCTCTGAACCTCAGGTTGAATCTAAAATGTAGAAGGCCTCAGCCTTCCAAGTAGCTGAAACTACAGGCGCGCGCTACCACGCCCAGCTAATTTTTGATTTTTGTAGAGATGAGGTCTCACCACTCCAGTCTGGGTGACAGAGTGAGACGCCAACTCAAATAAAATAAAATAAAATAAAATAAAATGTAGAAGGCAAGGCAATGGAAGTTAAAAAAAAATCTTAAGACCTAGAACAGAACTAAATCTTAGAATAAAGAACACAATAAATTCTATTTTCACTCTTAGTTGTTCAGGCAACTCTGCAGGGTGGCTGTCCTACATGGGGTGACCTGGCAATCCAGACAGCTTTCAACATAGGCGCACCCGTCTCAATGCAAGACCTCCTGACACCGTGACAGGAGAAAGGGGCCTGGCGAAACACCTAGGACCCTTCTGGGATCTTCCCTGTCTCAACCTAGAAGCGACTCGTGCTGCGTCTCCTAACACGCCATCGACTAAAACAAGACCCCCGGGTTTGGTATAGCCATTGGGAGATGGGGGGAGGCAGAAATGCTGACAGTTGCTGAAAGGATGGGGAGCCAGACACTGGGGGCACTGACAAAGGATTCGTTGATTTGATAATCCCAATAGAGCCACCTCTGCTTCATCTCAGCAGAGTCAGAAGTGTGGACAGAGTGAGACTTTGGCCTGGAGCGCGCACATAGCGGCCACCTACTTCAGCAAATTGTTACCGAGGGCGCGCTCCATCCCAGGCTTCATGCTGGGATTTGAGGGAACACAGCCTACCTTTGGGGAGTTCACAGTCTAGAAGCAGCCATGAGTTCAAGCAGGAGGTCTTGGTTTATCATTTCAGCAGCAAAACATGTTTCCAACCATGTTTTAATCTCACTCTGTCTACATTTTAGATTCTTGAACCATGTTCAAGATTCCCACAACTGCCATTTTCCAGGGTGATCTGAGATAAAGTGTCCTCTCAATCAGGCCATTGGGATGTATAGACCATGGCAAACACTGACAGCAACTTCTGACAACCGGCTTAAAAACAGGCCCATTCGCTATTTCAACCTAAGAAATGTTGCCCTCAGCTCAGCTGCTGTGTCAGCAGCCAGATGAGAACAAAATTTCAGTAGAAAAGTCAGTTAGAAGGTTCTCTAGCACCCACATACATAACTGAACTGGCTGGAATATTCATCAGTGTCTTCCAGTGGTTCTGAGTGTGGTCCCCAAACCAGCAGCCTTGGCATCACCAGGGAAGTGACTAGAAATGCAGATTCTCAGGTCTCACGCCAGACCCACTGATTTTAGAAGCTATGGGGTGAGGCGCAGAGATCTAAGTTTTTGTTTGCTTGTTTGTTTAATTTTAAAGATGTGGGGTATAATTCAGGATTAGGTCTACAAGTGGTCATCGTACAGGTAAAGTTTGGGCCTCCCTTGAGATATGAGTTTTAACAAGCTGTCTAGGTGATTCTGATACATATTTAAATTGGAGAAGTAGTGGCATATTCGGTAGAAAAGTCACCCCAAACTAGACTTGAAGCCTGCATTCTACACCTGCCTAGAAGAGCCCTTCTCTGGAGCCTTGAGAGGATGCGGAAGAGGATATCAAAGGGCGCTTGGTCTTTGAGATTTTTTCCCTTTTGCTTCATCTGAAGAGATTTCAAAGATAACTTATCCTTTTGTTTAATTCTAAGTGCAGATTAGAATCATGTAGAGCGTTGTTTTTTTTTTTTTAACACACCTGTGCTCACACCCACTCTCTAAGATTTTGACTCAATAAACCTGGGTACTGTGGTGTGAATATTTGTCTTCTTCAAGACTCATGTTGAAATTTAATCCACAGTATGACAGTATTAAAAAGTGTGGCCTTTAAGGGGTGACTGTGTCACGAGGGCTTGGGTCATGTGGGTGATTGGATCCTGAGGGCTTTGAACCCATGAATAGATGAATTCATTCATAGATTAGTGGATAAATGGGTTGGCAAATTAATGGTTTATTATCAGACTGGAACTGGTGGCTTTATAAGAAGAGGAAGAGAGACCTGAGCTGGCCTTCTCGTCTCCCTAACAGGTGATGCTCTGGGCTGCCTTGGGATTCCACAGACAGTCCCCACAACAAGAAGTCCCTCACCAGATGCAGGCTCTTCCCCTTGGACTTCTCAGCCTCCATCACGATAAGAAATTAATTTCTTTTCTTTATAAATGACTCTGTTCCAAGTATTCTGTCGTAAGCCACAGAAAACAGACTAAGACACTAGGCTAGGGCCTGGGCATGCACCATTTTTAAAAGCATACCAGGTGATTCTAATGTGCGGCCAGGCTGAGAACCATTGGTTTAAACTGGAGTGAAGGTTGGGGAGCAGGGATAATAACGCTGTTGTCATGTCCCTTTCTGGGTATTGGCTTTTGTGCTTTTGAATCGATAAACATGCTTGGGAACTATACATTTGGGCAAAAATGGGGAACTTATTTAATTCCCACGAAAACCTTTATACGTGACTTCCCAAATATCCGTGGTAGAGTCTCACACTAAAGACTGTAGATAACCCTGCCCTTCCCTTCCCTCCAACTCCCTACTCCCCCCCATAAAACCCAATATATATTGCTGCTTTGCATGGGGCTAGCATTCAGGTGTTCTCCTATCTAGGTAGGACAAATTTCTTGAAGATGAGAAGAAACATCAAATTAATATTAATACCAAATCAAAGCCCCCTCAATAAGAATCACTGTGGTGTGACAGGTTCCATCTCCAACCTATGCCATCTCCCAATTCAGCATATTAATGCGGCACTGACCTTCCTAACCCTATCTATGCAATCGGTCAGGTACCATGAATAATAAAATAGACTTAGGACCAGCAGAGAGTAGAATTTCTTCACCTGGGACTAGAGTTTGGTCTTTCCCTTCCCAGCAAGTTTGGGAGATTTCCGTTTTTCTACTGGGTTGGAAGCAGATGCCACCAGATTTTCCAGGGAAGCAGTTATAACATCATAATCAGATATTTTCTTATTCGACACACACACACACACACACACACACACACACACAGACACACACACACACCTACACATACACACAAAGAATTTAGACCAAACCCCTTGAAGGCATTAAGAACTTCACTGGACAATAAACTGTGTTTCCTGGTGCTTCCCCATCGGTCAACTGCTTGAATAGCTATGACAATCTTGTCATTAATTCAACCTTACTCCTCTCTCTCTGCTACCCTCCTTGAAGACAGGGATTCCTTACAGAGCATGACTTGAGAAAACTCGGCTTTTCCTTTGCATCTCTTAGAGTAGATTAGAATCCCCGTTCAAAAATCTTCCTGTGTGTTGGGCAAGTTATCCAATTGGTTTCCATGTCAACTTCTTTATCTATAAAATGGGGATAATATTAGAACCTTTCTCATGGGGTCATTGTGTAAATTAAGTGAGATGTTCATAAAATGGGCTGGACACAGAGTAGCAGCTTTTTTTTTTTTTGAGTTGGGGTCTCTGTCGCCCAGACTGGAGTGCAGTGGCCGCTTTCGGCCACCACAACCTCGACCTGCTGGGCTCCAGCGATCCTTCCGCCTCAGCCTTCCAAGTAGCTGGAATTACAGGCGCGTGCTACCACACCCGGCTAATTTTTTGATTTATGTAGAGATGAGGTCTGGCCAAGTTGCCCAGGCGGGTCTTGAACCCGCGGGCTCAGGCGATCCACTCACCTCAGCCTCCCAAAGCAAGGGGTTACAGGCTGAGCCACGGAACTCACTTGGAGTAGCAGCTTGATGAATGAAAGTTATTCTTTTCAAATACTTATTGTTATTCATCTTGGATATTAGCCTAAAGTTTTGGCGGTAAGAGTTTTAAAGGTCACAAGCACTACTAGGAGGCACAGACCTAACAGCATACAAACAACCTACAGGGATCTCTTTAGCCCTTAGAGACTGACGCAGTTTGACATATAAGTTGTTGCTTAATGAATAGTTTTTGAATGAAAGAAAGAAGGAATAGAGAATAAACACCAGCAGCCACAACATCACAGGGCTCACTCAACCAGGTCACCCAACCATTTATTCTAGACTGCACATTTACCAGGATGCCTGCTGGCTGTGACTTCTCTTCCAGTTAAAGTGCCATCATCTTGTGCTTCCTTGCAGTGCTCAGCATCCAAGACCCTCCCCCGCCCCCCTTGTTGCCCAGGAAATAGGCAGCTCTCTCGGTTTTCCTACCCTCGGTTGGGCACAGAGTATGGCCTTAGACCACAACTGCACCTGACTTCCTGATTCCTTCACTGCATGGTGGACTCTCACCTTCCTCCCAGGCCTTCTTTCCCCTCAAACTGCCCCTCTTTCTTTGGAATGCTTGGGTCCTCCCTTGCCTTTTAGTTTTGGGAGAGTTTTTTCATTCACATCTCTTGCGAGCTCTCAGGAGATACAATGAATTTTGACAAAAATGTTGAAGATAATGCCCTGTCTTTAGGAGTCTCTTAATAGTCAAATGCAATTGAGTATAATAACTCGACTTACTGAGCATTTTCTACGCACCAGTCACTACTCTACAAGCTCTACATGGGTTAACTCAATGACGTTTCACACCAACTCTATGACACAGGGAGTATTGTGACAACTGTCAGCCAGATGAGGAAACCAAGGGACTGAGAGGTTACAAAACTTGCTCAAAGTTAGATAACGAATAAGTGATAGAGCTGTGGTAAACTTGCTGTTGCCTTTTTCTTATCCCTGCATGGTTTTAACCTTTAATGATGGACAAGGAGGACTATCAAAGTATCCAGAGCAGTTGGGAGCAGTGGCTGGTGGATCTAAAATGCAATACAAAATCTGGAAATGCTCAAATTCCAATACCTTGTTATTTTTTAGACTCTCTGATAATCAGTTCCTAGAAGCATGTCACACAGTAGAAAGACCACAGACTCTGAATTCAGAGAGATCAAATGTATTATCTCTGTTTGGAGCTCTCTTTGTTATTTCCTAGAACAGGTTATTTGAGTTCTTTAGTCTAAGAACTCTCAATCCAACACTTGTCCTAGTTCTGCTCTGTACTGCCAAAGCAGTAAACTTAAAAACCATGTTTTTCAACCTCTGATGCCAACTGGGAGAGACTGGAGGGAGATTAAAAGCAACAGGAAAAAGAGTCGGTTTTTTGCTTCTGACTCTGGAATCGGATGGCAGCAATGCTACGGCGACCCCAGCGGGTAATTATAAGTTGCTGCAACCATGGCAGTGATTACTGTAACAGTGGGGTGGGGTGACAGCGGGAACAACGACTACACGACTCTGTGATGAAATGACTTTCCTGGAGAGCTTACAGAAAGAAAATGTCAAGCCTAGCGCGTGTATCTCTCATGCTAGTTCTAGTTCTAGTCACAGAACCAGAAAGCTTCTGTGATGACACTCAAGAATTCTCTTACCTTTTTAGTCACAGGACTGACATCGATCCAAAATTGTGTCTCACAGACTGGATCATCACAATGGAATTTGAATTTATGAGCTCATCGGTCTTTTCTGTGGGAATTTTAGTACTGATTTGGAAGGCATGGAATTCGAAGAATTGGAAATGGCCATCTGGAAGGACTCATTCAAATCCGAGAAACTCCTAATCACCTGAGTCTCCTGGCTAGTAAGAGTGTTCTCCATTCCCCGCTGGGAAGACCAGTAAATCTTTCCTTGCAAGAAGACCCTGTCAATAGCCTCATTCAATACAACTGCCCTTCAAGGGTATGCTGATTCTTCTCAAGTTTCACTCTCTCCACCTCACATGGCCTCCACACCCAAAACCAGTACCAAGTTCTGGCAACCCTCAGAGCAAAAGTTTAGTCTGTTCTTGATGGATGCAGTTTTATACAAGTATAGGGATGGGTGGGGGGATCCCAAAATACCTGGAATTTATTTATAAAAATCATGTATTTGTTCTTACATGTCTAAACTTCAGTCACCTTCAAAGTACTCTCCATTTGATGTGATATGCCTATTGAGATGACTTTTCCACTGTTGAAAACAGTCTTTAAATTCCTCATGTTTTAATGTCTTTTAGTGCTTTTGCCATTTTTTGTTCCACCTCTTCCGCATCAGCAAAACGTTTCCCTCTGTGGATTTTTTTTCCTTCAGAGAAACAAAATGTCACTTGGGGCGAGTGAACAGGGAGGGTGGGGAATGGGGGGTCCCATTTTTGGTCAAAAACTACTGAATACTCAGCACAGTGTGGGCAGGTGTATTTGTAAATCGACCATAAGAAATGGGCAAATGCGTTGAAAGAATCTCCAAACAAAAATTCACTGAAGCCATCACAGCCTCTTACAACAACACTAGATGGTACACGGATGCCAATGGGTTCCCAGACCACTTACCTAGCGGGGTAATTCTGTTCTAGAAGGGGTCAGCTCTCCCCCCCCAAAAAATTCCATTTTTTTGGCTCTCCCTATCGTCTGCCTAAATAATTGTAAGATTTAGTTTGTTACATCAGCAAACACCTAAGCTGTATATAAACAATGTATGGTTTACAACCAGGGGACATGAACAAAATAAGGGATTGGGCCAACGGTGATACATACTAGAGATGATTAATCAGTTGAATTTTATATTTCTTCTATAGGAAGAGGGTGAAATTATCTTTGTACAAGAAATAACTATAAGGTGGAAGCACACATTTGTTGATGCTGTTAATAAAAGTTTATGAGATTAGAAGAACATACGCAGATGCTGAGTAGCCAGAAGGGTAAACTCTCCAGATAGTATCTTTGGTCTTAGCCCCACACTTGTACTTCTCTTCTGTTTGCCATACTGTCAGAACTAGAAGCCTAAGAACTACATTTCCTGAATTCTCTCACCAGATGACTGCTTTTTAAGTCCACCAATGGCAGGCACTTGCCGGGGATTGCGCAGACGGATGGAAGACCAGAGTTGTTTCTCTGCCTCTGGACCTGGCAATAACCACACTGGGACTGTATGGACGACCTTGGGTGACCTCAACTTCCTGAAATACTGGTGATGGCTGCAGGTGCAAAGTAGGTCACTACAGTATCCTGCAAGAGTCCAAGTGTTTTGCATGGCAGAAGTCCTTGCTGTAGCAAGGGTGGAAGGAGGGACATCCCAGCTTCCTGCAAAGCTGCAGTAGTGCTGGGTCAACCCATCACACGAGTGTAGTGGTGGGCTCGGTCAGTCTCATAAGTGAATGTGCCCTGATGGACTTCGGGAAGCATCGCCTTCCTCTTCTGCTTCTCCAGACCTTTCAACTTTTGAGACTAAACGTGTGTGTTAAGTTCTCTCTACCTGAAATACCTAGAAAGAAAGGGATTGACTGTAGTGGGAAACTGCCAGGGGAGGGGGGTGCACACCAATAAGGGTACCTGATTTCAAACCAGGTGAAGTGGAGACCAAAGGGAGATCCAAACTTCATCTATACAACGGCCATCTGAACACCTAACCCTGAATTGTACCCCACAGCTTTAAAATTTTTTTAAAAAGAGAAATACCTAGGTGTATTTCTGTTTTTCTAGCTAGACACTGACTGACACAAGGACAGAGAAATATTATCTTTTTCCTCATAAGGCTATGATTATTAAAGGGGAAAGATCTAGAAAGTGCTCACTGCAGTGTGGGCAGGTGTATTCGTAAATCACCCATCGAGAAATGGGCAAATGTGTTGAAAGAATCTCCAAACAAAATTCACTGAAGCCATCACAGCCTCTTACAACAACACTATATGGTGCACAGATGCCAATGGATTCCCAGCATCTGACACAGGGGAAGTATTTAATAATAACTTTATAGCCTCATATTCACTTATTTTTTTTAACCAAAAATCGTTAAAGCATCAACTTTGTACTTGGAGTTTTTGCTGCTTTAAGTCTAGGACACCCACGTTGGGCAGTTAGAAAAGAGAAGAAAGCCATGCTCAAGAAGGTTTTAAGATAAAGCTGGGGAATTACAGCGACAAAACCCTAATATCTTAGCTCCGGACTCAGCCTTCTAGACTCTCTGATGCTGGAGCCGAGACTCTGGAAATGACACCTTTTGTTTGCCAGCTGAACGATTCCTGTTTTGTTCTACCAAGAGCGTCAGGGAGAGACCGAAAGGCAGGAAGTCGCTAGGACTTATTCCTTCTTGCTTTCTTGCTGTTCCTTTCGGCGTGACCCAGAAATGGCTCTCACCTCTGCTGCGGCAGCTGATTCCAGGCCCCCCACCCCAGCTCTTTTAGCACTCCCCCAAATACTCTCACTGCACCCCTGTGGAAGTATCAGCACCTTCCAGGCAGTGTCCTCTCCCTCGGAAGGGAGAGTTTCAGCTCCACAGGGTTCCTCCGAGCTTCTGGGTCCCAGTCGCTTCAACGCTCCTTCCTTGCTCCCTAGCCCTTGAAGCGAGTGGCTTCTTCCTGCGGTGTTCCCTTGTTTGCCTTTAAGACCTCCAATAACTGTTAACTGACTCCTGGTATTAAATTCCCTCCATTAAAACAACTGATGTCGTCTTGTTTTTATGACTGGGACATCATTGATGGAAGAAGCCAGACGTGAGGAATGTTTAGGCGAAGAGTTGAGGAGTCGATACTGACCCTGGACCACTGAGTGCCAGTAGCTAGGGTTTGGGAACCACAGCTATTGGAGCAGTCAGGCCCGCACTTTTTGTTTTTCGTTGTACGTGTGCATGTTGGTAATTAAACAGAATACTCTGCACTGAAGATAGATACGAGGGAATTAAGAAGAAAGAGATGAAAAGCTAAAACCATGATTTCAAACCATGATCATGCTACTTTCAGGTTATTTTAAATAATTTGTGTTATGAGGATGATGCTTTTTATAGTTAATGAGTTATCATGAACAACATTGTATCAGATACATTTGCTGTATTAACAAATGACCCCGAAACTTGCAGCATACGTAACTGTCTATTTCGTTCATGATTCTGTGAATTGGCCATTTCTGCTGGACTCAGCTGTAAGATTCTTCTGGTTTGGGTGAGACTCACTCAAACATTTGCAATTGGCCTCCTGTTAGGTAAGTGGCTCTACTTTGGCTGTCAGCCAGGGAAAAGGGGACAACTGGACCACACACTTGCTATCATCCAATAGTCCAGCTTGACCTTTTTCACTGGTAGCATAGCACTTAAGAACTGGACTCAGAATTGGCAGCATCCCATCTGCTTCATTGCCTTGGCTAAAGCAAGTGACAAAGTGAGAGCAAACCACAGAGTGAGCCCAGGTTCACAGTATGGAGAAGTAGTCTCTGTCTGTCTCTCTCTCTCTCTCTCTCTCTCTCTCTCTCTCTCTCTCTCTCTCTCGTGTGTGTGTGTGTGTGTGTGTGTGTGTGTGTGTGTGTGTGTAATTTAAGATTCAGGGGGTACACATGCATGCCATAATATGAACACATTGTCATTGTGTCGTGGTGAGGATTGGGTCTCAGATGGCCCATTCCCAAAATAACAAACATGGTGCCCCACAGGTAGTTTCTGAACCCTAATCTCCCTCCCCACCTCCCCCTTATTGGCATTTGTGACCATTTAGCTCCCAAATATGAGTGAGAACATGCGGTGTTTGGTGTTCTGTTTCTGAGACTCTACTTAGTGGGAAGAACGTCAAAGTCACATTGCAAGAGTTTGAAAGGTAGCGGTGGAGAATTGTGGCCAGTTTTGCAATCGACTGCAGATATTTATATAATCAAGTCCAACTTCAGGTTAACTTAGTTGTAAGTTTCCATCATTTATTACAACTACTCACCTACTCATAACTTACATATTTTAAAAGAATTTGCCTTAAACAGCACTTTCTTCTATATTCCAATATCCAGCAACCTAGAAATCAGCCCTGTGTAAAAGGCTACTGCTAAAATTATTTATTGGAATGCTACTCTTTTGCTCTTAGAAATACAAGGACACCAACAGTGGCCAGATCAGGTTAAGTAATAACAAGCAGAGGTGCATTCTCCTGAGAAACCAGATGCTCTGATTTGCAACTCTAGACAGGGAGAGTTTGAGTACTGGTTCTACAGATAGTCAGGCTAGTTCTTTAATATGCTTGAAAAGGTTATCAAGGTCCCTTCAGCAGGAATTAGGGTAAAATCCTTCAGATTCAAAATTCCAAAGGCTAGCGTGATATTTAATTGAAAGACGAATTTTCTTTATGTCATTATCTTATGTTAATTATAGCTGCATTCCTCTCTGCGTCATCACCTCCACACCCACAAGAGAAGAAAAACCAATTTGTACCCCAGCACAAAATCTGCAGAGCATGAGGATGCTCCTGGGTATCCCCAGATCAGAGCAGATGTCGCATTTGTCAACTGTCTGCCTGAATCCAGTCTTTAATCATGCTTTGTTTCATCAATTTAGTTTTTAAAAAATTTCTCAACGTGAATTCCTATGGGTGAATCAAGGCCCGATTGGACAGGCCTGCCATTCCACCACTCTGTTTTGACCCTAATAACCCATCCACATGTTAATGGAACCTACCTGGCCCTTGTTTGGGAGTTTTCTGTAGCCATCTTTCCTTTAATACCTAAATAGAACGGTGTGAGACTGCTTTTGACATGCTAGGGGAGGTATCTTCATGTTCCCTTCAGAGTCTCTCATTACTCTAGGCTACGTTTCATAGGGTAAATCAATTATATCAAAGTACAATGTCAGTAGTTATTGTTTCTGCAGCTCTCCCACCCATTCCTCATAGGAGGGAGTTTCTGAGCCCAAGTACTTGGCCAGAGCACCTCTTCTCCCCCGTCTCCTGGCATTTCTTTTCTCTGTGCCCTACTGCAACTGGTGGACTCTTCCCACTTCATCTCCTGACGTTACATTTCAGTAATCTTAATATACAAAGCAATTTAGCTCTTTGTTGATTCGACTCTTTAATTCACTTTATTTCCCCAACAATTAGTGATTGTCTTCATACATCTTTTTCACCCTTTCCCACCCCTATAGTTGTCTGAATGACATAAAATGTACTTAATACAATTCCTTGAATTAAACTCACAGGATAAAACCTGTGTCACCACCTATCCCAATGGATGATCAAGGACATATTTCTAGCTGGTGTAAATGTCAAATAGCATGAAAAGAATTCAAGGATCCATAGGGATAAGAGACTCAGAACTCCTTTATATTAACTGTCAGTCTCCAGACAGGGCAAGCATGATTCATTAAAGATGGCTGACCATTGTCTTGCTAAGCTATGGAGTGGCCGTGAGCCCTTTGAGCTATGGCCAGGCCATGTTTTCTTCAGCTTTGGTCCCCTCACCTATCTTGGGGAAGTGAATCTCCACTTTCTCTCTCTCTCATTTACTTTCTAAATAAACTATGTTTTCTAATCTAAAAATAATAATAATAATAATAATAAATAAACAAAGACGGCTGGGGTCTAGACCAGAAAGGGGACACAGCAAATATGTTCAGGAACATTATTCTTTTGCTGTGATCCTTCTCAATCTTTTCTGTGGCGCTTTCCTTTCTAACCTTACTTTTTTGTTCCAGAGTTCTCCAACCAATAGTTGACCTCCTACTGTGGCTACTTTTGGGGGCACACACCTGCCCTTTTCTGTCTTTTGGTATACACTGTTCAAAGGCATCACTTTTCCTCTCATTTACAATCAATCTCTCCCTTTTTTAACGCCCTCCTCTAGCTCTTAGGAATATCTTTTCCCTTTCCACCTCCCTTTTTTCTCCCCCCAGGGTCCTCCTATACATCTCTTTCCTGCTACACTATTTGTTATCAAAAAGGCCTTTCCTTTGCTTTGAAAGGAAAGACTGGTTCTTATCTGCAGTACATCTGTATGAAAGAAAGGAGGGAAAGACTAGACAAAAAGAGCCAGTTTCAGCTGGGCGCAGTGGCTCAGCCTGTAATCCCATCACTTTGGGAAGTTGAGGTGAGAGGATTGCCTGAGCCCGCAGGTTCGAGCCAGACTGGGCAACTTGGCAAGACCTCATCTCTGTAATACATCAAAAATTAACCGGGGGTGGTAGTGCGCGCCTGTCGTTCCGACTACTTGGAAGGCTGAGGCAGATGGATCACCAGAGCCCAGCAGATTGGTGCTGGGGTGACCGTGAATGCACTCCAGCCTGGGCGACAGAGTGAGACTCCAATTCAAAGAAAAAAAAAAAAGAACCAGTTTCAGCAACTTCTCACATTCCTGGAAATTCCCTCACCATCCAAGTTCTATCGAGGTGCTGCCTTATTTTTCGGTAAATAATAAAATAAATCGTTAACACACATGGAGTGCTTCACACTGCCAGGTACTCATTTGATTTGGTTTATGGAGTGCTCGATATGGTCCAGATATTTTCTTTAATTCCTATAACAGCCCCATTTTGGGATCAATAGTCTTGTTATCCTGATTTTTAACTGGGGGTTGCAAACAGATCAAGTAACAAGCTAATAAGTGCATGTGTTCGCTTTTTTCCCCTGTTTACTCCTCCCGCCCCCTGTTTCTCATACCCTCTCTTCTTTTCTACACACAGACACACACACACACAAAGCGATTTTAATATCCATTCACTTTCATGGGAGCTGCTTGCAGATACCAAGTTTCGGTGAGCTTATCAGGGAGGGAGGAAGCCACCTTGGTTAAAATAACACTGTGCAGTAGAACAGGAAATAAGATGTCACGGCAAACTAAGCTTCTTCACTTTCACTGCATATGAAGGAGCCACCTAACGGTAGACGCCAGCTGGCCAGAAGTTGCCAAAGCCTCTGGCAGGAGCCACGTATGGGTGAACTGTACCCACCTGTTCATCTGAACCCCAGAGTGACCTGACATACAGGGCGAGGATGCCAGGCTTCCTCTCTCCGTCATTCCCGGGCCTCTCTCTGTGCTCCAGTCAAGTTAGATATTTGTCCAGAAAGTGAAGATGTTTAGTTTGCCATGTCATCTTATTTTCTGTTTCACTGCACAAGGCTATTTTCACCAGGGCAACCGAGCTCTCTGATAAACTTTGAGAACATTTGAGCCAGCTTGACAGTGAAAAGACTCAGTGCACTCCGAGTTTCATATATTTACTTATTTCACTTTATTTTATGTTTAGTATGACTGAATAACCAGTTCAATAATAAAAAAAAAAAAAGGTGGAGTGGGAAACCAGTGTGGATTGTATAATAAAACAGCCCTGGTCACCGCAGGCGCAGACAGCTCCAATATTCCTTTCAAAGAGCAGATTCTCAACCCAGATGGATCAAGCGTGATGGGCAGTCGATATTTCTCCCCAGTTCACATTATGGGTCTGAATAGGAACAAGCAAGGGTGTACCTCTTCAGATAGGCAGGAGGCACGTGCCTCCAATGACAACTTTCTCCGGGCAATGCAAAAGCCGTAGGAAAAGATCTCCGGAAAGGCCCTGACCTGACTGGCACAAGAACAGAGGTGTTGATATCTGCAGCCAGCCTCCTTTCTCATGCCTGAGCCCAGGAGCTAGCATCATTTCCAGGGAGGTGCCAAGAACCCGAGGAAGCCCACTTCACCACTCGGTGTCTGTGCTTTCACGCCCCGTGGGGGTGGTCCCTCTTGTCTCCCACGTTCCTTTCCAATTTTCAGAGAGCTTCTTTTTTTCCCCTTCCTCTTTTGTTTAGGAGGCCTTGGGCTTGAATTCTGTTTTTCTCCCCGTTTTGCAGTCTGGGAATTGGGTGAGGTAGAATCAAGAACCTGATCACTGGAAGAGACTCGAGAAGTCATTGGGCACAGACTCCCCCCGATGGAATGATCTCTTCTTCTTGAACACGTGTGGTGATAATTTCCTCAGTTCCTTATATTTCAGCTATGAAACTATGGAATCCTCCTTTGCAGAATTTTTCCTTGGGTGATTTTATTTGAATTTTCTTTGTCTTAAACATTCCTTCTTAGAGTTTAAGGTTTTACCCCTTAGCACTTGTGACACTATCTGTTAATATTACCAACTTCAAAATGACATGACAGTCTTCTAAAATTCCCAGTTCTTCTGTTAAGGGCTAAGTTGTTTCCTCTCAAAATTCATCTGTTGAAACCTAATCCCCAGCACAATGTGACTGCATTTGGAGACAAGGCCTTTAAAGGGGTGATTCAGTTAAAATGAGACCATTGTGCAGTACTCCAAATTGAATCTGACTGGGTTCTTCTAAGAGGAAATTTGGACATGCAAAGAGATACCAGGGGTGTGGGCCTACAGAGGAAAGACCCTCTGAGGACACGGCAAGAAGGTACCCATCTGTCTGCAAGCCAAGGAGAGAGACCTTAGAAGAAACTAGGCCTCAGAAGAAACGAGACCCACTGACACCTTGATCTTGAAATTCCAGAATTGTGAGAAAGTAAAGCTCTATCACTGAATATCACCAGCCTACTTTCTCTAAGAACTCACACGTGACCATCCAGTAGCACTCCCTTTTAGTAAATGTCCGTCTGGAAGTGAAAGGTAGCAGAGGCAGGAATAGTCACACTCCAGGGTCAGGGAGAAAGAGAACAGAGAGGTGAATGGTGCAGAAAAAATGGTTAAGAGTTTGCCAGTGCAAGGGATTCTCAGGTGTGTGTGGTGGGAAGTAAACCCAGAAAAATCAGGTAGAGTTGGATCCTACGGGGTCTTAGGAGCCTGGCTCAGGGGTTGGGTCTTATTCCCCTAGCAACAGGCAGCCACAGAATGATTTTAAGCAGGGGAGTGATGTGTTGGAATGGACATGGTCACTAGTTCCCATGACCTTTACGCATCTTGCTCATCTTCCATCAGCACAACGAGACTGGCCCATGCTCCTACCACGATGCTGTTTCTTTTTTTATTTTATTTTATTTTATTTTATTTTTTTGAGTGGGAGTCTCACTCTGTCGCCCAGACTGGAGTGCAGTGGCCGCTTCCAGCCACCGCAGCCTCGACCTGCTGGGCTCCGGCGATCCTTCCGCCTCCGCCTTCCAAAGTAGCCGGAATTACAGGCATGCGCTACCACGCCCGGCTGATTTTTTGATTTATTGTAGAGATGAGGTCTCACTGCCCAGGCGGGTCTCGAACCCGCGGGCTCAGGCAATCCACTCACCTCAGCCTCCCAAAGGCGCGGGACTACAGGCTGAGCCACCGAGCCTGGCTATGATACTGTTTCTCGTTTTCTCTTTTAAAAATTATTTCACAAGCCGGGCTCGGTGGCTCAGCCTGTAATCCCGCGCCTTTGGGAGGCTGAGGTGAGTGGATTGCCTGAGCCCGCGGGTTCGAGACCCGCCTGGGCAGCGAGATCTCATCTCTACAATAAATCAAAAAATCAACCGGGCGTGGTAGCCCATGCCTGTAATTCCGGCCACTTGGAAGTCTGAGGTGGAAGGATCGCTGGAGCCCAACGGGTCGAGGCTGCGGTGGCCGGGAGCGGCCACTGCACTCCAGTCTGGGCGACACAGAGACTCCAACTCAAAAAAAAAAAAAAAAATTATTTCACAGTCATTGTAAAAAAAATTTAAATAATACGGCAGTTTACAGAGTTAGGCATAATTTTTTTTGTCTTTTTTCATAACCATTCCCTTCCAGAGATAATTTGGTGAGCCTCTTTCTAGTCTCCTTTGTACATCCGGCTGCTCCTCAACTTACGATGGGGACACAGCCAGATAAACCCACTGCAAGTCAAAACCGCGTAAGCTGAAGATGCATTGAATACCCATCGTGACGTCAGAAATCCTAAGCTGAGCTATTGTACATTGGGAATCATTTGCATCTGTATATAAAATGTATGTCTGCCCCATACAAGATTTTTTAAATATCGCCATGAAATTATACCATTGTGATCTGCCTTTTCACAGCAGTCTTCTTACAGACCTTTCCACACCAATTCTTACAGATATTACTCTTGTCAGCAAGCACAGTATTCCACACGACAACTCTACCAAATTTAACTTAGCCATGCCTTATTGATGGGCATTTAAGTTGTTGACGTTATTTTTCTATTAGATATGGCTAAGCCTGAACAAAAGATATTTTTGTGCAAATTTTATCTCTACTTTGCAAATGAGAAAACTGAAACTCAGAGAGCTTAAGCAAATCATCTAAGTCGTCTAGGCTGGATGTTGAAAAAGTAGTTTGGCACCTGCCTATGGCCAGTTCTAAGCCCAGAGGGCTTCTTTTGCGTCACATTAACTCCTTCCATTCGCAGCTTGGACTGCAGCCTGATTATTGTCATCTTACTTTTAAAAAGTTCAGTGCCAGCTCGATGGTTCAGCATGTCATCCCAGCGCTTTGGGAGGCCTGGGCGAGCAGATTGCCTGAGCCTGTGGGTTCGAGACCAGCCTGGGCAACTTGGGGAGACCGCATCTTGACAATAAATCAAAACTTAGCCAGGCGTGGTAGTGCCCGCCTGTAGTTCCAGCTACTTGGAAGGCTGAGGCGGAAGGATTGCTGGAGCCCAGCAGGCCATTGCTGGGGTGGCCGTGAGTGTGCCACTGCACTCCAGCCTGGGTTACAGAGTGAGACTCTAACTCAAAAAATAATTATTATTATTTTCAGCCATTATTTCTCCAATTACTTTATGCCTCCACTCCCTGTTTTGGGGGGTGGGATGGGGGGAGAAATCCAATGACACGTAGACCAGGCTATTTAATTTTGTCGTACAATTTATTCTTCTTCTTCTTCTTCTTTTTTTTAAACAAATTTCTCTTTGTGTGTTTCATTTTGGATATTTTCTATTGCCATGTCTTCAAGTTCACTATTCTTTTTCTCTGCATTGTCTCTTCTGCTGTTAATCTCATATAGTGTATTTTTCATCCCAGATATTATATTTTTCACCTCTAGAATTTTATTTGCATCTCTAAAAATTATTTCATGGTTGTCCTTATCACAATCTCATTTTCCTCTACCTTCTTGAAAATACAGAGTGCAGTCGTCCCTCCATCTCCATGGGAGATTGGTTCCAGGACCTCCCCTCAGGTACCAAAATTTACAGACATTCAAGTCTCTCACATAAAATGGTCCAGTACTTGCATATAGCCTATGCAAACCCTCCCATACACTTGAAATCATCTCTAGATTACTTATGATGCCTAATACGATGTAAATGCTATGAAAATAGTTGTGATACTGTATTTTGTAAGTTTTGCATTATTTTGTATTATGCTATTGTTATTTTTATTGCTTTGGTTTTCTTTTTTTGATATATTTTCAACCCATGGTTGGTTGAATCTATGAGTGTGGACCTTACAGATATGGAGAGCCAACTCTATGTTCATAATAATTATCTTAATGTCTTTGTCTACTAATTCCACCATCTGTGTCATTCCTGCATGTGTTTCTACTGATTAAGTTTTCTCCTTATTATGGATTATAGTTTCCTGCTTCTTTGCATGCCTGATCATGTTTTACTAAATGTCAGACATCATGATTGTTATGCTGTAAGATGTAGGGATTTTTTGAATTCCTTATATATTTTTGATCTTTAGTCTAGGACACAGTTAAATTGCTTGGAAACAATTTCATTTTTTTTCAAAGTTTGTTTTAAACTTCCTTCATTGGGCCCAGTATATCCTAATCTGGGGATAATCTGACCTCATTATTCAGGGAGTATCCTTCAGAGGACTCCTCTCATGCCCAGTGTCTTAGAAAGTTTTTTTCACTAAGGCTGATGGGAGCACAAAGTCTTCTTGGCCCTGCATGAGCTCCAGGGCTTGTTCTTTTTTTTTTAATTTTTAAAGAACAGAAATTTATTTTTTTATGGTTCTGAGGGCTGGGAAGTTCAAGGTCAAGGAGCCGCTCTCTCGCCAGGGGCCTCTTGCTCTGCCATCCCATGGATGGAGACAGAAACCCACTCCTAAAAACCCTTCTATTAACGTCTTAAACCAACGCATAAGGGTGGAGCCCTCAGGACCTAATGACCTCTTGAAGGTCCCACTTCTGAGTGCTGTGATAATGGCAACTCATTTTAACATGAGGTTTGGAGGGAGCAAACATTCATACCACAGCACTGATGAAGCACCTTCCCTCTGCAGGGCTTATTCTCTGCATGCTTCATTTTGGATGCTTCCTATTGCTCTGTCTTCAAGTGGGGCCTGTTCCTTTCCGGTGGTTCTTTCCCTGGCCTTGGACAGCCGTCTCTGATGTTCTCTGGAGCTCTCTCTTTGTGCAGCTCTCTGTTCGCTGGTTCTCTACCCTGAGAATTTTTTCATCCTTGGTCTCCCCAAACTCTGAATTGTTTCCTCAATTCAAGGAGACCACGGGACTCTGGGCTTCCCCTTCCTATGCTGAAAATGCCAAGCAATAAGTGGATGTTTTCCTTCTCTCAGGGGTCATTGCCCAAATTGACAGATCTTATACAAAATACTTGACCCACAAATATTCCTCCAAACAGTTAGCATCAAAAACAAAAAAATGGTCACAGTTTAGAGGAGCCTAAGGAAACATGGCAGCTAATTATAGTATGGTATCTTGGATTGGATTCTGGGGTGGAAAAAGGATGTTGGGTAAAAACTAAGGAATAAAATGTGCACTTTAGTAGTAATATGTCAATATTTAGTAATCAGTTGTGCCTCATGTATCATATTCATGTAAGGAATGAACAAACAGGAGAAATAGTGTGGGGGTATGCAGAGTCCCTCTGTATTCTCTTTACAACATTTCCGTAAATCTACAACAATTCTAACATAAAAAGTTTATTTTTACAAAGCAATAATAAAGTCGATTAAACACTGATCTGCTTTTTAATATCACTATGCACCTATAATTCTAAACAATGTCAGTGATAAAATTCTCCTCCTTACTGGGGACCATGACTCTTCAAACCCTCACTCCTATCCCACTGAGGAGCCAGCCACCAACCTTGGTATGCCATTGATCTTGCTCATTGATGCTAGGAAAGCCACGGAAACAACTTCAGGTTCCTACTAAAATCAAGTTTATACCCTCAAATTCCTGATTCCCTAACAGGTATGCATTCTTAATCTCATGCCCCGCTCATACCTGTCCGTGCCTGCAACCAGTCAGTCCATCAGTGAGCACTGAACTCTTCAATGTGATTTGCCCACTATGATTCATGATAAGAATCTTTTGGGGCTCTGAGGTACAGCCATGATTCTCAACCCTGTCTGCACAGCAGCATTTCTGTACAGTTCTTAAAAATCTAGTCTCCTGGCCCAGACCAATCATATCAGAGACTTTGGAGTGGGACCCAGGCATCAGCACTTTCTTCAGCTCCTAAGATGATTCTAGTGTGCAACCAGGGTTCGGGACCACATGCAGAGCTTTTCCAGTCCTTCCTTGTAGAGTCTGATTCAGATAGTCTGAGGTAGAGTCTGGAAACTTACCCGTTACCCAAGCACTGCAGGTATTATTTTTTCATCCCGAAAGTTTTCTTTAAAGGACCAGATAGGAAACCATTCTTTACCTCGGTTTCTAAGTGACTCTATTTGCAGTACTGTGTTCTCATCCTACAGAACACTCCACCCAACAGCCATGGAATATGCATTCTACTCATCACCACATGGAATGTTCTCCAAGATCGACCACATGCTCGGTCATAAATCAAGCATAAACACATTTCATAAGACTGAAATACTGCCATGTACCTTTTCAGCCCACAGTGGAATAAAAATAAATATCAACACCAACAAAGCTACCCCAAAACCCACAGAGACATGGACGTCAAACAGCATGACACTGAACAACTCCTGAACTCCTGTGTGATTTCAACACAGAAATAAAAGCAGAAATTAAAAGGTTTCTGGAAACAAATGCAATTAAAGACATATCTCACCAAAACCTCTGGGATACTATGAAAGCAGTACAGTGAGAGGAATTCATTTCTTTATGAACACACATCAAGAAAATGGAAAGATCACAAGTTAACAGCCTAGCAAATCACCTAAAGGAGCTGGAAAGACAAGACCTCCAAAATCCTAACTTCAGCAGAAGAATACAGATCACCAAAGTAAAAGCCCAAATACAGGACGTAGAAGACAAAAATATTATAGAAAAAAATCAACAAAACGAAAAACCTGGTTCTTTGAAAGGGACTGTATCTTTTTTAAGCCCTTTCAAAAAAATCTTAGACCTTTGAGCTTGCCATACGAGAGTAGACTCTTAAAAAAGTCTACTGTTCTCGGTTCACTGTAGTGGCCAAAGCCATCCACTCACTTTTCAAAATAACCCTAAGGGAGAAAGCACTGTCCCACCTGAGAATCCCTTGGTTGATGCTTATAGCTCAGCTGCAAAGTCCCTGCCAAGCCGACACCTACTTCTGGAGACAGAAAGTTAACTACTTCCATTGATGGTCCATGAAATCTTTGGTCAGCTCTAGCTAATAGAAAACTATAAGAAAATGGCAGCCACTCTGCTATTCTCCCTGTTGTCTCTAAGACAACAAGTGGTTTGGCCCAAAGGTGGTCTGAATGCTTGTGCCCCACCATGGGATTAGTGCCCTTCTAAAAGAGACCCTGGAGAGGTCCCTTGCCCCTTCCACCATGTAGGGACACAGGGAGAAGATGCCATCTGTAACCCAGGAAAGGAGTCGTCACCAGACACCACTTTGGCTGGTGCCCCAATGTTGGACTTCCCAGTCTCCAGAACTATAAGAAACACACTTCTGTTGCTTATAAGCCTCTTAGTCTATAAAATTCTGTTGCAGCCCACACATACCAAGACATACACTTTCTTCCTAATGTTCTCTCAGTGCTGGGGTGCACACCTGTGAGGCAGGAGACAGGCCCTGGGAATAACTCACAATCCCCCCACTTGCTCCAGACCCAAGTTCTCCAGGACACACTGGGGATGTCCCCTTCTTGCCAAGAGGATGGGGCACCAAAGAGATGGCTTCATTCTCATTCATAAGTATTCATGGCTTTAAGTTTCATGATACTTGTCCTCAAATAGGTTTCTAACGGACCCTGAAGGTACCATGAAGGCTCACCTTCAGTTTGAAACACTCAGGATAAGAAATTGCAATGGACTTTTATTAGCAGACGGGCCCTACCTTCCTGCATGTAATCTTAGTCATCTGATTTGGGTGATCCAATTTGCTATGATTTTCTTGCTTCTTTTTTTTTTCAGAATTGGATTCCTAAAAATGAGTGTTTTGTCAATTGATCATTAGTTTTGCTGGACTTGGATATAATTCTTCCGGAAGTGAATAATTTTCTGTTTTGTTTTGTTTTTGCGTTTAACTGTTGTTGTTTGTTATTTGTCTTTTGGTTTTGATAGTGAAATCTTAGACACATGTACTTTGTTTTACATTTTTAGGTTGTTTCACTTGTTTGCCTAATTATGTTGATACGTATTTGAAAAACATTTGTAACAGATACTCAGGTAAACAAAATGCACAAACCATCCAGGAAGTCACTGTACACAAGAAGGGCAAATTGCAGTGCAGCAAAGAACAAAAATGAAATAAAGGGCTTTGTGAAGATGAAGAAAACTGTTTAGGACAATGCTCAAACTGGAAGCTGTTCTCTTTCCACTCAAAAGCCCAGGTCACCTGAGGCTCACATGACTCTGAGAAGCAGGTATTTCAGAAGCACAGACATGGGGGCCGAATTGGCAGAGAGTGAGGCTCCCAGGATTTGCAGAATTTTAGCCCCAACCATAAACACGACAAGAAAATGCCCAGAAGAGCTGAGAATTCCCTCCAACGACCACACCAGCCCTTCGAACCCTAGAATGCACTTGTCTTGTCAGCATTGACCATGATGAGACAGCGCCGCAGATGCAGGTGCTGGCAAAACCAGGACAATGGTGGAACCGGACAGAGACAGAGAGAGAGAAGGTGACAGGGAGGGTGGGGAGGGACACCAGGTGCCCAGTAGCCTGTTCTTGACATACACATCCGATGTGAGCGTATATATGCATGCCCAGGTTGATGGGTTTGGAACCACATCTCATGTGTTCATGCCGTGCTTCCAGGCCTTCTTGAGTTTTCAGTAAGAATTTCTGCATCCTTGGGGCCCTTCCTAAGGACGCTGAAGAGAAGCAACTGATGGAAAGTGGGATGAAGACGTGTGGTTAACGATGACACTGCAATTTGGATGCAAACATCGGGAATGGAATCTTTTTTCACAGAAACAGACCAGATAGGGCTATTTCTGTTTGAGTGGACAGCTTTATTCAAAACCCAGAGTACAGAGGTTCCCTGATGCCGTCCTCTCCTCTTTCTCTGTCTCCTCCCCTTCTCCTCCCAATCTGCTTTTTGTTTATAAAATTCACTTTTTAAACAACTTTATTTTACTATAGAGAGAGGGGCACAAGTCAGGACAGGCCACACAAGTAGGCTGCATGCAGGTGAAGCTTGGGCCTCCGACTGGTCTTCGCCTCCCCTGGTTCAGAACCAGGTACTTTTGTGTTGTAACGTCTCTACTCCCTCCCCGGCAGTGTTCTGCAATGGCTTATAGCTCCCTCCTGCTACCTTGATTAATGTTCGGGTCCCACTTATGAGCGAGAACATGCCGTATTCAGTTCTTTGTTTCTGTGATAGCTCACTAAGTATGATGGTCTCCAACTCCCTTCAATTTATTGTGAAGTCCATGATTTTGTCCTTCTGTTTTGGCTGCGTAATACCCCATCATGTATATGCACCACATTTTCTTTCTCCCGTCCACTTTCAATGGGCAGCAGGGTGGGTTCCGTGTTTTTGCTATTGTGAATAGCGTGGCAACAAACATGCGTGTGCAGGTATCTTTTTTGTAGAAGGATGTATGTTTCTCCGGGTATGCTCAACCTCACTCATCATCAGAGAAACGCACCTCGAAACCACACTGAGATACCACCTCACCCCAGTCAGGATAGTCATTAATAAACCAAAAAACAACAGATGCTGGCATGGGTTTGGAGAAAAGGGAACACTTCTACACTGTTGCTGGGAGTGTAAGCTAGTTCAAGCTCTATGGAAAATAGTGTGGCGATTTAGAAAAGAATTAAAAATTGACCTCCCATATGATCCAGCAATTTACCCTCCTGGGAATATCCCTGGAGGATCATTTATGAAATTCTTATAAGCACAGGCCCTGGACTGGTGGAGGTGGGTGGACATCAGCTGCGAATTTCTGTGGACCCTGAGCTTACCGTCTGCTTACTGTGTAGACTGCCCCGCCAGAGCAGGAAGCAGGGGGCTCTGGACCCAGAGAGAGATAATTACCCTGCCTGTGAAGGAGCCGGGAGGATTCCCAGACATCTTCACAGAGGATAAATTATATGTTCAGTCCAAAGCTGCTGGATTCAAAAGGTAAATTAGAGTTACCTGGGGTAACCCAATGCAAAGCACTCCTTGAAAGGGATCTCCCACTTCTCAGATGTCAAATGATCCTATTTCAGATTTATCAAAGCGGCAGGGATTAATTAGCAAGGCCATACACCCTTCAGTCCCAGCCCCTTCTCCTCTCCACTGCTGCTTTGTTTGTCTAAATAGTTGTTTTAGTGAGCGAGAAGAAAGAATGAGAGGTAATTAGTGTTTCTTGTAATGTTCCGTGTTTAGTTTTGTAATCCTTCTGTCAGGTTTATTTTCATGTTAAGCAAAGGAAGTCCCGCTGGAATATTATAATCTCTTCTTAGTGTTAGCAGAAAGCCGTGGTATTTAAATTAATAAAGAATTTTTCAAGAAAACGAAGGCTTTCCTTGAGAGTTTCAGTTTAAAGAGCATGCCATTCGTCAGAGCTTGCCTTGTCTCCATCGTGTTTAAGGCCGGAGATAAGAACCTTTCTAAGAAGTGGGGTGGGTGTTTCGGGCTTGAACGGTATGATCTACTGACAGTGACGTCTGTGCCCTGGCATTCCGTATCCACAGGACTTTCACTTCCACCCACATCCTCCTGGGCAGTGGCAGCAGCCTTTGACTTGACTCCCATCTCTTGTTCTGCCCTTTGGAGCAAGGCCTATGACCCCTCACTTGCTTCAAAATCCCAAAGCCCTCAACCTGCCCTAACGACGTGCCCTAATCCAACTCTTTAATCTGACCCCCAGTCTTCCGCTTCAGACACTCATTCCAGGAAAACGAGTCTTCCTCCCCTCACCCATCCCCACATTTCTGCCTCTGTGCCTGTCCCTTCCTCTGTGCCATCCCGGCTAGGACACATCTGGTCCATTCTTCAACAAGGGCCAAGTCTTTCAGGAGACTTCCTCCGCCCCTCCAGCTGGAAGTTCTCTCTCCCACCCCTCGTATCCCATAGACTCCATCGCTATCTATCTATGGCACTGACCAAGTATCACCAACTATATCACTCTTGAAGAAGCTGGAACACCACAGATCACCTCCACCCACAACCTCTTCGTTCTCCAGCGGTAACCATGCTGGTGACTTTGGTGTGTTTTTCTTCCAGGATTATGTGTATATCCATATCTATATAGAAGCCTACATAGACATATACAATTCACAATTATATACAAACACATAATTCTGCAACTTTTTTTAAAAGTTTTTTTTAAAAGATCTGTTCAAGCTGATAGATACAGATTTAGAAATTAGTTTTTCATTATTCTATGGAATTTCGTGATATGGCATCACCTCACATTTTATTTAGCCGTCCCTCAATCTGCGGACATTCAGCACAAACTTGACACATGGTAGGGCCTCAATAAATAATCAAAAAATAAATCAGTATGTCTTATTTCTCATACATGATTGCAAGTTCCTTGGGGTCAAGGTTTGTATTTGATTTATTAGCTACCCCCCAGAGTTCTTGCATGGGACTTTACCTACATGTGCTAAATGAATGTTAAATGAACAACCAAAGATGACAGCCTGGCTGTAAAAAGAACCAGTCCCTTCAGAAAAAGAGTGGAAAGTGAACTGGAATAGCAGTCAGTTACTCTTTGGCATAACCAAGCAAAGAGTGGTAATAATAATTGCAAGGGAGGAGACAGGAACAAAACCAGGGTGATGAAAGGGAAGTTTCCAGAAGGCTGTGCTTGTCCTGGGTTCCAGGTTAGCACCAGGTTCTAAACTTGGACCTCAACATCTGTCAGTGTCGGGTATCTCTCCCTGAGTGGGGCCTGTAGCTCGAGACCAGCAGTGTGATTTGCAGACATTTTCAAAGACAGTGTCTAGCCTGAGCTCCGGTTGCTCTGTCTTGTGTCAGGAGAGGGGTCTCCTGGTGGCTGTGTGACACTCCTGGCACACTGCCTTGGTCTTAACCACCGTGCCCTGCCCCAGGGTCTCTAGAACACCTGCCTCTCCAGAGAACCACTCTTAAATCCCGGGAGGCAGGCAACACCACTCAGAAGAGCTTCCTGAGAAAGTTTCAGTCGATCTTTAACAGCGATCTTTCTTTTGCCCAATCTTATTTACCTCGTCTCCAGGGCTGTCTAGACCCAAATCTCCTCACTGCACTCGGAATCTATCTCCCTGTCTAATACCTTCAGTGACTCCCCAGGACCCCTGAGATAAACTTCTTACTCAAGCTGTTCTCGAGAGGGTTTCTGCCTCATCTTGATTCTTGGTTGTCTACACTTCATCAACTCTAGACCCACAAAACTGTCTGCATGCATCGTGTTCTCTCTTGCCTCGGATGCTTTGCAGGTGTGGTTCCTTCTGTCCGAAACACTGTTGCCCTTGATATGACCTCATGCATCTCTTCCCCAGTCTTAGCCTCCCTTGAATGGTCGCAACCCACCTTACCCTCACCTGCAGCAGTGAGAGAGCATCCTGCCATTTGATTCTGCATAGTCCATACATCTTCGCTGTGTGACACTGATGAGTGTCATTGCCCATATAACTGTGCACCCTAAAATTTCCATATCCATATACAGAGCCCATATCCATCTGGGTCGCTGTCGTATCTCAAGTGCCTGGTACAGTGCCTACAGAGAGTGGGAGCTCGCTAAATAGTCAATGAGGAATGAAAGAGTGCTTACTCCTGCCCTGTATCCCTGACCCTGCAATGCTTTTAGGGCCAAGTTGTTCCTGAATTCTTTTACTGGATAAGAATCCCTAGGGAGGCAGAGCTCGGTGGCTCAGCCTGTCATCCCAGCACTTCGGAAGGCGGAGTTGAGTGGATGGCCTGAGCCCGCGGGTTCGAGACCAACCGGGGCAACTTGGCGAGACCTCGTCTCTACAATAAATCGAAAATTAGCTGGGCATGGTAGCACGTGCCTGTAGTTCCGACTACTTGAAAGGCTGAGGTGGAAGGATCTCAGGAGCCCAGCAGGTCAACCCTGGGGTGGCCATGAGCATGCCACTGCACTCCAGCCTGGGCGACACAGTGGGACTCCAACTCAAAAAAAAAAAAATCCCTGGGGGACTCTGATTTAGAGTCTCTCCCCTGAGGGTTGCACTATGTTTTAAGAAAATGCCTCTTCCCAGTCACACAGTTTAGGTACATAAAATTTGTGTATTGCAATAAATACTTGGCCTCATGAATTTCTAGTCTGTTAAATAACAGAACTCAAAATGCTGGGTAAGCATGTCAAAGAAGATAGCATCGTAAATACCAGAAAATTACAGGTTGGTGATCCTTTTTTTGCTTTGATCTTGCAACTTTTCACCACATGAAAGAGTGGTTGACTGAGAGAGAGTCTTGGGTAGAGTTTTTCCCCGCTTTGCTGTTGCCAATCGGCTTGGGACAAGCAGGCAGACACCTGCTGTGGTAGACACCAACTGGGTGGCTACTCAGTTCACAACATTTCTCCCTTCACTAGGAATGTCTCCAGACAAAGGGATAGGTGATCAGAGACTACATATATCTATGCTCCGTGAGAGGGATTAGTCAGAGGGGACAGGCCTCTGATTCAAACAGGACCCACCGGTCTTGCTCCTGAAATTTGAAATCTAGACAGTTTTAGATTTCCACTGGCTGAAGGACTGATGTAGAGTTACCAGTGATTTTCAGAGAGACACTGCGACTAAGGTCTCCTGTGGCACTTGCCCTGGCTCTTACCCTTCCTAAGATATGAGTTCATTTTCTCCTCACACCTGTGAGCCACCCCAGGATCTTCTCCATACATTTTCTTTTTGGGATATCGTAATATACTTGTGAAGTTACCTGTCTATTTCAGGCTAAAGTTAGGATTTCACTGCTCAAACGTTCTCTCCCTTTTTGAAGAGGCTGAGTCTTGACCTGACCTACAGACTTGGGGTAGAGCTTAGCTGGACTGGTCAACGATTGCCCATCAGGCAAGATTTCCTGGTACCTGGCAACTGGGAAGCAATGAGGACTTTCGCTAGCCAGAGCTCAACGGAATGGCAGGTTTACTAAAGAAAGAACATTTAGCTTGCCTTTCAGACAACTCTTTGGTTTTGAAAGTGGAGGAAACAATGAACGCCATTGTTATTTTGAGTTTGCTAATCTGCATGAGAGAAAAAATTTCACCAGTGGTGAGGAAGTGGCCCATCACGTCAACCACCTGAACCGACGTGGTGTCTTAGACTTTCGGAAATTAAACATCTGAACATGCTGAAAAAAGACAGTTATGACTATAGAGTCAAGTCTTGAAAAGACATATGGCTCAAGAGGCTAACCCTCTAACTATAAAATCACAAATGACTCCAGAGAGAAAAATAATAGATAACTAGAGGAACAGCGTGGTTTCACAGGGAGCTCCCTCATCAGCTCCGATTCTAAATATGAAAGAACATGGTCCCCACCCTCAAGGATATCAGAATCTGGTGGAGAAGATAAAACTCTTAACAATTCAAACCCAAAGGAGAAAATGCTAAGAATCCTGGAAGAGGGACAAACACTGCCTACTGGCAATGCCCAGCATCCCCTTCCAGCTGGGGAATAATATCTTGTCCTGGTCACCACTCATTTCATGCAGACTAGGTCAGGCTCCTTCTTACATTGTCAGGACAGGCAAGGCCCCTATCTTCTTTGATTTTCACATGTCTTTGAGCACTTAGTGAGTACTCGGTAAATAATCCATTCCCAGAGTAGCTGACCTGTCATCATCACATTAAAGACTGTGAGCACTGGTTAACCCTTAAGTAGCTGCCATTTATTTATTGCCTGTTAATTTCAAGGTACCTCGTGGACATTTCCTCACTCCACGTATACTATGTCTACCTTTACGTGATGTCGATGGATAAGTTGTGTTCTTCTCCTGTTACAGATGACAGAACTGTCCTTTAGAAAGTATAAGGTGACTTGCCTCAAGACTTTACTGCTAGTAAACTGTGAAATCAGGGCTCAAAGTCAGATACTGAAGTCTTTCCATTCCTCTCTCTGCCTCTTGAGAAAAGGTGCAGACTCTACAGTTCGACTGCCGATTTAAAACATACAGCTCTAGAAGAAGTGTCCCCCAACTGGCTGCTTCAAGAAGCTTCTCAGCTCAACAGAGGAGCCCAAGGCTGGACCTGTGGCTACCTCCTCTAAGGAAAGAGGCATCGTTGAGATGTTGGCTTGAATGTCCGGTCTGCAGTTGATGAAACTGAGATATACTTGCCTCCGGCCAGACTTCTGGTCTACCCTGGTAGTTTGCCCTTCTGGCTTACCTGGCTGTCAGCCTGTCCATCAAAAATGACCATTTTTGTGCCCTCGTGTGTTGTCTCTATCTCTGTTTGTCATGGTTTTAGTCAATCATCGGTGATTGTTAGTTTTCTTTTGTTTTGCTTTGTTTTGATTAAGTGTTAAATCCTGGAGCTCAGAGACTCTAACAGAATAAGTGCTCAATATACGTAAATAGGAGTCTTGCTGTTTTAAAAAGTCAAATGTAAGACACTTTTTAATTTAGTACTTTGAAAAAGAGTTAATTTTGTAAAGCTCCCTCTGAACGCCATAAGAAATGTATTAGGAACTCACGATTTGCTAGAACCCTGGCTCAGAAGAACCTAAAATGAATTTCTTCCTTAGAGTTTTACACTGATCTTCTTCTAGTCTACTCAAGAGCTTTCTAGTCAATTTGCTATGAGATTCTTCCCATTAAGACAGAAAACATACACCCTCCACAAGAGACCACACAATCATCATGTTGCTCCACCCACTGAAGAATGCTTAAGCAACATGGAGTATGTCCAGACAATGGAATATTATTCTGCCATAACAAGAAAGGAAGCACTGATTCCTGCTACATGTGGACAAAGCTTGAAAACATTATGCGAAGTAAAGAAGTGAGACACAAAAGACCACAGATTTCATGTGAATTATCCAGAATTGGCAAATGTATACAGACAGAAAAAAAGCAGCCTTGGGTGCCTTAACTTGAGTGGCTAGTGACGGCCTTGGGTTGGGAACTGGGGAACTGGGAGTCGAAGTTAAAGAGTGCAGGGTTTCTTTTTTTTTTTTGAGTTGAAATCTCACTCTGTCACCCAGGCTGGAGCACAGTGGCCTCTCCCGGCCACCGCAGCCTCAACCCGTTGGGCTCCGATGATCCTTCCACCTCAACCTTCCAAGTAGCTGGAATTACAGGCATGCGCTACCATGCCTGACTGATTTTTTGTTTTATTGTAGAGACGAGGTCTCGCCGCCCAGGCGGGTCTCGAACCCACGGGCTCAGGCCATCCACTCACCTCAGCCTCCCAAAGGCGCGGGATTACAGGCTGAGCCAACGAGCCCGGCAGAGTGCAGGGTTTCTGCAGGAGGCGACCAAGATGTTCTAAAATGTATTGTGATGATGGCTGCCCAACTTTATGGCTTTACTGAAAACCATGGCATTGTACACTTTAAGTGGGTGAATTGTATGAAATGTGAATTATATGTCAACAAAACTGTTACACACACACACACACACACACAATCACAGTCTTAGAGCATTATCTGAATTTGTTCCCCTTGTCAGCTAGCTTCATCTCTCAGGCTGTGCTTTGACAGAAAAAGCTTGACAAAAAACTGGGCCCCGATCAGCTCTTAAAGCCCAATTTCACGCAGTAAGCATGACCTTTATTTTACTCTGATTAGTAACACACAGAGCTTCCAGTCTTCACCTGGAAAGATGGGTCGCAAGGTGGGCTACATTGTGGAGGGCGTGCTAGGACCTTTAATGAAAGACCAGACTTGTCGCTAACCACTCAGGGAGGATTGAAAAAGGCCCCTACTTAAACCTGAGCTTGAGCAGACTAGAGAGATGAAAAATTGAGAGATCAAATTTTCGATCCACAGGCCTTGAGAACACCCAGTTAATCTCAGCGCTGTGGCAGTCCTTGTTGCTCCTCTCTTTATTAAAGGAGACTTTCTTTCATGTGGTGTTAACTTTAAACGCGCCTAACAAAGTAATTGCCACTTCTGTATTTAGTTATTTTTTTGTCCTAGACTACAAAAGACAGCTGAGTTTTCCCCTCACGTCATAAATCTCGGGCTTGTTACTGATGAATTACTCCAGGGATGCGTGTGTGTGTGTGTGTGTGTGTGTGTGTGTGTGTGTGTGTGTGTGTGTGTCTAATACAGCTCACGTTTCAGTAATTGGGTGGACTCCCTGGAAGTGCTCTGTTAGGCGATCATCACAGTCAAGCAAAGGCTTTCCTGAGACTTGTTGGACAACAGTTTTCAGGCAAGGATGGGAGCGGTGGTTGGATTCAAGCAGCCTCGATAATAAACCTTTGAAGCTAGGAGGGCGGCCCACGGAGGCGATGCATAATTCATCAGGCAAATTAATCAAGTCCCCTTTCTGGTGCCCACCGCAATTACTGGAAACGCTCCGTGTCATCAGTTTTCTCACCCTCCCTCCGCCCCTTCCTGGCACTGGCGGCGACGGGAGAGGCCCTGGGACACCTCGGTTTGAGTCCCAAGCTGCCCGGGCCCCACGCGCCAGGCAGAGCGGAGCCTGGGACCGTGTCCCTCTGTGCCTTCGCGAGGCCAGGTTTTCTCCGACGGGTGGGGAGCCCGGGGACGCACACGCGGGGTTGGGTGTGCAGCAGAGCAGAGAGTGGGGACAATTAGTTTTCTTCATGCTTGGCTGAGCCTTCGTGTAAAAGGACGGGCCAGCTTAGAGGGCGAGGCAGATCGCAGATAATAGGAGCTTCATTTCCAACTGACCCGCCAAGCCTTCTGCCAGGCCCAGGGGGGAAGAACAATGCCGGCCACCTCAAGACACGCCACGCTGGATGCTGAGGCCAGGGTGCCCACGCAACCAGGAGGGAGAAACAAAAGCAACAGACGGGGCTTTACCTTGAAATGGTTTCTATAGTCTGTACCCAAAGGAGAAAGAAAAGGCGCTATTGAAAATAAAGTCTGATAAGGAAACATATATTTTTCACACCAGTAAGAAGCAGACACACACACACACCACACACACACACACACACACACACACACACACACACACACACACACACACATGCACACGCTTGTACATGCTGGCCATTGTGTAGGCAAGTTTATTCTGGACCAGGGATGTGTGTCTATGAGGAAAAAAAATTGCTTCAAATAGAAGAGTCGTCTCTACACGAACTTACAGCTGTTTTGCAGATCGCCCGAAAGTCCCCGTGGTACGAGCATCTGGCGATGAATGAATGCCCAGGCACCACCGGAAGAAGCAAACAGAAAAGATTTCACTTCAAAAGAGGGAAGAGAAACACGGCTGTCCTGTGCACGTTTGATCTTCTCTTCTATTGCTATGTAATAAACCACCCCAAAACTCAGTGGCTTTACAACAGCACCCGTTTCATGATAGTTCGTGGTGTTTGTGGTGAGAGTTTCAGGCTCAACTCAGCTGAACAATTCCTCAGACCTATGTCGTGTCGGTTGAGGTCACTTGATGGCATTCAGCTGGCATTTGGGCCAGCTCTGGAAGGTTCAAGGTGGCTTCCCATATGTATCTGGTGCCTAGGAAGGGGTGGACTGTCGACTAGAGCATCTGCCTGCGGCCTCTTTGGTGTGGCACCTCAGGGCTCCCGGAGAAAACACTCCCATAAACAGGAAGCAGCCCTGGTCGCTTTCTTTCCCTGGGTCTGGAAACTGACATAGCAGCACCTCGGCCACATTCTATCGGTCAAAGTAGTCACAGAGCCTTCTGGGGGACAGAGATCTGACCACTCCGTGGGGGGGGGAGTTTTCAGAACACGCAAGTCATCTTTAATCTGCCGCACATTTCTCACGGCGGGGAGCAGAAGCAATAAATTAGGCAACAGATGCCCAGTGTAGAATGTGGCATTTGAGACCTTGCAAAGAAGCAAAGAGAATCTCCGTCACGTTTGCGGCCGAAGTCACAAGTTTCTGGAAAGGCAGAGCTAGGTGAAGCTCAGAGGAGACACGAGATTTGTGTGCTGGAGAAGTCAATCAGCTTCCCAAGTCTCCAGTTCCCATAGTTTTCTTCCTTTTCTGCACTTGTCTTAAAATAATGGCAGCAAGCCGGGTATGGTGGCTCACGCCTGTAATCCCAGCACTTTGGGAGACGGAGGTGAGAGGATGAACCCAAGGATTTGAGACCGGCCTGGGCGACTTGGCAAGACCTCCTCTCTACAATAAATCAAAAAAATTAGCCACCGGGTGCGGTGGCACACACCTAGAGTTCCAGCTCCTTGGAAGACTGAGGCGGAAAGATTGCCTGAGCCAGCCCAGCTGGTCAAGTCTATGGTGGCCGTGAGCAACCACATGGCAGCTTCCTCTTGTGTTTGCCCTTAAATAATTGCCATTTTTCAATGGCTGCAGGCACAAAAGTATGTATTCCTTCAGTGAATGGATGAACGAATGCATCTGACTAGGCTTTCTGAAGGCAGGGGTGTATCCCAAATTTCTTTCCATTCATGGAGAGTTGTGTAGCGCCTGCACCGTGCACATGTCTGCAGTTTGGTTCTAGGGTTTTTTTCCCCCTCGTTGGCTCTGCTTCCTTCATCCTGACATAATTTATGGGAAGAATTTTATGACGAGGTAGGTTGTCTTCTGCAGTTCTGTTTGGTTCACCAGTTCTTTCTAGAGTTTTCCTTTTCATTTCATCAGATGGCTTTCTCTCCTTTCTTTATGTATTACATACACTTTGAGGTAAGACCCAGTTTCATGGGAACCTTGGGATTTTCTAAGCCCCATTCAGATCTGGGAGACCAGGCAGGGACTCGGACAACACAGGCACAGGGGAGGGCCAAACACCAGAGCCGGGAAACTCACCCCTTTTGTCGGTGCGTCGCATCCGTCAAATGCCAATTCAGACTTCCACCCACAGGCACATTTAAAAGGATACATGTTAGGGAAATGTGTCATCCCTGCCGTTTCAATGCGAGCCAATTCTATTAACTCCCCCGAAGCCCGTGCATTATGACTGGGCTTTCAGGAGCGAGCCTTGAATAAACTTTTCAGCGATTTCACAACACTTCCATTATGGCTGCTCCATTATGAAGCAGATGAACATTTTCTCGAACAATTAGACGGGGTCGTGTGGCATAAAGCGGGGGGTTTGCCTGAGATCACGGGAACCGATCTGCCGAGGTGATTCACTTTCTTCCAACAAGGCAGCCCACAATAAGCTTTTCTTCTGGGGCCTTGTCTTGCTTCCCGTTTCAATTAGTGACAATGACCGGAGAAGGGGAAGCGTGTCTTCTTCGTGTCTTTGTGCCGCAAACAAGGCTGGCCCGTGAAGAACAAGGAGGGAGGAAGGGGGCAAAGCAGAGCCAGCGGCGTGGCTGCGAGAAAAGCTGCAGCCCGCTTCCCCCGAGAGACCGCAGGCGCGGGGTGGCGTCTGGAGGAATCCCACGGCTGAGCTCTGACGACGAAGAAAGGCTTTCAGCCGGGTCTGGGTTCCGCAGGTGACCAGGTCCTGAAGGCAGTGACAGACGCAGCCCAACGCTCGTCACTGCCTCTCTCCACGTCCGAGGCGGGTCTGAGCCTCAGGCCTCGCCCTCTGGCACGGGGGACCCAGACTCAGGTGTCACAATTTCTGCGAGGTCTTTGTATACGTGTGTTTCTTGGCACAGCTCCGCCGTGCTACTGCTTTGTCCGCCGTGACAGGGTGTCCCCGTCCCCCCTGCGAGGCATATCAGCTGATGGTTCCTTTAGAAGCAACAAGAAGACAAGAGAAACACAGTATCACAGATTCGCTCACTCTTCTCTTCATTCTCTCCCGGAACCGGTGCTTGCTGGGCAAACGCTGATTGGCGAGGGTCTTACGGCCCCCGTGCTGGAGAAGCAAGCTTTCCCCTTTTTGTGCCCAGTAAATTTTGTGCCCACTAATTTCTCTTGTCCCCTTTCCCTCCGTGCAGCTCATCTCTGGAAAACACGAACAGCTCACCTCTCCGCCCCCGAACCCGTTTCTGCTTCCTGCCATATAGCAGCGAGCAGATCACAGGTCCTGTGTCCGTTTCGAAGGGCCACTGTCACAAAGTACCACATGCCGGATGGCTGAACACAACAGACATGAATTCTCCCACTGCTCTGGAGGCCAGAAGTCTGAAGTCAAGGTGTCAGAAGGGCCGAGCCCCTGCCCAAAGCGCTAACCAAGACAGGGCGGGTTGTTGCATTCTGGTATTTGCCAGCCATCCCTGATGTTTCTTGATTTGGGGAAGCATCGATCCGATGTCCGTCTCTGTCATCCCAGGACGTTCTCTTTGTGTCTCTTCACATCATGTTTTTCTCCGTGTATCTCCTCTCCTCTTGTTATAGTGATACTGGTGGGTGAAGGGCCCGTTCTCCACCAGTGTAGCCTCGCCTTAGCGCATGACATCGGCAAAGGTTTTCTTCCCTTGTGAGGTCACCTTCTGAGGTTCCGGGAAGGAATGATCCTGGAGGACACCATTCCATGCACTACGTTGGTTTCCCGGAGCTCAGAACCTAGCGGGGAAGAAAGTCCAGTACAAAGGCAACTTGAGCAACAGGTGATACCTGGCAGGTCTGCACAACACCCAGAAAGAGATGCAGATCCACAGGGCATCAGCTTGCAAAGTTGACCCGGAAAGTGATGCAAACCTAGACAAGAGGAAGACAGAGAGGACCAGAACCTGGGGTGCTCAATCCCAGCCAGCTACTCATCGTTCCTAAAGGTCTTGAGGAAACCATGCAGGAGCCACTATTTTTACCTTTGCTGTGTGGAATGCCAAACCTGTGAGCTGGGCTGAACCATGGGCGACTCGCCATAATGCCTTTGCATGGCCTAAGCAAGCCAGATGGGCTCCCCGGCTTCCCCTCCCCCAGTGCCCTCACAGGATGTGGCCCTCCACAGGGGACCCTTTCTCAGTAAGATGAAGCAAAGCAGAGGAAATTCAAGGGGGGAAGGGCGTTGGTCATGGAGGCTTATTTATTGCAGAGCATCTCAAAGAGGCAAACGACGCAATGGCTTGGCGTTTCAGCCTCTTCCTCCTGCCCATCCCTCCGCACCATGGTTTGGTCGTGCCCTTGACCCTGGTGTCTCCCAGTGCTGCCTCTCCTCCCGTTCTGGGGTCCAAAGAAGATGACAGTAGCCTTGGGGTTTTCCTCGATAGTAACAAGATAAATAAAAAAGAGGAGAGGTTTGAGTTGTTTTATAAAATGAGAAGAGGGTGGAGGGGCAGGCTGGCAAATCTCATGTGCCAAAGAGTCACATCATAACTACTGCCTTGGCCACCAGCACCCTAACATGCACTCATTCCTATACTCTAATTCTGGTTAGAAAAGTCTTCTTGAGTGTAGAGGGGACTCTCTTCTCCGTTTTGCTGCAGAAGAGGGGGCAGAAAAGGTAGTCCTATTTTGTAGACCGCTACACTGAGGAATATTCTCCAAGGAGCTGTCACAGATGGGCCACAGGGCATCTCAGCATAACATGGTGTGATCAACAACTTCCTAGGACCCCATGTGTGGTTCTAGAGCATTTCGACCAGACATGGACCCCATTTCGGGTAAGGTAGCCGAGTTGTCGGCCACCCTGCATTTCAAGTGCACTGCTTAGTTTGTGGAGACTGGGGTGGGTCTGTCTGTGTGCTAGAGTGGCAACACTCAGCCGATGAGGACTTGGCCTGAGACTCCCACTCTATCTTAGCACCCTGACATTCACATGAAGGGCATAGGGCCAGAGGCCGTGCTCTGAGTGGACCTCAAAGGGGCCCCGCCATCTCCCAGCACGAAGTCAGTGAGGATGAGTAGAAAGAGGTTACTCCTTGGGAGGAATAAGGGACAGTTGGCCCTGTCCAGAGGTGTAGCTACACAGACAAAATCCTAGTGTGCTTTGAAAGTCCTTTCAGCAAGGATATGTTACCCTTGGGACCTGCTCTGATGTAACAAAAATGACAAAAATGGGCTGCCAAAGTTAGAGCCTGCATGAAAACCCACACCTAACTATTGATAAGGCTCAGAGTTACCCAGTGTGGTACAAGCATGACAAAGTTTTCAATATTTTGTGCTGGTAATCAGGACTCAGCTCAATCAGATTGGATATGCAGTGTTCAATACCATGCTGATCTATTCACAATAGCAAAAACATGAAACCAACCAAGTTGCCCATTAAAGCTGAACTGGATAAGAAAAAATGTGGTACATATACACAATGGAATATTATGTATCCATAAAGAAGGACAAACATATGGACTTCACAGCAACTTGGATGGATTTTGGGTCTATCATACTCAGTAATCTATCACAGAAACAAAGAACAGAGTACCATAAGTTCTCATTCATAAGCGGACCTTGAATAATTATAATACTATAAGAAAGGGATTGGCAGTAGTGGGAAACTGCCAGGGGAGGGGAAGTGGGATTGGAAGTCGAGGGAAACTGCTAAGGGAAGGAGGGGCATACCTCATCAACAAGGGTGCCTGCATAAACAACGTTTGTATACCTAACCCTGAATTGTACCCCACATGTTTATAATAAATAAAAAAGGGAAAAAAATACCATGCTGAGTGTGGCATGTCAGATGCTCAGACAATGGCCCTCTGCCTCTATGGGGTCAAAGATGTGTCTTTTTTCACTCTCTTCTGGTCTGTAGAAATGATCTAGGCTGTGTGAGACCATACAAAGACATCGTGCTGAGGACAAGGGTAAGCCTGGGCTGGGAGCACAGGGGAAACAGACCACAAGATCTAATCTGTAAACACACTGCTGATATGTATATTATTATCCAGCAGGGAGTCAAGCTTGGTCTTCGCCTTGAGTCACATAACAAAGGGTTCCATCCTATTGCCTCACACTCTAGGAAAGGGGGATCTTTTTTTTTTTTTTTGAGTTGGAGTCTCACTCTGTCGCCCAGATTGGAGTGCAGTGGCCGCCGCTCCCGGCCACCGCAGCCTCGACCTGCTGGGCTCCAGCGATCCTTCCGCCTCGGTCATCCGAGTAGCCGGAATTACAGGCGTACGCTACCATGCCCGGCTACTTTTTTTTTTTTTTGATTTATTGTGGAGATGAGGTCTCGCCTGCCCAGGCGGGTCCCAAACCCACGGGCTCAGGCAATCCACTCACCTCAGCCTCCCAAAGGCGTGGGATTACTAACTCTTCTGGAAAAAACATAATTCCTATTCTTCCCCTACTCAGGGGGTAAAGAGGACTGGAAAATCGAACCCAGCAATTCCCCTATTGGGAATATACCCAGAGGAACTCAATTCATTCTACAAAAAAGATGCCTGCACACGTATGTTTGTTGCAGCTCTATTCACAATAGCAAAAACATGGACCCAATCGTGTTGCCCATCAAAGCTGGACTGGATAAAAGAAATGTGATACATATACTAGACGGAATATTATGCAGCCACAAAGAAGGACAAACATATGGACTTTGTGGCAACTTGTGTGGATTTGGAGTCAATCATATTCAGTGATCTATCACAGAAACAAAGAACGGAGTACCATGTGTTATCACTCATACGCAGACCTTGAATAATTATCATAATACTATAAGAAAGTGATTGGCAGTAGTGGGAAACTGTCAGGGGAGGGGGGGTGGGATTGGCAGTTGAGGAAAAGTGCTAGGGGAGAGAGGGACATACCTCATCAACAAGGGTACCTGCATGATCAAGGTTTACATACCTAACCTTGAAATGTACCCCACATCTTTACAATAAAATTTTTTTATAAAAGAGGACTGGAAAATCTAAGCTAACACCATTGTTAACACGAGGCCAAACAGCATCTTAACCACATCAGAGATGTCTTCATCCAGACCATCATGAATTAATGGAGCTATCTGATGGATTTCCCAGAGCCTTTTGCAATGAGCTAACACCGACTCCTCAGTTCTGGAAACCCAGCTCTCCTCACTCCCTACGGGTGTTGTCATCTCTTCCTCAGTGACATTGTTTATATTTTTGTCCCGATGCAGAGGCTTCCCCTGGATCTTTTGGACTCAAACGCTGCTGCTTCTGGATCTGAGTTCACAGAAAGAGTCGCGGCTTCTCCATGAGGAGGTGAAGGGTGCTCCATCTCTGGGCAGGACCAACTGCCCCTTCTCCGCCCAAGAAGTCGCCATTACCTCTTGATACTCATCCTCACTGCCTCATGCTGGAGGATGGTGGATCCCCTTTGAGGTCCATTTAGAGCACTACCTGTGGTTCTGTGTCTTCCATGTGATTGCCGGGGAGCCCAGACAGAATGGGAGTCTTCTACCAAATTCTCATAGGCTGAGTGTTACCACACAGCACTCAGACAGACACACCCTGAGACGACTCCACATCCTGAGAGGCGCACTTGAAATGCAGGATTGCTGATGGTTCAGCTGTCTTAATTTGAAATGAGACCCATGACTGTCTGTATGTTGAGATGCCCCAGTGACCCAACTGTAATAGCTCCTTGGAGAAGGTTCTTCAGTTTAGCAGTCATAAGATGAGACTACATTTTTTTCCCCTTGTCTGCAGCAAATAGAGAACAGAGGCTCATAGGCTGCTTGGTTCTGGTCTGAAAAGCAAGAATCGGGAGTGAAGGAAGTGGTATAATTCCTTCTTGAGAACCCACATATTGCCTCCATTAGAATATATATTTCTTGGGGATGATAGAGAATAATTATAAACTCTTTGACTTTCGGTAAAGAAGTCGCCAAGTCTTCCCTTTGATTAGAATGACTTTGATCAAAGAAGAATTTGTCTCCTAATATCTATGCAATAATAGAGAAGTTTTCACCCCTGATGGGATGCGCTTCAAATTTATCACTGAAGAATTTGTCACCACAAAACCTGAGATCTTGATTCTAAGGCTATAGAAACAAAAAATTGATGCACACTTGTTATCCTTCACTGGTCTTGAGTTTTCAAACTCTTTCTCTTTCTCTCTCTCCTGTCTTTGAGAGTAAGTTTCCACTGCATCTATACTGGATAGGGGTGACAAAATTCCCCTGAATACGTCTTGGGCTACAGGAAAAGAGCCATACTTCTTAGAGCTCCATCTGCTTCTCTCATGTCTGAGGTCATCATGCCCCATATGATACTTTTTCCAGAACAATAGCACCTAAACTTATACCCACACCCACACTTCTAATGATGCCAACTTGGATATAATATATTTAGCAATTGTCTCCCTTTTTCTAACAGGAGAAGCTGAAGTTCTTATCTTGTGTGGGATTTGAGAAGGGACAAGTAGAGAAGAAGTGTCGACCTCACGGTGATTTAAGACTTTCTTTTTTCTGAGTATGACCACTCATGCATTGTACACGATCTGCCATCTTTACTTTTGTGTTTTTCAGGGCAATGCTGACTGTTTGGGCTGAGTGTATGTGTTCCCCCAAAATTTATATGTTGAAACCTATCCCCATTGTGGTGGCTTAGAAGATGGGGACTTTGGGAGGGTAGAGCCCTCATTAACGGGATTAGTGCCCTGAGATTAGAGACTGAAGAGACAAGATTCCTTCCCTTCTGCCACGTGAGGTATAGCCAGAAGATGTCTGCCTAGGAAAGAAGTGGGTGCTCACCAGACACCAAATCTGCAGACACCTTGATCTTGGACTTTTAAGCCTCCAGAACTATGAGAACTAAATGTCGGTAAAACTCTTTGACTTTCAGTAAGGAAACTATCCAGTTTATGGTATTTTATTATAGGAACCCGAATAGACTCAAAAGTTTCAACCCCATTCTGAAGTTGGGACCCTGGAAAGATAGGTATTTGTTTTATGACTGCTGTGGAAGAATCTTTGGAAGTGGTGGAAAGCATCAGCCAGTCCCCTACCTTAGCCAGCTCCCAAGCGCTGAAGTCTGCCGAATGTTCCTACCTCTCTGCCACTAAGCGCTTACTGATAAAGAATGTGGAAATCACTGTCCACTAGACCTCCCATCTAATGCTGCCCTGCAGCATGCAATTTACTGCTGATAAGTGAGGTGCTGTTATCAGTCCACACTCAGAATGCTACTCCATCCTTACTTCTTAAATGTATTCTCAATAGCCCACTTCAGCTCTAGAAACTGCAGATGTAAGTAGGGTATCAGGCCTCACTGTCAGAAAGAATGCAAGAGGTTCTGCTTTCTGTGGTTTTCTGAGCACAGCCTTCCACTCATAGCCACTCACCCACCTTCCAGACCAGCTTGGATGTGAGAAGAAAGGCTATCGGGGTCAGCTGAAGGCAGGGCAGGGGTTGAGCAGTCATTCCACTCAAGTCCACCTGTGGACCACCTCTCCCCATCCCTTCCCTTTCAGAGCCCACCGCTGCTCAGTTCATCAGCACTCAGGAAACCTCCAGTTAAACTAGCAAGGAGCTTGACAAATCACTCGTTAAACTGATCACGCCTTCAAACTCTCCTTGGTGCTCTAGGACAGAAGATGTGGGCTGGGGTCTTAGCCCCACGGATAGGACATGCAGGAGAACAGGCATCAGTGAAGAAACAAGGTATCGGCACCAAGGAACTGGCTCTCATGCCCCGGAAGTCCTTGCCACACAGCATGTCCTCCAGGGACACAAGTGCTTCAAGGCATTCCTAGTCCCAACCCCCACCTCCACCCGTAGGCCGCCTACTCTGCTCGGCCTGCACTGGACTCTTTCCTGTCCGAGGACATTCTCCTTCCTTTCTACTTCTCTTTGTGCCTGAAGTTCCCTCTGCCTGAATAATTCGTGCCTGCACCTTCCCATTGCTGCCCCTTTCTTATCCGTCGGGTCTCAGGGCTCTTCAGAGGGTTCCTTTGGAATCTCCCTACCTAAAGTCACCTTTTATCCCCACCTGCTTCCCTTTAGTTCACACTGAAAATGTCCATCTATATGCTTGAGAGTATTATCTGCTTCCTCTGAGCCTCTTGGACCCTCCCACATCCTGCAACCATGCTTTCTCATGTGTGCTTTAGACTGTGGATTCTCCATCAGGCTCCATTTGTTTTCTGACGGCAACTGTTCCTTATAATTGCTGGTCGATCAACATTGCCTTTTCTTGTTTTCCAGGAGTTTTATAAGTTTTCAAACTATTTTTCTGTTATTTCTGTGGTTGCAGGGTGATTGGGGGGGAAAAAAAGGCTGAAACGTGTTTAATATGCCATCTTGACCCAAGCTCTTCTCTCCGTTTTAAAGATATAGCAAATGAGGCTAAATAATTTGTGTGTTTACACACACCAGGAATTTGGTAGAACTGGCACGTATCGTGATGATGGTGATGGTAGCACAGAAAAAGGATACGTTCTTACTTGATGCATTCACTCGAGAGGCGTCCCTAACTTCACACTACTGTGTCTATCTGGATTTTCAGTCGGAGGAAAATTAAACATGGCTCTCACAGGTATAACAAGGAAGTTCAAGCCTCTAATATTTCTTTTATAGAATACTCAGTATATTTCATTTAAAATAATTAGATCTGAATGGTTCCATTAAAAATCTTATGGGGATTACTGAACTCTAAAGACCAGCTTTGTGCGTTTATCAGCATGGTAGGCTATGGGAAGCAGAGTATAGAAAGATAACTGAGTTTGGAATAAACACATCCACCCCTTCCCATCTGTCTGATCTTGGGGTTTGCAAAATGAAGACTTTAATTGCAGTTTTTCATAGCTAGAAGCAATGCATGATGAGTGGTCATTAATTAGTAGATACCATGAGTCTTAATGGGATGGTCTCTTAATAAAACAACACGCCTTTAGTTTCAACAAGATTTCTGGCCACCTTGAATTTTATTTTGTAAAATAAAATTTGATCTAACTTTGATCTAAAAGAGCCTTTTAATTTCTGCTCCTTTTCTGCAAAACTCCAGCTTCAGTTGACCTTGCTTTTTGAGCCATGCTCTCTTCTTGTGACCCTCGGAATTTGTATCTCTTGCCCCTTGAATGCTAAGAATTCTCTCCATGTGAGATACATGAGAGCAGTGGGTTTTCCCAAATCAGTTCATAAATTTTAGTTAATTGTTGTTGATGCTAAGGAAATAACAACAACAAAAAATCTTTTTCCACAAACAAAACCTATCATAAACAAGGCTTGCCTACATTCCACACTGCAATGCATTATGAAGAATTGAATACATGAAGCTGCTGAAGAAAGGAAAGCTACGGAGAATGTTTTCAAGAGAAGAAATGGCAAAACTTATGAGGGATATTGAGAATGTAAGTCCTTGAACTGAGATTGATTGGAAAAAAAATTATGAAAAGATTGTCTGCCTGAATAATAGAGTAACTAGCGACCTTGAACACAGAAGGAGTGTAGAATAGGAGTGAAACAATGAAGTCTTTTTAGAACAGAGAATAATACTCATAAGAGGCAATTTTTAGACGAAAGACAGAATGCTTCATAATAGAAATACTGGGAGCCTGAACCACCTTGTAATTCACAGAGAGGGGAACACCAGTGGCCTTGCCTAGAAGCCCAGAGCAAAGAGAAGGGAGAGCAGCTTGAAATAAGATTATTAATTTCCTTGGAATGAGGCCAGTACGACGTCCTCTTGTAAAGCCTGGCCAGATTCTTGCAGGACCACTTTGAACAATGGAATCTAATGAATATGCAAAAACAAAAGCCAAGGCACATCTGGTTACACCAACAAGATGTAGAGTTGCCTACTTTTTGAAACAAAAAACACCCTGCTATTTTGCCTTCCATTTTAAAACAAAAAACACCCTGCTCTTTTGCCTTCCATAAACTTTGTGATATCTTCAACAATTAAAAAGTTTTCATCCGGTTTCAGGCAAAAGGAGCTGATCACGAAATATCACAGGGCTTTGATGGTTTAAAAAAAAAAAAACATGAAGTGAAATCAAGGAAAAATTGATGATTCCATAGGACCCCCTTCAATAATGGTTTGGAAAATTATGGAGGGTTTTTATTATTTCTTTCTACCCAGCATCTCCGCTTTCCTTTCAGAGACCGCTCTTCTTCTGAGTGCCGAACCCCCACCCCCCGCTTTGGTGATCTGCCCCTGCTCTTTTTCCCAGGTTCGAGTGGCATTGCCAGGCAAATGACTTCATCCAGTGGCTTCTCACCTGCTTCTCTCTTCAGAGCTGGAGGTGATAGAGTTTGTCTTTCTCCACTGGTCACAAGCTTTACATTAAATTTTTTTTTTTTTACTATAAAGATGTGGGGTACAATTCAGGGTTAGATATACTAATGTTGATTATGCAGGTACCCTTTTTGAATAGGTATGCCCCTCTCTCCCCTAGCAGTTTCTCTCAACTGCCAATCCCCCCCGACTGTCTCCCACGACTGCCAAACCCTTTCTTATAGTATTAGAGTTGTTCAAGGTCCGCTTATGAGTGAGAACATATAATACTCTGTTCTTTGTTTCTGTGATAGATCACTGAGTATGATCGACTCTAAATCCATCCAAGTTGCTGTGAAGTCCACATGTTTGTCCTTCTTTATGGCTGCATAATATTCCATTGTGTATATGTACCACATCTTCTTTATCCAGTCCAGCTTCAATGGGCAACACGGTTGGTTCCATGTTTTTGCTATTGTGAGTAGAGCTGCAATAAACATACGTGTGCAGGTATCTTTTTTGTAGAATGATTTGCATTCTTCCAGGTAACAAATTTTAAGGAAGTGTCTTTGGAACTCCTGGTGGAAAAGTTTAGTTGTTGAAAAACCTTACCGACAGAGTCGTTTAACAAGTTTCTTACAAAAGGAGCTTAATGAGTTTGATTGTTTGTTTTTTAAAGCAAACCCATCTGTCCCTCCAGGCTACTATAATAGAATACTGAAGACAGAGGCTTATGACAACAGATTCTTTTTTCCTTACAGATCTGGACACCGAGAAGTCCAAAATCAAGGCACTGACAGATTTGATGCCTGGTAAGAGCCTACTTTCTCATAGACGGACGTCTTCACGTTGTAACTTCATGTGGCAGAAGGGCCAAAGGAACTGTCTCAGGCCTCCTTCATAAGGGCACTAATCACACTCATGAGAGCTCCACCCTTATGACCTAACACAAGATTTCAACATATGGATTGGAGGATGGAATGGGGTGGGGGACCAACCTTCAAGCCATAGCATTACTTCCCTAGCCTCCCAAGTTTGTATCCTTCTCTCATCCAAAATACATTTATTCCATCTCATTAACCCCCAAAGTCTTGATTCATTCTAGCATCAGCTTAAAAGTATGAAGTCTCATTGAAATATTATTCAAGTCAGTCATGCGTGAGACTCAAAGTACAATTCATTCTGTGGCAAATTGCTTTGCAGTCATGAACTTACAAAACCAAAGAAGTTGTGTGTTTTCCAAATACAGTTGGTGGGACAGGCATTTCTATTCCAAAAGGAGGAAAGAAGAAAGAAGATACAGATCTCAATCAAGTCTAAAACCTTAAGACTCAACAATAATCTTCTTTGGCTTGATATTCTGCCCTCCAAACCCACTGTGGTGAAGATCCTTGCTTCCCAACCCACAGGGACAGCAATTCTGATTGGTCTCCCCCAGGAGGTAGTTTGACCTTTTTCCTTTGCTGCCTTTAGGATTTTTTCTTTTGTACCAACTTTGTGTAAGCAAGTTATTATGTGTCTAGAGGTAGGTCTTCTCGTAGGATATCTTGCAGTGGTTCTCTGGATCTCTTATGCTTGTATAATCGTCTCTCTGGCCAGATGAGGGAAGTTTTCTTGAATGACCTCATGAAATCTTTGTTCCAGGGTGTTTTTCCTTTCTCTTTCTATTTCAGGAATTCTGATCAGACGTAGATTTGGTTTCTTGATAAAACTGCACATCTCTTGGACAGTTTCCTCTTTCTTCTTAAGATTTTTTTCTGTATTTTTAATAGATTGGGTTAATTCCATATTTTGGTCTTCCAGCTCTGAGATTCTTTCTTCTGCTTTGTCAGTTCTGCTTCCCATGTTTGTCTTTTATTTCTTGGATGGAGTTCTTCATTTCTGTTATTTCTGAGTACACTTTCTTGATCTGTCTAGCTCCGTTGCAATTTCATTTAGTTTTAGCCCTTGCATTTCTTGATTTTTATTCATTCTATCCAATGATTTCCTGATCTCTGTAAGTACCTTCTGGGAACTGTCATTCTGGGAGACAGCCATTGTTTGTGACCCAGTAACTGTTCCTTCTAGCACTGACTCTTTGCTGGGACTCTGATGCTTGCCAGCACCATTTTGCTGGTTTTTCTTCATTTTTGGCATTTCTCTTATCTTTCTCTTTAATTCCTTTGCTTAGTGGAAAATGGAGAAGCAGTCACTTTTGATATTTGCTGTACCTGTAGTCCTTCCTTGAGCCGGGATTCCCGGTTTGTTCAATTATGAAGTAAGGCTGGGGGTGGGGCGTTGTGCTGTCTCTTTACAATTTTGAGCACTTACTAGAGGGTGAAGGGGCTGCAAGCATTCTGGCAGGTCATAATTTTTGAACGAGCCAGCTGGGACTCGCTCTTTGTCTCTGTACAATATGACGCTACAGTGGGTAAACTTGCACAGGCCCTGAGTCCACGACGGGGTATAAGATGGGAAAGAGAGAGAAAAGAGAAAGGAGGAGAAAGAGAGCAAAAGAGGAACGAAAAATAGAAAAAGCAAAAAGAATAAAAAATTTAAAAAACAGAAAAAGAACAAAGAAAGAGGAATAGAAGAAGGAAAGAAAAGAGAAAAACAATCAACAAACAAGGCAACCAAATGATATAAACAAACAAGCCAATACTCCCCCCAAAGAAGTGGATAAAGAGTTCTCAGCTTTAGTATGTCTCTTTGAAAGGGGGATCCCTCTTGTGATGGGTTCTGGGACTGCAGGGCTATTACTGCAGGTTCCCTATTCGCTGTTGGAACTTAAGATGTTAGAATCTTCACCCCCTGCTGCCTGCAATTGGTAGCCTTTGCAGGCTGTGTGAGGGAAGGGGGTTGAAATAACTTGACACTGCGTTTTTAGGCTCTCACTCCCTTCCTTCCCAGCTCTGTCACAGCTCCCAGGGCATCCAGTTCGCAGCCGGGGAACGGGGCCTTCTGTCTCTGCCCTGCCTGTCTGATCTCCTTCACTTGTTGCTAGGGGCAGGGGAGTCAGTCAGACACTCACCAGCCTCCTTCTTGGGCAGTTCCACTGTCTGCATCTATCACCCAGCAGTTGGCTCAGGGTGGAGTGTGGATCGTCTGGGGCTCCACAACTGCCATTATTGCCAGGGTTTGTGCACTGGGGGCAATGTTCTCTGAGGCCACATAGAGCAGCCCCAGTGCAGCACAGAGGTCAGCACCTGGTCTCAAGATGCAGGTCTGCTGTTCTTCAAAGGCCGCCCTGGAGCGCCTCTCTGCCCAGGTGTTAGCAGGTCTGCTCAGTTTCTCTGCCAGCGGCTGTTCCTGTCACCGATGGGGTTGTTCCTCTCTAGCAGATACCACAGTCTCCAGACCTTGAGACCTGATGGCTAGGCTCTAGAACCTAGTCCAGGCTCAGGGTGACTTCTCCCCACTGTTTCCTTGGGATTCTGCCTGAGGCTTCCTTGCTGCACTCTCTCAAGGCCCTCATTGCCAGTGTTCAGCTGGCACTGTGGTGTTAGGGCCAGCAATCACTCCAGCCATTCTTCCCGGGATAAACTGCTGATTTCAGAAAACGGTGCTCAACTTCCTCACTCTGGGAAGTTCGAGTTCAGGCAGAGCAGCTGCGGCACCAGTGGCTTCACCAGGAAGGCCCTGGCTACTTGCTCTCAAGTCCCCATTCAATCAACCTCTCACCCCCACTTATACACAGAAACATGCAGAATTGTTCATGCAGTCACTCACACACACACGGAATCACGCAGTCCCACTGGCTATGCCACCATCTTCCCGGTAATCCCCATACCACACTTTCTTCTTTTTAATTTGTATATTTCTTTATTTTAAAGACATGGTGTTCAATTCAGAGTTAGGTATACACATGTTCATTATGCATGTCCCCTTGTTGATGAGGTGTGCCCCTTCCTCCCCTGGCAGTTTCCCTCAACTTCCAATCCCACTTCCCTTCCCCTGGCAGTTTCCCACTACTGCCAATCTCTTTCTTGTGGTATTATAATAATTGTTCAAGGTCTGCTTATGAGTGAGAACATATGGTACTCTGTTCTTTGTTTCTGTGATAGATCACTGAGGATGATAGAGTCTAAATTCATCCAAGTTGCTGCAAAGTCCATATGTTTGTCCTTCTTTATGGCTGCATAATATTTCATTGTGTATAATGTACCACATTTTTTAAATCCAGTCCGGTTTCAATGGCAGCATGGCTGGTTCCATGTTTTTGCTACTGTGAATAGAGCTGAAACAAACATGCATATCTTTTTTGCAGAATGCTTTGCGTTCCTCCAGGTCTATTCCCAATAAGGGGATTGCTGAGTCATACGGAAGGTCGATTTCTAGTTCTTTCAGAAATCATCACACTGTCTTCCAAAGAGGTTGCACTAGTTTGCATTCCCACCAGCAGTGTAGAAACGGTCCTTTTTCTCCACATCCTTGCCAGCACCTGTTGTTGTTTGTTTTATTAATGATGGCCATTCTTACTGGGGTTAGGTGGTATCTCGATGTGGTTTTGATTTGCATTTCTCTGGTGATGAGTGAGGCTGAGCACTTTTTCATGTGTCTGTTGGCTGCCCGTATATCCTCTTTTGAGAAGTGTCTAATCATGTCTTTTGCTCACTTTTCAATGGGGCTGCTTGTTGTTTTCCTTTTGGCACATTTAAGTTCCTTGTAGATCCTAGATGTTAGGTCTTTGTCAGATATACAGTTGGAAAATATTTTTTCCCGTTCTGTAGGCTGTCTCCCTGCTCTCTTGATGGTTTCTTTTGCTTTGCAAAAGCTCGTTAGTTTGATGAGGTCCCACTTGTCTATCTCATTTCCTAAGGAATGGGCATTTAGGGTTCTGAATAGGAATTGGTTGCCAGTTCCAATTTCCATAAGGGTGTCTCCTGTGTTTTCTAAGATAATTATAGTTCGAGGTTTTACGTTTAGGTCTTTGCTCCATTTAGAGTTAATTTTTGTGCATGGTGATAGGTAGGGGTCCTGTATCAATCTTCTGCATGTGATCAGCCAGTTTTCCCAGCACCATTTACTGAATAGGTTCTCCTTTCCCCAGTTGTTGTTGTTGGAGACTTTATCAAAGATGAGTTGGTTGAGGAATTGAGGCATTGCTTCCAGAATCTCCATCCTATTCCATTGGTCTATGTGCCTGTTCTTGTACCAATGTGCTAGACTGTTTTGTTTACTGTAGCCTTATAGTAAAGTTTGACGTCTGGAAGTCGTACCTCCCACTTTGTTTGTTTTGCTAAGGATTGTTTTGACACTTCGTTTATGTTTCCATATGAATTCCTGTATTGTCATTTCCAGGTCTGAGAAGAATGATGCTTGTCCCACACTACACTTTCAACACTTGGCTTAAAAGTATCTTCAACCAAATATACAATTTCATCGCTCATAAGTTCTACTTTCCGCAAAGCAACAGACCATGAACACAATTCAGCCAAGTTCTTTGCCACTTTATAACACAGATGTCCGTTTCTCCATTGTCCGATAACGCATTCCTCATTTAGGTCTGTCACTTCACCACAGTGACCTTTGTCATCCATATTTCTACCAACATTCTGCTCGTGACCACTCCACAGCTCTCCTCTTATTCCGAGCCCTCACCGAATGATCCCTAATGATCAATTTATGGCAATGTAGGCTTTTTCTGGCCTGCCTCTTCAAAATTCCTCTAGGTTCTACCCATTACTCACTTCCAAAGCCACTTCCACATATAAGGAATTTGTTGCAGTGGCATTCCCTACTTCTCAGTATTGATGTTTTGTTTTAGTCCATTCAGATTGCTATAACACAATACTGTACACTGAGCAGTGGTTTACCTAATGAGTTTTTTTTTTAAAGGATTCCAATGGATTTTTAAGGCAAAAAAAGTCCATGTTTAAGTATTCACATACAAATTGCATGAAATTCAGAAGGATAGGTAAATCATAAGGTAAACGGCATCAGGATAAGAAACCATCTCAGCAAACTAGAAAGAAGGAATTTGGCTAACAAGATGAAACTAAACAGATTATTCCTTGAGTAGAAGGAACTTGAACTATACATCAAAGGGGAGGTTATAATGCTCATATTCAAACATATGAAAGGTTATCTTGTGGAGAAAGCACTAGCCTTGGTCCAGATGATTTTTAGGAATAAACAGGTTACTGCATGTTTGTTCCCAGCAGTCATACTTAACAGCTACTGTTTGGACAATCACTGACAATCACTGTTGTGGTTGAAACAGCCATCAGAGGTTTACCAAGAATTACAAGCCAGGGTCTAGGCAAAATTATAGTTAGCCACTGATCAGGGTGCACTAATGGGCTTTGACCCACTTCCCTGCTACTGTTGACTAACTGAGAGTCACATGGCATACAGCCTATCTGCTCCCACATTGTTCCTATGGATAGGACCTCTGATGCTGGACCTTTTAACCTATTGTTTGAGGTGATTTTCAGATCCTGAATTTCAACAGAATGGCTGATGCCAACTGATCTGAAGACCTCCAGCAAGGAACCAACCCAGCACAGGAATACAGATCCAAATCTCCACCCCGTGACTTCACTCCTTATTTCTCAACCAATTCCCACACTTTAGCTCATCACCTGTACAAACCCTTTAAAAATCCCACCCCCAAACCTTGCAGAGTGATGTCTTTGAGATTTCCTCCCATCTTCTTGTTTTGCTGCCTATGATTATTAAACTCTCTGATACAGTCCTTAGTGTTTCAGTATATTGTCTCACTGTGCATTGGGAAACAAATCTATTATGATTACATAGTTATGTATTGCTGTGTAAAAACCTATCTCCAAACTCAATAGTTTAAGATTACCATCATTTTATTCTTTTGTGGATCAGGGATTTAAGTAGGACTCATCTGGGTAATTCTTCTCCTGCACGTGATGTCTACTGGGACCACAGGTGGCATTCAGCTGGTAGCTATTCCAATCTGAAGTTTCTAAGTTGGCTTAACTCACACTTCTGGCATCTTGACACTTATAGCTTGAAGGCTGAACTCACCTGGGTACCTGCTCCTCCCAATGTGGTAGTACCAGGCTCTTTCCATATGTTTTCTGCAGTATGGTAATCAAGCTTCTTATATGACAGCTCAGGACTTCAAGAACACAAGTACTCCAAGAGTCAAAAAGTAGAAGCTGCCAGTCTTGGAAGGCCTGGGCCCTAGACTGGCACATCATTACTTCTGCCACATTCTACTGGTCAAAGCAGACACAGAACCCACCCAAATTCAAGGCATCTCCTTGAGAAACTCCTCACTTGGGTGGAGGAAAAGTCATCTGCTGGAAAAATTATTCACGCATTCTTTTTTTTCAAAGTAAAGTGTTCTACAAAAGGAGGTGTCATATTAAACTTACAGTATATGACAGTTTTATTGCAGAAGCGTCTCAAAAATGTCACCTATATTTCAACACTGTGGTGAGAGGAGAGTTCACATATAGAAGCATGTAATAAGCTTGTAATTAAACTTTTAGCTTCACTTAACTTTGTGGGCATTGACACTATATTGTCTGAAGATTTGAAACAGAAATACTTTATATTGAAAATTGGGGCATTTGAAAGTGTTTGAGCAGAGATTACATTGCAGGGTTGTTGCAGAGGGGATTTTGACATTCAAGAAATGTTGGCTGGGTGACTGTCAGGGGTCCTGTCCACCTCTGAGTCTCTGGCCCTGTGATTCAATTTCACCATTTTGGCACATTAAAGGCATATACAGCATGTGAGGTGGGGTGTGTTTCCCAATTCTATTGTTTGCTTGTTTCAGCTTTATGAAGGCATAATGGACAAAAATCGCATATATTTATGATGTCCAATGTGATTTTGATATATACATACATTATGGAATTATTAAATCAACCTAATTAGTAGATCCATCATCTCACATATTTATTTTATTGTGAAAACATTTAAGATTCACTCTCTCAGCAATTTTGAAGTATACAATACATAATTATTAACTACAGTCACTTTATTGTACAATAGATCGCCAGAATTTATTCATCATGTCTACCTGAAACTTTGTACTCTTTGACTGGCTTCTCCCCATTGCCCTCCCCAGTCCCTAGTAACCACTATTCTATGCTCTGCTTCTATGAGTTTGCCTTTTTAATATTTGACGTAAAAATGAGATCATGCGGTTTTTGTCTTTCACCTTATTTCACTGAGCATAATGTCCCCCAGTTTCATTCAGTTGTCTCAAATGACAGGGTTTCCGTTTTTAAAAGGCTAAATAGTATCCCACTGTGTGTATATATAATATTTTCTTTATATATTCATCCATTGATGGACACTTAGACTGAGTCTATATCTTGGCTATCAAGGCAGTACAAACGTATCTCCGACATACTGATTTCATTTCCTTTGGAAATATACACAGAATTGGGAATGCTGGAAAATATGGCAGTTTTGCCACTCCAGATGATGTGAAATGATATCTCATTGTGGTTTTTGTTGTCGTTTTTGAGCCAGAGTCTCACTCTGTGGCCCAGTCTGGAGTGCAGCGGCACGCTCACAACCACCCCAGACTCGACCTGCTGGGCTCCGGCGATCCTTCCGCCTCAGCCTTCCATGTAGCTGGAACTACAGGTGCGCACCGCCATGCCTGGATAATTTTTTTGATTTACTGTAGAAACGAGGTCTTGCCACGTTGCCGAGGCTGTTCTCGAACCCCTGGGATCAAGCGATTCTCTTACCTCCACCTCCTAACATGTGGCGATTACAGGCATGACCATTGCACCCAGCCGTCACTGTGGTTCAATTTGCATACTCCAGATGAGCCGTAATGTTGAGCACCTTTTCATAAACCTGTTGGACATTTGTATCTCTATTTTTGAGAAATGTCTATTCGGGTTCTTTGTCCATTTTTTAGTCAGGTTGTTTTCTTGCTATTGAGCTGCTTGAGTTTCTTGTATATTTTGGATATTAACCTCTCATCAGCTGTAAGGCTAGCAAATATTTTCTCCCATTCTGTAAGTTGCCACTTCACTCTGCTCACTGTTTCCTTTGCCATGCAGAAACTTTTTAGTTTGAAGTTATCCTATTTATCCATTTTGCTTTGGTTGTTTTGCCTTTGGATGTCTTTTAAAAAATCATTGTCCAGCCGGGCTTGGTGGCTCAGCCTGTAATCCCATGCTTTGGGAGGCTGAGGTGAGTGAATTGCCTGAGCCCGCGGGTTCGAGACCCACCTGGGCAACTTGGCAAGACCTCATCTCTACAATAAATCAAAAACTAGCCGGGCATGGTAGCGCGTGCCTGTAGTTCCAGCTACTCGGAAGGCTGAGGTGGAAGGATCGCTGGAGCCCAGCAGGTCGAGACTGTGGTGGCTGGGAGCAGCCACTTACTGCACTCTAGTCTGGGTGACAGAGTGAGACTCCAACTCAAAAAAAAATCATTGTCCAAGCCAATTTCAATATTTCCCCTTATGTTTTCTTCTAGTATCTTTATCATTTAAATTCTAAAGTTTAGGTCTTTAGTTTATTGAGTTAGTTTTTGTATATGGTGTGAGGCAAAGGTCTAATTTTGTATTTTTGCATGTGGATATCTAGTTTTCCCAGCATCATTTATTGAAAAGGCTGTCCTTTTCCCATGTGTGTTCGTGACTTTCCTAGAAGAGTTGCCCATAACTACATGGATTAATTGTCTGGGCTCTCAATTTCATGCTATCTTTTCTTCTTAAAGAATCAGAATTACAAAAGCATGTCAAGAGATTGTGGTTCAATCAAAGTTCAAGAAATATTGAAATTTTAGGAAAAAAATGAAATAAAATATTTAGGGAACTTTCCTAATGAGTATCATACAATTGGGCTAAATCAAAGGTAATGGAACACATGAGAATCCTAAAGAGTAATAACTTGAATTCAAGATCGTAACACAGGCCCTTGCAACAGCCATGGGCTAGACCAAGAGTTGGCAAATTGTGGCCTTGAGGCCAAATCTGGCTCACCTAACTTTTGTCTTTTTTTCTTTTAATTTTTTTTAAAGATGTGGGTACAATCCAGGGTTAAGTATACAAACCCTCATTATGCAGGTACCTTTGTTGATGAGGTGTGCCCCCCCCAGCAGAAATCCACTACTGCCAATCCAGCTCCTCCCCACTGGTGATTTCCCACTATTAACAACCCTTTTCTTATAGTATTACGATAATCGTTCAAGGTCCACTTATGAGTGAGAACATGTGATACTCAGTTTTTTGTTTCTGTGATACATCACTCAGTATTATACACTCTAAGTCCATCCAAGCTGCTGTGAAGTTCATAATTTTGTCTTTCATTATGGCTACATAATATTCCATCCTGTATATGTACCACATTTTTTAAACCAGTCCTCTTTCAATGGGCAGCATGGCTGGGTCCATGTTTTTGCTATTGTGAGCAATGCTGCAATAAACATGCGAGTGCAGGTTTGTGATTTGACTTCCTCCAGTTATATTCCCAGTAGGGGGATTGCGGAGTCATATGAGAGGTCTATTTTTAGACCTTTTAGGAATCACCAAACTGTTTTTCCACAGAGGCTGTACTTTTTTACGCTCCCACCAACAGTGCAGAAGTGTTCCGTTTTCCCCATATCCTCTCCAGTATCTGTTGTTTTTGAGTTATTGTTGATGGCCATCCTGACTGGAGGTAGGTGGTATCTCAGTGTGATTTGAATTTGCATTTCTTTGGTGACTATTGAGGAATTTTTTCATGTATCTGTTGGCTGTTAGTATGTCTTCTTTTGAGAAGTGCCTATTCATATATTTTGCCCACATTGTAATGGGGTTGTTTGTTTTTTTCTTTTCGGCAAGAAAAGAAAGAGGACGGGATTTAAAAATGTGATACATATACAGGGTGGAATATTACGCAAAGTCCTAGATGTTAGGACTTTGTCAGATATACAGTTGGTAAATATTTCTTCTCAGTCTGTGGGCTGTTTCTCTGCTCTCTTGATTGTTTCTTTGGCTTTGCAGAAGCTTGTCAGTTTGATGAGGTCCCAACTGTCTATCTTATGTCTTATGGTATGGGCAACTTGGGGTTTTGATCAAGAATTGGTTGCCAGTTCCAATTTCCATAACGGTGTCTCCTGCATTTTCTAAGGTTCTTTTCGTTTGAGGTTTTACATTGAAGTCTTTGATGCATTTAGAGTTGATTTTTTTTGTATGGGGGTCCTGTTTCAATCTCCTGCATGTGGTCAGCCAGTTTTCCCAGCACCATTCACAGAATATGTTCTTCTCTCCCCAGTGATTAGTGGTGTAGGTTTTGTCAAAGATGAGCTGGTTGAGAAATTGAGATTTTGCTTCTTCCATTGGTCTAAATGCCTGTTCTTGTACCAATATCAGGCTGTTTTGATTATTGTAGCTTTATAATAGAGATTAAAGTCTGGCAGTGTGATACCTCCCCCTTTTTTTGCTTTGTTTTGGGTTTTTTTGTTTGTTTGCTGAGGATTGTTCTGGCTATTCGTGATCGTTTATGTTTCCATATAAATTCCTATATTATCATTTCCAGGTCCAAGAAGAATGCTGCTGGCAATTTAATGGATATTGCATTAAATCTATAGATTGCCTTGGGTAGGATGGACATCTTAGCAATGCTGATTCATCCAATTCATGAGCATGGAATATTTTTCCATTTGTTTGTGTCATCTTGGATTTCTTGGAGCAGTGTTTTGTAGTTTTCATTGTAAAGGTCTTTCGTGTCTCTGGTTAGGAAGATACCAGGGTATTTCATTTGTCTTGTGACTATTGTGAATGGGATTGTGCTTTTATTTGGGTTTCTGTTTATTGTTGGTATATAGAAATGTGCTTGTTTTTTGCACATTTGTTCTATACCCTGAGACTTTGCCAAAGTCCTTTATTAGTGCAAGGAGGTTTTTTATCGATTCTCTTGGGGTTTCAATGTATAGAATCATGTTGCCTGCAAAGAGGGATAACTTAACTTCCCTTTTTCCTATTTGGATACCCCTGATTTTCTTCTCTAGTCTGATTGCTCTAGATAGAACTTCTAATACTATGTTGAACAGGAGAGGTGAGAGTGGACATCCCTGTCTTGTTCCAGTATTCAGGGGAAATGGTTTCAATCTCTCTCTGTTTAGCAGTACGTTGGCTGTGGGTTTCTCATAGATGGCTTTTACTGTTTTGAGGTATGCTCCATCTATGCCTAGATGTTTGAGGGTCTTTATCAAAAAGGGGTGCAGGATTTTATCAAAGGGTTTTTTCACGTCTAATGATATAATCATGTGGTTTTTGTCTTTACATCTGTTGATGTATTTAATTATATTTATGGCTTTGCAGATGTTGAACTAGCCCTGCACCCCAGGGCTAAAGCCTACTTGGTCACAGTAGATGCTTTTTGAGATGTGTCATTGGATCTGTTTTGCTAGAATCTTATTGAGAATTTTAGCATTTATGTTCATGAAGGATATTGACATGTTGTTCTCTTTCTTTGTTGGAACATTACCTGGTTTGGGTATCAATGTGATGTTAACTTCATAAAATGATTTGGGGAGAGTTCCATCTTTCTCAATTGCATGGAATATTTTCAATAGGATTGATATCAGTTCTTCTTTGTATGTTTTGCAAAATTTTGCTGGAAAGTCGTTGGTCCAGGGACTTTTTTTTTTTTTTTTGTAGATAGTTTTCTAATGATACAGTTGATTTCCTGGGTTGTTATTGGTCTATTTATGTTCTCAATTTTTTCTTGTTTCAACTTGGGAAGGTTGTGTGATGTAAGAAAATCTTCCATTTGATTTAGGTTTTTGAGTTTTTTTCCAAACAGATGTGCATAGTAATCTCTGACAAGCTTTTGTATTTCTTCAGGGTGAGTTGTGACTTCATCTTTTGCATTTATGATTGTGTTTATTTGGGCTTTTTCTCTCTTTTTCTTGGTCAGTCTAGCTAGGGGTCCATAAATCTTGTTTATCCTTTCAAAAAAAAAACAGCTTTTGGTTTCATTGATTTTGTTTTTGTATTATATTTTTATCTTCTATGCCCCAAACTTGAGCTTTTATTTTGGTGATCTGAATTCTTCTGTTGAAGTCAGCAGTCTTCCTTTTCCAGCTTCCTTAAGTGATTTGTTAGGGTGTTAACTTGTGATCTTTCCATTTTCTTCATGTGTGTTCATAGAGATATGAGTTTCCCTCTTAGTACTGCTTTCATGGTATCCCACAGATTAGTCAGATGTTTCTTCTTTTTCATTTGTTTCCAGTATCTTTTAATCCCTGTTTTGATTTCCATGTTGACCCCAGAGTTGTTTAGCATCATGGTGTTTAGTGTCCATGTCTTTGTGTGTTTGGGGGAAACTTTGTTGTGTTGATATTTATTTGTATTCCACTGTGGTCTGAGAAGGTGCATGGCAGAATTTCAATCTTATGGAATTTGTTTATGCTTGATTTATGCCAAGTATGTGGTCAATCTTAGAGTACCACGTGGTGATGAGTAGAATGTATATTTCATGGTTCTTAGGTGGAGTGTTCTGTAGGTATCAGTTAAGTCCATTTGGTCAAGCATCACGTTGAGGTTCCGGATCTCCTTGTTGACTATTTGTCTTGATGATCTGTCTATGATTGTTAGTGAGGTATTTAAGTCCCCAGCTATGACAGCATTAGAGTCACTATCTTTTTGTAGTTTACCTAGAAGCTGCTTTATAAAGTTGGTGCTCCTACATTGGGTGCCTATATGTTTAGGATGGATATTTCTTGCTGCTGGATTGAACCTTTTATCATTTTGTAGTAACATTTCATATCTTTTTTCATTTTTGATAGCTTAAAGGGTATTTTGTCTGATATTAAGACCATGACTCCTGTTTTCTTTTGTGTTCTGTTCACCTAAAATTATGTTTCCCATCCTCTTACTTTGAGTCTGTGAGTGTCCTTTCTGGTGAGATGAGTCTTTTGGAGACAAAATATTGTAGCCTTGTGATATTTTATCCAATTTGCCAGTCTATGTCTTTTCGGTGGTGTATTTAGTTCATTCACATTCAGGCTAATTATTGAGATGTGAAAATTTATCTCTGTCCTGAGTTTGTTGTTGTTGCTGCTGTTTGTTTATTTATTATCTTTCTTTTGATTTTTGGATTGATTTATGTGCATTTTCAATCTTTTTCCTGCATTGTCATTCTATTTTTCCTTTCTTCTTTGTTTAATACTTTCTTAAGTATTTCTTGTAGAGCTGGTCTGGAGGCAGTATAAACTCTTAGGGATTGAATGTCTGGGATGGATTTTAATTCTCCATTACTGATGAAACTTAGCTTAGCTGGGTAGGTAATTCTTGGTTGAAATTGTTTACCTTTGAGAACTTTTAAGATCAGGCTCCAAGCTCTCCTAACCTGAAGTGTTTCTGTAGATAAACCTGCTGCTATTCTAATTGGTCTTCCCCAGTAGCTAGTCTGACTTTTCCCTCTCGCTGCCTTTAGGGTTTTTTCTTTCATACCTACTTTGTGTAGATGAATAACTATGTGTTTGGGAGTTGGTCTTCTCATTTGTTGTCTTGCAGGGGTTATCCGAATCTCTTGTGTTTGAATGGTCACATCACTAATGCGAAGAGGGAAGTTTTCTTGGATAGTTTCATGGAATATTTGTTCCAGGGTGGTCTCTGTCTCTCTATCTGTCTCAGGGAGTCTAACTAATCTTAGGTTCAGCCTCTTGAAATAATTGCTCATCTCTTAGAGGTTTTGTTCTGTCTTTGTAAACTTCTTTTGTATGTTTTTAACAGGTTGGGTTAGTTCCATATTTTGGTCCTCAAGTTCTAAGATTCTTTCTTCTGTTGGATTAATTGTGCTTTCTATGCTTATCAGTTTGTTGTTTATTTCATTCATTGTATTCTTTATTGCTGTTATCTCAGCAATCAACTCCTCATTCTTTCTTCTCGTCTCTCCTCATTTCTATTTATTCTCTCTATTTATATCTTGATATCTGGGTTTGTGGTTTGAGACTAGTCATTCTGGGGGCTCTTCATTGGTTGAGTTCCAGAATCTGTATTTTCAGTGGCTGACCTCCCAGGAGTCTGTGTGAGACTCATATGCTTCCTTTGGTTTTTATTTGTGTAGATTTTTCTCCCCCACACCTTTTTAAAAAATCTCTTCTTTAATTATTATTCAGTGATGGGGGATAGCTTTTATTTGCTCAATCTCCTATTCTTCCTTATGCGGAACCTCTGGTTTTGTTCAGTTCTGAAGCTGGACTAGGAGTGGAGCCCCGTGCTTTTTGCAGTTTTGAGATTTACTTGGGGGGGAGGGACTGTGATTCAGAAACTTTCTGCAGATTCAGCATCCACTGACAGGTGTGTGTGCCCCTGTAGCCTATTTCCCACTGTCTTTCAATCTGTCCATGCAGTGGGGGTGTCTGTTTGCCCCCTGCAAAAAAAAATGAGAAAAGGGAAAAGAATAGAAAAAAAGAAAGAGGAAGATGAAAGGGAGGTTGAAAGAGAGAAGAAGAGGGAAAACTGACAGACATACCAACTTATGAATAAGCAGAGAGACAAAGAGAAAAAAACAAAAAAGACAAAACATACAAAAAAAAACTCTCCTGTTAGTGTACTCACCCTCATACATAAACAGAAAATCTTTAAAAAACAGAAACAAAGGAAGTACAAAAACATAAACAAAAACAGAAAGAAAGAGAGAAGGAAAAAAAGCTGAAACTAAACAAAAAATAAACAAGAACAAAAAACTCGCTCTCTGACAGTTTCTGGCCTCCAACTTAGGGAGGAGCTCTGGTCTCCAGCCCCTCCCCTCCACTCTCAGCACAGGCTGATAGGGTTGCTCTAAGCATGGGTCAGATGCCCCATGGACTACTGTGGAAGGAAGATGGAGCAGAGGGTAGATTCACCCTATTCTCTGCTACTGCTCTCAAGACTCCCACTCAGATCGGATGTATCTGTCCCTCTTCTAGCATGGAGAAGGTATGTATGTCTCTCTGAGTCTGAGGAGATAATAGCCTTTGGGTCCCAAGATGGAGGCTGGGCAGAGCTGGGCGGGGCAATGCAAGTCTCTGCCTGGTCCAGGACTGAGAAGATAACACCCAATGGCAACCCGTTACTGGCATTGGAACTTTATTCCAGATCTCTGCTACCTGCCTTCTTGTGCCAAGTCTGCTGCTGCAGGTGATGGCATGGGCCAGGTGCCAGTGCTGAGGGGTGACTGCTCTCGGCTGCCTCCTCTCAAGAGAGCCCTGAGAATGACAGACAATCCTGTGTGGTGGAGTCTCCAATCTCAGGGTGGTGGGAGGTTGAAGTCACCTCTGGAGGAGATCCCTGGGTGTATGAATCCAAGTCTCCCCTCAGACGGGCTTTCAGTCATCCACCAGGACACACCTACTCATGCAGAGAGTCTCTATGAACATCATTTTTGCAGAGACCCTCACAATCTGACCCGTTCCATCACCATCTTGCCAGGAAGTCAACCTCCTGTTTTACTTAGCCCATGAGCTAAGTCTCATTTTTACATTTTTTTAATGACTGAAGGAAAAAAAATCAAAAGAACAATATTTTGTGACTAATGAAAATTATATGAAATTCAAAATTCTGTGACTGTAAATAAAGTCTTGTGGGAACATGTCACAGCTATTCATCTGGATACATTTTATTGACCCATCATCAAATTTATATGTTTCTTCTACAGTATACAATCTGTCATTAAATCCATCTAAGAAATTTTTATTTCAGATATTGTACATTTCTTACCTAAAATGTTAATCTGGTTCTTTTTGAGAGTTTCTGTTTCTTTCCTGAAGTTTCCCAAATCTTCATCCATTCTGTCTGTCTTCCCTTATAAATTCTTCGTATGTTTGTAATAGTTATTTTATATAACTCTGTTGGCTAATTTCAACATCTAAGGCACTTGTCTCTCCTTTTATTGATGTTTTTCCCTCTATAATGGATTATTTTACTTCTTTGCATGTTCCGTAATTTTTATTGTATTCTAAAAATTACATATAAAATCAGTGGAGTATGAAGTATATGTTTTATTTTATTTTGTTGTTCTCAAAAACACAAATGCTTTCCTTTGTGTAGCAATTAGGGTAAGAGACGAATGCAGATTCCTCCAAGAGTCAGGTGAGCTGCTGCTTGAAATGCCACAATATCTATATATGAATTGACCTCCAGTTTGTCCTGCCTCTAACCTCCCACACTACTGCTGCAGAAGTGCTGAGTATTTTGACCTTTCCAGTCTTTGAGGAGGGAAGAGGTTTGAGCCACAATTTCGAGTTATTTTAGTTCCCCTTTGGATTCCTCTTCAAGGAGTCCTGAAGTCCAAGCACCCAAAGAATACATGAGACGTGACAATATACATTCTCCCTAACTGCTTCTCCTCTCTGCCACTTCCTTGACAAGAATTTGAGGAAGACATGAGTTTGCTAGGGCTGCTATAACAAAGTACCACAGACTGGGTGCCTTAAACAACAGACATTTGTGTTTTCACAATTATGGAGGATAGAAGCCCAAGACCAAGGTGTTGGCAGGGTTGCTTCCCTCTGAGGTCTCTTTCCTTTGCGTATAGAGGGTCATTTTCCCCTGTGTCTTTAACTGATCTTCTCTCTGTATGGGTCTGTCTCCTGATTTCCTCTTACAAGGACACCAGCCATCTTGAATTAGGGCCCATCTTAATGACCTCGTTTTAACTTTCATTACCACTTTAAACACAGTCACATTCTGAGGTGCACTGGGGGTTGAGACATACAAATTTGGGAGGGGATACAATTCTGCTCATAACAGGAGGATTGCCAGGCTGAGTTATTTATTTTCGTGTTCAGAACTTTCTAGCACTCACTGTCTTGAACAGGTTGGCCAGTCTTTATTGAACCTTCTAGGCCTCCAGGTCGCTGAAAGCCAACTTGTCTACCCACCTGCATTTAGATCAGGTATTCAATCCCAGGTTTGCATGCTGCCACAGCCTCTAAACGAAATGCTTATCCATCACTCTAGTAACATACATTGTACCAGTGGAGTAATTTCCTCTCATCCACTGCCCAATCCTCCCTCTCTTCAGTGTCTCCGTTGCCTGTCATTGCACATGCTACATTCATGTGTACACATTATTGAGCTCCCACTTATTAGAGAACATGCAGCTTTTGCCTTTGTGTTAAAGTTGTTTCACTAAAGATAATGAGACAATGGCCTCCATCCCATCCATGTTGCTGCAAAGTACGTCATTTTATTCCTCTTATGGTTGAGTAGCATTCTAGTGTGTATCTGTGCCACGTTTTCTTTGTCCAGTCATCCATTGATGGACACTCAGGTTGATTCCATGTCTTTGCTATTTTGAATAACACTGCAATACACATACAAGTGCAAGTATTTTTTGACATAATGGTTTCTTTTCCTATGGGAAGATACCCAATAGTGAAATTGCTGGATCAAATTGTATTTCTTTTTAGTTCTTTAAGAAAGCTTCATACGGTTCCCTTTTTTGTTTGGTTCAGGTTTTTTAATTTTTTTGAATGTAATTTTTTTAGATTCAGGAGGTACATGTGCATTTTTTTTTCACATGGACATATTGTGTAGCGGTGGGAACTGGGCTTCAGGTGGCCCATTTTCCAGATAGTAAAGCTTGTACCCAATAGGTAATTTATAAACCCCAATCCCCCACCTACCTCTACCCTTTTTAGCATCCCCAGTGCCTATTATTTCCATCTTGTGTCCATTTAGCTTCTGTATATGAGTGAGAACATGTGGTGCTTGGTTTTCTGTTTCCAAGTTAGTTCACGTAGGCTGATGTTCTCTTGCTCCATCCATGTTGCTGCAAACGACACGACTTCATTCTTTCTTAAGACAGTGTAGTATTCCGTGGTGTAAATGTAATACATTTTCTTTGTTCGGTCAATCGTTGGTGGGCTCTTAGGCTGATCTATGATTTTACTATTGTGAACAGTGTTTCAGTGAACATACAAGGACAGATATCTTTTTTAAAAAGGATGTATTTTTGTTTGTGTAGATCCCTAGCAGTGGGATTGCTGGATCTAATGGTAATTCTATTTTTAGTTCTTTAAGAAATCTTCAGAGAGGCTGAACTATTTTACAATCCTATCAACTCTGCATGAGCATTCCCTTTTTCCTGCAACCACGCCAGTATCTGTTGTTCTTTTACTTTTTAATAATAGTTGTTCTGACTGGTGTAAGATGATAGCTCAGTGTGGTTTTAATTTTCATTTCTCTGATGATTAGTGAAGTTGAACAACTTTAATATGTTTGTTGGCTGCTTGTGTACCTTCTTTTGGTAAGGGTTTACTCATGTCCTTTGCCCACTTTTTGATGGACTTTTTTTATGCTGAGTTCCTTGTAGATTCTGTATATTTGTGCTTTGAGGCATAATTTGCAAATATTTTTTTCCCATTTAGTAAATTTTCTGTTCACTCTGTTGATTATTTATTTTGTTATGCAGAAGTTTTTTAGTTTAAGCCTCATTTGTCTATTTTTGTTTTTGTCACAGTTGCTTTTGGGGTCATCATCATAAATTTTTACCTAGGCTGATGTCTACAAGAGTGTTTCTTAGGTTTTCTTCTAGGATTTTTATAGTTTCAGATCATACATTCAAATCTTTGACCCATCTTGACTTAATTTTTGCCAATGCTGAGAGGTAGGGATCCAGTTTTATTCTGCATACAGCTAGCCAGTTTTCCCAGTACCATTCATTGAATAGAGCATCCTTTCCCCATTGTTTAGTTTTGTCAGCTTTGTCAAAGATCAGTTGATTGTAGGTATTTGGCTTTATTTTTGTGTTCTCTATTTTGTTCCATTGATCTATCTGGCTATTCTTGTACTAGTACCATGCTGTTCTAGTCACTACAGTCTTGTAGTATAATTTGAAGTCAGGCATTTGTTCTTTTTATTTAGTTTTGTTTTGGGCTCTTTTCTGTTTCATATGAATTTTAGGATGTTTTTTTTTCTAGTTCTGTGAAAATTATTTTCGTATTTTGATAAAGATTGTGTTATATCTGTAGATTGCTTTGGGAGATATGGTCATTTTAACAATGTTGATTCTTCCAACCTGTGAGCAAGAGATCTTCTACCCTTTGCATTGTCTATAATTCTTTCATCAGCATGTGGCAGTTCCCTTTGTAGAGATCTTTCACCTCTTTGGCTAGATGTATTCCTAGATGTTTTATTTAATTTTTTGTAGCTAGTGTGAATGAGATTGCGTTCTTGATTTGGTTCTTGGATTGAGCATTATTGCTGTATAGAAACTCTACTGTTTTTTAAAAATGAACTTCTTTTCTTTTTTTTTTTCTGAATTAGAGTCTTACCCCATCACCCAGGTTGGAGTGCAGTGGCACACTCACGGCCACCCCAGCTCAGGTGATCCTTCTGTTTCAGCCTTCAAAGTAGCCGGAACTACAGGTGCATGCTACCATGCCTGGCTAATTTTTTTCTTTTTCTTTTTTTTTTTTTTTTGTAGAGATGAGTTCTCATCAGTTGCCCAGGCTGGTCTCGAACCCCTGGGCTCAGGCAATCCTCTTGCCTCAGCCTCCCAAAGTGTTGGGATTATAGGCTTGAACCACGGCACCCGACCCACTATTGAGTATTGTACATTGATTTTGCATCCTGAGACTTAACTGAAGTCATTTATCAACACTAACATCTTCTTGAAGGTATCTTTAGGATTTTCTAATATACAATCACGTTATCAGCGAACAGGAATAGTTTGACTTTCTCCTTGCTGATCTAACTTCCTTTTGTTTCCTTCTCTTGCTGGATTGCTCTTGCAGCACAATCTTGAATAGGAGTGGTGAGGATGGGCATCCTTGTCTTCTTCCTGTTTTGAGGGAGAGTGTTTTCAACTTTTCCCCACTAAGTATGATGCTGGCTGTGTGTTTGTCATATATGGCACTTATTATTTTGAGATATGTTCCTTCAATGCCTAGTTTCTTGGGAGTTTTTTTTTTTATCATAAAGTAATGTTGATTGCATTGAATTTTTTTCCTGCATCTACTGGGATGATCATACGGTTTTTGTCTTTGCTTCTGTTTATGTGATGAATCACATTTATTATCTGCAGATATTGTGCCCTTATTGCATCCCACTTAGTCATGATAGATAATTTTTTTGATATGCTGTGAATTTGGTATGTTAATATTTTGTTGAGGATTTTTGCAACTACATTAATCAGGCATATGGGCCTGGAGCTTTCTCTTTTTTTGGTGTGTCCCCGTCTGATTTTGGTATCAGTGTGATGCTGGATTCACAGACTGACTTAGAGAGGAGTCTTTCCTCCTTGATTCTCCGGAATATTTTCAGTAAAAGTGGTACTAGCTCTTTTTTGTACATCTGATAAAATTCATCTGGCCCTGGGCTTTGTTAGTTGGAATATATTTTATTACTGATTCAATTTGCTTGCTATTGGTCTATTCAGGGTTTCTATTTCTGGTTCAGACTTGGGAGGTATATGTTTCCAGGAATTTATTCATTTCCTCTGGGTTTTCCAGTGTTTTGCCATGGAGGTGTTCACAGTAGTCTCTGGTGATCTTTGGTACTTCTGTGGCAGCACTTATGATGTCATCTCTGTTATTTTTGATTGTTTTTGTTGTTGTTGTTGTTGTTGTTCTCTTTGTCTTTCTCTCTCACATCTAACTAGCAGTCTGTCTATTTTGTTTATCCTTTCAAAGAATCAACTTTTTGATTTATCGATCCTTTGTGTCATTTTTTGCGTCTCAATCCCATTTAGTTCTGCTCTAAACTTCATTATTGATTTTACTCCGCCAGCTTTGAGCTTAGATAATCCTTGTTCCTCGAGGTGCAAGGTTAAGCTGTTGCTATCAGATCTTTCTATCTTTTTGACGTAGGCATTTAATGCTATTAACTTTCCTCTCAGTACTGCTTTTGCTGTATCCCAGAGGTTTGGTAGGTGTGTTTGTAATTTCATTTGTCTCAATGATTTTTAAAATTTCTGCCTTAATTTCGTTGTTACCCACGGTTCATTTAAGAGAAAGTTGTTCGGTTTCCATGCAGCAAAGTAGTTTGGGAAGTTCCTCTTAGTTTTCATTTCTAATTTTATTCCATTTTGGTCAGAGAAGATGTTTGGTTTATTTCTGATATTCTTTAATTTATTGAGATTTGATTTAAGGCCAAGCATATGGTCAATTTAAGAGCATGTTGCATGCAGAGATGAAAAGAATGTTCATCCTGCAGTTGTTGGGTGGAAAGTTCTGTAGATATCTGTTAGGCTCATTTGGTCTCCAATCTAGTCTAAGTCCAGTTTTCCTTTGTTGATTTTCTGCTTCGATGATCTATCTAGGGACGCCAGTGGAGTGTTGAAGTCTCCCACTCTTAGTATATTGGTGTTTACACTCCCACCAAGAGTGTATATCCATTCCCTTTTCTCCACATCCTCTCCAGCATCTGTTAATTTTTTGTCTTTTTTATTATGACCATTCGTGTTAAACATCTTTTCATGTGCATAAGTGCCATCTTTATACACTCTTTATTAAAATATCTGTTCATGTTTTTACTTATTTTCTAATTGAATTGTTTGCTTTTTCACTACTGAATTGTGTTTTTAAAAATATAAGATTGATACAGATCCTTTGTCAAACAGGTGCTTAGCAAAGCTTTTCTTTCAGTCTGTGGTTTGTCTTTTTATTATCTTCACAGGGTCTTTACCAGAGAAAAATGTTTTGGTTTTTTTTATTTAACATTTTTTAATCTTAATTTTGATGATGTTCAATTCACATATTTTTTTAGACTATACTCTTGATATCATGTCTAAGAACACTTCACCAAGCTCTAAGTCCCAGACATCTTCTCTAGTTCTCTTCCTCTAAAAGTATAGTTTTATGTTTCACATTTAAATCTACAGTCCATGTTGAGTTGATATTTATATAAGGTGTGAGGTTTAGGTTGAAGGTGTTTTTTCTTTTCTTTTGTCTATGGATGTCCAATTACCCAACTGTTCTAGCATCATTTGCTGAGAATACTTTGATTCCCCTAATGAGTTCTTTTTGTATCTTTGTCAAAACTCAGTCTACCATACTTGTTTGGATTTACCATTGGGTTCTCTATTCTGTTCCATTGGTGTGTATATTTCTTCACTAATATTACACAGTCTTGATTACTATAGCAATAGAATGTCCCAAAATTGAGTAATTTCTCCCATTTTATATTTTCCTTTAAAAAAATTAGAGACAGTGTTTCATTTTTTCACCCAAGCTGGAGTGCAGTGGCATAATCATAGCTCACTGCAGTCTAAAACTTCTGAGCTCAAGCAATCCTCCCATTTCAGCCTCCCAAGCAGGCAGAACTGCAAGTATATTTCACAATACTTTTTTTTTTTTTGAGACAGAGTCTCACTGTGTTTCCCAGGCTGGTCTCAAACTCCTGACCTCAAGTGATCTTCCCATCTCAGCCTCCCAAAGCACTGGCATGAGCCACTGCACCTGGCCTTATCCTTTTTCAAAATAGTTTTAGCGCTTCTAGTTTATTTACCTTTCACATAAATTTTAGAATGCCTTTAAATCTATTTATGAAAAATCTTCCTGCATCTTAAGAATTGCCTTATATCAATTAGGGGAGAACTGACATTTTTAGTATACTGAGTCTTCCAATTCATGAACACGGTAGATCTCCATTTGTTTAGCTCTTCTGTGATTTCTTTTGTTAGCATTGCGTAGTTTTCAGCATACACGTTCTCTACATGTTTTGTAAGATACATACTCATGTATTTCTTGCTCCCTTTTCTGAGCAATTGTTAATTATGTTCCATTTCAAATTTTGGCTTCCATGTGTTCATATCTAATGTACGGAAATACAACTGTATGTATTTTGTGTCTTGCAAACTTGCTGAACTCACTTATTAGTCTTGGGAGAGTTTTAAAAAAAATATTTGTTGGGATTTTCTATCATGTCATCTCAGACAGGGACAATTTTATATCTTCTTTTTTGATCCGTTTGCCTCTTATTTTCTGTTCTTGCTTATTGCTCTGACTAGAACATCCAGCACTGCTTTGAATAAAACTGGTGATGAGAGTAGACATTCTTGCCTTACTGAAGACCTTAGATGGAAAACATTCAGTCTTTCACCAGTACATGTGACGTTCCCTGTGGGTCTTTTGAAATGTCTTTTATCAAGCTGAGGAACTTTCTCTTTATTTCTAGTTTCCTGAACTTCTAAAAATCACAAATAGTGTTAAAATTTGTCAAATGCTTTTTCTGCATCAAGAGACATGATCAGTCATCGCTTTTGTTAAACTCTGGCCAGGCTATGTGTTCGCCGAGTTATGGCAGTCATGGCCATTGTTTTGCTAAGCTGTGGTTTAGCCATGTGCTCTTTGAGATCTAGCTGGGCCATGTTTTTCTAAGCCTTGGCCCCCTCCCCTACCTTGGGTAAGTGAATCTCCTCTTCTCTCTCTCTCTCTCTCTCCAATTTACTTTCTAAATAAACTATATTTTTAAATCTTAAAAAAAGACATGATCATGTGGTTTTTCTTTATTGATTTGTTGCAATCATGGATTGCATGTATTTTCAAATGCTGAATCAGCTCTGCACTCCTGTAACAAGCCCCACTTAGTCATGATGCTGAATTCTTTTTATATTCTGCTGAATTCTATTTGTAAATATTTTGTTAAAATTGTGGTGCCTATATATGAGGGATATTGTTTTTTTGTTTGCTTTTGTTTGCTTTTGTTTTTTGTTGATGTTGTTCTATGATTTTCTGTGTTTGGTATCAGGGTCATTACCACCCTCCTAAAATGAACTGAGAAGTGATCCATTCCCTTCTATTTTCTGGAGATTTTCAGAATTGTTATTAATTTTTCTGTAACTGTTTGGAGGAATTCTCCAGTAAAAACCAAATGAACCTGGAGATTTCTTCACTGAAAGTTTTAAAATTACAAATTTAAATATTAAAAAACAGTTATAGGACTATTCAAATTATTTCATATTGGATGAATTGTGGTAGTTTCTGCTTTTCAGGATATTTATCAATTTCATAAAATGTTGTCAAATTTTTGTCTGTAGAGTTGTCCATAGCAATCCCTTATTTTTCTGGTATTACAATATCAGTTATTTCTACTATTTCATTCTTGATATTGGTAATTTGTGCTTTCTCCCTTTTTTCTTGTTAGAAATTTATCTACTTAATTAATCTTTACAAAAAATTAACTTTTAACTTTATTGATTTTTATATTGTTTTCTGTTCTCAGTTTCGTCAATTCTGTTTTTACTTACTATTTTTTTCTGTCTGCTTGTTTTAGAAATTTTTTCTTATTTCTCTAGTTCCTTATTATAAAAGCTTAAATTATTGATTTGAAATTTTTCTTCTTTCCAACGTAAGCATTTAGTGCCATAAGTCTTACTCTCAAGTTTTGCTTTGACTGCGTTCCATAAATTTTGATATGTTGTATTTTCTTTATCACTCAGTTCAATGTATTTTTAAATCTCCCTTAAGACTTCCTCTTTGACTCATTCATTATTTCGTTGTTTGGTTTCCATGTTTCTGGAGATCTTTCTGTTATTAAGTTCTAGCTTGATTCCACTGTGGACAGATTGGATACTTTGTATTGTTTCAATTATTTTTAATTTGTTGAAATTTTGTATGATCCATATTATTGGCAATCTTGGCAAATATTGCATGAGAGATTGAAAAGAATGAATATTCTTGTGGTAATACATAGACTTCTATAGATGTAGAATAGATCCTCTTAGTTGATGGTGTTGCATTCTTCTATATTCTTACTGATTTTTTGTTTATTTTTCTATCAATTTGACAACAGATGTGTCAAAGTCCCCTAATCCAGTTGTGCATTTATTTATTTCTCCTTTCAGTTCTTTCAGTTTTTTGCCTCACATATTTTGCAGCCCTATGGTTTGATGCATAAACATGTAGGATTGCTAATTCAGCCTTTGTATTATCATGTAATGCCCTTTCTGTACCTGGTAGTTTTCTTCTCTCTTAAGTCTACCTTATCTGATAGAAACATCCACTTCTGCTTTCTTTTGATTAATGTTTGCTAGTATATCTTTTTCTAGTCTTTTACTTTCCACTTACTCATGTCATTATGTTTGAAGTGAGCTTTTAAGAGACAGCAAATAGTCAATTCATGGTTTAAGATTTAGTCTTCCAATACACACCTTTTAAATGGTAAATTTAGGCTATTTACATTTGCTATAATAATGAATATTTTAGAGCTTAATCTTCTTTTTTGTGTTTGGTTTGTTCCCTCTATTTTTCATTTCTGTTTTCTATGTTCTACCTTCTTGTGGGATAGCTGAACATGTTCTAGAATTTCTTTTTAGATATATCTCTTTGAATAGTTTTTGAAGTGGTTGATCTAGGAACTACATTATATAACTATGACTTTTCAGCGTCTACTGATGTTGCCTTTTAACTAATTCAGGTAAAGTATAAAAACTTTGCCTCCTTTACCGTCTCTGTTTTATAATTGTCTTCAATATTCCCTCAATGTACATTGAAACCAACACTAGACTTTAAGTTTTAAGTTTTTTCCTTCTATTTTTAGTTGATGAGCAATAATTTATGGAGTCCAGAGTGATCTTTCAATACACATATACTATTGTATAATGATCAAATTGGGTTGATTGAAATATCCATTATGTGAGATAGGTCTCATTTATTTGTTTTGGGAACATCAAAATCTTCTTTTCCAGCTTTTTGAACATATACAGTAAATTATTGTCAACTGTATTCACCCTACAGTACTATAAAACAATAGACATTTTTCTCCTATCTAGTCATAATTTTGTATTTATTATCCTATCCTCTCCTTCCCACTACCCTTCCCAGTCTCTAACAGTCATAATTCTACTCTATTTCCATGAACTCAAACTTTTAAGTTCCAACACATGAATAAGAACATGCAGTATTTATCTTTATGTGTCTGGTTTGTTTCACTCAATGTAATGTTTTCCAGGTTCAAGCTCATCCATGTTGCCATGAATGGCAGTATTTCATTCTTTTTATAACTGCTTAGTATGTCATTATAAAAACATCACATTTTATTTTATTTACCCACTTATCTGCTGATGAAATTTAGGTTAATTCCATAGCTTCCTTATTGTGACTACTACTGCAACATATCTCTTGGATATGCTGATTTCTTTTTTTTCCTTTGGATAATACCCAGTAGTGAAATTGCTGGATCAAATGGCAGTCCTATTTTCAGTTTTTTGAGAAACCACCATATTGTTTTCTATAATGACTGTATTAATGTACATCCCCACTAACACTGTATAAGAGTTCCATTTTTTCAGGGAACACTTCTACACTGTTGGTGGGAGTATAAACTAGTACAACCTCCAGGGAAAACAGTTTGGCGATTTCTAAAAGGTCTAAAAATCAGTCTTCCATATGACCCCCGAATCCCGCTACTGGGAATATACCCAGAGGAACTCAAGCCACTCTATGAAAAAGATACTTGCACACATGTTTTATTGTAGCATTATTCACAATAGCAAAAACATGGAACCATCTGTACTGCCCATTGAAATAGGATTGGATTAAAAAAAATGTATATATACACAATGGACTATTACACAACCTTAAAGAACAAACATACGGACTTCCCAGCAATTTGGATGGATTTTGAGTCTATCATACTCAGTGATCTATCACAGAAACAAGGAACTGGGTACCACATGTTCTCATTTATAAGTGAACCTTGAGCAGTTATCATAATATTGTAAGAAAGGGATTGGCAGTAGTGGGAAACTGCCAGGGAGTGGGGCATACTTCATCAACAGGGGTACCTGCATAATGAACATTTGTATACCTAGCCCTGAATTGTAGCCCACATCTTTAAAATTAATTTTTTTAAAAAAGGAGTTCCCTTTTCTCTGCATCTTCATCAGCTTCTGTTACTTTTCGTCTTTTTTGATAATAACAATTTTAGCTGGGGTGAAAGGATATCTCATTGTGGTTTTGAGTTTTTCTGATGATTCTTGGTGTTTAGCATTTTTTCATATGTTTGTTGGCGATTTGTGCTTCTTCTTTTGAGAAATGTGTATTCAGATCATATGCCCATTTATAAATTGGATTTTTTGGTATTGTTTGTTTGTTTTGCTGTTGAGTTGATTAATTTCCTTGTATTCTGGACATTAGTTCCTTGTCAGATGACCAGTTTGCAAATATTTTCTCTCAGTCTACATGTTGTTTCTTTATTCTGTTGGTTGTTTTCTTTGCCACACAGAAGTTTTTGAGTCTTATTGATATAGTTGCACTTGTCTATTTTTGTTTCTGTTGCCTCCATTATTTAGTCTTACCGATAACATCTTTGCTTAGACCAAAATTCTGAAACTTTCCTCTATATTTTCTTCTAGTAATTTATAGTTTTGGGTCTTACATTTAAAGTGTTAATCTATTTTGAGTTGACTTCTATATCTAGTGAGAGATGGGGCTCTATTTCATTCTTCTGCATATGGTTACCCAGTTTTTCCAGCATAATTTATTTAAAAGACTGTACTTTCTCCATTGCATGGTCTGGTGCCTTGTCAAAAACCAGTTGGCTATTAATACATGGATTTATTTCTAGGTTCTTTATCCTGTTCCATTGGTCTATGAGACACACATTTTGCTTCAACTTTAGAACATAATTTAGAAAACTCAAGAGGCAAAGTAAGCCTTGCTGTATTTGTCCATATTTTTGCAATTTCTCTTTTTTTCTTCCTGTAGTTTCATAGTACTCCTTTTATCATTTCCCTTCTCTTTCAAAAATTGTATTTGGCCCACCCTCTTAGAGTAGTATACTGCAACAAATTCTTTTAATTTTTTTTTTTTTTTTTTTTTTTGAGTTGGAGTCTCACTCTGTCGCCCAGACTGGAGTGCAGTGGCCACTCCCGGCCACCGCAGCCTCGACCCGCTGGGCTCCGGCGATCCTTCCGCCTCAGCCTTCCGAGTAACTGGAATTACAGGCATGCGCTACCACGCCCGGCTGATTTTTTGATTTATTGTAGAGATGAGGTCTCGCTGCCCAGGCGGGTCTCGAACCCGCGGGCTCAGGCAATCCACTCACCTCAGCCTCCCAAAGGCGCGGGATTACAAGCTGAGCCACCGAGCCCAGCTAATTCTTTTAATTTTTCTTCTTCTTATAACATATTTGTTTCCCCGTTATTCCTGAAGGACAGTTTCCTCAGATATAGAATTCAGGGTTAACAGGGTTTTTTTTTTTCTTTGACAACTGAAAAAAGTTGTGTCACTTTCTCTTAGTGTCCATGGTTTCAGGTGAGAAATTTGCAGTTATTTGAATTCTTTTTCCCAGTTAAGTGACATGTAGCTTCTCTATCACTACTTTCAAGACAATTTATTTGTTTTTAGTTTCTGAGGTTTGTTTCATATAACTTGATATATATTTCTTTGGGTTTATTATATTGAGATTTCCTTAGCTTTTTGGATATGTAGAATTCTATCTTTTCCAAATTTGAGAAAGAGTCAGCCATTATTTCTTCAAATACTTGTTCAGTTCTGCCTTCTTTCCACTTTCCTTCTAAAAATGTTAGATCATTTGCTATAGTTCCAAAGGACTCTGAGGCTCTGTTTATTTTTATTTTTTCCAAGAAACTTTCTGTCTGTTGCTTGGATTGGGTAATTTTTATTGTTATTTTCAAGTTTACTGATTATTTCCCCTCTGTCTTCTTTATTCTAATGTTGAACATATCTGTTGAATTTTGTTTCAGTTATCGTATATTTGAGATTTCATTTATTGAAAATTTGAGCTCTTAATTTCCATTTGTTTCTTCTTTATAATTTGTCTTTATTCACCAAAACACTAAACTTTTTCACTTTTCCATTCTGTTTGTAACTGCTCACTGAAGCATTTTATGAGCTGTTTAAAATATTTATCGGGGCATTCAAACATGAATGCCATCTCAGTGTTGCCTTCTGTTGATTGTCCTTTCTCATTCAAGTTGAAACAATTCTGGTTATTGACTTGACAAATGATTTTCTATTGTATCCCAGATGTTTTGGGTATCATCTTATGAGACTCTGAGTATAATTATTAATTTTTGATAGATCTCTTGTGATTTCAACACCAGTGGGAAATAGGTATTCTAAAACACTAGGGCTTCACTCAGGGTCTTATTGCTCACTACACAGAAAGCCAACCACTGAGACAACAAGTATTGCCAGAGAAGAAGTCTTTCTATTTTAGTGGTATCAACCAAGAAAAATGGGAGTTTGTCTCAGATTCATCCCTCTGTCTCACTGGAATCAGAGGTTTATATAGTTGGACAAGAATGTAGAAAACAGAAATTAAGGTAGAGTAAGGAACAAGAATTAATAGACATGAATATTCTGGCATATGATTATCTGAATGTGGTGATCTGGTGAATTTCAATTCCTAGACATGATAGGTCTGAGGGTTGGTTTTCTGAGAAAGGAACTTGGAGATAAGACAAATATAAGTTTCAAGATTTAAGACCAGAAGGGTCAATTTCTATGTTTATTTTTAAAAACCCTATCACCATTGGTTCTATGGGAAAATTAGTCTAATTTTGCCAGTTTCATAGAGACATCACCTACTCACTTATAGGTGGGGTTGGTAATCAAGGTTCCTCATTTACTCTCCTTTAACATTACAGGGGAGGAGAGTGCCTCATTACTGTTTCATGGGAGTGGGATTTCGGGCTCCTCAATAGGCTTCCACTGTCATCACCCTGGCTGTGAAAATAGAGCACCTGAGCACTTCACCCCAGGTGCCCTTCATTGACACCATCAGGGTGGGTGAGGCTGCATTACAGTGGACAGTGATAAAAAACCTAGTCTCTGAAAGAGTGATGTCAGCAAAATGAGAACACAGGAGCTACTTGGTGTCACTCATCCACAGAAAACCAAAGAACAACTACCCAGTGACAAAACTAGAACCCAGAATATCTCAGAGCAGAGCAAATCTTTTGGGTCACAGAGCAGAAAAAAAATACACAGGGTATGAAAGAAATGGTTCTTTTTAAACTCAGCACCCCTCCCTCAAGCCATCAAGGTATTATATGTGGAAAAATCCTCTTAGCTCATGATTTTTTTAAATTTTAAAACTGGGGGTACAATTCAGGGTTAGGTATACAAGCATTCATTGTGCAGGTACCCTTGTTGATGTTAACTCATGATTTCTACACAGGAAAAGATGAGCTGAAGATGGATATCTGAATTCCCTACCATCCTGAGTTACATCACAAGAAACTTTCTTTTGCCTTGGCCATGTGAAGCATCATGAGTGCCTGCAGGGCCAAAACACCTTAGACCAGCTAGAGATAAAGAACATGACTAGAGACAGCAATGATCATCAGGCAGATCTTGGAGGCTGCTCTCCATGTTGACCAATGGAGACTTCAGATCAGAGATGCTGTTTAGCAACACCACACTGCAGGAAACATGGTCTGTGGGTCCTCTGGGCATGGGCCGCTAGCTGGCCTTCCTCCCCTGCCCAAGTATATATCTCCCTTTGGTCTTTTCCAGGCCCATCTGAGTTGGGCACAGCATCAGACTTGAAGCTCCAACAAAACTAGTGGAAACCCTGTGCTTAGGATGGCATCTATTGCTGATAAAGGGGCATCAATCTCAGACCAAAAAATAAAAAACATAATAGTCAAACTGCACAGAATTTCTAGGCATGTTATAGAAAGACTAATACAAACAAAGCAAGAAAGCAAAGACTATGTATATCTCATTCTTCAATATGTAAATACTGATGTATATCCATAAGAATCAAGATCAATCAGGGAATTATAACTTCACCAAATGGACAAAACAATGTGCCAGTGACTACCCTAAAATGATGGAGATGTGTGAGCTCTCAAACCAAGAATATAAAATAGTTATTTTAAGGAAACTCAGCAAACTCCAAGAAAACACAGAGAAAATAATTCAGAAGTTTATCATAGATATTTAACAAAGAGATTGAAGATTTTCAAAAATTGAGCAAAAGTCTTGGAGTTGAAAAATGCAATGAATAAACTTAAAACTTCAGCAGAGTCTCAACAACATCACTGATCAAGCAGAAGAATGAACTAGTGAGTTCAAAGACTGGTTAGGAGAAAGGAGGAAGATGGCTGTAGAGCCAGTTAGACTATCCAAGTCCCAGTGTGAGTGAGTGAGTGTATGAAAAATTTTGCATACATTTCTGTGAGTAAGTGGGCATGTGAGTGGCTGATTGATTGGGAACTCGGGAGCAAGTGACCAGGGCTCTCCTGGTGAAGTAGCTAGTGCTACAGTTGCTCTGCTTGGACCCTAATGCTTACCAGGGTGCAGAGGCCGAGTGCCAATTTTAAAAAATCAGCAAAGCCCTTCCTGAGAAGAAGCTGCTGGCAGTGACTGCCAGCTCCAGGCTCTGTCTTACCACAGCAGTGGCTGGTCAGACATTGGCAGCAGGGGTTGCAGAGGGAGCACAGCGAGGGAGCCCAGAAGCAGAGCACCACTGAAGAAGATGGAACAGGCACCCTGCCACCATCTTGAAAACTGGACAGGAGAGTGCTCTGGCTTGCTCACCACAAAGCAACAGACCCAACGACTGTGACTGGTGGATTAACTGCTCAGGGCTGATCATGACACAGAGGGAATATCCCAAAAGCACAAACTCCAGAGGGACAGGATGAGTGCTGAGTCTAAGGTGCCCCATCTACTACCCTGATTCAGGAATGGGACAAAGGGTATGACCAGAAAAGGATGAAGAGGATCCCCAAAGAGATCAGCAATCCCCCTCCTCCCCCCAAATTCTCTGAACATCAGACCCACATGGCTGGAGCATGCCTGAGAGGGATGAACCCAGGTAGAACCTAGACATCAGCCACAATAGGAGGACTCTACACCAGGATAACCTGGCTAGGGTACCCCCAACTCCTGCAAGTACCTGGGGAAGAGACAATCCCACACCTCCCACTGGCGGGAATCCTCCTGACCATATGAGAGCGGGAGGGGAAGACTGAAGCCTCACCCACCCCCTGCCCTCTCCTTCTTTCCTGGCCCAGACACAGGATATTGTGAATGAGCTCCACAGGAGACGGGGGGGGGGGCTTACCTGTGAGCAGCTGAGAGGAACAATTACAGAACCTGCCACAAGAGGGAAGATTGTTTTTGTCTTTCTTTTTAATTTTTTTTCCTTTGTGCATGAATGTGTTTTGAGAGTTCAATCCTCATTCCCTCCCACCTTTTTTCCTCCAATTCTTTTTTACTTCCCTCTTTTTTTTCTTTCTTCTTTCATTTTTTATTTTCTGTTTATATGTGTACATGAATGATTGAGTGTTCATCTTTCACATCTTTAGGGGGTTTTGTTTGTTTGTTCTTCTCTTTTTTAGTTTAATGGGTGTGTGAAGGTTCAATTTGAATTCCTTTTTTGTTTTGCTCTGTTTTGCTTTGCTTTTTTCCTCCCAGTTTGTTTTGATGTGTGTGTGTGTAGGTGTTTTTTGCTTTGGTTGCTGCTTTTGTTTTTCTGTGTTTCTTTAAATTTAGTATTTGTTTTATTTTTGTCCATCTCATTTCATTCTACATTTATCTGTTCTCCTTATTGCTGTTACTGTATCTTGGACTAAGGGGGTATCATCATATAGAATGGTGGGGAGTGGGCCTCAGGGAACCCACACCACAATCAGTGAGCATGGTGATTTGCAAGTACTTTCTGAATCCTAGCCCCCATCCTCCACCTTATTTGACTCTCAAAACTGCAAGAGACTGCAAAGCTTCTCACTCACAGCCCTGTTTCAAAGTAGACTAAATTCAGAATCCTCATAAAGGAAGAATAGAGGACTGAGCAAACACCAGAAGTGAAAATGTCTCCCACCAAATAATGGAATTAAAGAGCAAAAAAGGAGATCTGTCACAAATGAGGAAAAACCAACAGAAGAACACAGGTAATTCCCAGTATATCAAAGAAAAAGTGCCTGAAAAAACAGACCTCAGAACCCAAACAATGGAAGTTGCCAACGACTGACCCCAGAATACAACAGGCACTGGGGAATGGATGGAACGGGTGAATAAGACTCAAGAAATACAAGACACAACACTGAAATAACTTGTAACAGAGATCTTGGCCATAAAAATTTCATCCAGGAAATAAATAACAAGATAATAAACATAGAAAGCAGAACTAATCAAGCAGAAGAAAGAATCTTAGAACTTGAAGATCAAAACATGGAATTAACTCAATCTGTAAAAAACATAGAGAGAAAACTAAGAAAGAAATTACAAAGACTCTAAGAAATGTGCAATTATATCAAGAGGCTGAACCTATGCCTGATTGGTATTCCAGAAGAAGAAAAGGAAAAGGAGAACACCTTGGAGCAAGTATTCCAGGAGGCAATCCAAGAAAACTTTCCCCATCTTATCAGAGATGTGACCATCTAAACACAGGAGATACAGAGACCCCCCACAAGACATCAAATGAGAACACCCACTCCTAGACACATAGCAATTTTCCTACACAAAGTAGGTATGAAAGAAAAAAATCCTCTTTTGATGAACAGCATGGTTGGTTCCAGGTTCTTGCTATTGTGAACAATGCTGCAATAAACATTCGTGTGCAGGTATCTTTTTGATAGAGTGATTTGAGTTCTTCAGGGTATATTCCCAGTAGGGGGATTACAGGGTCATATAGGAGGTTGATATGAATCACCTCTTTTAGGAATCACCACTTTTAGGAATCACCACGCTGCTTTCCACAGAGGTTTGGACCTTGGTCATCCAATGTATTACCATAAGAAAATAACTGACAGTGGTGGGAAACTATGGGGGGGAGGGGAAGGGAGATGGTAGTAAGCATCTGTCTGGGGACAGGGAGACACCTCTTATCAACAAGGGTGCTTGAACAAAGCATATTTGTATACCTAACCCTTAACTTTACTCCACAATATCATAATTTAAAATATTGATTATAAAAAAAAGAAAGAAAAATTCCTAAAGGCAGCAAGAAAGAAAAATCAGACTACCTACCAGGGAAAACCAAACAGAATAGCAGAAGACCTATTAGTTGAAGCACTATAAGCTAGAAGTGACTAGAGTCCAATATTCAAAGTCCTCAAAGATAAACAATTTCAACCAAGAATTTTCTACCCAGCCAAACTCAGCTTCATCAGTGATGGAGAATCAAAATCCTTCCCAGACATGTAATTCCTAAGAAATTATGCAGCTTCCAGACCAGCTGTACAGGAGACACTTAAAAATGTATTAAGCACAGAAGAAAGGAAAAAAAGAATGATCACACACTTCCCAAGAGAACAGAAGAGCACAGAATCAATAGAGAATACATCGCAACTGCACACTTGAAAAAACGCACATACATCAACCCAAAAGTTAAAAGAAAATAAGCAAACAAAGAAAAACTTTGTAAGAACCTCATGATGGGAATAAACAATCACATTTCAATAATCAGCCTGCACATGAGTGAATTAAATGCACCACTGAAAAGAAATAGAATGGCAAACTGGATGAAAACTCACAACCCAATAATTTTCTGCATCCAGGAAACTCATATCATCAGAAGGAACTCACACAGACTCAAAGTTAAAGAATGGAAAATGAATTTCCAGGCAAACAGATCACAAAAGAAGGCAGGAGTTTTGATCTTAATATCAAACAACCTTCAAGCTATCAAAAATTTTAAAAGATATGGAAGGACACTACATAATAAAAGGTTCAATCCATCAACAAGAAATACCTATCATAAACATATATGCACCCTACACAGGAGCACCAGCGTTTATAAAGCAACTATGAAGTAAACTAAAAAAAGATATTGACTCTAACACTATTATAGCTGGGGACTTAAATACTCCACTGACAACCCTCGATAGATCATTGAGGCAAAAAAATCAACAAAGATCCTGAACTTCAACTTGACACTTGACCAAATGGACTTAATAAATTCCTACAGAATACTCTGTCCAACAATTACAGAATATACATTGTACTCAACACCACATGAAATGTACTCCAAGACCAATCACATCCTCAATCATAAATCAAGCATACACAAATTTCATAAGATTAAAATACTGTCATGCACCTTCTCAAACTACAATGGAATAAAACAAATATCAACACCAACAAAATTCCCTCAAATTTCACAAAGACATGGACACTAAACAGCATGATGATGAATGACTACTGGGTCAACACAGAAATCAAAACAGAAATTTAAAGTTTCTTGGAAACAAATGAAAATGAAGAAACATCTTACCAAAACCTCTGGGATGCCATGAAAACAGTTCTTAGAGGGAATTTTATATCTCTACAAACACACATCAAGAAAATGAAAAGATCACAAGTTAACAGCCTAACAAGTCACCTAAGGGAGCTGGAAAGACAAGACCACCAAAACCCTAACTTTAGCAGAAGAATTCAGGTCATAAAGTAAAAGCCCAAATTTGGGACATAGAAAACAAAAATATCAGCAAAAACTCAACAGAACAAAAAGCTGGTTCTTTGAAAGGATAAACAAGATTGATGGACCCCTAGCCAGACTGATCTAGAAAAAGAGAGAAAAACCCCATATAAACACAATCATAAATGCAAAAGATCAAATCACAACTGACCCTGAAGAAATACAAAAGATCATCAGAAATTACTCTACATACCTGTATGGAAACAAACTTAATAGCCTAACAAAATTTTTATGGTACTGGCATGAATACAGACCCAAGACCAATGGAACAGAATAGAGATATCAGAAATAAGTGTACACATCCACAGCCAACTAATTATCAACAAAAATGTCAAGAACATACATTGGGGAAAGAGTAATCTCTTCAATAAATGGTGCAGAAAAACTGAATATTCACATTCAGAAACAATAAAACCAGATCCCTGCCTCTCACCATATAAAAAAATCAAATCAAAATGGATTAAATACCTATATTTAAGACCTCAAACTATAAATATGCTAGAAGAAAACATAGGGGAGCTCTTTCATGACATTGGTCAGGAAGAAAATTTTGAATAGGCCCTTAAAGTCACAGGGTACTAAAGCAAAAAATAGAAAGGGATTACACCAGACTAAAAAAACTTCTGTGCAACAAAAGAAACAATCAACAGAGTGAAGAGCAGACCTAAAGAATGAGAGCAAATGAATAAAATCAATACATAAATAAAAGAAATGAGAGAAAATATTCACAGCTACGCATCTGATTGACTAACATCCACAATATATATACTAAAAAATTCAAACAACTCAACAGCAAAACAAAATCTGATTTTAAAACAGGCAAGAAACCTTAATGATATTTAAAAAAAAAAAAAAGACATACAAATGTCTACCAGGTATGACAAAATTCTTAACATCACTAAACATCAGGAAAATGCAAATCAGAATCAAAATAAGATATTATTTCACCCAAGTTAGAATTACAGATAGCAAAATAACAATAAAGTAACAAATATTGACAAGAATGCAGAGAAAGAATCCATCTCTCTCTCTCTCTCTCTCTCTCTCTCTCTCTCTCTCTCTCTCTCTCAACAAGGTCAGAGCTGACTTCAAATTCCCGGGCACAAGTGATTCTTCCACCATAGCCTCCCAAGTAGCTGGGACTACAGGAACATGCCACCATGCCTGGCTGTTATAAAACTACCATATGATCCAGCAATTTCACTAGTGGGTATATATTAAAAGGAATTGAAATCAGTATGTTAAAGAGCTATCTGCACTCTCATGTTTACTGCAGCAGTATTCACGATAGCCAAGAGATGGAATCAACCTTAGTGTCCATCAGTGGACAAATGGATGAAGAAAATGTGGTACATGGACTCAGTGGAATACTGTTAAGCTATAGCAAAGAGTGAAATCTTGTAACTTGCAGCCAATCATAAGTAAACCCAAAGGACATAATGTTAAGTAAAATTAACCCAGCACAGAAATGCAAATATCACATGCTTTCACTCATGAGTGGAATCTACAGAAATTTATCTTGTAGAAGTAGAGAGTTAGAATAGTCATTGTGGAAAGTGGTGGTGGAGAGGTGAACGGACGGACTGAGGGGAGGTTGATCAATGGGTACAAAGTTAAAGTTAGGTGGAAGGAATAAACTCTAGTGTTCTGTTACATAGTAGGGTGACTATAGTTCATAACAAGGTATTATGTATTTCAAGATAGCTATAGGATTTTGCATGCTCTCACTATAAAGAAATAATACATTTTTGAGATGATGCATATGCCAGTTACCCTGATTTGATCATTATACAGTGTATCCACATACTGAAACATCACACTACTCCCATACATTTGTATAATTATTATGTGTCAATTAAATATCTCTTAAAACTGTTGAAAACCCCCAAGAGACATAGCCTCCCCTCACTCAGCTTCCCCTGTCACCGCTTTGGAGTTGAAGGAAAGACATGTCTTGCTACCACGGGGTGGTTATGGTAGTCTAGAATCTCACCTCTCCTCCCCTGACAACATAAAGTGGGAACCAGATAGCTTTATGTTGTTGATTTCCAATTTAATTTCATTTCTGTAAAAAAATTATTACATATGATTCCAATATTTTTACATTTTATTGGGAGTCGTTCTGTGACTGAGCCTATGGTCTATCATGTTGCGTGTTCAATGTCAACTTGCAAGCAATGACTTGTTGACTACTGTGTAAATGTTAATTGGATCAAGCCTACTGTTAGTATTATTCAAGTCTTCTATATTCTTACTCATTTTCTGTTTACCTGTTGTATCAATTACTGATAATAAAGGTGTCAAACTTTAATTGCGGTCTGTTCATTTCATCTCTTATTGTCCGTTTTAGCTTTATATATGTGAACCTCTGTTACTATGTGTATATACATGTAAGATAATTACATTTTTCTCTGTGACTTACTCTTTATTATGAAACATCTCTCTTTATCTGTTACTGATACTTGTTTGAAATCTACTTTGATATTAATATAGACCCTTCAGCTTTCTTTTTTTTAATAAAGATGTGAGGTACAATTCAAGGTTAGGTATACAAACATTGATTACGCAGGTACCCTGTTGACGAAGTGTGCTCCTCCGTCCCCTAGCAGTTTCCCTCAACTGCCAATCCCACCCCCGCCCCTGACAGTTTCCCACTACTGCCAATCGCTTTCTTATAGTATTGTAGTTGTTCAAGATCCACTTATGAGTGAGAACATATGGTACTCTGTTCTTTGTTTCTGTGATAGATCACTGAGTACGATCGACTCTAAATCCATCCTAGCTGCTGCGATGTCCGTATGCTTGTCTTTCTTTATGGCTGCATAAATATTCCATTGTGCATATCTACCACATTTTTCACCTAGTCCAGCTGTCACTTCAACTTTCTTATGATTACTTTTTCATGGTGTGTTTTTCTATCCTTTGTGACTTTATCTGCATCATTTAAAGTAGGTTTTTAAATAGACAGCATATATGTGGGTCTTGTTTTTTTTTCAATTCCAATATGGCAAACTTTGTGTTTTAATTCAAGTGTTTAGATGTTTTACAATTAATGTAGCTTTCAGTATATTTGGCTTAAGTTACCATCTTGTTATTTGCTTTCCTTTTTTCTATCATTTGTTATATTTTCCTGCTTTCCTTTGGTCAATTAAATTAAAAAATGTTTAACTCTCCCCTTCCCCACTATTGGCTTATTAATTTTACTGGGGTTTTTCTTTAGAAGTTGTTCTAGGATTTAAAAATTGCATAATTAATTACATCTAATCTTCAAATAAAATTGTCAGTTTGTATGTAGTAGTATAAGGATCTTATCACAGTATCTTCCAGTTACCCTGCCTGTTTAATGTTATTGTCATTATACATTTTACTTCTACATATGTTGTAAACCCTATATTTACTATTTTTGCTTTAAATGGCAAATTTTATTTTCTTTTGCTTCCATTTTAGATCAGGAAATACACATGCATGTTTGTTACATGGACACGTGTGTAGCGGTGGGAATTGAGTCTCAGGCTGCCCATTTCCTGGATAGCGAATATTGTACCCAAAGGGTAATTTCTGAAGCCTAACTCTCCCTCCCTGTTGTTGTCCCAAGCGTCTGTTATTTTTGTGACCGTTTAACTCCTGCATATGAGTGGAAGTATGTGGTGTTTGGTTTTCTGTTTCTGAGTCAGTTCATCTAGGATGATGATCTCCAGCTCCCTCTATGTTACTGTGATTTTTATTTTATTTTATTTTTATTTTTATTTTTTGAGATGGAGTCTCACTGCAGCCTCGACCTGCTGGGCTCAGGCAATCTCTTCAGCTCAGTCTTCCAAGTTGTCGGAACTACAGGTATGTGCTACCACACCCGGCTAATTTTTTGATTTATTGTAGAGACGAGGTCTCGCAATTCCCTTGCCTCGGCCTCCCAAAATGCTGGGATTACTGGCTGAGCCCCCGCACCCGGCCAATTTTTTTTTTTAAGGACTGCATAGTATTTCATGATGTACATATATCACATTTTCTTTATCCAGAAAACTGTTGGTGGACACTTAGGCTGGTTCCATGATTTTGCTATTGTGAATAGTGCTGCAATGAACATGTATGTGAGTACAGGTATCTATTTTATATATTGATTTCTTTTCCTTTGGGTAGAGTTGCGGTAGTAGGATTGTTGAGTCGAATGGCAATTCAATTTTTAGTGATTTAAGGAATCTCCATACTGTTTTCTATAGTGGTTGAACCAGTTTACAATCCCACCACAGTGGATGAGCATTCGTTTTTCTCTGCAGCTACACTGACATCTGTTGTTCTTCGACTTTCCGATAATAACCATTCTGACTGGTGTAAGATGATACTCATTGTGGTTGTAATTTGCCTTTCTCTGATGATTGGTGATGTCGAGCATTTTTTCATATGTTTGTTGGCCACTTGTGTATCTTCTTTAGAGAAGTGTCTACCCATGTCCTTTGCCCACTTTTTGATAGGGATGCGTTGTATTTGTGTGTTTATGTGTATGTGTTGAGTCGTTTCAGTTCCTTATAGGATTCTGGATATTAGCCCTTTGTCTGAGGTGTAATTTAGGAATACCTTCTCCCATTCAGTAGGTTTTTTGCTCATTCTGTTGATAATTTCTTTTGCTGTGCAGAAGCTTTTTAGTTTAATTAAGTCCCATTTGTCTATTTTTATTTTTATCATAACTGTTTTGGGGTCTTTGTCATCATTTGCCTAAGCCAATGTTCAGAAGAGTGTTTCCTAGGTTTCCTTCTAGGATTTTTACGGTTTTAGATCTTACATTTAAGTCTTTACTCCATCTAGAGTTAATTTTTTGGTCTTTTGCATATGGCTAGTTAGTTTTCTCAGCACCATTTATTGAATAGGGTGTCTTTCTCCATTGCTTATCTTTGTTGGCCTTGTCCAAGCTCAGTTGGTTGTAGGTATGCAGTTTGATGTCTGGGTTCTCTATTCTGTTCCATTGGTCTGTCTATCTATTCTTGTACTAGTACCATGCTATTTTAGTTACCATAGTCTTGTAGTATAATGTAAAGTCAGGCAGTATGATGCCTCCACAGTTGTTCTTTTTGCTTATAAATGCTTTCACTATTCAGGTTCTTTTATAGAGACATACAACCATATAACCTTTAATTTTTTTTCTAGTTCTGTGTAGAATGAAATTGGTATTTTGATCAAGATTGCACTGGGCAATGTGGTCTTCGTAATAATAATAATATTGATTCTTTTGATTCATGAGCATGGATGTTTTTCCAGTTGTTTGTGTCATCTATGATTTATTTCATCAGTGTTTTGTAGTTCTTGTAGAGATCTTTTGCCCCCTTAGTTAGGTGTATTCCTAGGTATTTTATGTGTTTATTTTTTTTTTGTACCAAATGTCAATGGGATTGTGCTCTTGATTTGACTCTCAGCTTGAGTATTGCTGGTGTATAGATTTTTGTACATTAATTTTGGATTCTGGGACTTTACTGAAGTTACTTATGAGGTCTAGGAGCTTATTGGAGTAGTCTTTGGGGTTTTCTAGGTATTAAATTTTGTCATCTGCAAACAGGGATAGTTTAGACTTCTTTATTGCTGATTTGGTTGCCTTTTATTTCTTTCTCTTGCCATACTGCTCTTGCTAAAAAGTCCAGTGCAATGTTCAATAAGTGTAGTGAGAATGGACATCTCTGCCTTGTTTCTATCCTGAGGGGGACCACTTTCATCTTTTCCTGGTTAAGTATGATGCTGGCTGTGGGTTTGTTGTATATGGCTCTTATTACTTTAAGACATGTTCCTTCAATGTTCCTTACAGTTTGTTTAGGGTTTTTATCACGAAGCAATGTTGGATTTTATCAAATGCCTTTTTGGCATCCATCAAGATGATCATATGGCTTTTGTATTTGCTTCTGTTTATTTGATGGATCATGTTTATTGATTTGTGGATATTGAATCATCCTTGCATTCCTAGAGTAAAACCCACTAGGTTGTGATTGATAATTTTCTTCATATGTTGTTGAATTCAATTTGCTAGTATTTTGTTAAGGATTTTGACATCTATATTAATCAAGAAACTAGGCCTGTAGCTTTTTTTGTTGTGTTCTTGCCTGATTTGGGTTCACTGTGATACTAGTTTCATAGAATGAGTAGAAAGGAATCCCTCCTTCTCTATTTTTAAAAATAGTAGTAGTTAGCACCAACTCTTCTTCGTACATCTGCTAAAATTTGGCTGTGAATCCATCTGGTCCTGGGTCTTTTTTGTTGTTGTTGAAATGTATTTTATTACTGATTCAATTTTAATACTTGTTATTGTTCTATTCAGGGTATCTTTTTCTTCCTGCTTCAGTTTTGGGAGGCTGCATATTTCCAAGAATTTATCCATTTCCCCTAGGTTTTTCAGTTTGTTGCCATAGAGGTGTTCATAGTAGTCCCTAATAATCTTTTTTATTTCTGTGTCTCAATTTTTATATCACCTGTGTAACTTCTGACTTAATTTATTTGAGTTTTCCCTGTTTTTTCTTAGGCAGTCTAGTGAGTAGTCTGTTGATTCTGTTTAACATTTCAAAAACCAGCTTCTTGATTCATTGGTCCTTTGTATTATTTTTGTGGTCTCAATCTCATTTAGTTCTGCCCTGATTTTTATTATTTCTTTTATTCTGCTAGCTTTAGGTTTAGATTGTTCTTGTTTTTCTAGTTCCTTGAGGTGTACAGTTAAGCCATTAGCTTCTGATTTCTCTATCTTTTAAAAAAAATTTTATTATAAAGATGTGGGTACATTTCAGGGTTAGGTATATAAACATTGATCATGCAGGTACCCTTGTTGATGAGATATGCCCCTCCCTCCCCTAGCAGTTTCCCTCAACTGCCAATCCCAACCACCCTTGACAGTTTCCCACTACTGCCAATCACTTTCTTATAGCATTATAATTGAACAATGTCCGTTTATGAGTGAGAACATATGGAACTCTGTTTTTTGTTTCTGTGATAAATCACTGAGTATGATCGACTCCTAATCCATCCAAGTTTCTGCAAAGTACATAGGTTTGTCCTTCTTTATGGCTACATAATATTCCATTGTGTATATGTACCACATTTTTTTTATCCAGTTCAGCTTTGATGGGCAACACGGTTAGTTCCATGTTTTTGCTATTGTGAATAGAGCTGCAACAAACATACGTGTGCAGGTATCTTTTTTGTAGAATGATTTGAGTTTCTCCGGGTATATTCCCAATAAGGGAATTGCTGGGTCACATGGAAGGTCAATTTCTAGTTCTTTCAGAAATTGCCACACTGTCTTCCAAAGAGGTTGTACTAGTTTGCATTCTCACCAGCAGTGTAGAAACGGTTCTTTTTCTCTACATCCTTGCCAGCATCTGTTGTTATTTGTTTTATTAATGATGGTCATTCTTACAGGAGTTAGGTGGTATCTCAGTGTGGTTTTGATTTGCATTTCTCTGATGATGAGTGAGGCTGAGCACTTTTTCATGTGTCTGTTGGCTGCCCGTATATCTTCTTTTGAAGAGTTTTCAATTCATGTCTTTCACCCACTTTTTAAAGGGGTTGTTTGTTTTTTTCTTTTGGCACATTTGAGTTCCTTGTAGATCCTAGATGTTAGGCCTTTGTCAGAAATACAGTTGGCAAATATTTTTTTCCCATTCTGTGGGCTGTCTCCCTGATCTCTTGATGATTTATTTTTGATGTAGGTACTTAATGCTATAAGCTTTCCTCTCAGAACTAATTTTGCTATGTTCCAGAGGTTTTGGTAAGTTGCATCACTATTTTCATTTGTTTCAATGAATTTTCTTATTTTGCCTTAATTTCCATTGTTTACCCAAGGGTTATTCAAAAGCGAGTTGTTAAGTTTCCAAGTAGTGGTGTAGTTTTGGGATCTCCTTTAGTGTTGATTTCTAATTTTATTCCACTGTGGTCTGAGAAGATGATTGGTATAATTTTAATGTTGTTAAATTTGTTGAGACAAAAATGGGCAGGAGTTAGCCAGACTTTAAAACAAAAACTTAAAAAAAAAGACAGGGAAGGGAATTATACAATGATAAAGGGTGCAATCCAGCAAGAAGATTTAACCATTTTAAACATATATGCACCGAACACTATTGCACTCAAATTCATGAAGCAATCACTACTTGACCTTAGAAAACATTTTGATAGCAATACCAAAATAGTGGGTTACTTCAACACCCTGCTGATATGACTAGACAGATCATCAAAGCAAAAAATTAACAAAGAAGCGTAGGACTTAAACTGAACTACAGACAAATGGGCCTAGCAGGTATCTACAGAACTTTCCATGTAACAACTGCAGTACCTGCATACTTCCCATCTCCGCAAGGAACTTTCTCCAAAGTAGACCATATGCTTGGCCTTAAAGCAAGTTATACCTTAAATACATGAAAACATAATAAGCAAACATTTCCAATTTATTTTTTAAAGACTACTTTTTCAGAGCAGTTTTAGGTTCACAGCAAAATTAAGAAAAAGATGCAATAATACCCCCTCCAGATCCTACACATGAATAACTTCCCCCATTCTCACCACACCCCACCAGTGTTGCAATTGCTAAATCTACATTGTTACATCATTATCACCCAAAGTTGTAATCTACCTTTAATTATATCCATTTTTTAAAATTTCCCTGATATTTTTTCATTGTTATAAGTAAAATTTGGTTGCTTTCTGATCTTCTTGGTGATACCTTATGAGTTATTATTTTCAAACTTATATTTTCAATTCTGTCTTTTATCTTTGTAAATAAAATAACATAGCTATTTTATTTTCTATCTCTATTTAGTTCCTATATCAAAAACTTCAGGGTATCTAATTCTGGTGTCTCATGTTTCTGCTTGTTCTCTTTCATGTTTATTATTTCCTTGTGTGCTTAGTTATTCTCCCTATGATTTGCCCCAAAGGTAAATAAACTAATGATAGCACATTATTGCAAATCATTGTTTAATTTAAGTAGCATTTTGTTAGAAATTCGTTTACCCATCTTACTTATGATTTGCACATATGTATCATATTCATATGCGAAGCTGATTTACAGCTTTATTTGGGGAGACATTCTTGTAAATGCACTTTTTATGCAACTAACCCTCCTGATTTCCTGTCACCACTTGTATTTTGACATTATTTTATTTACTTTTCTGTGGGATATTTTGTGTCACCAAAAGAATTTATTGACCTTTTTCAGGCATCTAGGAACATTAACCACCCAGGGACACTTTAGAATAAATGCTCAGCTTGGAATATTTTTATCTGTCAGAGTAATTTGAATTTAGGCAAAAAAAAATGTGTTTACAAATTCTGGGGGAAACTTTTTCCCCTTACATCCTTGTTAGTCTATCAGTGCATTTAAAATGTTTTCTGATATTTTATCTATCATTGTAAATTGTTTGTGCTGAGAGTGTGGGTCAACAAGCCTAGTCTGCCATATTGCCAAGAAAACACAAAGTCCACTATCACACATTGATGGTAGGAATACAAATTAATACAAGTACATCAAGAAGGAAAATTTAGTGAAATCTCCAAATCAGAAGCACCTAATGTTTGAATTGCCAATTCTACATTTAGAAATGTGTTTACAGATATCCTCATCTAAGTGCACAAACGTTCATTTCAAGGATATTTACTTAAGCATTGTGCAAACTAGCTAAAGATAATGCAAAAAAAAAGTCCTCTTAGAAGACTGATTAAACAAACTGCACTTTCAAACACACTACAATAGGCAGTCATTTAAAAATGAGACCATTCTATCCATACTGATATGTTCTGGTTCCCAAGATAAAAGCAGATAAAAGCAGAAAGTTGCAGAATACTGTGATTAGGAAGATACAGATTGTGTAAACTGAGTAACTAACTGGCCAATAGAGTGGAAAAAAGATGTATTTTCCACTGTTTGTCCTTTTATACCTTTAGAACTTTGAACTGTGTTTATATATTGTATGTTCAAAAATAAGACACTTATTCAAAAATATTTAAAGTTTCTTCCTATCTCTAACATATTATTTTTTTTCAAATCAGGAATGGGCATTGAATTCTTAAAACTACTTTTTAAAGAATCTTTGTTTATGATTATATATATTCCCTTTAGTCTATTATTTCATAATAAAATATTTAAGATCTTAGAATATGGTGTTAAGTTTTCTAATACTGAACTAGTCTTGTATTTTCAAAATAAATCTATTTGGTAATATTAAATTTTTATTTTAACACATTGCTAGAATTTTACCTAGTACTTCTTTACTTATGTTTTCTAAATTTATATTCAAAGTGTTATATTTATATTTATGTTATGTTATATTTAGATTGATGTTGGGAGTACATTCTTTTTTTTTTTTTTTTTTTTTGAGTTGGAGTCTCACTCTGTCGCCCAGACTGGAGTGCAGTGGCCGCACCCGGCCACCTCAGCCTCGACCTGCTGGGCTCCGGCGATCCTTCCGCCTCAGCCTTCCGAGTAGCTGGAATTACAGGCATGCACTACCACGCCCGGCTGATTTTTTTATTTATTGTAGAGATGAGGTCTCGCTGCCCAGGCGGGTCTCAAACCCGCGGGCTCAGGCAATCCACTCACCTCAGCCTCCCAAAGGCGCGGGATTACAGGCTGAGCCACCGAGCCCGGCTGGGAGTACATTCTTATTGTACTTTGAAATTTAGGTTATTCCTGATAGATAATATTGAGAACATTTGTAATTTTTCCCGGAAGTGCAAGAATTTAAGCAATGTAGAAATTATCTGGATTTTGAAGTTTTTACTCAAAACTGGTAATAACAAATCTAGCACTGCTACACATGGGGGTAAAATCTTTTATTTGTTTTTAACCTTTTTTCTATTACTTGTATTCTTTCAGGGTATTTTATATTGTATTGGGTAAATTTTGGTCAATTGCATTTTTTCTAAAAAAGCATTTACAGGCCAGGCTCAGTGGCTCAGCCTATAATCCCGTGCTTTGGGAGGCCAAGATAGAGTGAATTGCCTGAGCTCGTGGGTTCGAGACCCGCCCAGTGCACTTGACGAGACCTCATCTCTACAATAAATCAAAAAATTGCCGGGCGTGGTAGCGCACACCTGTAGTTCCAGTTACTTGGGAGGCTGAGGCAGAAGGATCACCAGAGCCCAGCAGGTCGAGTCTGGGGTGGCCAGGAGTGGCCACTGCACTACAGTCTGGGTGACAGAGAGAGACTCTAACTAAAAAAGAAAAAGCATTTACATTATCTATAGTATTCTGTATTATATATATTCTTTGTTTTTCATAAAATAATCAAATTTTAAGTGTATAGCTCAATTAATGTATCTGTGTACATGCAATCTTGTAACTAATATCCAGATTAAGATAAAGCATGTTCTATCTTTTTTAAAATTGGTAGTCTTTCCAACCAGATTTTTGAGTTTCCAGCATCACAATTGATTTTTAGAGGTTTGCTATTATTGTGGATAGTAGAGAAAGGCAAGCATTCAGAGAGTCTTTCCATTCTGATTGCAGGCCCTGGAGCAGACTAGAAGTCCACAGCCCACTCCTTAAGCATGGCCACTGGTTCTACATATTCACCTGTTAAAAGCCTCATTCCCTTGGGCACCACCAGACTCACGGAAAAGCTGGGTTCTAATGGCTAGTCATCTTGGATTCAGATTTTGGTGCAGTTCTCCAGGTCTTTTACTGTGCGTCCCTTTTTGCGTACTTTACTAGCTTCTGCTGGTGACATCTAAAATGTGTCTTGGTGTTATTAAAGATATAATTGGCAGTAGAAATTATAAAAGATGATACACAGAGTAAAATGGTCTTCAGGAATTTCACTGCTCTGTTAGATTTTGGGGAGTCTTCCTGTGTTTGTTTGTTTGATTGGTTTTGTCAGTATTTCTGGAACATCTAAAACAAACCATAGCTCGACTTCTTTCTTTAAACCTGTTGTCAACATTAAAATGACTGTAAGGAAACTCTTTCATTTTACTTGGGAAGATTCCTTCTAAGGGAGACTAGGAATTGAAGCCTACAGTCAACCAATCAAAGTGTGTGTGTGTGTGTGTGTGTGTGTGTGTGTGTGTGTGTGTGTGTGTGTGAAGACTGGAGCGCTGGAAGTTTGCTTAGCAACTGCCTCCAAACAATGTTGTAGCCTCTTACTCCAAGCTTTACATTCTTCTGCTGCTCAGGGAAATTGGTCAACTGATTGCTTTTCTACTGGTGCTGATATATGGACTTTTAAAGCATAGATTGACTTTCTAGTCATTGTGGCCATTTTTTTTTCTATTTTTCAGAAGTTCTTCAGAGTTTTTAATCTATATGTGGTATTCCCAATGTTGTCACAAGCATTTTTAACTTGTTTATGTTTTGCATTTTAATATTCTTTTAAGATTTTGATAGGCAAAAGGGATAGCTTTGCTGACTCAATTTGTCAACCTGAATCTGAAAATTTGATATAAATATATTTTTAAAACTAACCTGAGAGGGTCCCAAAAGCAAATGCTTCATCAGGGACAATTAATTTGCTGTATTCAGAAAATGCTTGGTTCTTGGTTCTTTTGAACTTTGGAACTGGATCTCATCTGATCAAAGCAGCTAAACAACCTGTATAAGAAATATCCTCAGAGAGGTTTATCCACATTTCTTACACTTTTAGAACCCTTAATAACTTTCTAAAGGAAGAAGACTTGATTCAAACCTTCATTTTCATCACCTAAAACTTGTGAAAATAGTCTGTTCCTTACTTTGCATCAAGTTTCATGGTGTTCTTGATTTTCGTATCTCAAAAGATTACAGATAATACCACTAATTATGATATTTACAAAAAGCCTTTCCTGAGAATGATTTGCCACTGGAATTGTAATATATAAAGACTTTGAGAAATAGCTTTGATAATTTATGCTCATTAGCAGGAGAATGCAGGAGATTAAAGGTAGCAAGGGTGAATAGCCTCTCATTTTTGCAAAACTTGTGTGACCTTTTATTCATCTACTAAAGCCATTATTATGTAATAATAAAATGGAAGGTGTGCTGCATACATGAACTCAGAGAGAGAATAAAGACACAAGGAGCTATTTTCTTTCAAGAGAACTGTAGTGTCATAGATTAAAGGTGGAAAGGCAGCCATCATTTAAAGCAGCTCACATCTCCAAAGGATATTTATTCACAAATTGATTAGAGTTGGATTTGAAAATGATTCAGTTGGTGGGAACATTACAGCAGCCCTTTAAAGTGTGATGGAAAAGATGAAAAGGAGACTCACTTACCCTCTCCTTAGCATGCACACAGAGATCAAAAAGACCAGTGTTCTATTGATAGACCTAATGAGACTATGCTTCTTTTCAGCTCTTTAGTTATTTCCAGTGACTTGGGAGGCACATTTTGTCTGACAAACATAACTATTACATTGCTGGAAGCAGCATCACATTTCGTGACACTTTTGGTGGTGGTATTCTAAAATCATAACGGACATTAGTGATACCCAGACAGAATCTTTGACCCCTTCATCACTCTCCAAAACATGCTTTGTCTCCATGGCTACTCGTCCCCAAACCCTTAATGACATCTTACATTCATTTACCTTATCTCCCACCTACCATCAAATTTACCAGCAAAACCTGATGGCTCCCTTCTGGCCACCACTCCTTCCTCTTTTCCCACATAGCTAATCTGCTTCCATTGCCATTAGTTGGCATCTCAACCAGGAACTGAGAACTCCCCACCATTTAACTACAAGACAAAAAGACGAAACAGGTTAATGCACAGCAAATTGAGAGTCGATGGAATTTTCAGTCTCTGTAGGCAATTAAAAGGAGTAATAAATTCAGAAAACAGTCAATCCCAGAATAAAAGGTCAAGACTTCTTTAAAGGTTGAAGTGCGTGCCATATATCCCAAATCAAATTTTTAATTGATTTTTATTTCTTTGCTTATTTTTTTGAGTCAGAATTACTCTGTTGCCCAGGCTGGAGTGCAGTGGCACACTTATAGCCACTGCAGCCTCGACCCGTTGGCGATACTTCCGCCTCAGCCTCCCAAGTAACTGGAACTACAGGCACATGCAACCACACTCGGCTAATTTTTTTGATATATTTTAGAGATGAGGTCTTGTCAAGCTGCCCAGGCTGATCTCAAACCCCTGGACTCAGACAATCCCCTTGTCTCGGCCTCCCAAATTGCTGGGTTGACAGTCCTGAGCCACCAGGCCCGGCAAACTCAAATTTGTTTTACTTTTAACATTTCATGACAATGGCTCTAATTTATCAGATTGTTTTATGGTTGGTAGTAAGTTGCTCCAAATATTTGTCTCTAGCGGCTTCTTCCATTCTTCTGACCAGACTCTTTAAGAAGTAGAAGCTATTTCTAACACTTCCTCTACTTGTTCTCATTTAATATATAACTCCAAGTCCTGGAACTTTAAATAAATACCTAAAGTGCCACGTAGACAGTAAAGTTAAATTTGGAGTTTTCGTATTTCATTGGCAGGTGCCATAGACATAACGTTTTTGCTGGATAGGGTCTTCTAGAACTTGCTGAGCAGGACGGTATACTGCATGTGTAGAAAGTCAAGATTCTATATAGTATTAGTCTATAACTTCCACTTAACATCCTAGATATAGCTATAAACAAACCAGAATGAACTAAATACATTCTCTGCTCTAGTCTGGCAGGCTGAGTCTTTGGCAAATGTTCCATCTGACAAGCATTGTAAAGGTTGTTTCAAGCAATTTATCTGATCAAAGACAGTTGTTTTTTAAAAAATTATTAAAATACTTACAAACTACCTGATCGATTTGAAGAGGGAAACAATACTGAAATACATAGAAGACCACAATAAAATAACATTCTCTATCTTTTCACTTAGCAAAAGCAAAAAAGTGTGAAGTACTGGAGAGGTTGGGAACCACAAGAAATCTCACCCCTCACTCTGGAAAATGGTTTGGGATGACCTCACATGGTCAAAGATACCCAACTCAGTTTTTGTCCAGCAATTTCACTCCTAGATATATATCCAAGAGAAACGCTTGCTCATGCATACCAGAAGATACGCCCAAGAATAATCATAGCAGTACAGTTCTCAACAGCAAAACCCTGGAAACAGTGTAGAGGTTTATCAGCAGGAAAATATATGAATAAACTATAATACAGCCACACAAATGAGTAGTGTACTATGATACAAATGAACCGACAATAGCTACATACCACAATATGGACTAATCTTCGCAATGTAATGTTAGGTAAAAATAGTTATCTTTTTCTAAATCAATAATCAGTTTAAGTAAATACATATATTTAGAATACATATTATATATTAAGTAAATGTATATAAATAAATACAGAGAGATAGAGATACAGAAATATCTCCATATATCTATATGGAGAAAGAAAGAGAGAGAATACATATCATAAAAACAAATTAAAAACAAAGGGAATTCTAAACTCGGGATTCAGAATAATGGCTACATCTGTGGGGGGGAGGCACAGGGGAAAGAGGAAGGGAGTGAGCTGTAAGTGAGCACATAAGTAGATTTCATTATCATTAGAGCTCTGAATTCATCATGGGTAGCAGATTTACTGGTGCTTATTGCATTACCATAGATAGATGGGTGGACAGACGAGCGGATGGATGGATGGAAAGCCACACATAAAAAAATGATGAAACTTCATGACCAAGGATTACGATGAATCCAATTAATCCGATCACAACATCCAAGAAAGGAAAGCAAAAATTGAAGTACACCAACTTAAAAAGCAAACACTCCTGTATCAGAGAGGTTTCATGCCAGAAAATAAAAACCAAAGGAAGGTATTCAATAAAGGAAACTAGCCATACAAGTGACAGATCTAAGAAGCCAAACATCAAAGGGACAACCTAATATTAACACCAGGGAACTACTACCCCCCTTAGGCTACAGCATTCCCAGAACCCAGGAGCCAGAGTCACTCTCCCTGAGCTGAAACCATGATGGGTCTGTGAAGTGAAAGCTGGACCCAGAAAACAGACAATTGCCTCTGCTTTTCCCTTCCTCCTTTGCTTTACTCTCGGGCCAGTACCCAGCTGGATGCAAATGATGTGGAAGCCTGCGAAACACGACCTGCTAGGGCCAGCCACCTCAGATGTAATAAAATGATCAGAGGGAGGTATAGGAATGGCCAGGAAGTTAAACAGGTCTGGACTAGCAAACTACTTTGAATGGACCTCCTCCCGCCCAACCCAATCTTGCTTCTGTTTCCACAGATAATTACTTTTCACATTAACAGTTTGTTTCATAACATTCCAGACCTTGTCTAATCAGCTACATAAACAATTAATAATTGTACATATATGAATACACAAATGAAATCACCTTATATTCATATACTGTATTCGTATATGCCCTCTCCCAATATATAATATATATAATACACTATGTATTTTATGCAGCACTATGTTCATATGTACATATGTACAAACAAAAAATGCATGTAATGCATGTAAATAGAATGTGTCAGTATAAATTTCCAGGACTTTCTTTTTCAATTAACAATGCTTCTCTGGAGATGTTTCTAGGTGATAACATATAGATTTATCTCATGTTTAATGGCTGCAGATTACTTTATTATATGGATATGTAGCAATTTATGTATGTAGATGCACAGTTAGAGCATTTCCAAATATCTGCTATAGCAAACAATGCTGCAACGGACATACTCTTAACTTCCTGTATATATGTAGACATTTCTATAGGATACATTCCCAGGAATAGAAGATGATTAATTTCTGCATAAATTAAAAATTTATTTATAGATCCTGTCAAATTGCTCTTCAAAAAAGCTCTCCCAATTTAGAACTATCAGCTAGTATTGGGCAGCGCTTCTTTCCATGCACATTTGTCAAAATGGATACCGTAAATATTTTCATTTTTGCTAGTTTGATAGTCAAAAACTGTCGCTTTGTTTTTGTTATGATCCAAATTTTCCTGATTCTTGGTGAGTCAGCACTTTTTTCCATGTTTATTTGTCGCTCATTTCTGAACTGTGAATTGTTTATTTCTAACCTTTATCTATTTTTCTTTCAATGTTCTCCCCTCTCTCCTCTTTCTCTCTCCTTTATTTAAAGGAGATTATTATATATGTTAGATAATAGTAATTTATACAACATGTAATGATATATTAATCTATGGTATACATTTTTGTGCTTAGCTATCTGATCCCGTTAGGATTTATTTTTGTTTAGGTTTTGAGGCATGCATCTCCTTTTCTGTTTCTGACTCTTCTTAGAGCAATGCTACACTGTTTTGGTTTGCCTTAAAAGCAAGTCTCCTTCATTTTTCAAAAAAATAGTATTCTGCCTCTTTTAGTACATGGACTCTTCTAGATAAAATTTAGTGGGAGTTTTGGCTTATATTGTATTTTTGAATTAGTGAGGACAACTGACATCACCCAATTAGGTGATGTATCTGTCACTGTTTCATGTATCTGTCGTTCAGAGGAAATTAACAATAGACCCTCAGACTTGAAATTAATCCCATTAAGGGTCATATTTCTAATAGTAACCTGCTTTCTTCGGTACTGTGTCTAAGACCAAGGTTAATTAGTCATTCCTTTGTGCCTCAGTGTATCTAGACTATATGTCTATTATTGCAGTTATGATACTTACAGCAATTATTTACTTAGATGGATGTCTTCTCTCCTACACTGTGAACTTCTTGAAGATATCATACAGAAATTTTTTTAAACCAGTTGTCACAACACCAAACTCACTTTTACCTTACTAGCTTGAGGAGTTTCTTTTATTATATATCAAATTCCTTATATATTTGGGTCTACTTCTGAACTTTCTCTTATGTTCCATTTGTCTACTTATTTGTGTGTTAATACCATTCTGTTTTAGTTACTGATGTTTTATATTGCTGTCTTATGTATTTTTTCTCATTTTTCAGAGGTTTCCTATCTTTTATTGCTCAAATTTTTCAATCTGTTCAATCATTTTGACATCTTGTAAGTGTAGGCTTAGATTATTATTGTACACATCAATAAATTAGAATATTTTAGAAAGCTTATGGATTAGTATACATTTATTTAAACTAATTAAAAGTGACTAGCTTATTAAATCATGTTGATCCATCACAGTTTTTATATATTATACTAACTGGCAGTGTGCCCTACACCGGATGGAAGGATGGCTGGCTGGATGGATGGATGGATGGATGGATGAATGGACGTTGGGTGGATGGATGGATAAAGTAGCTCTTCAAATGACTAACCATATAGCAAAAAATGTTTAAGGAGCATGTCAGGATAATACAACATGGGAATATTTCAGGGAAATGGACACTGTCATACATACACAAAGGAGAAAGGGGTAAACTGGTATAGATAATTGCTGCAAATGCCTCGGGAGGACTTTTGGTCTTTTTATATTACAAGCTTTTAAAAGTCTCTCACCATGTCCTCCAATAGTCCATTGCTAGTCATTCGTCCTGGGATGGACAGAAGGGATGGCCGCCTGAGTCAGAAATGTCCACAAAGAAGTAATTACATCCCATTCTACTGTGTGATTGACCATCAACCCCATCCTCTCATGATTGATTTTAAAATGAAGACATCATTTTCGGCTCATGTCCTATTCTCGCCTTTCTCCACAAAGAACAATGGCAATGTAGGCAACTGCACTTGATCTCAGCATCCTCTTCAATGACGGTGCAACGTCTCCTGTTGGGACGCTGTCCTTGTCCAATTGGACCGCTTCCCTTCGTCTGGTGTGGCTGTGCAGTCACTCATCTCACACCATGAGTCAGGCAGTGCAGTGTAGGACCCAGGAAGAGGATATTCTGGGCTTTGGGTGCTGCTAGCTGGACTCAGGTTTCACCCTTTGGAAAGATAACCACACTCTGCTCTAATCATGTAGACTTATTGCAGCCTGGTTTCCCTGTTACTGTAGATGACTAAAAAAGAAATAATTATAAAAATATTCATATAAGCCTTATAAGGAGTAGCATAATGTGAGTGGCAGCTTAAATGCCCAGTCATAGGAATTTTGAATTCTATATGTATTATTAAATTAAATAATTACTTGGACATTATCTGTCTTCGATCTCAAGAATGAGAGAACTTTTTTGCTCCCTGAAATATCTCCGGTGGGCATATTGCAGATTCTATATCTATCCACTCTCGTATTTTAATTTTCTGCACGTGTGTCGTCACTAAAATGTTTCTAGCAGTTCTGTTTGTGGTATGAAGGTGGCCCTGGCTTCGTTCTGAATTTTCCCACGTCTCCTGGAGAACAAGCGCAACAAAGAGAATGGGAGCGAAAAAAGTCTCACAAAATGCGTTTTCGATGAAAGTAGGATGCGAAAGAAACCTGAACGCTCTGAATTGCATGTCAGTGTTTCCAAAGCAGAGCCAAACAGCAGGCCTGTGCTGCAAGCCTCAGAGGTGCTTCGCGGGATAGCAGCAAGTGTGGAAGAGGCAGAAGGCCTCACGGGTCTTGGAAATCTCCAGCAAGCACTCTTTTCCAGAAGCAGAGGCTCCCGCTAGGATGAACTCATTTTAACCAAAGACTGGATATAAAAAAATGAAACCCTACGAGCTCTAGATTCTTTCATCAACCTGGAGTGGGGAAGATCTTTCTGTGACTCAAAACCCCAAAGCCATAAAGTAGAAGTTTAGTAATGACGCTACATAAAATAAAACATTTCCATTTTCAAAAGCAATGCGAAGAAACCCCCAATACCCTGGAAGGGCTTTCTCTACCTCACGTTGCAGACAAGGAGTGAATCTCCCAAATACCTAAGGAAGTTCTAGAATAATTAGAAGAAAAAGCTCAACGGCCCAGCCTAAAAGAGAAACATGAGACTTAGGTAGTTCACGGGAAAGGAAATATTGAATATAGGGAAGCAAGTTCGATCTCAAACAAGTTAAAGAAATGCCAGGGAAAACCACACAGCGCTCCATTCTCACCTGCCAGAGTGGTGTAGAGAAAAGAAGAGTTCCAGAGTCTACTTTGTTGTCAAGGTTGTGGATGAATAGACCCTTTTATCCTTGACTGGAAGTTGTCCCAATGTAATAATGCCTGAGGGGTAGAGGAAAAAGGAATCTGGCAAATCTCTCAAAATTTACCAATGCTTTTATTTTTAACCTGGCAGTCCCAATAGTGGGATACCTGAACACATATGAAACAACATAGGAACAAGAGTATTGACGCAGATACTGCACAGAGCTGCAAAATCCTGGAGAGAATCCTGGTATCCACACAAAAGTGTCTTTACTCTCCAGTTGAACATAAAGTTTGGAAGAGGCACACACAATCAGCTCTCTTGGGCCAACAAGAGCTGACTAGGGTCATCCACTGAATACGAGTCTTCCTGGAATGAAACCACATAATTTTTATTAATGGGCATACCCAAGACTGAACAAATGGAAATTCATACACGTTCCTCAACAGAAAGTCTTACTATCACAGAATATTAATTATTCAACAGAACTCATTATTAAATTAATATAAAATTCTAACTCCCATTGGAAATCTTAATGTTTTTATTTAACAAAAATATTTTAAAAGTTATTTTAAAGAATAAAGGTGGAAAAAAGAATAATCATGTGAAAACTGTCAGGAATAGTTATAAAAGTTTAATGACTTATCCTACTAGACATTAAAAATTACTGCAAAGTCATTGTAGCTAAAATATTATGGAATAAATATAAAATGAGATAAATAGATCAGTGAAACAGAATAAAAAATTTAGTAGGAGATCTAATTATATATGATCTCTTATTTGATAAATGTGGCATTTCCATGGGAGAAAATGTGATTTAATAATTTCTATGGACATAATCAGCTTTCCAATTAATGCTCTTATTGCAAAATATAGCATACATACTGAACAGTGCATAGAGTACGTAGGCACAGACTAAGAAATAATTACAGAGTGAACACAAGTGTAACCACTCAGGTCGGGAAGCTGGACATTGACCATCTCCTCGCTCTGTTATGCCCCTCCTAGACCCCTTTCCCCTAGAGGTAACTCAGCCTGACTTGCATTTTAATTGATTTCTTGCTTTTTAAAAATAATTTAACCATATACACATATGCATCCTGCACATTTTAAGGTATGAGTTGGCATCTTTTTGAAATTTAATACGTGAGTTCATACTCCATGTCTTTCTTTTACTTCATTCACTTAAAATTGTATTTGTGAGCTTGACCCATAATGTTTTGTGCAGCAATGGTTCATTCGTTTTTATTGAGGTGTAACTTACATAAATAAAATTTACATTTTTTAAAAAAGGATATACAACTCTTTGAATTTTAACAAATAGATGTAGCCATGTAGCCATCACCAGAATCAAAATAGAGAATATTTTTACCACCCCAAAAAGTTTCATTGCAGCCGGGCTCGGTGGCTCAGCCTGTAATCCTGCACCTTTGGGAGGCTGAGGTGAGTGGATTGCCTGAGCCCACGGGTTCGAGACCCGCCTGGGCAACTTGGCGAGACCTCATCTCTACAATAAATCAAAAATTAGCCGGGTGTGGTAGCGCGCGCCTGTAGTTCCAGCTACTTGGAAGGCTGAGGCGGAAGGATCGCCGGAGCCCAGCAGGTCGAGGCTGCGGTGGCCGGGAGCGGCCACTGCACTCCAGTCTGGGTGACAGAGTGAGACTCCAACTCAAAAAAAAAAAAAGTTTCAATGAACCCATTTGTATGTCCCTCCTCCTATCCTCAGAGCCTGGTAAGCGCTAACTTGTCCTCTGTATTTATAGTTTTGCCTCTTCTAGAATGCCATATAAATAGAATCATGCAGAACGTAGGATTTTATCTTTGACTACTTTCACTTAGCATGATGCTTTTGGAATTCATTTATGTTGTTGCAACTCTCAGCAGTTTGTTCATTTTTATTACCAGCAATATTTGCTTATATGTTTATATCTCAGTATGTTTATCCAGTGTGTCTATCCATGCGTTTAAACCAGTGGTTATTTGGGTTCCTCCAGGTTTTATTGATTATGAATAAAGCTACAGCAAGTGTTTGTGTACATGTCTTTGTATGGGCACATGTTTTCATTTGTCTTGGGTAAATACATAGCGGTAGATGACTAGGCCATGTGGTAAGCATATGTTTGATTTTTATAAGGAACTTTCAAATAGTCTCTCAAAGTGCCTGTGCCATCCTGTATTCCCACCAGCAACGTTTGCTTGGCATCCTCCCCAATACTAGTCATTTCTGGCTAGTTGAGTCATTCTAATAAGTACCTAGAGGAATCCCATCATTTGTTTCACAGTTATTCATTCTTTTATTTAAATACAGCAAAACTCACTCTTTTGGCATACAGCTCTTTGCGTTTTGGCAAGTCCATATAGTCTTGGAACCATCATGGCAATCAATATGCAGAACAGTTCCATCACCAAAGACATGCCCTTGCACTGCCCCTTGGTAGCCAACCCTCCTCTCCATCCCCAGGCCCCGATCTGCTTTCTGATATTTTTTTTCTTTTGTAGAATCTCATTGTGGATTTAATAAGCACATCGCTAATGAATAATGCTGTGTACTGAGCATCTTTTCCAGTGCTTCCTCGTCGTGGGCAAATAGTCTTTATGAAGTAGCTATTCAAATCTTTGTCTATTCTTTGAAAATTAGATTGGTTTCTACGATCAAGTTATAAGAGTTCTTTTCAGATTCTGGATCTAAATCCTTCATCAGATATTTCAGAGGACTTTCTCAATCAGAGGACATCCTTTTTATTTTCTTAACAGTGTCATTTGAAGAGCATATGTTTTAATTTTGATGAAATCCAATTTATTAAATTTTTTTTATGATTCTTTCTATCTAAAAATGATTTACCTAGCCAAAGATTACCAAAAAAATTCTCCTAGATTTTCTTATAGAAGTGGTATAGGTTTTGGTTTTACATTTAAGTCTGTCATCTAATTTGAGTTAAGTTTTGTATATGGCATGAAGCATGGGCTGAATTTAATGTTTTTGCATATGGATATCCTACCGTTCCAGCACTACTAGTTGGAAAATTTATCTTTTCTTTATTGAATTATCTTGGCCTGTTTTTTGAATAGTTTATTGTGTGTCTCTCCACCACATGAAACACAGGGAGAAGGCACTGTCTGCAAGCTAGGAAGAGGGTGCATATCGGGAACTGAAGAGTTTGGCACCTTGATCTAGGACCTCCTAGCCTCCAGAGTTGTGAGAAATAAATGACTGTTGTTTAAGCACCCAGACTACGATATTTTGCTATAGCAGCCTGAGCCACTGCTACTGAGAAGTGAGATGCTGCTGTAACAAATATCTAAAAATGTGGTAGTTGCTTTGAAACTAAGTAAAGGCTAAAGGCTGAAAATAATCCCAGTGTTCAAACAAAAGTCTGTATACTCTGCATTTGAACATAAAGTTTGAAAGTCTCTCAAACCCCAAATGGAAGGCACATGTCAGCAGAAGGAGCATATCCTCTCTCTAAGGCAGGCTGTAATTGGAGACCCAATATTAATCAGAAGACTATTTAAGTTACTTAAGTAGGACTGCTCAAATAGCTATGCAGACACATCAAATGACCTCTGCCTTATCAGGTAAGACTCCTTGAGCTAGTTAAAATAAGTGGGAGATTATTTTTAAGGAATCAAGATATCTCTAAACATGATCACCTCACAGCTATTGTATTTTATGCCCTCAACCGAACGGGTCATTTGAGACTATCTAGAATCCCAATCCACATTTGCAAGCAGCAAATTCTAATTAGTTCAGTTTGGATCAGAAAACCTATCCTGGAGCAATCAACTTTGGTCAAGACCAGGATTGTGGATAGGTGAAATAGATTCTCAGAGAAGTGTACCTGGAGATATTAGGACATTCTAAGCAGTGACTTTCATAAATGCATCTCTAAGGTAAATAGTACAGCCCAGCTTTATTAGGAATAAAACAAAGAACTAGAAGGTCTCAGGATCCCAAGACCTGGTCCCCCAAAATCTCTTCTCATTTCATATTCTTTTCTCATCTTTTTCTCTATTAGACTTTTTTTCAACTCTTTCTTTCTTTTCTTTTTATTTGTTTTTGTTTATTTGTTTTGTTTTGTTTCTTGTTTGAGCATGCTCATGACCAAATGCGATCACCTCACAGCTATTAAGTTTTGTGTCCTCAATTGAAGGGACCATTTGAAACTAGATAGAGTCACTATCCAAACTTACAGGAGGCAAAATTCCAATGAACTAAACTTGGATCAGAAACCCTATCCTGGTGCAATCAACTCTGGTCAAGTCCAGGATCGTGGGTGGGTGAAATAGATTCTCAGAGAAGGATACTCGGGGGTGTCAGGACCTTCTAAACCGTGGCTTTCATGAATGTCCCTAACTAATGTATCCTCATGCAGTCATTTCACAGTAAACATTGTCTCTCCATCCCTTAGCTCTGATTCCTCTCCTGTAGGTGGGACTGGAATGAGAAAACCTGATTTTGTTTCTGCTCTACTTCTTTTTCTCCACTTTTGTAGCTGACTACTTAATTGGCACATTTGTTTATCTTTAATTAGTGAATGCATTAAATCAACTTATAGTTCCTTTTGGGAGCCTCAGAACGTACTCCTTCTTATGGTTGCCTTGTAAACCTTTGTTCTTGCTCATCACACATTAGCTGTATCATTTAATTCTCAGAGGGTGATATTAATTCCCACATTTTCAAGTTTTGTGGAGAATCAACTACAGAACCAAGTCCTGAGCCCTTTTTTCTCAAATTAGTTTGTTGCGCGCATAAATCTTACAGAGAGGCCAGAGATTTTGAAGCAAGAGTGTCACCAAATGGTTAAGAAATATTAATCCATTTAGCCTAAAAACTCACATTAGGCTATTAGATATGTAATCCATGTTATCTCTTGAAGGAAAAAAAAAACTGAGCAAAAAGAGAAGACTAAAAATGGAAAAGTCACTTTACAGAATCATGATAACCCATATACTGTCTGTGCTGCACATTTGTGTATTTGATAGATAGAAATAGATATGGCGACCACATGGGAATTGAATTGGAGGTGAAAATGGACACAGACATCACAGAGAGCGGGTTTGGAAGGATTAGGAGCCACTACGTATGGGTTCCCTTAAAGCACCTAGACCACTCCACGCAGGGTGACTTGGCAACCACAACAGCTGAATTTCCCAGGGGAGACATTTGTCCATTTAGAAAGATAGTTCTAGAAAATCCTGCCTTGGTTTCCCAAGCAGTATCAGAGCCACCAGGCTCATGGCCCCATTCAAGTGAAAGAGAAAAGATGTTTTTTCCCTCCTTGTCAGAGAATTAGATGGTAAACAAAAGTGTTTAACTCTACCTCAGCCTAAAATGGCGAGTGGGGAAAAAACTATTTTGTCTATAAACAAACAGGGAAGACAGGGAGAGATTTCAAGATTTTGGAGCATTAAAAGTGATGCAAAGCCCATTTAATGGATACCCCCAGAGCTTTTTTTCCCCCAAGCACCGCAATTGATTGCCACGAGATTATTATGCCATTAAAATTCACTCTGCCCATAAACTAATGCTGCGGAAAATGCTGACGTTTATAGCAGTTCCTACAAGGGACATATTTCAGTGTGAAAGTAAGTCCTAATGTAAGAACTTTATCTCAGTAAAGCAACATCTAGGAAGGGGGCAGGGGGAGGAGAAAAAGAGGATATCCAGAGTGCTGTGAGTTTTATTTCTCTCAATAATGGGTGTATGGATGCTAAATTTCAAAGACTTTTTAAAATAAATCTATTGGCCTTTGACAAAATCAATCCAAACCCCATAAACCAAGAAGTCATCCACTTGATATTAATGAGCCCACATTTGCATTTATTTGTCTCTTACCCTAGACAAACCATTAATTTCGTGTTTATGCTTCCTTTGAAGACTGAATGTTCTTAGATAGATGGCCTCATCGAATCTCCTGCTGCTACATTAATATTTCGCCATAAATGATAAATTTTATCATTTTCCACAACACCCCTTTTTTCTTTAAGAAAGCTGTGAAAATACAAGCAATAAGTCTTAAGGTCTGAAAGCACAGCTTTTTTTTTTTTAAATACTTTTCAGCAGGGATCATTAAAATAGTGATATCTTTAACATCAGGATATCTTTGATGGCCTCTAGGACTTGGAAACCAAGATGATATATAATTCATCAACTCATCAAACTTTCTTGGGTGACAGAGGCTTTATTTGGTTGGGGCTGACACACATTCTTGACCAACACTCAGTGCCTAAAGTTTTTTCAGAATTTGTCTGACGATATTTTCATTTCAAATATGAGTCTAATTCATTGATTTTAAAAGAAAGAGTATTTTGAAAGGCTTGAGGTGGAGATATTCACCACCAACAGGGTGATCTCACTTGGTAGACCATAGGAATGGCAAAGCACCAGGTGGGAGGGTCTATGGGCTCCAGACTGAATAGACAGATGCTAAATAATATACATTGTATGATGCCATGGAAAAGGTTACCTTGTTTTGATGAAGATGATGATTGATGAACATTTATTGAGCTCTTCATACATGTCAGATAGCGAACTGTGAGCTCTGGAACCATCCTCTCAGCAATTCTGGAAAATAGTTGCATCTGTTGTTCCCAGTTTACAGATGAGAAAACTGAAGCTAAAAGGGATAGATGATTTGTCAAAAGCATAGCTGCTATATAGGACTGGAGGTTCATCCGCCTCTTTGCTACTGTGCTGTTACATTCAGATCCACCAAGATTTCCTATATTGATGTTTATAGCATCTCTTTGCATTCTGTTTCCACAGAGGTCAGCAAGAGATCCTCACCGGGAATTTCTGGGCGATTTACTTTGGCAACACCACCTCTAGTCAGGCTGAATCAGGTCCATGGAAGAACTGGAACATCTCTCCATCTTTAGTCCAAGGATTTTTATGGGCACAATCCCTCTCCACTGTCTTCCAAGCAGCCTAGTTTCCATAACTGGCAGCTCCCAAAGTCCAGCCTCACCCAAAGACTCCTACCCAGATCTCTCAGATAATTTGCTCTATCTCACCCCTTCACCTAAATGTACTTACCCTTTGCATATATATGTAATCTTTGTTATGATTTATATTTGGCTTTGATGTTTCATTAAAATTAATGTGTAGCTTTTTATATATCTTATACATACGCATTCATATCCAGCTTTTTAGATTAATATTACACATTTGGGGGGGTGAGCAGGAATCCTGTCCTTGCCCAGAATCTCCATGTTCAAACCAATTCCATAAAAGGCACTATTTGCATTCACTAAAAAAAATCATCATAATAAAGCATATGTAAATTATTGTGATGCCAGATGTTCATATATTTGATCTGGTTTTTTTTAAAACTTCTGAGCCAAATGTATGGTTAAGGACTACGGTGAAATGTTTGACATGCAGACATAAGCTTTTTTATTAAAATAATGGGTAGGCCAGAAATTAGAACTGCAGGTTGTCTGTAAAATGACCAAGAAACTCTCCTCTGTTTAGAACATGTAATTATGGGAATAAGAAGCTCAGATGCAGAGGGATGAGAAAGGTCTCTTCTGCATCATTCATGTGGGACGCCGAGCAAGGTAATAAGAGGATGCAGCCAACCTCAGCAGCCACAAGAAAGGCTCCAAGAGCAGACCTGGCTAACTGGTGATTCGAGTGAAGGAGAAGCATCAACAGCAATAAGGAACAATGAGAATTCTCACTGGGGGGGCTTCCGATTCCTATCTGATCTGCATTCACAACAGTGAAGGTTTATTGAGGTTTGTGGAATGCCAGGCACTTTTTTAAGTGCTTCACACTTGATCCCAAACTACCCTTAAGTAAACTATCATTGTCCCCATTACAGACATGAAAATTCAGCCTCTAGCATGAGAGTTAACTTGCCTAGGGTCACACAGCTACTAAAGATGGAGTTGGAATTCAAAGGCGGAAGCCCCCTCTTCGCTGCAATACTGCATTGCTTCCTTAATGGCCACCGATTAACCTCAGAAAGAAAGGCTGTGTTCATACACAACATACTGCTGCTGAGATGGTCTGCTTTAATAAACGGTCCTCTTAGGGAAGATAATTGAGGGGAAAAAACTATGATAATCTCTCAGGTAATCACTGCTACAGCCACTGTCAGTCTTCGTGGAGCTGAAGACCCTGATAGAGAACCTGATAAAGACCCTATCACGTAAATCCCCACTTCCCAGTAAAGCATTGAGTAGTGTGGGACATGCTATCTTAACTGGAAAATTGTACCCCAAAACAACCCAGGATCCTGAGTGGAATTGGAGCAAAAGAATCTTTAAAAACAGTTTAGTTATCACCCTTCTGAGAAAGCAGCTACACTAAGACATGCTGGCCTGTCTGAGACCATAGTTAATCAGATGGACCTAGAAGAATTTTGTCACTGCAGGTCTAAGGCTTTGGTAAAACTCTTTGGGGGCAACAAGGAGATTGGAGAATTCTAGTACTGACTCTACAGCCTTTACTAGTTTCTTTTTATTACTCCTTCTTGTTTCTTCACTTTGAGGAGAAACTATTGCCATATTTTAATTCCTGTAAGAAGAATCCTCAAGAAGATGACAGCACACCAGGGGATGGAGGGGTTAGGGAAGGTTCCTTAGGGAAGGGAGAGATGAACTGAGCTTAAAAGGTTGGCACAACCACCAGTGGCTTGTTTTTCTGTTGAATTGTTCCACTAATTGACTTTGGTGATGGTAGACGAAACCACGGTATCAAAATCTAGAAGAATCGTCATGTTAGACTAGTTTCCCAAGGTCTTACTGCAATATTTGGCTCCAGATAGAATGCTTTCTTGATGCTGCTTACATGACCACAGATCAGTTGTGCCCAGTGAACTAAGAAGAACCCTAAACAAGTCAACTTCCAGAAAAACACTCATTCAAAACACAGCAAGGGACTTTGTTCTGCTACCTAATTGCACACTAACTAAAAAAATAAAATTACGAGAGCAAAAATTTTTTCATGAACAATAAAAGTTTGAAATGATAAATGTAAATCAGTCAAATGGCATTGGAATGCCCACAAAAACGAAGATCCAGAGGCAGTTTGTCTCCACAGCAGCAGAAATCTCTGAAAGGAGAGTGTGAGGGATTTCTGGGCTTAGATTCTCAACTAGCAGAGGAGAAACTCCTTGGCTGAGTCTGCCTTGAGCCATTATCAACTCATTAGCATTGATTGAGAAGCACAAACCCTTCCTAGTCCCCACTCTTGGAGGGGTCCAGGCCTGAGATGGTCACCTAGCCGGCGTTTTCCCCAGGCCTGAGACGGCCACCTCGTTGATGTCTTCCCCCCATCTCACTAACAAGATGATGAAAGAGATTCAGTAACAGAGAGCTTCTTTGATTGCATGACCCCCATCCACTCCCCACTGTCTTCTTTCCCATTTCAAATTCTCCGTTAGATTTCCTGAACCTGGAAACAAGGCTGAAATTCACCTCAGTCCCTTCGCTTCAGAGAGAGGAATAAAGAAAAGAATGGGAAAACAAAATTTATTTATTTTTTTTTTACAGAAGAGAATGTGAACACACAAGGCTCCGTGGTTACACAAGAGACAAAAATGCTTTTGTTCCGCGACGATCGCCCTGAGAAGCAGGTGTCATTGTGTTGGGTGAGGTTGCAGCGCAGAGCCCATTGTGCAGGACGCCAGTGAGTGTGTTGGCGCCTCCGCACAGAGCCTGTTCTGTCCCCAGAATGGCGTCCATTGTGCCCATGTTGCTGGAAGGGCTCGGGCTCACCGATGGAAAACACTGGCTCTTACCTTCCCCCAATCACTGCGTTGCTGTCCAAATCTACTGTTATGGATATAACGCAGACCTCTGGCATTCGGGATCCTCCCGCCCTGTACTTCTGAAACAAAAGCTATTATACTGCATCATGAAAGCATGGACACAGAGAAATAAAGCGGCCTGGAAGACCAGTCTAGCAGGAGGCGTGTGAGCTTCATTTAAGTTAAAAACCCAAGGAAAACAAAACACTTCCGATTAAAAACGGGCTTTCGTGCCTTTGTGTACACACATATGTGTATTCATCTGAACATTTCATCCAAATGCTCACGACAAAAGCAAGTGACCCGTCCTTGCTTTCAGAAACCAAGAGAGGTGTAGCAGAACAGGAGCAGAAAAGATGGAATTCTCAGCTTGCTAGATAAAGCTTACTCTAATTACTGGACGCCAACCCAGAGCCGGGAAGGAGGGGGGAACGTCTTCTTCCTAAGAAATGGCAGACAGGAAATATAATGTGTTTCATGCATCCAAACAAATGGATTGGAACATTCGTTTACAGGGCCTAGGTTTTTAGGAGAGAAGCAGCAGACGTCAGATGGTGTTTCGCTTTCATTGTGGGAAACGTCATGCTCACCAGAAATGCTGAAGGTGTTGTCCTCAGTCAAGTATTGATGTGTTGGATTTTTCACCTAACTTTCTGAGAAGTTCAAGGGGTTTTGCAAGCCAAGGTGTCAGGGGGAAAAATGTACAACATGCTCTTCGGGTCTACACAGACTTTGAGAACTCTGGGAGGCCTTCCCTGGCGCTGGGCATCACACACTCTACACACATGTCTTAGGGAGTTTAGGTGTGGCCTTTTCTTAAAGCTGTCTAGGGCGGTGCCTCTCACAACTTTCCCCTGTCATCCATTCTTGAACCAAATTCACCCCCATTGCTGAGCTCATGCTCTTCCCTCTTCCTGGAATCCCTTCCCTCTTTCCTCCACCTCATTAGCTTTTAGTCAACTTTTCACAACTCAGCATTGACCAAAAACCATGCTCTGCCAACTTCAAGAATGGGTGAAGTGCAATTTCCCCCACAGGCATCCCCCTTAGCCCTATTAGAGAATTTGTCTGTCTGTAGCGAAAGTCTTTCCTACTCCACGGGTAGCTCGTTGCCTCATTTCATCTCTATGCCACTAGCAATATAGATGATAGTTGATAAAATATCTGACTTTAAATTAGACGATAAAGCTATAGTAACCAAAACAGCATGGTGCTGGTATAAAGATAGACACAGATGAGTGAGAACATGTGGTCTTCAGTTCTTTTTTTCTGTGATAGGTCACTGAGTATTATAAACTCCAATTCCATCCAAGTTGCTGTGAAGTCCACAATTGGGTCCTTCTTTAGGGCTGCATAATATTCCATTTTGTATGTGTACCACATTTTTTTATCCAGTTCACTTTCAAAAGGCAGCACAGTCAGGTCCATGTTTTTGCTAAACACGCATGCACAGGTATCTTTTTTATAGAATGATTTAAGTTCCTCCGAGTATATTACCATTTATCACAATACTTTAAGAAAGGGATTGGCAGTAGTGAGAAACTGCTTGGGGAGGGAGAGTGGCATACAACATCAATGAGGCTACCTGATCTCAGACCAGGTGAAGTGGGGACCAAAGGGAGGCCCAAACTTTACCTGTACAGAGACCACTTGTATATCTATTCCTGAATTGTACCCCACAGCTTTAAAATTAAATTTTAAAAATATAAAAAATAAAAATAGACACATAGATCCGTGGAACAGGATACAGAACCCAGAAATAAAGCCATATTCCTACAATCAGACGATCTTTGACAAAGTTGGAAAAAAAATTGGAGAAAAGACACCCTATTCAATAAATGGTGCTGGGAAAACTGGCTAACCATATGCAAAAGAACAAAACTGGGCCCATATCTCTCATCATATACAAAAACTAACTCAAGATGGGTTAGAGACCTAAACCTAAGACCTGAAACTATACAAATCCTAGAAGAAAACCTAGAAAAACTCTCCTGAACACTGGGCTAGGCAAATAATTTATAACCAAGTCCTCAAAAGCCAAAGCAACAGAAGGAAAAAATTGACAAAAAGGGTTTAATTAAGCTAAAATTAAATTCTTGCACAGCAAGAAAAACAATCAACAGAATACACACAAAGCTTATAGAATGGGAAAACATATTTGCAAACTACGGATCCAACAAGGAGCTAATACCCGGAATCTATAAGGAAGTCAAACAGCTCAACAAGAATAAAACAGATAACCCAGTTAAAACGTGGGAAAAGGACAAGCACAGATGTTTTTCAAAAGACCCTCAGGTAATCAACAAACATATGAAAAACTGCTCACTATCACTCATCATCAAAGAAATGCAAATTAAAACCACAGTGAGGTGCCATCTTACACCAGTCGCCATAACTATTATTGAAAAGTCTAAAAACAAAAGATGCTGGTGGGGTTTTGGAGAAAAGGGAACGTTTATACGTTGTTGATGGGAATGTAAATCAGTACAGTTTTTATGAAGACCAGTACAAAAATTTTCAAAGTACTAAAAATAGAACTAACATTTGACCTAGTAATCTCACTACTGGGTAAAGGGAAAGAAATCATAATATCAAAAAAGATATACCTGCACTTGTGTATTTATTACAGCACTACTCACAATAGCAAAGATATGGGTTCAACCTAAGTGTCTATCAACAGAGGACTGGATAAAGAAAATGTCACACACACACACACACACACACACACACACAATGAAATACCACTCAACCATCAAAAAGAATGCAATCATGTTTTTCTGAAGCAAAGCAGATAGAACTAGAGGCTGTTATCCTCAGAGAAATAACCCAGAAACAGAAAGTCAAATACCACATGTTCTCACTTATAAGTGGAAGCCAAACAATGGATACACATGGGCATACAGAGAGGAATAATAGACACTGGAGACTATAAAAAGTGGGAGGGTAGGAGGGAAGGGAGGGCTGAAAAATTAACCATTGGGTACAATGTTCACTAGTTGGTTGATGCGTACAACAAAAGCCCAAACTTCACCACAACCAACATGTGCATGTAAGAAACGGGCAATCGTGCCCCCAAACTCGTTTAAAATAAGTGAATAACTATGTGTTGTTTAAGTTGACAAAAGTCTATGTGAGGTGAACATTTGACAAGAAAACAACTAATGAATGGAAAGTCTCTTATTCCAGCTCTAAGTCTCTTTATGCTATCACCTAAAGTCAGATCAATTCAATCTCTCTTCTTTCTCTGGAGCAGTGTGGCCCCTTCCACAGGCTGAAGAATGAATCAGACTGAGGATTGATCTTTGATAGCCACGCGCTAGGCTTGTTTGTCATAAGCAAAAGGCAAATGAAAGGTCTGTGTCTACTCCAGGTCCTGGGAAGAGACCTACTTTCTAATCCCAAGAGCAAAACCAGGGTTCGTCCATCCTGCTGTAGGCAGAGAGTGTGTAAATCCAGAAAGAATCGTTGGAACTAGGGTGCATTTCAAGGAGTGGGTGCTCTAAACTGGGGTCAAGGCAGACCCTAGAACTCAGGTGCAAATCTAACTGGGGTGAGGCAGGCAGTAGGTGAACCATAAGAAGCCACAAGGAGATTGCAGACCTAGGCATGACAAACCGTATCGTTAGAGCATAAAATGCCAAGTCCTTGGACCAAAGATAGCATATGGTTAGATGTAGAGTTGGGAGTTAAGTAGGAATATTCATAAAAGTTAGAGAAATGTGAGCCAGGCGATCAGGATAGCACCATCTCACTTGGGTCTGTTCTTTCCAAGACAATCACACGCATTCAGGCCGTTAGAGGTTCATCATGCCCAGTTCTGCATTCTTCCTGACCATGGAGCACACACACACAGAACGACCCTACCTACAGGAAAGCAAGACTAATTTGACTAATCAGTACACATAGTCTCTCAATGCAGGGCTTTCTGGCCAAAACTAGAGTGGAGAACATGGCATGGGCATGAGGCCCAGGTGGTTATTTCCCACTTTCAACCAAAGACCCAGATCTGGGGACCCATGGTCCCAGATATTCCTGGAGTGATAGCTCAGAGACCCAGAAATGTTGTCATTTCCTTTTCCCAGTCAGCTGCGTGGATGCCTCGAGCCAGCCTCCGACGTGATGCCTTAGGAACAGGACCGAAGTGACCCAGAACAAGAGACAGCAGGCCTAGTTCTGCTACTGAAACACAGTCACCCTGCCCTTTAGCAAAATGTGACCCACTGAATGTCAGTCTCCCATGAGGCAGTTTAAGCAGATAAGGCGGTACATCTTTAAGAACAGAGAATTACATGAACCTATAGGTTCTCTCTAGCTTCCTAATATAAGTACAGGAGCCACATCGGTAGAGTCAAACCATTAAGGCATCACCAGAGTCAGAAATGAAGCATCTAGACCAAGGTAAGGCATGTTTTAAGAACAGAAGGTGATAGCACGCCTAAATATGTGTGAGACGTCGGAAAAGCCTCAGGCCTTTCCAAATGCATCCAGAAGTCTTCGAAGTAGAGGCAGTATGGTTTAGAAGTTTTTGAAATGAAAACTCTTTTTACAAAAGAGCATGCTCACTTTGGAAGAGAAGTCGAGATGGAATACTTCTGCCACAGAAGTGCCTAGGATACGACTCGATGAAGCAAACAGGAAAGACAAAATTACGAACTTAGAAGCAAATTGGGTGGAGCTGGAGACAATCACATTTACTCATCTGTCACAGAAAGCGGAGAACCAAACACCAAACGTTCTCACTCATACGTGGGACCCGAACATGGGTCACAACAGCGCAAAGAAGGGGTGGTCACTCTCAGGGCACTGCCAGGGGTGGGGGAGCACAGAACAGCACAAAGGATGCCTGACCCTAAACCAGGGGAGGTGAGGACCAGTTGGAGGCCCAAACTTCGCCTGCACATCGACTATTTATGTATCTAATCCTGTCCTGTACGCCACATCTTTGTAATAAAGTAAAGTAAAAAAAGGAAAAGAAAACAGCTTTGTCCATGGCAGCAGAGAGTTTCCAAAATTAAGACTTTGTGTGCGTGCGTGGTGTGTGTGTGTGTGTGTGTGTGTGTGTGTGTGTACAGAGGGAGAGAGGGAGAAAGAGAGAGAGAGAGACACACACACACAGCCTTATTCCAGAAACAACTCAGCTTCCTCCCAAACTGTCTCTCTTCTTGGGTCTCCGTCCACCAGTCACCCAAGTCAGAAAAACCAGGAAATGGCCCTTACCATCTCACAACCCTCACATCCTACCCACAATTCAAGTCCTGTAGATTTCTTCTTCCAGACACTCGGCACGTGTGTCCTCTCCTCTCATCTCCGTTGGTAAGACATCACTGCAGACCCTCCATCTTCTCTCCCTGACTTCTTCCTGCCTCAGGTATCACCTTCACCCTCCGTGCCAAGCCCTTCACCTTAAGAGAGCTTTCTCAGATGCAAACCAGAGGCATTCCCCTGCGTATGTTTGGTTTTTTGCTTGTCTGTTTTGGGTTTTCCCACCGCCTGCATGGCTTTAACCAGCAGTCCATATCAGAATCCGTGAAGGAGATTTTCCAGGTCTACCGAAGAGAAATGTCCAAGGGTTAGAAGGGGTTCAACGTCCTCTCCATGGGTACCTGGCCCAAACATCTCCCAACTGCATCCTTTTCCTTCAGCCAAACCTGTTGCCCCCCCAGCCTCTGATTCAAAAATGCTCTTGTTCTTCCTCGTTACCACTGATTGGGCTGTTCCCACCATTTGGAAAGGAAAGGAAGATGTCGGTGGAAAGATGGAGGGAGGGAAAGAAGGAGGGAGGGAGGGAGGGAGAATCAGACAAGGGGATAGAGAGGGAATGCAGAAAGAAGAAAGAGAAAGGAAATAAGATATTTGCACTAAGTTACCAGACACCACCCGACTTCCCAGCATGTTTTTTGTGGTGTTTCTCTCCCTCAGCCCTTTTCAAGGAGTCAGATCTGTTGTATGACACACTTCCAGTAAATGCCGAGTGTTTTCCCCTCTGAGGTATTTTTCTGCTTTGTGATTTTTTTTTTTTTGAGTGGGAGTCTCACTCTGTCGC